>OX328131.1:55149718-55820492 GCA_946811695.1 Gonocerus acuteangulatus
GGTGGTTCAAATTTGTATATATATATATATATATATATATATATATATATATATATATATATATATATATATATAATTGTATATTCGCGCTCTATCTCAGTGAATAATGGTCCGATTTTGATTAAATTTGCACGATAAAAGTCGTAAAGCTTACGTTTTTGAGTTCATATGCTTGCAGATACTCCTTTTATAAGTTTCTTGTTGTGGCGCCTTAAATCTATTTTCTCTTCAAGGTATTATTTTATATTTTCCACGAAAGATCAAACCCCACCAATAACTGCTTCTATTCCTTTACTAATAGCACTAGAGATATGAACGGAACGGCGCTAAAATGACGCAGTTCCTGCGAATCGGACTTTTTTATATTTTACCAGAGATCAGAGTCGTTTTTGATCCATTCCTAACAACAATTTTCATAATAGAATTTCTTCTGGGATTGAAAAATAGAATTATTAAAACGTCCGTCACGCAGGAGCTGCATAACTAAGCACTTTCCTCAGAATTTTTGTAGTGTAGACTACATTACTGAATAATTTGCTGTAAATAACCTACATAAATAAAATAAAAACTTGAATGTTTCTGCTCATTTACATTTCTTGTAAGGAATGTTGAATTATTAATTTTGTAAATAATTTGCTTCCAGAGTTATGTTAATACATGATACAATACTACTTAATAAATACACAAAAACTTCATTTTCCGTCTTTTGATCTGACGCAGGAACAGGATACAATCCCCCTAGTGGGAGATAGAGCACCTCGCGGCGGCTTTGGGAACCTACGTCTGGACAGTTAATTCTAAGGAAACAGAGTTTAAAGTAAACCCTCCTTTCAAATAGACCGATTTACTTCATTTTTACAACACTTCTTTCTCATGAGATACCCACGACGTATACGGCGTTTCGATACAATACAGCAGAAATTACGACCAGTATGAGTATATTAGTACTTTAGGTCCGGAGTAAACCCCCCCCCCCCTCAATAACCCGATTTAGTTTATTTTTACAACCCATTTTTCTCTGTTGATTACCACCACGAATACCGAGTTTCGTTGAAATGTAACAAAAATTACGGCTGGTAGTGGCAAATTGGTAATGTGGGTCCGGAGTAAACCCCCCCCCCCTCCTAATGAACCGATTTAGTTTATTTTTACAACATATTTCTCTCTTTAGATCAACATAACGAATTCCGAGATTCGATGAAATATAACAAAAACTACGGCTGACATGGTCAAATTAGTGTTTTGGGTCAGAGGTAAACGCCCCCTCCCAGTGGACCGATTTTGGTAGTTAACGAACTCGTTCAATCGTTTGCTAATTGAACGCTATATACCACGTTTCGTGAAGAAAAAGCAAAAACTCTAGCCGCTACCGTGTTAACAGACATATATAACCGTGTTAACAGACATATATAACCGTGTTAACAGACAGTCTTGTTTGTGCCCTCATACTGTTCACCACGCCATTGTTTGCTCCGTTTTCCAGTTAGTTTTCTGTTGTAAAAAGTTAATAACTATCGCTGAATTTAATACCGATTTGTTGTTTAGAAAGTTGTGATTCTAGTGGTAGTAATAACTATTTCAATATACATCCAGTGATTTTAAAATCATCGTGCAAAGTTGAGGTGTTTTACTAGTTGAAGAAAGTTATAAGGTTATAAAGACTTCAGTCCCTTGGTGGTGGGGAGGAGCGCCTGCGTACTACTCCCAAACGTCATATCACCTGACTCAGCACCCTTGAGTAAGGTTAAAGGTGGGTTATACTTTTTCTTTAATCACTCTAATACGCATTCATTCAATAATACAAGGATGGTGGTCTGCTCAATCTGTAATTCTACAGTGCCTAGAGATGATAAAAGGATTCTCAGGTGTTCAAATACCTCCTGTAAAGCTGTTTATCACAGTAAGTGCTGTAATTATGAAGGGACAGATATAGACAGTCTGAAAGCACTCAGCAAATCATGGGTGTGTATTAGTTGTGAAAAAACTGATAAAAATGTTTCGGCCTCCGAGGGTACTGACGTGCATTTAAAATCCCTTTCACAATCGTTAACGCATGAAAACTTGGAGTTGCAAAGCCTTAGAGATATTATAATATCAATGGCAACTGAATTCAGGGAATTCAAAGCCAATTTCCCATCTTCAGAAACATTCAAATCCATGCAAGACACGATGGAAAAACAAACCGATTTAACGTTCGCCCACCTCGAACAAATAAAAAAAATGGAGAGCTTGATAGAAGCCCAAAGCCAAAAAATCCAAGAACTATCCCTAGACAATTTTTGTCTTAAAAAAAAGATAAAATCCCTGGAAGAAAGAGTTAAGGATGCTGAACAGAATCATCTGAGGAACTCAGTAGAAATCAGGGGTATTCCTTCAAAACCTGGTGAAGTGCTCCCGGCTGTGGTACAGAATGTTTGTGCTGGCCTCGGTCTCAAGATAGTCCCCGAAGACCTGGACCATGTATTTAGACTCAGATCGAGACAAGAAGAAACACCAGGCCCAATCATAGCCAGATTTGTCCGCCAATCTCTGACTGAGGAGGTTATCCGCCTGAGAAAAGTAAAGAGAGACTTTTCTACCCGACACTTAGGTTCGACGGACATCGACTCCAACAGAATTTACATCGGCGAAGCTATGACTCCTACAAATAAACACCTTTATTGGTTGGCCAGACAGAAGAAATCAAGTACCTCTGGTTTAGCGGTGGTCGAGTCAAGTGCCGTCGAAGTGATGGTCATCCGGTTGTTATTGTTAACAGTTCCGAAGATCTTGATGTATTTCCTTGACGCAATTTTATCAGTCTCCTCATCTCTTCCCCTATTAGAGCCTTTTATTTACTTTTATTTTTCATTAAAACAAATTTAATATTTATATTTTTATTAAGGACTTTTATATGCTATGTAATTAGAAATTATATTTATTCATCTGCCAGAGGTAATTTTCACTTAGTATCCAGATATTTTAGTTACTTATTTTATACTGGTCAGTATTATTATTATTTTGATTTTGATTTTAATTATTGCTATTTTGGTAAATATTTAGTTTTTGTTTTTTATAATTATTCGAATGTAATTAGTATTTGTATATTGTATGTTCCATCCACTTCCTTTTCCTCTTCCATCAGTTCCACACCCAACAACTTCTTACTTAAATCCCCGTCATGACTAATGTCCTGATATCCTGTCACGTTAACGCCCAATCCCTTCTTGCACACTTCGATGAATTCCTCCTCTATTTTAACGAAAATTTTCATCATATTATAGCTGTTACGGAAACCTGGCTCAAACCTTTTATCCCTTCCTCTCGAGTTTCCCTTCCCAACTATACCCTCCTACGTCATGACAGAGAAGACAGAACAGGAGGAGGTGTCGGCCTCTTTGTTCATGATAGTTTAAAGTCTAAAATCCTTTTTCTTTCACCTCCGTCTGATCTTCCTCACCTTGAGTATATTTTTGCCGAGATATCAACGTCTTCTTCACCTCTCCTCTTTTCCGTTGTATATCGTCCTCCCCGTGTGCCATATGACCAATCTTTTGAAACCTTCCTTTATCAGTTAGTCCCCTGTTATTCCCATGTAATTCTTGCAGGTGACTTCAATACCAATCTTCTTGTCGAATCCCCTGACGTTACCTACCTTTCTGAACTATTCTTTTCACTTAATCTTTTTGTGGTTCCCTATTCACCTACCCATCACACCCAGTCCTCTGATACCTGGCTTGATCTCTTTATCCTGGACTCCCAGGATAAACTCCTCGCCTCATCTCAACACCCTGTGCCCTTCCTTTCTTCTCATGATCTTATTCAAATAACTTTTGATTTACCTATCCCTACTATCACTTTCAAAAGCATTTGATACCGTAGACCATCAAATCCTCCTCACCAAACTCCAATCTCTTTCCTTTTCCAACAGTGCCATTAGCTGGTTCCAATCCTTTCTATCCAATCGATCCCAATACGTGGTCATCCCCGACAGCAATCCTTCTAGCCCTCTTCCTCTTTCCCGTGGTGTACCCCAGGGCTCCTCGTTATCCCCAACTCTATTTTCTGTTTACATCAATGATCTTCCTCTTTCCATAGTTCATTCCAAGTTTCACCTTTACGCCGACGATACCCAAATCTACCTATCCTTTAAGCCCTCTTTGCTACGAGTTGCTGTAGACAAGCTGCAAGTAGATCTTAATAACATCAATGCTTGGGCCGCAGCTAATAAGCTTTCCCTAAATCCAGACAATTCAAAAGCCATTGTTATAGGCTCCCAATCCCTCATAAGTTCTACTTCCCCTTTTCCAGCCCTTTACCTTAACAGCATCCCTATAAAATATTGTAAATCAGTTAAAAATCTTGGGATCATATTTGATCAGAACCTTTCCTGGAAAAATCATATTTCCCAAATTTCCCGTCGGTCCATATTTATCCTTAGACAGCTCAACCTCTCCCGCCATCTCCTGCCAACAAAGACCCGTCAACTCCTCGTAACTTCCCTATTATTCCCCCAGTTTGACTATGGTTGTTTGGTGTACGGTGGACTTTCTGGCGATCTCGAGGCAAAACTCAAACGCCTCATGAACTGTTTCATTCGTTTTATCCTCGGGATCCCCAGAGACTCCCACATATCACATTTCTACCAGGAGCTAAATTGGCTATTCCCTCTTTATCGTCGTCAGTACTTCCTCGGCTCAGTCCTTTACCAAGTAATTCAATCCCGTAGACCTTCTTATATTTTTCAACTTCTTAAATTTAAATCCTCGGTTCACTCCCGTAACACCCGATCTCGTCCTTCCGATCTCTATATTCCTTCCCACCGAACAGCAATATTCGAAAAATCATTCGTCACCCGTGCCACCTCGCTATGGAATTCCTTGCCTTCGTTTGTCCGCCATTCTACCAACCTAGAAACCTTTAAATCCCGACTCTTCCACCACCTTCTATCCCTCCAAGTTTTACCCAACACCTAGTCTATATTGAAGCTGTACACTATATATTGATACTGATAGCATTTATAAGTTTTAGAGTTTATACGTAAAATTCAAAATTATGTTGTAATTTCAAAATTATTCCTGTGGGACTTCTGTCCCGGAATAAGAATAAAACTTTTCATTCATTCATTTCATTTTCATTTCATTTCATTTCATATACAGGGTGTCCCGTAAATGTCTAGTCATATTGTGAGGGGTGATAGAGGACCCTTAGGGGAACAAAAAATGTTCTATGACGATTTCCCGAATTCTCGCCCATAAGGGAGAAAACGTCGTTTTATTGTTTTATCGAGACAAACATGGTTTTTAGAAACATAATCGCTGTAGCTCCGTCCCAGGTGGTACTACTAGAAAGGGAGTGAAACCAATCGAAAGCTGAGTAAATTTACTATAAGACTAGTTGGGAGTAAACGTAAAAATGAATGAATGTAAGTATGTATATCTTACAAAAAGAAGGCAATTCTAAATTTCCTAACATTTTATTGATATTTCTTTCCAGCGTTACTCCTCAATGGGCAGGATCTGAGATTTCCGGGTTTCAGAAAAACTTCCTCATTTAACCAGCTTTCCATTCATGTATCACAACCCTGTGTTATTGAAGTATTTGAACGGTTTAAGTACAAAAGTTTAAAAAAAAAAAACATGGATCTGTGAAAAGAAAATTATATTTTTTTCTTCAGTTTATTCAAAAAGCTGAAGGGAAATATTTATTTTTATAAATGTTTACATAAATATTAAGTAAATATTTACTTAAAACAATAAAAAAAATTACTTCCACGAATATAAAAAAAATTCCTAAAACAGTAAATAAATAAAATACACATTTATTTTGAATTTGTTAATTCAGGTAACTAATACTGGGTCCAGGAGGCGGCCATTAAGGAACCCCAACCATACATTAACCTCAAAAATTATTATTTTTACCTAGATCACGCATTTGAACACATTTTTACAGGTACTTATATTTAGAAAACAAATGCTTTACCTTAAATTAATACTGATGGCTACGCTTGTGAAACTCACTGGGATTCTGAGCCCATGCGTTTTTGTTGTGGTAATTAAAAATTCTATCCCTCATAAATAATATGTACATAGTCCTGTAAAAATGTGTTCAAATGCGTGATATAGGTAAAAATAGTAATTTTTGAGGTTAATGTATGGTTGGGGTTCCTTAATGGCCGCCTCCTGGACCCAGTATTAGTTACCCGAATTAATAAATTCAAAATAAATGTGTATTTTATTTATTTACTGTTTTAAGATTTTTTTTTTATATCCGTGGAAGTAATTTTTTTTATTCTTTTAAGTAAATATTTACTTAATATTTATGTAAACATTTATAAAAAAAATATTTCCCTTCAGCTTTTTGAATAAATTGAAGAAAAAAATAAAATTTTCTTTTCACAGACCATGTTTTTTTTTAAAAACTTTTGTTCTTAAATCGGTCAAATACTTCAATAACACAGGGTTGTGATACATGAATGGAAAGCTGGTTAAATGAGGAAGTTTTTCTGAAACCCGGAAATCTCAGATCCTGCTTATTGAGGAGTAACGCTGGAAAGAAATATCAATAAAATGTAAGGAAATTTAGAATTGCCTTCTTTTGGTAAGATATACACACTTATATTCATTCATTTTTACGTTTACTCTCAACTAGTCTTATAGTAAATTTACTCAGCTTTCGATTGGTTTCACACCCTTTTTAGTAGTACCACCTGGGACGGAGCTACAACGATTATTCTTCTAAAAAGTACGTTTGTCTCGAAAACACAATAAAACGACGTTTTCTCCCTTATGGGCGAGAATTCGGGAAATTGTCATAGAACATTTTTTGTTCCCCTAAGGGTCCTCTATCACCCCTCACAATATGACTAGACATTTACGGGACACCCTGTATATATATATATATATATATATATATATATATATATATATATATATATATATATATATATGTCTGTTAACACTTAAAAAACAACATATATATATATATATATATATATATATATATATATATATATATATAGACAGATAGATAGATAGATAGATATAGATATATATAAATTTTAACGGGGGTCATTTTCGATGTCTACTAGGTAGGATCGATAAAGATTTGAAGACATTTTTCAAAAATTCCGTCATGAGTCCAACCTCAATAGCTACTTTCCTTCGGAGGAAAGTGCTAAAACAAACATGTATTTATTGCAGGAAATATAACTAAGAGAGTGATTATAGTTTAACATAGAGATACGAGGATGTCCTTGGTTGCAAGCTGAAGGTTGGCAGCAATGTTCCAAGATATCAATCAGCTGATGATATGAACGGGTTATCAGAGGGTTTATAAGGATTCATGCAGTCTTATCAGCTGTTGAGTTGCACTTTTTATGATATGAACTAAACAATTAACTTTTTTATCCCAATGTTTAATCATTTATCAAAGGAGAAATTCTTTTTAATATTGTATAATGTTTAATCAATGATAAGTATAGGAAAAAATCAATTTTTAGTTTGTGGAGTTTATAATTATGATCAGAGATTATGTTTGTATCGGTTATTGTATAGAAAAACATAGTGTATCATATGTTTTTCTATACAATAACCGATATATTTTTTAAGAGGATAGTTGAGAAAATATAAAAAAATCTGGAAATGTCTGGTTTTTGTAGAAATCATTTTTAAAGGAAATATGAAATAATTTAAACCACGAATAAGATTATTTATTACATAACAATGAGAAATTACAAATCATTTTTGAATGATAAACATTCTGCAAATAGCAGACAGGTCCAAGGACTAGTCTGTATTTTGGTGGAAAGGCGTTGGACTTGTCTTGTTTTTGTAGAACTACTAATACTTCACACTCATATATAATGTGAGGTATCTGTTTTTTGGGACAGCAATAAAATCAATATATAGAGCTGCCTTTGGAGAGGAAGAAGATGTATTTATCTCAAAATATCAATTTTTGCACTTATCTGGTTTTTGTAATGAACCCTTCAATTTTAAATGATAGAAGGACTTATATTTAAAAAACTTCAACTCTTCACTAATATTCTTTTATTAAAAAAATAGACGATAGTGAAATCAAAAAATACTTTAGTAGATCAAGAAATGAAACATAAACACAGATTTGAAAAATAGAAAATGTTAAATTACTGCATAAAGAAAAGAACCTCATAAAGAAAACATTCACATAATTAAAAATAGGAAAAAATATATAAATTTAAAAACAGAGATAAAATATTTAAAAAGTCCGTCACGCAGGAGCTGCATAACTAAGCACTTTCCTCAGAATTTGGGTAGTGTAGATTGCTTTCCAGAACAATTTGCTTAAAATATCCTACATAAATAAAATAAAAACATGAATAGTTCTCTTTTAAATTTGTAATGAGTAACTGATCAATTAATAATTTGCTTCCAGAGTTATGTTTACACATGGTACCTATTACACTACGTAATAAATACAAAAAACCTCATATTATCGTATTTTGATCTAACGCAGGAACAGGATACAGTCACTCTAGTGGTAGAAAGCGCTCCTTGCGGCGGCTTTGTGAACCTACGTCTGACGGGCTTTTCTATTGAAATATATTACAAATTAAACCCCCGCTTTCCGATTGACCGATTCAGCTCATTTTTACAACACTTCTTTCTCATGAGTTACCCACGACGTATACCGCGTTTCGTTACAATACAGCAGAAATTACGACCGGTATGAGTATATTAAGAATTTGGGTCATGAGTAAACCCCCCCCCCTTCTAATGAACCGATTTTTCGTTATTTTTACAACACATATTTACCTGTAGATTACCACTACGAATACCGAGTTTCGTCGAAATATACCAAAAATCACGGCTGGTAGTGGCGAATTGGTATTGTGGGTCCGAATTAAACCCCCCCCCTCCTAATGAACCGATTTAGTTTATTTTTACAACAGTTATTTACCTGTGGATTACCACTACGAATACCGAGTTTCATCGAAATATACCAAAAATCACGGCTGGTAGTGGCGAATTGGTATTGTGGGTCCGGAGTAAACCCCCCCTTCTAATGAACCGATTTAGTTCATTTTTATATCTCACTTTTCTCTCTATATTACCACTACGAATACCAAGTGTCGTTGAAATATAACAAATATTACGGCTGACATAGTCAAATTAGTGTTTTGGGTTCGGGGTAAACCCCCCCTTCCGGTGGACCGACTTTGGTGGTTAACGAACTCGTTCAATCGTTTGCTAATTGAATGCTATATACCAAGTTTCGTGACGAAAAAACAAAAACTCTGGCCGCTATCGTGTTAACAGACACATATATATATATATATATATATATATATATATATATATATATATATATATATATATGCATATATATATATATATATATATATATATAGATATATATAAATTTTAACGGGGGTCATTTTCGGTGTCTACTAGGTAGGATCGATAAAGATTTGAAGAAATTTTTCAAAAATTCCGTCATGAGTCCAACCTCAATAGCTACTTTCCTTCGGAGGAAAGTGCTAAAAGCAGATTTTTCTATACAATAAAAGATATTCAGAAATAATTATGTCAGCTGTATTTTATATTAATATTTAATTATCTACAAAAACTTCCTCTGGAAATCCATTTAAGAAAAAAAAATTATTGAGAGGAGATCGTTGACCGATGGTGATACGAAGGTAAAATTTCTCAGGGTTCGGTTGTCGTATCTTAATAAAACTACAAACTTCATAGGAAAATGAGTTGTATTGTTTGTCAACGTTTCGGCTTGAAATTGAAGGCTTCATCAGGGCTCTAAAAAATGTAGGACAGAGTTAATACATACATATATATATATATATATATATATATATATATAGTAGTAATAATAAATATATAGTATTATAGTGTATATACTACTACTATGTATAGCATATATATATATATATATATATATATATATATATATATATATAGCATTTACTTTGTCCTAATTTACAGCTCCGATGAAGACTTCACAGAAAATTTAAGCCGAAACGTCGGCAAACAATAAAACTACTTTTTCCTATAAAAAAAATGTAGTTTTATTAAGATATCACGGCCGAAACCTGACAAACATTACCTCCGCAAAACAAAAGATGGTCAACTAGAAGTTGGCTTTACTCTGAATCAAAATTTAATAAAAATTAATAACAGAATGGGGTGTTTAATAAAAATATTAAATAGCAAATCTATCTGTAATATCTTATTATTATATTGATTTTTTAAGGTAATTCTTCAAAAATTGAACTTTTTGAGGAACGTGATGTGTTATGCAGCTCCTGCGTGACGGGCTTTTTATTAATGCAACTTACATGATGTATAATTTATTTAGTCATACTAGTGTTCAAATATTTCTTTAATAGTTAAAGTATAGAATAATTGTCGCTTAATTGTATTGAATTAAAACCATTAATTAATTAGCGTGAATTTGCTGAGCCGAATAGGATTGGATATTATTTAACACATATATTAAAAGGTTACACGATTATTCATTTAAATTTATTATGGATAACTGGACCAGGAGGACATTGGAGAATGGATTTGATGGTGACCGTTGCTAACTGTGCTAAGTTTGTTTTTATGGTGATTCCAAGGAAAGATAATTAATCTGTCTAATTCAATTAGTTTTACTGATCTGTGTTTCCATTCCATAAGCCATGTTTCATTTATTTATTTATCAACCTGAAGGGCTCCATTGTGATGCACCTTAAATTTGTTATGGAGAATAATAACATGAAAATGTAATGATTATTTTATAAATTAAAAAAAAAATCCCTGAATATGCAAAAAAAAAAAAAAAAAAAAAAAAAAATGGAAAATAAACAGAAAGGCATCTACTATATATTTGTCAAATACCACTCACTCGCTTACTCACTGACTATCATCGCCCAGCTGAAACCACTCGAAAGAAAAATCTGAAATATTAAGAAAGGTTTTTTTTTTTTTATATTCAAATTTTTAAGTGTTTTTAGAGGGGTTTGAATTTTTAGTTTTAAGAGAGCATGCTCGCCAAGGCAGAATTCGTTGCTAGGGTGATAACAGGTCAGCTTTTACCGTACTGTATCTATTTAATATTATTATTTTTAATTGCGGTTAATTTCAACCAATATGGCAGTCCTTGAATTACTAGAAAAAACTGTCCCTAGTAGAGTTTACGCTATGAGGGACAAAATGACCATTTTAATTGCGATTCATTTAAACTTGTCCCCCATAGAGTTTACGCTATACCTGGTGATGGCCCATCCGAGGTAATAATATCCCGAACCCTTGCACAGCCTCCTCACCCATCAGTATCCCCAGTCAGAACACTTCTTGGTAATGCTCGCAAATATAAAGGGTGTTTCCAAATGACATCTGGTACACATAAATTTTTAAATTTTAACTTACATTTCTTACTGACAACGAAATTTGACCTGTATTGGTTAAACTCCTGTTAATTAACGTGTTATCTCGACGTTATATGTTTGTTGACACTGGTCCGGAGCGCCCCAGTGTCAAGAAACATATACTTTGATTACTTATCGATTGATGAATAACATATTGCATGACGGTAACCTTTCCATAAAGAGCTACACAAAATTATATAGTAGCGTTAATTTTGATGATACGTTATTTAAAGTAATGAAATAAATAGTTATCGGCCGTGATGAAGCAGCTAGTAGGAAATAAAATAAACGTATAATTTTAACTTGGTTAAAAAATAATGCATGTTTTTATGTGACCAATTCGTTTCAGATGGCCAACAACTGTTGAGTGGTCGACACCATCTTGTCTCGCAATATACCGAATAGGTCGCAATTCGGTCTTTAAGAGGCACAAAAATGAGTAAATTTATCTTCTCACCTTTCTTGCGAGCTCTTCTTTGTCGGGGTCACCAATTTAAAGGCTTCCTGATACATTCAAAAATGCACAAATATTTGATAAGCACAAAAACAACTTTTTTATTTCTGTATAAGAATGAATTGCTGAATTATTATTTTTTATATAACCCTATATAATCATATGGCAACAATTATAATAGTTGCCACAATACAATGGTCGTGATCAAAAACAGAAGGCCTATTTTTAATCGAGATCAAAATCTCCATGACAAAATATTACAAACCATGTTAAGTTGAAAGTATATTAACATAATGAAACTATTACATTCATGAGCATACAGCACTAGTATTTCTGAAGTGAGACAAATCAAAAATCGACGACGTGTTTCAGTTTTGACTATGAAAGAAATGGTAAATATTTCTTTATCAACCATAAAAAAATATGTACCTAGCTTCAGAGTTTGTACACCAGAGGGCACTTATGTCACTCTTCCAGTTTTAATGCTATGCCACCTACAAAGGCACGAGTAACACATCTTCAGTTGAGTTTTATTTTGAGTTGGGTCACGTTAGAAATACTAGTGCGATATGTAACAACGCATGACAATTTAACCTTCAACATAACATTGTTTTTGTTTTTTGGTTGAATTTAGGGCGAGATAGCATGTGAACTCGAAAACGTAAGCGTTGCGATTTGTTTGTGCGAATTTTGCTCCACAAAGCATCTTCCGGCGGACAAAGTCTGCTGGGTAACGAACTTGACCTTTAAAATTAGACGAATTTGTACCAAATTTCTTTAAAATCTGATCATTTTTTGGTAGCTAGAGAGCGAACAGGCAAACATATATATATTCATTACGCTTAAGGCCCAGCGCACACGGTGAGACTGTTTTGCAACTCCAGTTGCAAACTAGTTGCACGCAATGGACAGGCGCACACGACGCAACTGGTTTTTGCCGATTTCAAACTAACCTGAAACCAAACATATGTTAAGGCCCATCGCACACGATGCAACTCGTTTGCAACTCCAGTTGCACGCACAACTGTTTTGCGACCTCGGCAATGTATTTCAATGGGCAGGCGCACATGACGCAACTTGTTTTTGACGATTTCAAACCAGTCACATGCAACGCAACTGCAACCGCGGGCCCACGGTTGCAGTTGCGTTGCATTTGAGTTGTACGAGACTTTCGTCGTACAGCCTTGCATTCTATCGATATTTGTGGTTGCTTAGTTACATGAAGGTTCATTTATTACATATGTTATTCAGCTATGTTATCTTGCGTTATCAGTCCAGGCAACGAATGCTTGAAAACAGCAATAGGTGGAAATTTTTGGAACACAATTTTTGACGTCGTAACTTTGTTTGGGCTGGATAGGAGGTGAACATATCAAAAGTCCTCGCCCCTATATCCTAAGGATATTTCGAAAACTATAGATAATTCGAAAAGCTTTATAGAATAGAACTTGTAGGAAATTTAATCAGCTTTTATTTGTTATAGAATAGTCATGTCGCTAGGACGCAGGGTTTCCGAGATATAAGTGAAAAGTCGAAAAATGGGACCTTCTAAACCCCCCTCCCTCCCGGCTTAAAGGCTAGGGGCGAGGACTTTTGATATGTTCACCTCCTATCTAGGCCAAACAAAGTTACGAAGTCAAAAATTGTGTTCCAAAAATTTCCATCTATAACTGTTCGTTGCCTGGACTGTATGTAAAGGCAGTTTTAAGTGAAGTGTATTTGAGCCATGTAGCCAATAACAATATGTGCCATCAAGAACTTAACGTGAAGCAATTTTTGATTTAAAAACGGATGTCTGATTCGTTTTTAGCACATAAAAAAACCCTGAATTCAAATTTTGTGAATATTACAAAAATAAAAAAAAATAAAAAGAATCCGGCCATATTTCAAAGAATATTTGCCCGATTCAAACCAAACTTGGAGGGTCGATAATCTGACACATTTCCTTCCAATGAGGATGTTTCTACGTGTTCTGGGATTGACGTTATATGCAAAAAAATTAACATTTTATTTTTATTTTTAGAACCATTTTTTGCAAGTACGTTTTGATATAATACAATAGTCATTTATATGATGATGGTCATTTATTGGATAGAACAAGGAGTCTTTCTTCTTTTTAAGGATTTCAATGAATTAAAAATGGTATTATCTCAAGAGGAGATATTGAATTTCAAAACGTCACGTTACTTTTTCGCTTACAAATTTGTAGTCTCCTTCAGACTGGGAAAAATCATTAGTTTTTGTTTTCAAAGATATTCACCACATTAAAGTTTTTTGGGGTGATTATTTCTGCTATTATTTTTGGTCTAAAAATATGTATAATGCTAGTTTACTTGAAAACATAAACATATTTTTGAATTTATTTGACGTAATATAAATTATTGTTTAACGATTATATTTTTCTTTTAATCTAGGAACTCTATAAAACAAATGAATTGGTGAAAGAATCATGTCGATATAATTTTTTAAACTCGATGAAACAAGCACTTTCAACTTATTTTATTTTATTTCTCGGCTCCAAGGCGTATTGGACGGAACGCTCGGACACGTCGACTATTTTTCTGTGTAGAATCACCAGAATAAAAATAGTTCATATTGGTGACCCCCATCGCTGTATACTCCCCTTGTGAGTCTGACATCGCAAGTTCTTACAAAGAAACACGTAACTCACTAAATAAACAAACCACTTGCGAAACTGTTGGGCAATTGATTTACAACAAGCCAATATACTCGCGTGTTTTGTTATAGTTAATAAATAATTTTATACGCAACTGGTTTGCAACAGTTGCGCCTCAGTCGAGTTGCAGAACAGTCGCGCCTTTTGCTGAAAAAAGTTGCAAACTGGTTTCAGACGCAACTAGTTTGCAACTCGAGTTGCAGAATAGTCTCACCGTGTGCGCTGGGCCAAAGCCAGCAAGGAACACAAATGAAATTATAACACAATTAGGAAATTTGGTGAGGTTACAGCAACATATGTCTCATTGCAGGAAGAAAAGGCACCCCTTTTCCAAAACAGACCCCAATCTGGAAGTGCCGACTAGAAAACTTATATATATATGAACTGGCTTAAGCGTAATGAATCTATTTCGGTTAAGTGCCCATATCAAGACTGAAGACAATGCTCTTAGGTTTCTACAGACCAAAAAGATCATAGCGAGTACAAAGATTAGCGGCAAAGGGTATTGAAGTTACGGCTCGAAGAAAAGAAGTGGTATTGGAACCAGAGGGATTGCCTTCAGATTGCTGGAAGGCATACGAAGGACTTAAAAAAGTGGAGGGTATGCGATATAAACATTATTATGTAGTGAATCATTCCAATAACTTGGTAGACGTGACAAGTACCCACACCCAGAGGGTTGAATCTCTTTGGACTTGGATCAAACGCAGGAACAAGATGGAATGCGGGACTAGGAGGAGCATGCTGGATTCATATCCTTGCGGATTTATATAGAGGAGGAGGTATGAGAAGGAGTGGTTGTTGGAGAATATTTTAGAGAACATCGCTCATTTTCGCTCAGATTTAACTTGTTTTTTTTTTTCAGTTGAGGTTTTAAATATGTATGAGGTTATTATAAAATGTATTTTCTTCAATAAACATATGTTATATATGATAATAACAGTTACTTAACAAAATCACTGGCACCCCTTTTCCGAAATAGACCCCAGATTGCGCCGTAAGGTCAACCTCATAAGCGGGTTTCCTCCCTATTTAGAGAGGCAGGAACCGCGCTAAAATTCCTAAGTTTTTTTGCCTCGCTTCAAAAGCGGTTAAATATATCTTATTAAAAGTTGCTTCATTCGATTTCCCACATCCAAATACCCATAAAAAATGTACCTGAGAGTTCTTTAAAGCAAAGCCGATTTTTATACACTATATTCGCCAAAAAATATTGTTCCAGTGGGAGGAGTCTGCTGATACTCTCACTCGACTTTTCTTTTTAGATAATATCCATTTTATGGTCTGCTTAATTGTAACTAGATGGATACTATATACATAAATACAATGCATATGTCTTCCAAAACATCTGTTCTAGACATTAAAACTCCCAATGACAGCCATCTCTCTGCAATGGTCGTGTCATAAAAGCCCCATTAGGGGAAAAGAGAGAAACCAAGGTCTAAAAGCTATTAATAAAGATTATGATAGCCATAACTAGTATCGCAGACAATTCGTCCTTACTTTCTCTAATCGGAAAGTGCTCTAAAACCAATTGTAACAGCCAAATTCGAACAGGTTGCTATGCTTTCTCTATCTAACCTGAAATAATTATTAAATACAAGGTAGGGATTGTCGGGGTTCGGTCACTGCTACTTAATAAAACTACATTTTATCATAAAAATGGTTTTATTGTGCCGACGTTTCGGCTTGAACTTCAAGCCTTCATCAGGGCGATGAGAAGATAGAGAACTATTCCTCACAAATGCGGGATCATTTCTCATAATTATTAAATAGTGATTAATTTTCCACGGATTCACAATCAGAGAAATTCTTTATTTTAATATTAAATTATCGTATTTTCTGTTTACCCTAGGTAGAAACCTTGCTTATTACGTCGACAAGATCATTTGAATCTGTAAATGAGACATGTTTACGTTTCAACAACGAAAAACGGAAAATATTTTGCTGATCCAAAAAGTCAAGATTACAATCCAAAATTCGTATACCAAAATACAGCCTTTTTGACGAAAATCGCGCGAAAAAGTTGTAATATCAACAGCTTCGCGCTCATAGGATAGGAGGTTAACTTTATCAAGGATTTGTAATTTCCGGAATTAAATGGAAGCATATTCAAGGCGAAATTATTAATAATGGCCGAGAAAAATCTAAGCAAATAAATCTTTTGTCCAAATGTTAGAAATTTATATTCCAACAAAGATTTCTTGATTGGTTTCCAAATGAAGCTGTATTACGGAGAATATTTAATCGTATATTTTATTTAATCTTTCGGTATATTTTTTAAACATATCGAAAAATTGGGCCGGTATATATATATATATATATATATATATATATATATATATATATATATATATATATATATATACAAGAATTGGGGTCTCCCGTGGTCTAGTGGCTAGCGACCTAGATTCATAAGCGGGAGATGGTGGGTTCGATCCCCACCGGCGCCAGAAATTGTCTCATCTCAGGGCTCGCTGAGAAAATTCCTGGCTGCACTCTGGATGTCCGGCGCTAATAGCCACGATTTGTTGATGCGCCGTTAAAAAACAAAAAAAAAAAAAAAAAAAAAAAAAAAAAAAAAGAATTCTGGAAATCACCAGCTAACCTCATTATGAACTTTCCATGTACATTTTATGGACTTACTAACTGTTACCCGGTGAGCTGTGCTACACCTACTTTCTGCATCTATAAAAGCAAAAATAAATTAGAAATCAAATAAGTAATATTAAAACCCAATAACGCAAATCTGTAACTATTTGGGTTCATAGATTCGAACTCGTGATCTCCGTACTATGAGTGATAGACGATTTTAACCAGGCCTATGACTCTCCCCGTGTCAAGTACTACCTGTGTGCCACGTTTGGTCAAAATCGGTCAAACGGTGTGGATTTGTATAAGGAACAAACATACAGACAGACAGCTGGTAGACGTTTTTGACTTAGCCTACGAGACTAGATGCAGAAAGTAGGTGTAACAATGCATGCCGGGTAACAGCTAGTAAATAAATATATATATATATATATATATATATATATATATATATATATATATATATATATATATATATATATATATATATATATTATAAATATATTATATCAACATAATTTCATTCGAAGAATTGTTTTCCTACTGAGAACAGCCGGATAAATGTGTTCATAACTTCGCCGGCAGTCGGAGCAGTAGTGATTGTCACGAAGGGGTATTCCCTAAGAACCATCTCGTGACGTGTTCGTGTCAATGAACCATGGTCCGTGTTCCGTGTCGCCCATCTCAATACCACGGTCACGTCACTACCTTCTCTCATTGATTTCAACCTAGTTCAATGGGAGTCCAAGGAAAACTCAGTCTCAATTCTACGGTCTCTGAATATATCGCACCAGTATTTCAAAAGTTGCTCAACTCAAAAATTTATTCAATCAATAATTTTTCAGTTATTACTATGAAAGACATTGTAAATATCTCTTTATCAACTATCAAAACTGTATGTACCTAGCTTCAGAGTTTGTGCACCAGAGGACACTACATATCTGTCTAAATGCTACACCCTCTACATAGGCAAGACCTAAAGCATATTTATGTTCCTGAATTTGAGCAGAAGGCTCTAAACAAAATTAATATTTTGGGTATTTTTTACAGACTGACAGTTACTTTTTATTACAAAATGATTACTTTGAAATTAATCGCTTTAATTAACATATCGTCGATACAAATGCAAACTAACGAATATGAAAAAATGCATCTTTCATTGTCCATCTTTAATAATTTCTGCTGGACTTATTTACGGCAAATTCTTCAATCTGACTTCACTCTATTAAAGGGAAAGTATTCCACTATCAAAAGGTCAAATCTGCCGAATATTGACTGTCCAAAACAAAGTTATGAATAAATACTTTTCCACTTTGAAAAGTGGTGATTTTCATATTCGTTAGTTTGCTTTTGTATCGACGATATGATAAGATGAACAAAAGAAAGAAACAAAAAAATATAAATGTTTTATTTTTTTCTTTTGGTCCAAAACAGTTTGTGGATGAGTGGAAAGTAAAAGATAACATAAAAAACATTAAAAATAATAATAAATACCTAAATAACTCTTTAAAAAAAATAACATAAAATGCACATATAACGACAGCTTCAGGCGTCGGGGTGCAGGTTCTACAAGCTGATAGAACGTGGCACAGAAGAATGATCCAGATTGTCTTGGTATATTTGGGTCAGTTCTTCGATGTGAAATGCGATTGGATCAACTCCCAGTTCTCGATGGAGCAAGGTGTTCCGTACGAGCCAAGGGGCGTTGGCTGCAATCCGCAGCACTTTGTTTTGGTAAGTCTGAAGTCTTCGAATGTTCGCCGTGCTGGTTCCGTACTGGCGTATGTCAATATTGGGAGGACCATCGGTTTGTAAAATAGTGTTACTAGTACTGGTCTGAGTGATGTTTTTCTGTTCATCAGAGGGTTCAGTTTTTAATGAATGGTGTGTGAATGTCGTAATTTTATGTTAATGTATAGTTTCCAAATAAGTCGAGTATCAAAGTGCAGTCCTAAATACCTCACTCCCTGGTCCTTCGGGCTCCACCGAACTTGAGTTCATCCAATCTGATTTCTGGGAGGTTTTCGTTCGAGGACCTGCGACCGGAAAACACCTTGGCCTCCGTTATGGTTGAATTAAGGATCAGCTCCCATTTGGTAAACCAGTGAGTCAAGAAGTTCGCCGTTCCTGGCATATTTTGGAACATCGTGGACAGATTCCTGTGATTGGATAAGATAAGGGTGTCGTTGGCAAATGTTACTAGAGTGAAGGGATCTTCTTCCGGCATTTCCGAGACGAATAGGAGGCAGAGAAAGGGGCTCTATAGAGCTCCTTGTAGAACTCCAGCTTCCAAGGCGATCTTGCGGCTAAGGGTGGTTAAGGTAAACAAGAATACAGAAATATTTAAATGATTTAAACCGGGAAAAAAACAGCTATGACATTATAAATAATATTGTTGAAATACATTTTTTTCTTATATACATTTCTTTTATTGTCTCTTTAAAAACTTACAAATAAGAATGTAAGAGACACCTCCTTGCGCCATACTCTTTTCTATCTTTCATATTATATATCATAGTATTTCTAAAGTGACACAACTCAGAAATCGACGTTTTTCAGTTATGACTATGAAAGACATGGTAAATATCTCTTTATCAACCATCAAAACTGTGCGTACCTAGCTTCAGAGCTTGTACACCAGGGGGCACTTGTGTCACTTTTCCTGTCTTAATGTTAGTCCCCCTACAGGCAAGAGTGACACATTGTCAGATGGATTTCATTTTGAGTTGTGTCACTTTAGAAATACTCGTGCGATATGTTAATTTAAGCGATTCATTTGGTGATAAAAAGTAACTTGGAGCCTTAATGGAAAAATACCGCTTTTTTCTAAGGAAATTCTACAACGCGGGTCATTTTTGCCTATTGAAGGTTGTTGAAATTAATAACTCGACAAAATATCAAAACTAGAAGTTATTGCAAATAGAAAATAAAAATCAATTATTCTAGGAAATTAAAAGAAAATAAATTATTGTAAATATAATGTACATGAAAATAATGAAACCAATTCTAATAAAATCAAATTAAATGAATCTAAAGTTAATTAAAATATTTGTACTTTTTTTCTTTTTAATTATGTTAATTATATATAATAAAAGAAATGAGTATCTCTCAATAATCTTTACGCTCTCTAGCTTAATTCATGGTCAAGTATATCACAGAAAAAGACCATAAATGTCAAATTTATGGTAAAAATGGTTCCCAGATTGACGATCAAAGTCGAAAAAATAAATTCGAATGTGCTGGTTTTCTTGCCTTCAGTGGTTCTTTGTGCCCGTTTTCCTCAGTTTTTATTGGTTGTCGTTTTTCTAAATGATTTTGACAGTACAATCAGATACGAAAAATGAGAAACAATTTTTCGTTGTTCGTAATAGACCTTTCCGACAATAAATCGAAATGTCCGAATGAGAACTTTCCCCTACTGTAAGTGTTCTGTGCATTCTGCCGCCTAATATCTCATTTTTCTTCAAGATGTAATAATTGGAGTATCTGCTTAAATGTTTCACCTTCAGATGCGAGTAGTTTCATTATTCTATGTTAAAGTGTTTCTGAGATGTAAAATCGGAATTCATACTTCGGGAAGGGAGTACCTAATAATTACGAGTCAGTGAGTTAGTCGCATAAATTCAGAATTTCCATCGCCTATATCTCAGAAACGCTTCAATGTAGAATTACACAATGGAGAACTTTGTAATTTTACTTACATATATTAGTATAATACCTATGTAAAATTTCACAAGTTAATCTTAAACTGGTTCAAAGTTATGAAAGAGTAAAAATCGGCTCTTACATTTAGTGTAATATACACACAGTTTGCGTAGGCCGGAACTTGGCTGTCGATCTTTCTCGGCACCTAGATCTTTTTTTTTTTTTTTTTTTTTTTTTTTTTTTGCATCGGCTGCCTTGGGCATTAGCACTCCTAGATCTTATCAAAACTACCAAATAACACAAGAAATAAAAAAGTTATGAAAACGCGCACATGTTACGCAGTATCTCCGAGGCATGTTTTATTTTATTAACTATTAGGATCATACTACGATTACCAACACATGGTCGGTTTCTAATTTAATTTCTTACAAGGTTCCTTATATTTATTATTTTAATATATTTATTTTTATCTTTTAGTATTCGTTCTGGATCTCCTGGTTCTGAGAAGCAATTCAATGAATGAGTAAAGTCCTAAGCAGACGCCTGCATTCATAATAACATAACCTGCATACAAAATACTCCATGACTCACAGTAACCTTCTTATGGACGACTCATCCTCATAGGACACCTACCATACTTAATGGTTCAGTAGGCTTGTAATAGTTATAGCCCGTTCAAATAAACAGAATAGCTTAATATTATAAAATTGTGACCCCTTTTTCTTTCAATATATTATTTAAATTGGCGGAAGGTCATGCATATATAAAACTTGTTAATTTCACATTATAGTCTAACAGCCAGTAACCGCACGTGTTTTATGAACCTTGAATTTTTCCTGTAATGTACCTCTTGGGTTGATAAGAAGGTATGTGTGTGTTTCCTAGACATACCTTGGAACACCAGGTACTGCGCATAGGAACATGTGCAAAAAAATGTTTCCCAAAAATAGAGTTTTATGTAAAATTAAAACAAGTTTACAATGAATAATAAATAAGACAGGCATTTTAAAAGGTAAACATGTAAAAAAAAAAATTAAATTGTTTTTATTCTAATATTAAATGAGAGTTTTATTCACGCTGCAGGACAGCTGTACAAGATCATGTGAGCAAGAACCAATGAGAACGCAGAGAACAACCACAACTGCCCAGATGATCGGTGCTCTCACTCACCATAACGCAGTGTATTGCAGTCTATCATAGGCAACATTTATTTTCATGTTTCCTGATAATCAAACCCCACAAAAGTGTCTGCCCTTTTGTAATTATTTTCAAATATGTTTATTGAAGACGCTGTTTAAATCGCGGCGTGAATAAAGCACTTCATTTAATATTAAAAATAAAAACTAGGTACTCTTTTTTTTTTTTATTTACATTTTAACGCCCTTAAAATTGTCTGCCGCATTTACTGTTCATTGTAAAGTTGCCTTAATTTGCAATTTTTTTACATTAATGACAGTTGGCTTCTGAATAAAACACTATTTTTGGGCAACATTGTTTTGCACCTTTCCCCTAAGTGCAGTACCTGGTGTTCCACGGTAAGTCAAGCCAACACATATTTACCTTCTTATCTACCCAAGAGGTACATTATAGCAAAATTTCAAGGTGCATAAAACACTTCATGAAATGTGCGTTACCAGCTCTCCGACTATTAGCTTTATTTATCGCTCTAAATGTTTCGCACCCCTTGCTCCCTCTTCAGGAGCAACATAATTATACATAAATAAATTGAACCTTAGCTAAGGAAGACCTCCCACAGGTAGGGACACCCCGTACAAATACAGTAATGCTAATATGGCTGCTGTACATCAGCTGTTTCTAATCGATAGTTTCCTGGATTATATAAATTCCTGAGAAAGCTTTTGTCAAGAGTAAAGTAATAATAAAATTAGTAGTAATAATAAAATCCAGTTACCTGTGAACTATCTGTAGTGAGTATAACAATGACTCAGCGCATGCGCATAACTCATTAGATTTTCTATTGGCTATCCGTATGGGCAATTCCATTTGTTGTTGCTGGTAGTAAAGTAACCTTTAACACTCAAGTCAATCCAACTCCCAAAAATTAAAAGAATTCTATTAATTTTAGCGAGTTGGATTGACTAGAGTTTTGATATCTACTTGAGCGAGCGTGGCGAGCGGAAATGCATAGCACGTATGCCCATAATGCGAAATAAATATAAAATATAATTAGGAAGAGGCCCCTAAACATCGCAATTACCATTGATTTTTATAAGATTAACCTTTTTATTAATAAATATTGCTTGCCAAAATATATTCTGCTTATTTTCATTTATGCTTTACAGGCCTAAAAGTATTACAAATACAAGTTATCTAATGGTTAGTTAGAAACCATATTTTATAAATTTAGTAGTCAAAAAAGATACTTTTAGTAGTGATTTTGAATACTTTTCATTTCTATATTAACTTTTGATTATTATATTTATATAATATGATTTCTAACCTTAGATAACATGTAAGGAAGGAATAGATAACCTGCAAAGAACCTGTAAGCTAATCAGTAAGTACCAAAATCACTGTTTAAAATCACTACAGATACTTCAAAGTAACTAGATGTGCTCTTCGCAAACAGACCCATAAAATAAAATAAAACGATTCCTATAAATACACCTAACTATCGTCTAGTATATTGAAAAAAATATTATTTAAATATTTGATCTCCATTTTGTTATTATGTTTTCGTTTATAAATTTAATTTAGGATTGTGCTGAATGATATGTATATTTATATCAAACGCAGAAACTTACTTTATATCATGGAATATTTTTTCAATATTTGGAAGAGTGATGAAACTAGAGGAAAATGTGCAAACTTTTCAAAATATTGTATTTTTACCTGCTAAATAAATGTAAGGTGTTTTTCTTTATGGAGAAAAAAATATCATAAGACAAACGGAGATCAAATATTATTTAAATATTTGATCTCCGTTTTGTTATTATGTTTTCGTTTATGAATTTAATTTAGGATTGTGCTGAATGATATGTATATTTATATCAAACGCAGAAACTTATTTTATATCATGGAATATTTTTTCAATATTTGGAAGAGTGATGAAACTAGAGGAAAATGTGTAAACTTTTGAAAAGATTGTATGCACCTGCCAAATAAATGTAAGGTGTTTTTCTTTGTGGAGAAATAAATATCATAAGACAAACGATATTTAGTTGAGGAGCGATTTATTTTCTTCCTATTTGGCTATTTATTTCCACCTTATTTTTGATACCTATTAGGTAGAAATATTTGAATTTTATTTATTTTATTACAATCATTCATTCATATGTGCAACGTCAATAGCTATGTTTCTTCGGAAAGTTCTAAAATCATAAAATATAGTTAAATGATCCCGCATCTGTGAGGTATAGTTCTCAATCTTCCCATCGCCCTGATGAAGGCTTGAAGTTCAAGCCGAAACGTCGGCACAATAAAACCATTTTTACGATAAAATGTAGTTTTATTAATTAGCAGTGACCGAACCCCGACAATCCCTACCTTGCATAAAATATACCCGTTGTAATCTCAGACCATCAAATAACCAAATAAAAAAAGTCCAACTCGCAGGAACTGCGTCATCTTAGCGCGGTTCCGTTCATATCCCTAGTACCATTAGTAATGGAACAGAAGCAGTTATTGGTGGGGTTCGATCTTTACTGAAAAACATTAAATAAAATCTCGAAGATAAAATAGATTTAAGGCGCCACAAATGGAAACTGACGGTATCATGGCGACTTCCCCCCCCCCCCCTCAACGTTTCACATTTTCTTACCTTGTTCTAGTAAAATATTCATTTTACTGTTAAATACAATTCAAATAAGCAACAAACGATAAACAAATGTTAGGTAAACAAATACAAAAACCCGTTCAAAAGAAGCAAAACTAACAATTTCGAAGTGTCAAGTCCTTATTTCTCAGATTGACATCGCCCCATCGAAATTTACATTTGGATCTTTTTTGTAGAGAATTTAGTAAGCTTTCGAATGGTTAGCTTCAACTTACCACGATTTCCTAACCGTTTTCGAGATCTTTTAGAAAATACTTTTCATAGATGTTAATGAAACATTTTATTTCTAGTACTTCCTTAACTCCAAACGGACCCAAAATTTAACCATCTTAGATTAGGTGGATGTCAAACGTCTGGAAAAAGTTTCAACTGAATCAATCTTTTTGGAATACCCAAACAGAAAAATAGTATCCTTTATGGGGGAGGGAGAACCCGCGCGAATTATCGAATTTCTGTCAATATAAAAAATGCTTTTCAAATTGACATAATAATTTTTTGTTTATTAATTATTACAGGCAATTATGTTGCTTTAATTTTTATATTATCGCTCCGAAAACTCTGCGATTCAATTGTGGATTGCTATCCACCGGGAAACAGTGTGTTAAATTAACTTGCCATCGGGCGTTACTTTTCACCATTACCGTAGCTATTATCAAAACTGTCACCAATCGACATCACCACTTACTGAACGTCAGAAGGTAATTGGTATATAAGCTCCATAACAGGCAGAAATCAGACATACAATTTGGTCGCGGAACAAGCTTTATTGTACATTTGTATGTTTTGGCAAATTACTTCCCTTCAGATTCTTGTTTAGGAATATGGCATCACTTAGAAAGGTAATTTTGTACATTGTTTGGTGTTAAATTAGCAAATTTCTCTCGACACCAATCTACCAGTTTGACGGAAGTAAAATTACCCCGGCATTTATAAATTCTGTGTTTTCATTCTTGATTTTGATCTGAAATGTTGTGGTGTAAAACTAATATACCAACACTGACATCTTGTTTTGTAAGTTTCTGCATATACGTATATGCCTGACAATATATTGTTTATTTATGGTAAGGGTCAAATAAATTTTCGCTCAAAATGTGATAGAAATGGTCGTCCATTTATTGATAACATATATTTTTAGAACGGAGTTGTGTACAGATTACCAAAATTTTTCAGCCACAAGAAATATTTTGCAAGAATAGTCACCACCCCTAATGGGAATCGAGCCCACAACCATAGGCAAAAATTGCTCGCCTTAAAGCTCAAATCCATCAGATTCCCTTGCAAAAATGTGTAAATGCCTTAAAAAATTCCTGTATAAAAACTATTGATCTCAAGCGAATTTAAAATACAAGAATTGTCCATTTACATATCGTCCCAACCATGTCAAACTATCGAATATGAAAAAACTCGTTTTTCACATTCGAGACTTTACTCTTGGATTGTGGACAATACGGCTTGTGGCAAATTGTCACAACTTAACAACCTTAAGAATAGCCTTTAATGCCTTAAATATAGTATCGAATAAGGCCATGTTAGCACTTTCCTCCGAAGGAAAGTAGCTATTGAGGTTGCACTCATGACGGAATTTTTCAAAAATTTCTTCAAATCTTTATCGATCCTACCTAGTAGACACCAAAAATGACCCCCGTCAAAATTGTTCGTAAACCAACAAAATCGGTCAAACGGAAGGGGGGGGGGTTTACCCCGGACCCAAAACACTAATTTGACCATGCACCCCGTAGTTTTTTTTTTATATATTTCAACGAAACTTGGTATTCGCAGTATTAATCTACAGAGAAAAATGGGTTGTAAAAATAAACTAAATCGGTTCATTAGGAGGGAGGGTTTACTCCAGACTTAAATTACTAATATACTCATACCGGTCGTAATTTCTGCTGTATTGTAACGAAACGAGTTATACGTCGTGGGTAACTCATGAGAAAGAAGTGTTGTAAAAATGATCTAAATCGGTCTATCGGAAAGGGGGTAGGTTCGCAAGGCCGCTGCAAGGAGCGCTTTCTACCACTAGAGGGACGGTATCCTGTTCCTGCGTCAGATCAAAAGACGAAAATATGATGTTTTCATGTATGTATAAACATAACATTGGAAGCAAATTAATTACAAAATTAATAATTGAACAGTTACTCATTACAAAATTAAAAGAGAACTATTCATGTTTTTATTTTATTCATTTAGGATATTTTAAGCAAATTATTCTGGAAAGCAGTCTACAATACACAAATTCTGAGGAAAGTGCTTAGTTATGCTAGGCCCACCACATGGGGGACAGCCGGGTACAGTTGTCCCGGGCCTGGGCGCCGTGGGGGCCCGGGCCGGGCCTCGCTAATTGGAAAAAATGTTTAGGTTATGAGCTTGTAAAAAGAATGGGGTTTAGAAAAATAGAGGGACGTAAACTATATTTATTTGAGTGGGATTTTTTTTAATGTACATAAACGACAAAACAAGTGCAGTCCCAGAATAGTATATTTCATTAGGAGTCGTAATAAAACTGCAAGTACCGAAAGTGACCTTAGCTGCACTGATTGTCGGCTTTTATTCCATTTCGCTCAAAACTCAAGATGTAAATAATTTTAAAATGTCCAAAGTCCTATAGCAAAGTACTAGAATTTTCAGTCTGGCTCTGAGAAGTAGGGGCCCGGTTCTGAGAAGTGGGGCCCATGATCTGGTCCCGGGCCTGGCTTAGAGATTTGGGGGCCCTGAGTTATGCAGCTCCTGTGTGACGGACTTTTTCAATATATTATTTCGTCAATGGATAGAATATGTTCGTTCTCTAGTTTCCTCCGATTTGCATATTCGATAGTTTGACATGGTAGGGACGATATGTCTGCAAACGATTTTTTTTTTATTAGCCTCATGGAATTTTTTAGCTGAATTTCAAGTTTTGTGTGCTGAATCCAAGAATGACCGCCATTTTCGCCCATCGCGTAAAAGTACCTTGCAAAATATGACGGATCGTTGTTTTGATTTCACGCCGATAAGTTGCGAAAATATCAAGACTTGGCCCTTGAGTTAAAAGATTTCTACAAATTATTTTTTTATTTATATTGAATACAGAGCTTGCGACAGTAGCGATTCGCTCTTTTTTAGAAGTTGGCGGTAGAAACCACTGACAAAAGAATTATAAAAAGTTGCCAAAAATCCAGAATATTTTATTGATTGAAAATTATTTTAAAATGGAAAGTATGAAGTTATTAAATGTGTATATATATATATATATATATATATATATATATATATATGAACATAAACAATTAGGTACATTTTTCTAGAAAAAAACTTGAACAAATTTTAGTTTTTGAAATAATGTGTCCATTACTTTACTTCACGTTAAATCATACATGTTTTTATAGTTTCTACAATGAATGTATTCTAAATGTGATTGTTTGAGGTGCATGATTATTGTGTTCATGTGTGGACTGTCATCTGTCAAGAGTTCAGTCATGTCGTATGGCAGGTTTAATCTGTCTCGTTCTTTGGAGTCAGTTAGTATGTGTTTAATAGTCAAATTTGTGTTACAGATGGCACAAACTGGTCCGTCCTGTCTCGTCATTCTACAAACTATATTCCGCTAGAGTTACCACAATTATCATTTCGACGAATGAATTGATTTCAAACGCATAATCATTGCCACCAAATATCTAAAATTGTCAGACGAACTAATAATATAATCTCACCAAGCAGTAATACTCAACACTGATCGAATTGTAAAAAATTGTTTAAATACTAAAAATTAATAAATACATAAATAGTTTTTATATATAAAAATATATTAAAAGTCCTTTTAAGTTTTAAAACTGCCTTATTTTAAAGCATGTTAAAAAAAATTATAATAATGGGTCAAATAATATACTAATTATTTGGAGAATCACTTGCTTGAAAAACAGTAGTATATATTCACTAATAAAAAACTAAAAAAATATCAGTACGATGATGTACGGAGCTCAATTGAAAGATTGAATAGCTTAAACCAAATGTAAGCTGTCGAATCAAATACTATTTACAGCGTTGTGTATACTTTGGAATTCGCCTGCTAAAATCAAAACAACCTCGAATACGGTTCCAAGAACTTCTTCCCTTTACACTAAATACAACAGTTTCATCAATTTCGAACATGAATTTTTTCCACCTAGATTGGTCATTCGTCCCACTGTGGAACGGTGTGGATTTGTATAAGGGACAAACATACAGTCAGACAGCTGGTAGATGTTTTTGGCTTAGCCTACGACACTCCTCAGATTAAGATCTACATGTGTACCGAGTTTAGTCAAAATCGGACGAACGGTGTGAATTAGTATAAGGGACAAACATACAGACAGTCAGTTATAAGGAGTTATTGACTTAACTTTCGACGCTCCCCAGATTAAGATTGCACACTACATGTTTACCGGAGTTTAGTCAAAATCGGTCGAGCGGTGTGGAGACGGTACGGAGTTTATTCAAAATCGGACGAACGGTGTGGATTTGTATAAGGGACAAACATACAGACAGACAGCTGGTGGATTTTTTTGACCTAGCCTAGGAGATTTCCCGAATCAAGACCTACCTGTGTGCCAAGTTTGGTCAAAATCGGTCAAGCGGTGTGGATTTGTATAAGGAACAAACAAACAAACAGAAAAACAGACAGACTCGTGATTTTTATATATATAGATTAATTAGACAGTTCCTTAAACTGTAATTAGACAGTCCCTTAAGATTATATAGTTTCCATTCTATGAAGTTATACATGTTCCATTTTATACAATCACCGTTAGTTTTATAAATTCTAATTATACACTGCCCTTTTGTTTTGTATTAAGGGCAATATGAACAACACTGGGTTGATATTAGAAGAAAAAGTAAATAAAGAAACAAATAATGAAAATATAAAAAAAATAACGAAATATTAAATAATTATAAAAAATAAAAAAATAAAAAAAAGATTTTATAAAGAGTGACAGGTTTAAAAAAAATAGCTGTTGAGAATAACATTAATTTCTAGTATCGAAACACAAAAATGCCTATATTATTTTGTTAACTGTATTTTGTTAGAATATTGTGTATCAGAAAAATACAGTTTTATGTTAAATTTTGTCTGTTAAGTTTGTAGCATCTAGGAATTTAAACAGGTTAATAATTTTTTCTGGATAATCCCCTAGAATTACACTGCCCTTGTAATGTACTATATGCCTAAAAATGTACTAATTTTGGAGTCATGTTTTTATTTGTTGTTCGCACCTGATGATGGGACATTTGTGTTAAAAGGCCTACTGCAAAACAAAGACATTTTGTGTGAGAGTGAATTCTGTTCTACCTTCTGGAATTAAGCAACCCCACTACCGGAAAACATAAAAAAAATAAAACATTTTCTTAATATTTACCTACCTATTTATTGTTTGTAATTTGTTGTGCTTAGCTTCGTTAGTTATTTACTATATTTTCTTTTTTTAACGGCCCTCGACATTATTGACTGTAGCGATGGGCTGTAGGTGGACTGTTGCCAACCTTCCTAAAACTCCTTTATGAAGTAGATAATATTTTGGCAAAATACTTGCTATAAAACGTAAATAGATTTCTGTTTATCTGTTTGTTCCTTATACAAATCCACACCGTTCGACAGATTTTGCCAAACTTGGCACACAGGTATATCTTGATCCGGGGAGAATCATAGGCTAAGCCAAAATCGTCTTAGACTTACAGTTCGGGGGTTACGGGTTCGAAACTGTGAACCCGAACAGTTACATATTTGCATTAATAGATTTTAATATTTCATATTTGGTTTCTAATTTATTTTTGAATTTCTAGAAGCAGAAAGTAGGTGTAGCATGACACGCCGGGTAACAGCTAGTACAATACTCAAATGCAGTAAATTAAAGAAACAAAGAAATATTACCCACTATTGATGTAAGCCTTGCCTTGGTGTTTGGGACGTATCGAAGATCGCTGCGTAGTGGGAGCGGAGGACTGGGGTGTAGATAGGAGTGAATGGGGTTGCTGGGGGGTGAATGGTAACCATAGCAACGGTAGTATCGAGCGATTCATTCACCACCCCCAACCCTTGAATGGCCACCCCCATTCAGACTTCCGCCCCTCACTTGGAGCTCTCTAGTCGGAATCTCATTAATATTACACAACCTAGTCCATCTGTCTGCCCTTCGCCTAGTCTTGATTTGCCGCCTCCGATCTCTTGGTCAGCACATCGTCTAATCTCGATTCGCCATCTCCTATCTCTTGGACTGCCCTTCGACTAGCCTTGATTCGCCGCCTCCAATCTCTTGGATTGTCCTTCGCCTAATCTTGATTTGCCGCCTCCGATCTCTTGGACTGTCCTTCGCCTAACCTTGATTCGCCATCTCTTATCTCTTGTTCAGCTCTTCGTCTAATCTCGATTCGCCATCTCTTATCTCTTGGTCTACCCTTCGCCTAACCTTGATTCGCCGCCTCCGATCTCTTGGAATGTCCTGCACCTAACCTTGATTCGCCGCCTCCTCTCTCTCTTGGTCAGCTCTTCGTCAAATCTCGAATCGGCATCTCTTATCTCATGGTATGCCCTTTGCCTAACCTTGCTTCGCCGCCTCCAATCTCTTGGTTGCCCTTCGCCTATCCTTCATTCGCCATTTCTCATCTCTTGGTTTGCCCATCGCTTAACGTTCATTCGCCATCTCTTATCTCTTGGTCTGCACTTCCCTAGTCGTGATTCGCCATCTTCGTTTCCTCGTTCTGCCCATCGCCTATCCTTGAATGACCATCTCTTATATCTTGGTCTTCACTTTCCTAACCTTCATTCCTCATCTCCGATCTCTTAGTCTGCCCATTGCTTTATCCCTTTCACAATCGTTAACGCATGAAAACTTGGAGTTGCAAAGCCTTAGAGATATTATAATATCAATGGCAACTGAATTCAGGGAATTCAAAGCCAATTTCCCATCTTCAGAAACATTCAAATCCATGCAAGACACGATGGAAAAACAAACCGATTTAACGTTCGCCCACCTCGAACAAATAAAAAAAATGGAGAGCTTGATAGAAGCCCAAAGCCAAAAAATCCAAGAACTATCCCTAGACAATTTTTGTCTTAAAAAAAAGATAAAATCCCTGGAAGAAAGAGTTAAGGATGCTGAACAGAATCATCTGAGGAACTCAGTAGAAATCAGGGGTATTCCTTCAAAACCTGGTGAAGTGCTCCCGGCTGTGGTACAGAATGTTTGTGCTGGCCTCGGTCTCAAGATAGTCCCCGAAGACCTGGACCATGTATTTAGACTCAGATCGAGACAAGAAGAAACACCAGGCCCAATCATAGCCAGATTTGTCCGCCAATCTCTGACTGAGGAGGTTATCCGCCTGAGAAAAGTAAAGAGAGACTTTTCTACCCGACACTTAGGTTCGACGGACATCGACTCCAACAGAATTTACATCGGCGAAGCTATGACTCCTACAAATAAACACCTTTATTGGTTGGCCAGACAGAAGAAATCTGCAGACAAGATCAAGTACCTCTGGTTTAGCGGTGGTCGAGTCAAGTGCCGTCGAAGTGATGGTCATCCGGCTGTTATTGTTAACAGTTCCGAAGATCTTGATGTATTTCCTTGACGCAATTTTATCAGTCTCCTCATCTCTTCCCCTATTAGAGCCTTTTATTTACTTTTATTTTTCATTAAAACAAATTTAATATTTATATTTTTATTAAGGACTTTTATATGCTATGTAATTAGAAATTATATTTATTCATCTGCCAGAGGTAATTTTCACTTAGTATCCAGATATTTTTGTTACTTATTTTATACTGGTCAGTATTATTATTATTTTGATTTTAATTATTGCTATTTTGGTAAATATTTAGTTTTTGGTTTTTATAATTATTCGAATGTAATTAGTATTTGTATATTGTATGTTCCATCCACTTCCTTTTCCTCTTCCATCAGTTCCACACCCAACAACTTCTTACTGAGTTTAGTTTTCCATAAATCCCCGTCATGACTAATGTCCTGATATCCTGTCACGTTAACGCCCAATCCCTTCTTGCACACTTCGATGAATTCCTCCTCTATTTTAACGAAAATTTTCATCATATTATAGCTGTTACGGAAACCTGGCTCAAACCTTTTATCCCTTCCTCTCGAGTTTCCCTTCCCAACTATACCCTCCTACGTCATGACAGAGAAGACAGAACAGGAGGAGGTGTCGGCCTCTTTGTTCATGATAGTTTAAAGTCTAAAATCCTTTTTCTTTCACCTCCGTCTGATCTTCCTCACCTTGAGTATATTTTTGCCGAGATATCAACGTCTTCTTCACCTCTCCTCTTTTCCGTTGTATATCGTTCTCCCCGTGTGCCATATGACCAATCTTTTGAAACCTTCCTTTATCAGTTAGTCCCCTGTTATTCCCATGTAATTCTTGCAGGTGACTTCAATACCAATCTTCTTGTCGAATCCCCTGACGTTACCTACCTTTCTGAACTATTCTTTTCACTTAATCTTTTTGTGGTTCCCTATTCACCTACCCATCACACCCAGTCCTCTGATACCTGGCTTGATCTCTTTATCCTGGACTCCCAGGATAAACTCCTCGCCTCATCTCAACACCCTGTGCCCTTCCTTTCTTCTCATGATCTGATTCAAATAACTTTTGATTTACCTATCCCTACTATCACAAACAAATTCTTTACGTTTCGTAACCTTAATTCTCTGTCCTTTGAACAATTAGAACCTGATTTAGAAAACTTTCCTTACGATTCCATTTATTCCTCTGACTCCATAGATGACATGGTTAACTCCTTAACTCATTACCTCCACTCCCTTTTAGATTCCTATGCTCCCCTTCAAACCCGCCGGTTCAGCCGTCCTCCTGCTCCCTGGCTTACACCCGAGCTCAAATCATTAATAAAAAGAAGAGAAGCAGCGAGAAGAAAATTTAGACGGACCCGTCTTCCTCAAGATTACTCCTCCTACAAATACTTGCGTAACCTCACCCAATCCTCCATCCGTCGAGCTAAGTCCCTCTACGTCCACCAATCCCTATCCAATGCTCCTGACTCTAAAACAAAATGGTCAATCCTTCGTAAACTTTCCCTTTGCAAAACTAACCGTCCTTGCTCTATCTCATTTTCCCCTGATGTTCTTAATGCTCACTTTGTATCTTCTCCCTCAGTCATATCCAGTCCTCCTATACCTTCCAAACTACCTTTTAATTCCAACAAATTCTACTTCTCCTGTATTACCCCAGAAGATCTTCTAACCGCGGTCCTTCAATCCCGAACCAATGACTACGGTCCAGACTCTGTTCCCGTTAAACTGATTAAGGCCTGTTTACCCGCAATCCTTCCTATCCTTCTCCACATATACAACTATTCCCTTCAAAACTCGATTTTTCCTTCTCAATGGAAAACAGCGTTGGTTCGCCCTCTTAACAAAATATCAAACCCCTGCTCTCCGAAGGATTTCCGTCCTATCTCCCTTCTATCCAATCTTTCCAAACCTTTAGAGCGCCTGGTCCAATCTCAAGTATCCAACCACCTTGAACAAAATAATCTCCTTAACCCTCTCCAGTCTGGCTTCCGTCCGTCATACTCCACTCAATCAGCGCTCCTAAAAATCACCCATGACATTCAAACTGCCATAGATAACCAACAGCTCACTATTCTAGTTCTCCTAGATTTTTCAAAAGCATTTGATACCGTAGACCATCAAATCCTCCTCACCAAACTCCAATCTCTTTCCTTTTCCAACAGTGCCATTAGCTGGTTCCAATCCTTTCTATCCAATCGATCCCAATACGTGGTCATCCCCGACAGCAATCCTTCTAGCCCTCTTCCTCTTTCCCGTGGTGTACCCCAGGGCTCCTCGTTATCCCCAACTCTATTTTCTGTTTACATCAATGATCTTCCTCTTTCCATAGTTCATTCCAAGTTTCACCTTTACGCCGACGATACCCAAATCTACCTATCCTTTAAGCCCTCTTTGCTACGAGTTGCTGTAGACAAGCTGCAAGTAGATCTTAATAACATCAATAATAAGCTTTCCCTGAATCCAGACAAATCAAAAGCCATTGTTATAGGCTCCCAATCCCTCATAAGTTCTACTTCCCCGTTTCCAGCCCTTTACCTTAACAGCATCCCTATAAAATATTGTAAATCAGTTAAAAATCTTGGGATCATATTTGATCAGAACCTTTCCTGGAAAAATCATATTTCCCAAATTTCCCGTCGGTCCATATTTATCCTTAGACAGCTCAACCTCTCCCGCCATCTCCTGCCAACAAAGACCCGTCAACTCCTCGTAACTTCCCTATTATTCCCCCAGTTTGACTATGGTTGTTTGGTGTACGGTGGACTTTCTGGCGATCTCGAGGCAAAACTCAAACGCCTCATGAACTGTTTCATTCGTTTTATCCTCGGGATCCCCAGAGACTCCCACATATCACATTTCTACCAGGAGCTAAATTGGCTATTCCCTCTTTATCGTCGTCAGTACTTCCTCGGCTCAGTCCTTTACCAAGTAATTCAATCCCGTAGACCTTCTTATATTTTTCAACTTCTTAAATTTAAATCCTCGGTTCACTCCCGTAACACCCGATCTCGTCCTTCCGATCTCTATATTCCTTCCCACCGAACAGCAATATTCGAAAAATCATTCGTCACTCGTGCCACCTCGCTATGGAATTCCTTGCCTTCGTTTGTCCGCCATTCTACCAACCTAGAAACCTTTAAATCCCGACTCTTCCACCACCTTCTATCCCTCCAAGTTTTACCCAACACCTAGTCTATATTGAAGCTGTACACTATATATTGATACTGATAGCATTTATAAGTTTTAGAGTTTATACGTAAAATTCAAAATTATGTTGTAATTTCAAAATTATTCCTGTGGGACTTCTGTCCCGGAATAAGAATAAAACTTTTCATTTCATTTCATTTCATTTATCCTTCATTCGCCATCTCTTATCTCTTGGTCTGCACTTCCCTAGTCGTGATTCGCCATCTTCGTTTCCTCGTTCTGCCCATCGCCTATCCTTGAATGACCATCTCTAATCTCTTGGTCTACAGGTTCCTAACCTTCATTCCCCATCTCCGATCTCTTTGTCTGCCCATCACCTATCCTTCATTCGCCGTCTCTCATCTTTTGGTCTGCACTTCCCTAGTCGTGATTCTCCATCTTCGTTTCCTCGTTCTGCCCATCGTCTATCCTTTAATGATCTAATGTCCATCTCGTATCTCCGATCTATTGGTCCGCCCTTTGCCTAACCTTGATTTGACATCTTTTATCTTCTCGTCTACCCTTTCCCTAGTCTTGATTTGCCATCTTTGATCTCCTCGTCTTCCCTTTCCCTAGTCTTGATTCGCCACCTCCGTTCCCTTGGCCAGTTCTTCGCCTTACATTGCTTCGCCTACTTGGATCCCTTGTTCTGCCCTTCGCCTAGTCCTTGATTTTCCGTCCCCGATCTCTTGGCTTGCCCTTTGCCTATTCTTGATTCGCCATCTCCGATCTTTTATTCTGGCCTTCGCCTAGTCTTGTTTCGCCATCTCCCATCTCTTGGTCCGCTCTTCGCCAAGTCTTGATTCGCCATCTCTGATCTCTTGAACTTCCATTCCCCAAGTCTTATTTTGCAATATTCCATTGGCCTGTTCTTCTCCTAATCTTGATTTGCCATCTCTGATCGCTTGGTCTGCCCTTGATTTGCCATCTTCAAGCTCCTGTTGTGCACGATGCCTAACCTTCATTCGCCATCTCTAACTACTTGGTCTGCCCTTCGCCTACCCCTCATCCACCACTTCCGTTCTCTTCGCCCACCGACGAACTCCGCCTTTGTTTTTCAGATCTGCCCTTTGCCTAAACTCGTTTCACCCTCCTCTCTCATAATATTAAACACATTGTATCTTCCATTATGTAGAGTTAAAAGTTTACAAATCTACGAAGACAAGGTATGGTTGGGATTCGGCTAGGATAAAAAAAACGTCAGACAGTCAAGAAGAAATCTGTATTTGGACGTTTCGGCTGCACATTGGCAGCCTTCTTCAGCTAAAAAATATATACATCTATAAGTAAACAAATATATATACAACATGTAAGTATAAAAACAGGCGGAACTGAGCGTAATATATACATGACAATAAATTTGAACCAATCTTATTTTTATACAATGAAAATACGGCAGTTGGAAAGAAAACAGCATGTAGAAAGTAGTAAGTAAACAGTACAAAAACTAATCAGTACAAAAAACTAACATTTTTTATATTGTGAGAAAAAAACAATTTATTCTATAAGTGATTACAATTTATAATAATCAAAGTTTTTTTTCAAGTGTTTTTTTTCTCACAATATAAAAAATGTTAGTTTTTTGTACTGGTTAGTTTTTGTACTGTTTACTTACTACTTTCTACATGCTGTTTACTTTCCAACTACCGTATTTTCATTGTTTAAAAATAAGATTGGTTCAAATTTATTGTCATGTTGTATATATTACGCTCAGTTCCGCCTGTTTTTTTTACTTATAAGTTGTATATATATTTGTTTACTTATAGTTGTATATATTTTTTAGCTGAAGTAGGCTGCCAATGTGCAGCCGAAACGTCCAATACAGATTTCTTCCTGAAGGTCTGTCGTTTTTTTCTCCTAGCCGATCCCAACCATACCTTGTCTTCGTATCACTACAACGGCTTACTATCTCCATCTCCACTATGTTAACAAATCTAATCTTTATTGTCTTAAAAAAAAAAGTTTTGATTAAGCTGCGTGTAATCTTTTACAAAAATGTCCTCCATTTTGTCTATCCCGTATAGTTTTCATTCAAAATATATGGTCACAGACCTGTGCAATCTATTATTTCTTGTTACCATCAGATTCTCTAAACATAATTTGTGTGTAAATGGTTCACGTACCTGCATAAGAATGAAAACAATTACCAAGACGGTGAACCATCGCGTGATAGGTCAGTCAAAGCGAAGAATGGGGCAGTTTGACGCAGAGCTATTTCCGAGACAGAATGATTTTTAAATGATTCTGATGTAATTGGATGCTAAGTTTAGATCCGCCGATTTCATATTCATTCATGTCCTTGCGTTCATTGATGTTTCTGGGTCTTCTCTATTTGTTATTTCTTCCTGCAATAGATAGATGGATATTTTTTTTTAATACAATGTTTATTAACATTTGTACAAATAATAAAGTACATTGGTTAATCATGATAAATAAGACAATTTTTATGATTTTACATGATGAAATTACGGTAAAAATAATATATGCTTAACCCTTAAGTAGGGAGGTGCGGTGATCACAACACCCCAATAAAAAAATCGCTAAACAGAAAAGGGTTTTTTAAAATTAGTACAGTTTACCAATATAACCGTATAATTATTATAATGCTCAAACATGTTTTTTTTTAATAATAAAATTTTAATAGGTTTTCCTGACTGGTAATTATGATTTTATAAAGTCATCAATAATATGACTTCGTAAAATAATATTAAATTCTGGAGGGTTTCCCGTGGTCTAGTGGCTAGTGCCTTAGATTCATAAGCCGGAGATGGTGGGTTCGATCCCCACCGGTGGCAGGAAGTTTCTCATCCCACGATTCGTTGGGAAAATTCCTCGCTGCACCCTGGATGTGCAATGATGACCCTGGATGAAAATGAAAAAAAAAATCAATTTAAAATTTATTATTAAGGGATAGAAAAAGACAAAAAAAACAAAAAAAAAAAAAAAAAAAAAAAAAAAAAAACAGTTTGGCTAGTCGGATGTGTCCTTCCCATATAGCGCATAGAATTTGTCCGAGGCCGTAGACCACACCGTTGCCGCAAAATTTGTGCAAGACCAAACAGTCCCGGCGAAATTCCTACTAGAACCGAAAAGACCGATGTAAAAATAAACCGCATGTCCAACGCCAAATATGAAATTCACAATTTATAATCGAAACAAGGTTGCTTTGGTTGAATGTGAAAGCCTTGTGGTCCAATGCTTGATTCATAGTCTCTTTTGTGATGTCATATTTTTTTAAAGAAACAACACGGATACCACGTGTTGAACGTCAAACATCCCCGTTTTGTTTGTGTTTCACGTTCCACGCGGCGATACATCACCTTCTTCCAGCTCCGATGTAAACATCTTCCACGAGGATTGGCACTCTTGGGAGTTAATGATTTAAACAATGTAGATAACTTGTAAACATTTATACGTAAGCCATTCTCGGTAGATACCGTAAATTATGGTCTCGATAGAATCCTTGGGGCGGCGCAAGACATTTTTAAACGCCAACAGTTCTTTAAAACAATCAAAACGTTTGTGTCGAAAATGAACGAAAAGTCCTTCCCGCATGAGCTGCGCCACCTGAGAAAATTTCTAAGGAAGGTAAAAACAATAATAAATATATTTTTTCAGATCTAAATGAACCTTAAATCAAAATTAAGAATTATCGAAATAGTCAATAAAACTTCACCACAGTCTTTAGCTATATTTCTTTCCGCTTATGCCTACATGTTTCCAAGGGCGTATATAAGAGGGGGCTGAGGGGGCTGCAGGCCCCCCCCCCGAAATTTTCATCCGAAAATTGAAGCCAAAATAACCGCATGGTTCTTTATTCTGACCATGCCGTTATTTTGGCTTCAATTTTAACCCAATAATTTCCAGCAAAATAAGACATATATGTAAGGATATAGGCAGGATATCTTGGAAATATGATAATGGAATTAAAAATAGCTTTAGTCATATTAAAGATAAATTAAAATTAAAAGAAACTAAATACAATATCTACAAAATTAACTGCAATAGCTGTAATAATAGCCAACGGCCATAGCCACGTTGAATGCACCGGTTCCCATAGATCACCGAAGTTAAGCAGCGTCGGGCGTGGTCAGTACCTGAATGGGTGACCGACCACGTGCTGTTGGCATTAGAAAAGGGTGGCAACCTGTAGATAGCCCGGCGCTAATGGCCAAGATGTAGATGCGCCGTTAAAAATAATAAAAAAATAAAAAAATAAAAAAAAATAAAATAGCTGCAATAAATCATATATAGGGGAATCGGAACAGTTACTTCGAAAACGAATTAAACAGCATGCGCAAAGTATTGATAAAGAAGATAATAAAACAGCGTTGGCTTATCATGTAATAAAATATAAACATATTTTGATTTTGAGAATATTAGCACATTAGGTAAAGAAAGAAATAGATTGAAAAGAAGAATAAAGGAAAATATCCATATCATAATAAATAGAAAGAAAGTGGTAAATAAAAAAAACGGAAATACTACATTTAAATACTATTTTTATTAACTTATTTGACAAAAAGTAAAATTATGTTTTAATTGGAAGATGGGAAGATGGTTTTAATTGTTAGGACTATATTTCTTCTGGAAATTAATTTTTAAAAGTATGACATATCGATTATCGATCAGCTGATTATTTTTCGCCATAATGAATTCTTTCAGACCATGATCATTCTAGACGTGGCCGTACTGGTGGAAGGTTATCCTCCTCAGGTTGAGGCTGTAAGTTTTACTTTTGTAATTTTTTCCCCTGAAGAGGCATCAATAAAGGTGTGAAACATGTAGGGACGAAATAAAGTTGGTGAGACTGAGTGGTGAAGATTTTATTATTATGTTTTGACCTTCCGCCTACCACGAAGATAAGAAGATTGTGAGAAAAAGGGTCAGTTGAAGAATAATTATAAATTAAATAAGATTACTTAGTCTATAAAAAGTATTTTATTTTACGTATAATACCGTTTTATTTGGCTAAAACTATTCCAAGTTCAAGATCGTTTGTTGAAGTCCAACGTTTCACGTTGAAAGTTTTAACATATCACGTTTTCCACGTTTTAACATATCCTTTTACCTCTTGGAGTTTGTTTTCCCTCACTTCTTGCCATGGTTTATGGGTTTATTGCCTTGAATATTTGATCGACATACTTCCAGGAAGTTCGTGTTACCACTTCTTGTCTAAGAGTGCACCTACATTTGTCCCGGCCCGATCCGATCCGATAGCCCCCGACTGTCGGCTCGAAAACAGACACACGCATCTCAATGGAGGTGCCTACATTGGTCCCGAACCGATCCGATCTGATGACTACCGATTCTCGGCTACTCAACCCTTTTTGTTTCTCCATCGATATCAGAAGACCGACGCATAGTAACGCCAAAAATAAAAGCTAGTAAAATTTGGAACAACTTTGTCCAGTCATATTTTTGTTTTGTTTTCCTTGATTTTTAAATTACATTATAACCTTCCAATGTTTATAACCTTCTAGCTACCTTTCTTTTAAATAATTTTAAAATATGAATACTAATGGTTCTCGTATTGTAGTTAATTCTTAACTGTTACACTAAGATTTTTTTCCGGCCTGATACACTTCCGGAAGATTGATTGGCCTCTCAACTCCTCCTTCATACCCCCAACAAGGTAATCGAAGGTTTCTATGCTTATTAGGTGGTATTTCTTAAATTAATCACTCATTTTCACTTACGAGTTCATTACTGACAAGCTGTGAGTAGTTAGGATCGGATCGGGTTGGGACCAATGTAGGACTCAGGTCGGCCGCTGTTGGTCAACCGATATCGGATCGGATCGGGAGAAATACGGGTACAATGTAGGTGCAGCCATCAACGAATATCCTACCTGTAGGCCTATTCCTACAAGCTAGAAACCCGACCAACCCCCACCCATTGCTGGCAGGAATTCAAGCGAGACGGTCGTAGCTTTGATCCGTAGCGCCGCGGCGGTTTTAGAGCAGGTGAGGCGCCTAAACCCTCCAGACCTGCGCGCCACGGTGACATTTTCTTGGCCCAGCTTCAGCTATCGTCCGCCGTATACAATTCCAGACTTCTACTGATATTAAAACGATGGCTCAGTTAATTATCGGGCTTATCTTTTTGTATTTATTCTTAGGAACAATCCAGACTAATCAGAAAGAATAGAATATTCTCCTACATCAAATTCTTAAATAAATACGCAGATGGTAACTTCTCAACGAACGATTTTGGAAATCAAATTGTTTAAGTATCTTTTTCGTCCTAATAACATATTCTCAAAAATTTACATACTACAAAACAATAATAAAAACATTACATTTCGATGGGTACCTGGACGTAAAACAATAAAGTCCAACTGTAAACGTACAAGTGAAACTAGCGAAGAAGAGACACACGCATGACTTGAGTCCGACTCGCAGGAATTGCGTCATTTTAGCACGTTTAAATAGTAAATAGAAAAAAAGGGTACTCCCAGCCTTCTCAGCTTTTGGCCCAGAAAAACACTATTACAAATATATTTCTGTCTCACTTTGTTTTACTAATTTCTTTACTATTAAATGTAATTTAAAAATAACATCCAAAAAAATTAAAGCAAAGAAAGACAAAACAAGAAATTTGTTTAGAGCCTTCTGCTCAAATTCGAAAACATGAATATGCTTTAGGTCCACCCGACAAACCTATGTAATGTACTGTATAACATACATTCTTCTATTTCGTACATGGCCACCGCGCATGCGCGAACGCCAGCGGACACTTTTTTGTGACTATTTTTTGTAACTTTTTTTTTTTTTTTGCAGTTTTGTCATCGCTAAAGCATATTTATACTAAACCCGTTAAAAAGGATGAAACTGCAACTTCTAAATTTTTTATTTATCTGATGGAAATCGTCCCAGATCCGAAGGACATCTTCTAAGCTTTCGAATTGTCACCGTCCACTTTTCGTACCGTCTTCCAGACATTTAAAAAACTATTAAAAAATCCTAAAACTGCTCATGATTAACATACATTCCACCATGGTTACCTAAGTTGTCCTCAAGGTCTTCCTCCCTCCCCCCTAGGCATTTTCCAGTGCTGAAGAAGGCTGCCAATGTGCAGCCGAAACGTCCAAATACAGATTTTTTTCCTGAAAGTCTGACGTTTTTCTCCTAGCCGAATCCCAACTATACCTTGTCGTCGTTTCACTGCTCATGATTGTTAATAAACTATATTTTGTTTTTCTAATACTTCCTCAACACCAAACGAAACCAAAATTTTAATATTTTACTCCGGATTTCAAACATCTAGAAAACGCTTCAACTGTCCTGGAACCGAAAGGTAGTTAGGGAAACTTGTTTTATCTACTTTTCTCGAAAATGGTAACAGGTATCGCCTTAAAAATGGCTCCATTTGTTTTCCTACATTAGAAAACCTTTAAAAAGTGTACCTGGAAGACTACAAAATCCTTAATCACTAAGACTTTTTTGCTGGAATTTTGCCGAAAAAAAGGGTTTCGCTGTACGAATACAGATGTTTACCGAACTTGTGCTTTTAAATTATACGAAGTATTATTTTTTTTTACTAAAGTTTATTAAACTCGCACAATTTTGGGGCAGCTACAGAGCTAATAGACAAGTATATTGTTGATTCTACATTTTTGAGTATTGAAAAGTGAAATCTTCAAGTCGGAACTTCTGGATAACTTCATCGCGTCAACGTCATGACCGGAAGGATACGCTAATACAAAGAATGTCTGCACAAATGAACACTTTTACCACAGTTGTTTTAACCAGGCTTTGTATTGGACATACTTTTCTTACCCATTCGTACTTACTAGGTAGATTGAGCAAGCATTCTTCTAAATTTTGTAATAAGACTCTGACAGCTAAACGCACACGCACAATCTACAGACAACGCTATTAACTTTCTAAGACTACTTGACAGAAGGTAGGCCACGCATCGGTACGATACTCGACATTTTAGTGTCCGGCTCAAAGGATCTGCGTCATCTTGGCGCGTTTTCTTGAGGTTTTAATCTTCAGAGTCATTGGGAAGTTATAGTCATTATAAGATTCGTAACTAAATTTAATATTTTGTGAAAATTTTAAACACCCATCCCAATGACAGCTTGAAAACATTTGGATTTTTGGCGCAAATAAATTACAGTAGCGGAAATTGGTAACTCTGCGTCTTGGACTTCCGGTCTGAAAGCTCTATTCCGAACTCAAAAATGTAGAATCAACGGTTTGCATACTTGCATATATACTTGTCTATTAGGTCGGTAGCTGCCCCAAAATTCTCCGAGTTCAATAAAACTTCATAAAAAAAATACATGGTATAGGTAATTTAAAAGGTCAATTTCGGTAACCATCAGTATCCCCCCAGTGAAACACTTTTTTTCGGCAAAATTCGTGCGAAAAAATCTTAATGCTTATGACTTTTCGTTTGTAGGCAGGCTTCCAGATAAACTTTTTAAAGGTTTTCTAATTAAGGAACACGAATGGAGCCATTTTTGAGGCGTTATCTGTTTCCATTTTTGAGAAACGTGAATAAATCTAGTTTCCCTAACTACCTTTCGGCTCCACGACAGTTGAAGCGTTTTCTAGGTGTTTAAAATCCAAAGTAAGATACTAAAATGTTGGTTACGTTTGGAGTTGATGAAGTATTAGAAAAAAAAAAGAAAGTTTTTCATGTTACGATATCCAAAAAAAGTAAAACAAATGCAAAAAAAAAGTTCGAAGAAACGATACCAATACTTATGGAGATTTAGGCTCTTATTTCTCAAGAATAAGGTCACTATCATAAAAAGGGTCTCCCTTGGTCTAGTGGCTAACGCCTTAGATTCATAAGCGGGAGATGGTGGATTCGAGAACCACCGGTGCAAGGAATTTTCAAATCTCAAGGCTCGTTGAGAAAATTCCTCGCTGCACCAGGATGTCGGCGCTAATGGTCCAGTTTTCGGTGCGCAGTAAAAAGGGGAAAAAACGATCACAAAAAAGTAGTAGAAGAAGAAGAAGAAGAAACAATTGTATTTGTAAATGTTTCACATTACATTGTGGAGGTTATAATGTCTTTAAATAAAAATGTATTCTTAATATATATAAAATTCTAAATAAACAATAATCAGTTAATAATAAATTACAATCTTCTTATATAAAAAAAAAACAGATATTTAAACTAAAATGTTTATAATTATTATTTTTTCCCTTTATGTACTACTTCGTTATATACATACACACTTATGACGTAATTTTTTTTTCTTTCTCCTCTCTTCATTTATTTAGTTTTATTGATATTTATTTGTGATTCTTCGCTTCTGTGGCAAGTAGCATTACATTCCTTGTAATTATGATAATTATTTATTTAGTTTTATTGATATTTATTTGTGATTCTTCGCTTCTGTGGCAAGTAGCATTACATTCCTTGTAATTATGATAATTATTTATTTAGTTTTATTGATATTTATTTGTGATTCTTCGCTTCTGTGGCAAGTAGCATTACATTCCTTGTAATTATGATAATTATTTATTTAGTTTTATTGATATTTATTTGTGATTCTTCGCTTCTGTGGCAAGTAGCATTACATTCCTTGTAATTATAATAATTATTTATTTAGTTTTATTGATATTTATTTGTGATTCTTCGCTTCTGTGGCAAGTAGCATTACATTCCTTGTAATTATGATAATTATTTATTTAGTTTTATTGATATTTATTTGTGATTCTTAGCTTCTGTGGCAAGTAGCATTACATTCCTTGTAATTATGATAATTATTTATTTAGTTTGAAGTACCCTTTATTTCTAAATTACCTGTTTCCATTAATCGGTCATTCATTTATAATAAAAAAGTAAATTCCATTTTTGAGCTAAATTGTTTGTTGAGCTAAATAAAATTCAAGATCCTTTGAATTGACCATTTGGAATTCATAAAAGATAAACAAACAGGGAATATTTGGGATTCGGCTAAAAAAAAACTCAATACGATTTTTGTAAAAAATCTATATTCAGGACGTTTCGGCTACTCTTTGGTAGCCTTCGTCAGCTAATATTACAAGAAAAAAAAACAGAACATAATTTCTGTTTTTTGCTTTGTTTCTTGACATTTTAGCTGACGAAGGCTACCAAAGAGTAGCCGAAACGTCCTGAATATAGATTTTTTTACAAAAATCATATTGAGGTTTCTTTTTAGCCGAATCCCAACCATTCCCTGTTTACTTATCACCTCGACGGCTAACTATCTAATCTTCATGATAAAACATAAATTCATTGAGAATTGTCGATCTCCAATCACATCAAAAAAATCATTCTAAAGCAATAGGAGATTGTGAAATGAAGATATTCAATGAAAAGAGAGTTTAACGTTGGAGGTTAATCTCTAATCAATCGATGGTCGTCAAATTGTTAAAATAGCTTGAATTAATTTTGGCAACAACAAAAAATTGTTGTTTGTAGTAGGCCTAAAAGCTACAAAAATCGCTTGATGATAAATTAAATATTCTGGGAGCCATTATCGGAGTGACATGAACGTCCCGCTTCACCCGACCGCGTTGTTAAACTAAGTGCCGTTAATTCAGGACTTGACATTTGGCGCCCATGCCGTATCAGCACTTTGACAGTTCACAGCTGTCATTATACAGTAAACAATGTAATACCTCCGATAATTTGATTTCACTAATAGCCAAAAAAAGGGGAAACTATTTACGGTTTGGAATAATGCAATATTAAAATTATTTGAGTGTTTTTCTACAGTTGGTAACAGAGTATTTGTGACCTATGCTTAGCCGGGTGACAATTACCCAGGTCGGCCTAGTGCATTTAGACGGATTTAAAATTCCTCCCTAATTGCTCACGTCAGAGAGGATAATTCTCCTTTCTGGGACCATCTATAAATTATCAGTTTGAAAGTTTTTGTCGAATTTCGGATAGCAACAACTAGTGACAGTTGTTGCGCAAGAGAAGACCCCGTTAACCCCGCCTCTGATATTTTAGTAGAAAATATCTAATAATAAACAAAAAGCTTATAAAAGCCTATTTTAATGTGTATTTGGTAAAGCATCTAATGGCGACATTATCCTTTATTGACATTGCCAGGTCTAAATTTAATATATTTAGGGTTTATATGTGACCTTAAAGGCTTGTTTTCATGTGTGTCCTAAAGATTATGTGTGATTCCATGACCTCAGCTTATTCATCGGTTATTCTTCTTGAATTTTTTGTTTTGTTTTTTAATTCGTTGAAATTCTTTTTCAAATCTATATACCCTTAATAACCCCCTAACTATATGTCAGTGTATGTCATTGTTGAATATTAGGAATAATCCTGACTAAATCCCGTCCATATAAGAAGGATTCTTGTTGAGTTGAAATACTTTTTGAAGTCTTAAGAAGTCAAGGACGATTATTTGGGATTGGGGTAGTTACAAAAACCAGATTTTCGTACAAATCCATATTTGGAACATTTTGGCAGCCTTCTTCAGCAATGAATGCCTAGGGGTTGGATGGAGACAACTATTATTGCCCTGCCGCCAACAAAAGAACAAGGTAGTGCGCACATGAGTGAGAAGATCTAGCTCCCCTCCGGCCATGCCTCTTCTGTTTTTTTTTTTGTTTTTTTTTCCCCGGGCGGACTACAGATGCCCATGGTGAAACGATATCCTTCTTTCTTCCAGCATAATCACCTAACTAGTATCTTAGGTCCTCCATCCCTTAGGCATTCATTGCTGTAAAAGGGTGCCAAAGAACATGCCAGCCAACGGCCATAGCCACATTGAATGCACCGGTTCCCATAGATCACCGAAGTTAAGCAACGTCGGGCGTGGCCAGTACCTGAATGGGTGACCGACCACGTGCCGTTGGCATTATAAACGGGCGGCAACCTGTAGATAGCCCGGCGTTAATAGCCAAATTGTTGATACGCCGTTAAACAGACACACAAAAAAAAAAAAAAAAAAGAACATGCCGAAACGTTCTGAGTATAAATTTTTCTGAAATTTGACGTTCTCCTTTAGCCGAATACTAACCATTCCTCGGCTTCTCACCACCTTAACGACTAACTATCTTCATCTACTTATTAATTTAAGTAATTTCGGTGATGAAGAATGAATTTAAGCGCAATCATGTTTACAGATTACATATACTAAGTCATGTTCACATTTGAAATTCTAGTTCAAGCCATATTTGACGTGAGACTCAGTCTGGTATGAAAGCTTGAACTTTGAGACTGGCCGTACAGATCTGCTGTTAAGATTTCTACTACCTATTTTATGTTTTTACCCATATGATGTCTTAACAATGTCGCTTCCTCGTTTGAAAAGAAAAAAAATTAGGGAAATAATGATAAAAATAGATATTGATTTAGGTTGTGTTCCTCAGAGGTTCTTGCAGGTACACTTTTCAGTTTAGATAAGCAGAGACCATTGGCAGGTGAGAATGACAGAAGACCAACCACTATCTCTCTCCCGCCATAATTATCTTTGGGGAAGACCATGCTTTGTTATGTTAAGGGTGGCTTTTGAAGATCCTACCTGCAAGGGAACCCTACTCGCAAAATACCCGGAGTCAAGTGGCGCTTACCAAGGGGCTGTATTCTCCTCTATTTTTTTCTCTCTTTCTCTTTCATATTTTTTTTGTTGTCCTCCTTTGTTAAAGTTGTTGTACGACGAGGGGTGTGGGAGCAGGTAGTAGTGGACGGTGTTCTCGACATTTGGCTTTGGCATATTAGGTTGTGTTCTTATGGAATAGCGGGGAGCAAAAATGGAAAGAAGATAACAAGGGTAAATATTCATAAAAACGCAAAATTTACATAAATCCATGAAATACCATTTTGGGTGGCGATTCCTTCCTAAGGAGATACAGGTTAGATTCACACCAACAGCAGATAGAGTTTTCTTTCATCAACGTGCCGCAGAAAATGTTTCCAGCGGCACCATGGAAAGGCGGAAAATGCAAAAAAATACACCTTTTATTTCCTGGAATTCTCGGAAAAGCAAAATCGCCACTACACAACGTTTTTCAATTCTCGCAAACCATCATTGTCATTGAAGGCGCTTGGATCCCCAAATTGTGTAAGAGATACCGCAGGGCCTTTTTGCGAAGACCCCATCCAGTTACTTGTACAAGCATAATTCATAAGCTTTTCTGTTGGCTATTCCTGTGGGCAATTCTATTGGTTGTTGCTTGCTGTAAAGTAACCATTAACACTCAAGTCAATCCAACTCACAAAAATTAATAGAATTCTATTAATTTTAGTGAGTTGGATTGACTAGAGTCTTCATATCTTCTTGAGCGAGCGGAAACGCATAGGATGTATAACCATAATGCGAAATAATTATAAAAATGTTATAGAACCACCGGACAAATAAATCGGTGAGGAGGCCCCTAAACTTCACAATTGCCATTGATTTTTTTAATATTAACCTTTTTATTAATAAATATTGCTTGCCGAAATATATTCTGCTTATTATTATCATTTATGTTTTACAAGCATAAAAGTATTACTTACAAATACAAGTTATCTAAGGGTTAGTTAGAAACCATATTATATAAATATAGTAGTCAAAAAACATTACTTTTAGTAGTGGTTGCAGTGATTTTAAATACTTTTCGTTACTATATTAACTTTTGATTACTATATTTATATAATATGATTTCTACCCAGGAAATAGTCGTTTATTTTGGTTATCAACTTGAATACAAATGTTATAGTGTACAATATCCTAAATTATGAGTTTTGAGGGGTGGGTCTTACACAAAAAGTGCAGGGCTTTTTCTGACCCCGGATTCAGATTCAGCGACCCCAAAAACATATTAAACATGGTCTGGTCTCTGGGTCCGGCATTATTTATTTTTTTTGGGTGAGTGGCTGTGATATTAATAATATATATTGTTTTAAGAACAAATATTCACCAATGACCCCAGAGGTTGCAGTGCCATTATAAAAAAAAAAAAAAAAAAAAAAAAAAAAAAAAAAAAAAAAAAAAGAACAAATATTAATTAGAACGTAATGTATTATATGATAATTCAAAACCTCTTATATTATTATTACAGATTATGTGCCTGAAAAAGAACAATACATTCCGAAACGTTGCAAATTGAATATAAACAAATTTTGAAGGTTCTAACAATCACACCTGAACGCATTTCGCCACCATCTTCATATATTTTATTAATTTATTTTGTATGTTTGTGTTTATTTTATATACTTTCAAAACTTTATTTCCACCCATTTGCTTACATTTATCTTTATACTACATTTTCACAAAGTTTTCAAGCAAATCACTTTGTTGTTTTAGAGCTCCTTAAGTCATCATTAACTTTTCCAAATAAATAATCAACAGAAATCCAGTTTATATACATAGATTACGTTATTTACATAGTCATTCTTCATTTACTTGCTAAATAAATTTATATAGTCAAGTACTATTGGTGGCTGTTAATAAATTCCTATTTATTGCTGTATTTATGAAAGGTAATTGCCAATAAAGTGCGAGGGGGTTATGATGTATTTTATGACATCATAAAAGTGTTAATGTGTCCAGCGCTGATATAGTAGCACTTTGCTCATATTATGAGCCTATCCATTTCATATTTTCTCGGCCACAATATTCTAGAAAATATTGCCTAGCAAGATTCTAGCATATTTATCTTACGGAACTAGTTAATATTGCCCTAAATAATATACTCATAAACATTTTTTTTTTTTTTTGACACTTCTATTTATAATGTTTTGGTTGATGAGAATTATTTATTCTGTGCTAAAATTTCATTTGACATGGATTTCCCAAAACAACACTTACGCCATGTTATGCTTTGGAAATTCTATAAAGGAGAAAATGCTGCTTCAACTTATAGAATTTATTTTCGCCGTATATATCTACAAGTTTTCGATAAACTTAGTAGTTACGTGAACATAGTGAAAATTTATGTTCACCATGGTCACGTTACTGCTATTTTTGGTCTACCCACCGGCATTCCAAGTCTACCAAAGAGTACCCGAAATGCTCTTAATACAGAATTTAAAAAAATTCTTATTGATGTTTTCCTAGCCGAATCCCAACTGTTCCCTGACTGATTATATATTTGTCTGTTCGCTCTCTCGTAGACTCAAAAATGGTCCGATTTTGATGAAATTTGGTACAAAAATACTTTGTCTAATTTAAAAGTTCAAGCCCGTTAAACAGCAGAATCTGCCTACCGGAAAACTGTGTTTTGTGCCAAAAAAATCGTTGCGCTTACGGCTTTTCATATTTAAGTTTCCATTTACACTTTCTATAGGTGCTTTAACATAGGAGAATGAAAATCTGGACTTTATTCGAGAAAAGTTGATAAAACTAGTTTTTCTAACTATTTTTTACCAATTTATTAATATTTTGAATCGTTGGATTCAGTTGAAATACGTTCTACATGTTTCAAATTCATCAAAACTGAGATATTTACATTTTGGAGATATACACACTCGGAGGTAAGGAAGTACCTGAAAGAAAAATAATATTAACAGACATGAGAAGTTTTAGGATGTTCATATATTTTCTTAAATATGTCTCTTGACACACTAAGAGAATACAGGCTGTTTTCTTCTTTACCTATTCATATTTTAATTAAAGCGATTAATTTTAAAGTAATCATTTGGTGATAAAAAGTAATTGGTAGCCTTACTGTAGAAAATACCCCAAATGTCACTAGTGATAAGAAAGGACACGCGCTAAAATGACGCAGTTCCTGCGAGTCGGACTTTTTTAATACCATCCGAATGAGAGCAAAATATAAAGAAATATGATGAATGCGCTTAAGTCATAAATGAAATGGCGGCTGCCTGTCTTGAATAAATACATAATTAATAAGAAGAATCATATAATAGATATATAAAAAATCAAATAAGGGCATATTATTAATATTAAAACGAGACGCTCCATTGCTCAATTAATATAGAAACTAATTGCATTCTAAATGAAGAATGAATGCAATATATCTCAGGAATGCGGCATTCAAGTTTTGAATGCAAAGCTTGTCAATTTATTATTGCAAAGTCTTATGCAATTTAATTTCCTTCAATGAGCTCACAGTTTCAATGAAATATCAATCCTGAATACACAGCCTTACTCTCAATTGACAAAAATATCATTATTTTTCATTATATTAAAGGACTGAGGAATTAATAATGGGATATTCAATTAATAAAATACTCATTTAATTTTCATTGAGAGGAGATCTTCGACCGTTGGTGATGCGAAGGTAAAATTTGTGAGGATTCGGCCGTATAATCTTAATAAAAGTCCGTCACGCAGGAGCTCCATAACCAAGCACTTTCCTCAGAATTGGGTAGTATCGTGTGCATTCCTGAATAATTCGCTTAAAATAACCTATATAGATAAATAAAATAAAAACATAAATTCTTCTACTCTTTTACATTTTTTATGAGAAGCTGTTTCAATTATTAATTTTGTAATTAATTTCCTTCCAGAGTTTTGTGTATGCACTACACTACGCACTAAATACATAAAGCTCCGCACTTTGATCTATTGATCTTGATGAGTTTCGCGACCTACGTTTGGCGGAAGAATTCAATTCCAGTTACACAGTTTCGTGGCGAAAAAATAAAAACTCTGGCCTTCATCGTGTTAACGGGACATATATATATATATATATATATATATATATATATATATATATATATATATATATATATATATGCGAATATAAATTTGAACGGGGGTCATTTTCGGTGTCTACTCGGTAGGATCGACAAAGATTCGAAGAAATTTTTCAAAAATTCCGTCATGAGTCCAACCTCAATAGCTACTTTGGTTCGGAGGAAAGTGCTAAAACTAGATATTTTTAAGAAAGTTGGTTTTATTTTTGCCGACGTTTCGCCATGAAATGTAAGGACAGAGTTAATAATTTATATACAAAAAACAATTTTTATACATAGATGATGATGATACATATGGTAAATCTGTGTTATTGCTAAATATTAAATTTTTTTTATTTATTTATTTATTTATTTTTTATATTATTTCACTTTAAGAGCTGCACAGCAATGGTGATCTGCCCTAAAAGAATTGATATAAAATATAATAAATAAAATAATAAATTATAAGCTAAGGATCAGTAACAAAATTAAAGAGCATGGAAAATTAAATGAAGAAAAGAATAATAATAAAGAAATATATAAGGAATTAATAAAATAAATAAATACAGAATTAAACTTATAATTTTAAGGGTAATAATAAATAGTAATCATAATGATATTTGCGGAGTTGATATCTGAGGAATATTATCCTGAAATAAGAAACTTTGACTTGGGAGTTATGTGTGGTATAATTATATTTTATTATATGTCTTTGTCGTCCTTAAGTATGTCAGTATGGTATCAATGTGGGGGCTCCTATCAGATAACAGTTCACTGAGGCTTCGAGGAATCTGTAAGTTGTCTCTTTTAAGGCAGTTAAAGTAGTTAAAGGCACATTGCATGCCTCACCTAGTGGTTTGTCTTGTCTTTTGAAGAGGTACGAATGGGTGAGTCGTGTATGTCCGATTCTAAGTCGTGTTAGTGTTACTTCGTCGCGTCTTGTCCTTAGTTCACCTGACGAATATGGTTGTATACTGCACTTTCCTTCCCTGAGGTGGTTATCTTGTGTGCAATACCACGTTGCTTGCCATCTATTCAGTATAGTGTGTGTTATTTTTAAAATATTAAATTAAAGATGGATTGATACAGATTTACTGTATCTTATCTGTATTTATTAACTTAAATGAGTAACATAGAAACATCTATAACTATATGATGAATATAGGCTTACAGATGAGAACAAGAATAATTATGCCTCACGGATCAGAGTGGGGCCAAACGACTTTTCGTGTTTCAAAAAAGTCTACATCCTCAAAATATTAACCGATTTCTATGCAATTTTAGCACTTTCCTCCGAAGGAAAGTAGCTATTGAGGTTGCACTCATGACGGAATTTTTGAAAAATGTCTTCGAATCTTTATCGATCCTACCTAGTAGACACCGAAAATGACCCCAGTTAAAATTTATATGTATATATATATATATATATATATATATATATATATATATATATATATAGTTATATATATATATATATATATATATATATATATATATATATATATATATATAGTTATATATGTGTCCGTTAACACGATACCGGCCAGAGTTTTTGTTTCTTCCCCACGAAACTTGATATGTAGTATTCCCCAATCAAACGATTGAACGAGTTCGTTAACCAACAAAATCGGTCCATCTGGAGAGGGGGTTTACTCCAGAGCCAAAGTAGTTTTTTGCCAATACCAGCCTTAATTTGTGTTGTAATTCAACGAAACTCGGCATTCGTTCTGGTCAACTAAAGAGAACAATGTGTTGTAAAAATAAACTAAATCGGTTCATTAGGAGGGGGGGGTTACTCCGGACTCAAATTACTAATTTGCTCATACCGGTCGTAATTTCTGCTGTATGTTAACGAAACGCGGTATACGTCCTGGGTATCTAATAAGGAAGAAGTGTTGTAAAAAAGAACTTAATCGGTCTATCGGAAGGGGGGGGGCTTACTTTGAACTATGTTTGAATTGAATTGAAACAGGTGTTATTTATGTTTTTATTTTATTTATGTATATAGGTTATTTTAAGCAAATTATTCAGGAATGCACTCGACACTACCCAATTCTGAGGAAAGTGTTTAGTTATGGAGCTCCTGCGTGACGGACGTTTTTTTTTTTTAAATGAAACCTAATTTTTGTTCCCCCTGTTTATTAAATTAGGTGTATATAATTCACAGCCGCTTACAATTGATCATAAAATATGTTATGTTTTTTATCTAACTTAATATCAGCGCTGATATCGTTGAAATGAATCATTCAAACCCCGATTACAATTGATCATAAAATATGTTATGTTTTTTATCTAACTTAATATCAGCGCTGATATCGTTGAAATGAATCATTCAAACCCCGATTACAATTGATCATAAAATATGTTATGTTTTTTTATCTAACTTAATATCAGCGCTGATATCGTTGAAATGAATCATTCAAACCCCGATTACAATTGATCATAAAATATGTTATGTTTTTTATCTAACTTAATATCAGCGCTGATATCGTTGAAATGAATCATTCAAACCCCGATTACAATTGATCATAAAATATGTTATGTTTTTTATCTAACTTAATATCAGCGCTGATATCGTTGAAATGAATCATTCAAACCCCGATTACAATTGATCATAAAATATGTTATGTTTTTTATCTAACTTAATATCAGCGCTGATATCGTTGAAATGAATCATTCAAACCCCGATTACAATTGATCATAAAATATGTTATGTTTTTTATCTAACTTAATATCAGCGCTGATATCGTTGAAATGAATCATTCAAACCCCGATTACAATTGAGAAAAATCAAACTGACATCTTCAAAACGCAAATCTATCTTAATTCATTAAGATAAATTTTAATTGAAATCATATGATTTTTGAATGATTTCAAAATATATTTCGATTTTTTGCAATTCTAATCATGGTTTGAATGTTTAATTTCAACAATATCAGTGCTGATATTAAGTTAGACGAAAAACATAATATTATTTTATGTAGGGGTCTCCCTTGGTCTAGTGGCTAGCGCGCTAGATTCATAAGCAGGAGATGGTGGGTTCGATCCCCACCGGCGCCAGAAATTTTCTCATCTCAGGGCTCGCTGAGAAAATTCCTGGCTGCACCCTGGACGTCGGCGCTAATGGCCAAGATTTATGTCGATGCGCTGTAAAAAAAAAAAAAAAAAAAAAAAAAAAAATTATTTTATGTACAATTGTAAAAGTTTGTGAATTATTTACACGTTATTTAAAAAACAGGGGAATCAAAAAAATACAAATCTTGCCAGAGTTGTTTTAAATTTTATTAGCTTTCATTTTAAATAGCGTGCCTTGAAATCGTTTGTTTTGGAGGCAGGAATTTTCTAATCTCAGTGAGAAAATTCCTTGCTGCCCCATGGATGTCGGCGCAGATGTCGATGGGCTGTAGAGAAAAAAATAGTGATTTAGAAAGTTTAATTTAATGAATATTATGAAGAGGATAGGACATTCATTTTGTCCACCCGGTATCCATATTGCCACGTTTAGAAATTTTCGTAATTAAAATGAATAAATGCCAATTTTGAAAATTTTCCAGAAATTACAATACTAAAATTTCACAAACTTACTCCGTAAGTATCTCAAACTAAGACCTCCACTGCCTCCTTTCGAGACCACCGCCAGCTGATCGTGAACAGGGCTACCACCTGCACAAAGCTCAATTTAATTTAAATAAAGAACCCGCAGTTGTGCCACTACAACAGACTAAGTCTGAATAGCCCACTAACAAGGCTAACATTTACAGAGCGCCGCACGGAAGAATGAAAAGAAAATTCATTATAAAAAGGTTAATGATTTGTTAACCGATATGTGTATGAGAAAATAGTCCATTGTCTTCTGGCTTCTCATTAGAGGCGCAGAGTCTCCATCTTGGATGGTCTTGGTTTTTTTCTTTTACTCCGAACCAACTATACAAGAGGCTGGTTCTTTATTCAATGAAGTGTCTGTAACAATGTTTATTTTTCTTCTCCGTTCATTGATTAGAAATTTACAAACAATGAAAGAATGAAAATTTTGTACCTTTTATAATATTAACAATACATTATATTGTATATTCAACGCGCATATTGCACGGAAACTTTACTAACGTGATGCGCATAATATTTTAAGAAATATTATTATTATTACGGATTGAGGTCTCTCACAAGGAAACTACCCAAGAGTACATCAAAGATTTCTTCTTTTGTGATAATGCTCATGAAAATATTATGCAGGTATTTTTTAAAGTGCTAATTCACCGATTTAATGGGTGAAATTTACACTCAAACTTTACCACCAAAACAGTTTTTTTTTGTACATCTCAATAAGCCATTTTGTTTTCTCATAAAAAGTAGCTGGAATATACTGCGTTATGTTTTTATGATATTTTGAAATTATAATTCTGGAAGTTTTTGTACTAAATATTTGCATAGTTCAGAAATATTTCATTCTTATATTTCAGAAAGATTTCTATTCTATCATGAGATATTGCAGACAGATTTCAGAAATATTTTATTCTTAAAATTTAGAATGATTTCCATTTATCATGAAATATTGCAGAACGGTTTCAAAAATATTTTAGTCTTATATCTCAGGAAGATTTCCATTCTATCATGAAATATTGCAGACAGATTTCAGAGATATTTTATTCTTATATCTCAGTAAGATTTCCATTCTATCATGAAATATTGCAGACAGATTTCAGAGGTATTTTATTCTTATATCTCAGAAACATTTCCATTCTATCATCAAATATTACAGACAGATTTCAGAAATATTTTATTCTTATATCTCAGAAAGATTTCCATTCTATCATGAAATATTGCAGAAGGATTCCCATTCTACCATGAATTATTGCAGAAAGAATTCAGAAATATTTTATTCTTATATCTCAGAAATATTTCCATTGTATCATAAAATATTGCAGAAGGATTCCCATTCTACCATGAATTATTGCAGAAAGAATTCAGAAATATTTCATTCTCGTATTTTAGAAACATTTCCATTCTATCATGAAATATTGCAGAGTGATTTCAGAAGTATTACATCCTGCGAGGTATGTCGTTTATGGAATATTTTTCAGGCATTTAAATAATCATTACATAATAAAATTACTTTAAGGGTAAAACACCCCCAAAAAACATTTCAACACAATGGAATTTATATCCTAATCTGGCTGTTTAATACATCTTGCAAGAAGAAATTACGCTTTTACCCATTAAAAAAGGAGTTTCAGCCCTAAGGCATAAAGGCTACTTCCATATAAGTATATAAAAATAATTTATTTGGTGAATAAGTAAAAGGGTGTATATTACCCCTGAAATCGACAAATTAGTGCTTAAAGAAAATACATTTTCTTTTTAAGTACTGCAACATATCACCAAACCCGCGCTAAAAGGAAATAATTTGAGAGGCACACCTGAGGTTGTTTCTGATCAGTACAATGTGGCATATTTTCAACCAGCAAACATTGTTTTGATTTATTTTCAATTTTTTTTTTTTTTTTATTATTTATTTATCTATTTCGGGCATTACGACACATTCTAACAATTCTAATAGTGTCGAGTAGTAGTGTTTCATCAGACAATATTAAGTGTTCCTCGGACAATTTTCGATATTTGGTGTCACTGACTGTAGTATTCGGTATCAAACCATTGGTCGAAATGAAATCTGTCTGCAATATTTCATGATAGAATGGAAATCTTACTGAGATATAAGAATAAAATATCTCGGAAATCTGTCTGCAATATTTCATGATAGAATGGAAATGTTTCTGAGATATAAGAATAAAATACCTCTGAAATCTGTCTGCAATATTTCATGATAGAATGGAAATCTTTCTGAGATATAAGAATAAAATATTTCTGAAATCTGTCTGTAATATTTGATGATAGAATGGAAATGTTTCTGAGATATAAGAATAAAATACCTCTGAAATCTGTCTGCAATATTTCATGATAGAATGGAAATCTTACTGAGATATAAGAATAAAATATCTCGGAAATCTGTCTGCAATATTTCATGATAGAATGGAAATCTTTCTGAGATATAAGACTAAAATATTTTTGAAACCGCTCTGCAATATTTCATGATAAATGGAAATCATTCTAAATTTTAAGAATAAAATATTTCTGAAATCTATCTGCAATATCTCATGATAGAATAGAAATCTTTCTGAAATATAAGAATGAAATATTTCTGAACTATGCAAATATTTAGTACAAAAACTTCCAGAATTATAATTTTAAAATATCATAAAAACATAACGCAGTATATTCCAGCTACTTTTTATGAGAAAACAAAATGGCTTATTGAGATGTACAAAAAAAAACTGTTTTGGTGGTAAAGTTTGAGTGTAAATTTCACCCATTAAATCGGTGAATTAGCACTTTAAAAAATACCTGCATAATATTTTCATAAGCATTATCACAAAAGAAGAAATCTTTGATGTACTCTTGGGTAGTTTCCTTGTGAGAGACCTCAATCCGTAATAATAATAATATTTCTTAAAATATTATGCGCATCACGTTAGTAAAGTTTCCGTGCAATATGCGCGTTGAATATACAATATAATGTATTGTTAATATTATAAAAGGTACAAAATTTTCATTCTTTCATTGTTTGTAAATTTCTAATCAATGAACGGAGAAGAAAAATAAACATTGTTGCAGACACTTCATTGAATAAAGAACCAGCCTCTTGTATAGTTGGTTCGAAGTAAAAGAAAAAAACCAAGACCATCCAAGATTCTCTAACGGAATCTAATTTATAGAGATATTTTAACTCAATGGCCAAGTCTTGATATTTCCGCAGCTTTTCGGCATATGCTTTCCGGATATTCTCATCATTCGGCACTGAGATATCAATTATATCAGCAGTCTTATTATGCTTGTCGATGATGAGAATATCTGGTTTATTATGGCGAACAGTTCGGTCCGTAATCATAGCTTCGTCCCAGTAGATTTTAATTTTATCATTTTCTTTGTGGAAGTCTTTGTGGGACCGATAACACGGTACCTTACTTTCCATAACGCCAAAACGTTCTGCTATTGCTTGATGATATATCTTGGGAGCATTTTTGTATCTCTGAAGGTAATCAACACCCGCAAGAATTTAGCATCCTGTTGTCACATGTTGAATATACTCATACACAATCTGTACTTGTCTGAAATACTAATATATTTACATTGTTAGAGTCGTGTTTAAATTACTTGGTCTTGGATGGCTATTACGAAACCCTCAGCTTCCGAAAATAGCCGACCAGAAGTCAACCATCCTACCGTCAACGACATCTTCACTTCTGGATCGAATAAACGAACCCTAAAATTCAGTTCCTTCATGCGGCACCCGCAATCTTCGGTTCCTGTGACCCATTTTACAAGCTTCGCCCCCTTCCTAACGATTCCTCCTGTCTTCTCCGTCCAGACTTGTAGCGATTTCCATGTGGATCACCTCTTTCTCAACTTATAGATATGTTTCCTTTCATATTTGGTAGTGTTTTCCTTAGAACACAATTTCTATGTAACTCATATTTCATGTCAAAATCTGTATGCACCAAGCTTTATTTTAGTCACCGTATGTTGTTACTCATTTATATATATATATATATATATATATATATATATATATATATATATATATATTGTTATCAGTATTTACTCCATCCATCTTAGTTTACAGCCCCGATGAAGGCTTGCCAGGACTTTGGCAAATATATCTGCATTTTATGTTTTAAAAACTGTATTTTTATTTACTCTAATGCAATATCAAAGGTTAAATATCTCGCATTAATCAAATAACAAGTAAATAAGATTTCTAAATTCAAGATCCCTTTGGTCAAACAAACATCTATATGTATCATTCTCATCAAGGGTTGTGTCTGTTATCCAGGACTATTGATGTCAATTATGCTATCCCATTCAATATTAATTACAATATCTTGTATACACAAACATTGACAGCTATTTTGACAGGGAATACAGCATATCAACTTGCATATCATCGGACAAGCGTGACGTAAGCAGCCATTTGACTTGTTGCCGTTTACCATAGAGGAATAAAAAAAAAAAAAAACCTCCGTGCTAAATGTCAGTGGGAGGAGTTTTCGGTCAGGTACAAAAATACTTGACCAAATTTCCCATTGGCTGTAGGGACGCACGCGCAGTGGGCAACCAATATAAACAGAGCTAAGGTTGGCCCAACTATCAACCCTATTGGCGCGCTTAATATATTTAGGCGGTCAGCGGTCGGTGATGGATTCGCGCCAGAATATATAAATACATTCGCAAGTATAAACAGGAACATAAAATACATACATAATTCCCAAAATTTCAAACCGCCATTAATTAAGTTGACACGTGAAGATCCCACTTTTAGGATAATTGGCATAAATAAATTATTGTAATTTAGCTAATTAAGAGCAGAGGCGTTAACATTTTCTTGATTTTATGGACAGCCGGCGATATACTGCAACAACCTGTGAATAATTTAAACATGGAATTGTTGATAACCTCGTAACAGCTACATTGTAACTACCTGAAGGCTATGTACGAACTTGATTATATATTAAAAAAAAACACTAATATACAAATATATGTATATGAACATATAGCAATAGTATGTCTAAAGTGGCACAACTCAAAATAAAACTCAATTGAAAATGTGTCACTCTTGCCTATGTGGGGGCCTTAGGATTAAGACTGGAATGGTAACACAAGTGCCCTCTGAAGCTAGATAAATACAGTTTTGATGATTAAAAAAGAGATATTTACCATGTCTTTCACAGTCATAACTATGACGGTGTGAATAAAACCGATTTTTGAGTTGTGTCACTTTAAAAATACTAGTGCGATATATCCATAAAAAGCATTGGCATACAATGAGTCAATGAATTAAATCACATAACAATATAAAACACCAAAAATTATAAAAAGATTTTTCTCAAATCCTCATGACCTAAAAAAAATCCCCGCCACAAAACATAACACGTATCTCAAAAAGATGGATAGGGTACGCCGAATAGGTGCCAAAATGCCGCCATAAATTCAATATCATTCAAACGGCTGATCCCGTCGTATGTTCATTGGCCTCGTTCGATTTAGAATAAAAAAATACATTTGGAAATATATGTGTAAAGCAGTTTTGCTCACAATGATTTAGAATTTGGAGCCAAAATAACTGGTTTGAATCCCTCTAGAATTATTTTTTGTTGGTTTTTATAGTGTATCGCCCATCCTGTCCCGAAACGTTGTGAGGTAGTTGGACAAGTCACAATTAAAAAATTATCTATTATTATTATTATTTTGAAAAAAAATAATGCTATGGGAAAAACGCCCTATAATCAAGAACTCATTTATCCGAATTGTAATTGATCTTATTAGATTTTTAATGATAAAATGCATTGCGCAATCACCCTAAAAACAATAATTGAAACATTTTATTTATATTGAGAGGAGATCGTTGACCGTTGATGATGCAAGGTAGGGATTGTCGGGGTTCGGTCACTGTTGCTTAATAAAACTACATTTTTTCATAAAAATGGTTTTATTGTGCCGACGTTTCGGCTTGAACTTCAAGCCTTCATCAGGGCTGTAAAAAACAAGTAGGACGGATCACACTCCTTTCTGACAACACCACTTACTTACCGACACCCCATAACAGAAATCCCACCCCCTCCCTCACACAATCCTTTAACAAACACATACATAAACTACATGACAACAAAGAGATTGACCAACGGACCCGCTCACACCTCATCTCACATAACTCCCAAGCCCCCAGATGCTATGGCCTCCCGAAAATCCATAAAGAAAATAATCCCTTACGTCCCATCATTTCTAATATAAACTCCCCCTCCTCAAAACTAAGCAAATTTCTCCTTACTTCCCTCCAGACCTTAAGTCACAATAACCCCTATGACGTACAGAATGCACACGACCTTAAAAAACAACTACACTCCTTTCTCATCCCCCCTAATTTCATTTTAGCCTCTCTAGATGCCCAGTCCCTCTTCACAAACATTCCCATTGATAAAACCCTAGAAATTATTGACAAGAATTGGACCACCCTCGAACCACACACCAAGCTATCTCGATCTTCCTATCTTGAATCACTATCCCTCTGCTGCAAATCCGGATACCTCCTATTCCAAGATAAATTTTTCAACCAGATCTCTGGCCTCGCCATGGGTAACTGCCTCGCTCCTGACCTTTCCAATATTACCCTTAATGACCTCCTTGACCAAATCCTCCCCATGTTCCCCGACGATATTATTTTCCTTAAAAAATATGTTGACGACCTCTTCCTCATAATTAATCCTGATAAGATTCCAGAAATTCTAACAGCCTTTAACTCCTACCACCCCCGGTTAATATTCACCATCGAGACCGAAACTAACAACTCCCTCCCTTTCCTTGACATACTCCTTATAAGAAATACAGACGGCTCTATATCCACTGATTGGTATACCAAACCCACTTACTCGGGACGACTTCTCCATTACCTTTCCTCACACCCCAAACACCAAATCCTCAATACTGCCAGCAACCTAATTAATCGAGCCCTCTCCCTATCCGACACCAAATTTCACCCTGCCAACAAATCCCGACTCCTCGATATTCTTACTACCAATGGATTTCCTACCAACATTATCACCCGTCTCATAAATTCTTTTAATAACCCTAAACCCATCCCCACTACCCAAGATAATATTGTCCCTCAATTCAGAGGCCTCCCATATATCCCAAACCTCACAGAAAAAATCCAAAAATCCCTACGCGATACATTCCCCACTCTAAAACTAGGACTATCGACACAGAACAAACTGAAAAACTTACATACGACTCTTAAAGACCCTATCCCACAAAAAGACAGGACCAATGTAGTCTACAGAATCCCCTGCATCACACCCAACTGCAATAGTGCGTACATTGGACAGACTAAAAACCCAGTAAGAAAACGTATCAACAACCACAAAAATGATGTACGGAATAAAGACATAAAGACAGCTTTAACTAGACATGCCATCACAGACGGACATGACTTTGGTTTTGACCAATACTCCATCCTTTCCACTGAATCCAACGTAGAAAAACGCCTCCTTTCCGAATCAATTTTTATCCACCTAGAAAATAATCCAGTTAATGACAAAATTGACAAAGAAGTCATCTCCTCTACCTACTCCAACATCTTCCATTTATTAAAAACTCCATCCTAATCCCCTATACCGCCTGCAATATAGCCCTTTATACCTGCCTCCCTTTCCATTAACACAACATTTTATGACTTTATGACCCCTTACTGCCGCCCTGTACTTTGCCGCTCTTTCTTTCATCTTCTATGTTCTCTGTCCATTGGGTGGTCCAGAACCCCCCCCTCTCACCAACTCCTTTCTTCCTATATTTCCCTGTATTAACTGTCAGAAATGATCCCGCATTTGTGAGGAATAGATCTCTATCTTCCCATCGGTAAGCCCATATTGTTATTCTTATATCTAATCTAATATGTAATCTGTTATTCTTATATCTGTTTTCCTAATAATCCAAACACTTCTAGAGCACATTGTTCTTCTATATATTATGTTCTAGTATTTTATGTTTTTGTCTTTTTCCACATATGTATGTATGTATATATGTATGTGCATTTGTGTTTGTAGGCATATTTATATATATATATATATATATATATATATATATATATATATATATATGTGTGTATATTTCAGTACTACATCCGTCCTACTTGTTTTTTACAGCCCTGATGAAGGCTTGAAGTTCAAGCCGAAACGTCGGCACAATAAAACCATTTTTATGAAAAAATGTAGTTTTATTAAGCAACAGTGACCGAACCCCGACAATCCCTACCTTATTTTATTTATATATTCAATTTTAACGTCCATTTATTATCAACTACGAATTTTAGGACGGGTTATCTATAGGTTACCACCCTTTTCTAGCCAGCATAGGGAAGATGCCTTTTCTTTTTTCTAAAGAAAATTCACCACCACCTAGTGGAAATCGAACCCCTGAGACATTTTATTATGAAAATACAAAAAATAAAAATGATAATAGCACCAATCTAACAAAAAAAAAAAAAAATAAAAGCAATCAGGGAATAGTTGGGATTCGGCTAGGAAAACATCACTAAGATTTTTGTAAAAATCTGTATTGAGGAAGGAAGGCCTCTTTCTGCGATTAAATTTAAATTTAAATTTTTTAACGTCCATTTTTTATTAACTAAGAATTTTAGGACGGGTTATCTATAGGTCACCACCCTTTTCTAGCCATGCTAGGGCTGATGCCTTTTCTTTTTTCGAAAGAAAAGCCATCACCCCTAGAGGGAATCGAACAGCCGAAGTTTGGAAGGAAGTGTTAAGTGCTCACGCCTTAACCCTCACGGCCATCGGGTCTCCCTTCTGCGATTAGTGTTGGTGGATAGAGAAAGACCAAAGTGAGCAGATAAGTGACCTGGTAAAAATGTATATGTTCTATATTTTCACCATGGTAACTTAAATGCTAACTTTGTTCTTTCTCTATCTCCCACCACGCGTTTCTGAGGAAGGCTATCAACCTTCCTTTAACGGGTAAAGGTCCTTCCTTTAACGGGTAAAGGTCCTTCCTTTAACGGGTAAAGGTCCTTCCTTTAACGGGTAAAGGCCCTTCCTTTTGTGGTCAAAATCAAACTCATTTTCTACAATTTTTTGAATAACAAATAAATATATATTTTTCAATTCTTTATTCCATTAGTTTTATATGGGATGCCAAATTATCCAAACAAAGAAAGTTTTAATCCTTCAAAAACATGGCGATGCTGTGTCAGACAAACGGAAACCATCTTTTTTCACGGACGGTAGTCTGCTGACGGCAATTTTTAATCTAGAACAAAAAACTAAAATTATTTTGAAAGAAGAAGTTAAAATCTAGTAAAGTATATAGAATTTTTAAGAAATATTAATTATTTCGAAAATGGTCAGCAATTCTTCATTTTTTATTAGAAAATCCATCGACAATCGATCATAAACTCGTTATAATTTAATGAATCGATAAAATCCTAGGTACATTACTAGCAAATATCGTTAGGAAGATGCTGTTAGAATTTAAAGTTGATCGGTTGAAAATTGAAGGCGCTAGCATATCGCCCGAATTGAAAGATATAGTTTTGAGAAAAACGACTTTTAAGGAACATTTTCTAAAAAAATCATTTTTTTCATAATTTCTTGTAAAAAGGTAAAAAAAAAATATTTTTTATTTTACCCGGACTTTAGTTTAAAAATCTAATTTTTGACACGATTAAAAACCGTTCTGCTGATAAAGACTCTTAGATATCATTCAGCTGTACAAGATCATGTGAGCATCAACCAATGAGAGCGCAGAGAAAAAACACAACTGCGTGGTGCTCTCATTCACTCTTACGGTTACAAGCAGTGTATTGCAGTCTATCATAGGCAACATTTATTTTCATGTTTCCTGATAATTAAACCCCACAAAAGTGTCTGCCCTTTTGTAATTATTTTCAATTATGTTTACTGAAGACGCTGTTAAAATCGCAGCGGGAATAAAGGAGTTCATTTAATATTAAAAATAAAAACTTTTTTTATTTATTTACATTTTGCCCCTTTTAAAAGAGACTGCCTTATTTATTATTCATTGTAAAATTACCTTAATTTTCAATTTTTCCCCATTAATGATAGTTGGCTTCTGAATAAAACACCATTATTGGGCAATATATTTTTGTACCTTTCCCCAATGCGCAGTACCTGGTGTTCCACGGTATGTCTAACCAACATATATATACCTTCTTATCAACCCAAGAGGTACATTATAGCAAAATTTCAATGTGCATAAAACACTTCATGAAAAGTGCGTTACCAGCATTCCAACTACTAAAAGAACCTGTTTACACCGTAAGTACAAGTGCTTAGTGCACAAGTACTAACGACAAGTAGAAAGCCGACAGCTGATGCTATTCCCAGACAGCGTGATGCCTCCTGAAAAGCCACGTGGTAGAAGAACTCAGGTCTGACCCCTTGGGCGTCGTGTCCTCCTTCCTCCGTCAAATCGTGATCGTCGGACACGACTTGGTCAGGTGGTCCTCACGGCTTCATCCGACTACAACTTACGGTCCTAGGTCTGCCGTCTTCGTTAGTACCGCGTACCCTACCCCCCTCCCCAACAAAAAAAAAGTCCATAAAAACAAACATAAACAAAACGGCCATAGAATACACATGCCGTAGATGGTATCTCGCAGAACTGAGAGAATGCCATATCCCTCTCACACTCTCTCTCTCTCCCTCTGTCCCCTCTAACCTTCTACCTCTCTCTCTGGAGTGTAGCACAACAGAAAGGCGTACTCCGCGGGGTATAAAAAATATCCAGCGGTCCAAGCAGGTAGAGGTTCTGACAAAAACCTCCACCATTACACCCTCTCATAGCAGAAGAATCCAGCTATCTACAATCTCACACTACGAGCCATCCCTAATCTTCTTGGTCCTTTATTTTTAACCCTTCGTCTTCTTTATATCTGTTTTACTCCGACAAGGTTTTTTTTTTTTTATTTTTTAGTTTGTTGGAGATTTTTCTTTTTCTTCATTCCTTTCGTATCTTCCTCCACGATTCGTGTAGTTTCGTGACTTTGGTCCTTAATTGGGCATTTATATTACAGACTAAAGAATTACAGAATGTCACAACACGAGTAACCGACTTATAAAACGTCTAAACTCTTGCTGGACAGCTAAAAAAAAACTCCATACCTGAACATACTGGTGGCGATCTACCTCAATATTTTTAGGCTACGATCGATATACTCTGAGAGGCTGCAAGTATATGTAAAACAGGATTGTCGTCGAGGTAGTGTGTATTAAGGCATAGATATTAGTTTTCCGTACAATATTCATTTTTTATTCAAGGTAAGTGCAGGTATGCTCTAAAATGTCAATGAAAAAAAACTCATACAAAATTGTGGGTTTATTGGTACTCACAGAGCAAACGATTTCTAGTGTCTAAACTTAGCTAAAGAGATACTTCAGGTGTCGAAGCGTGGCACTGCGTGTTTTCAGCACACTTTTCATAAGAAAATACGCAATCTTTGTTCTTTGAAACAAGTTATGAAATCAGGAACTTTTCGTAACAGAAAATCCTTTTCATAAAATACTATGAACCGTTTTATGAGTCCTCCCAAAGTTCCAACGCTTATGTTAAAATGTATGTTTAAAAAAATTGACCGACCTAATATGTACCTCGGATGAATGTAAGTAAAAATACAATCTCTTTGTAAGAGCCAATACAAACTGGAGTGTATTGCGCGCCAAGCAGTCTAGTCATGAAGCCTCTATGGCGAGGAGATTCTAACCTCGCTGGAGACCTCTTTAATGGTCCACTCTAACCCTCATTAGCTCTTTGCCTTTGTAGATCCCGCCCTTTCAGGCTGAATATACTGACGTCATTCTATGGCGTGACGTCACACGCCAATGCAGACCATTAGAAGGACCTCTATGGATGGCTTGCTGAACCTTTTCTATACCTCGCCTTAACCTCCAAGTATAAGGTAAGGAGTTAGAAATCATTATGTAAGGATTCAACGCTATTCATTGTATGTTCTAAACAGTCCATTTTTGGCGCGAATCCTCCCTCTCTCTATAAGTGACAGGTAGAAAATTTCAAGTTTCAGACATGTGCCTATATAGAAAATAATTTCGGAGTGGGCTGGGAAAATTTTGGGGGGGGACTGAGACCACTTCCGGTGTATGGAATACTAACAATTTAGATCTTGGAAGAGTTTTAGCCAACTAAAACGCTATTAGACCCAAAATAGAATATGTTTTGTGAACTAAATGATCTTATTTAATTTATTTTTAAGGGTTTTATGAAATTTTTACTGATGAAATCAAAATTTCGGGGGGGGCTGCAGCTCCCTCAGCCCCCCCTTATATACGCCCATGGTTTCAGAACCCATAGATCACTAAAATAAGGATGGTTCAAATTGGTATATAGTAGTTTTTTATTCCGTTAAATAATGTATCATCAAAATTAACGCTACTATATAATGTTTTGCAGTTTATTATAGCATGGTTCCCGTCATACTATATGTTATACATCAATTGATAAGTAATCAAAGTATAATGTTTCTTGATATTGGGGCGCTCCGGACCAGTTTATGTTTCTCAGATTGAATTTTTTTTTTTTTTTGTACATTTTTAAAAGCTTATTAAATAATGCAACTTTTGAGGCGGAAGGAAACCTCTAAGCCTAAAAATAGCTGATTAAGAAAATATTGAATAATTTAATAAAAACCTAATGTTAAACATTCTCACATATACGGCTTTTAATATAGCTCTTAATTTGCTTGGTAATATTTCAATAACGGGTGTTTCTTATTGTAAATTTAATGTAGATTTGAAAAAAGTTATTTACGATACATTGATCAGAAATTCCGGAAACACAGGTTTTCTTTAAAACCAGTACTTTTTAAAATAGACAAAAGTTTGAGTAGCTCCTCTACATTATCAGATAGAACCCTCATTTTTGCGCCCCTGAACTACAAATGATATGCAGAATAAACCCCTAAAGTTATGACACCTCAATGCGGGACACACTTTGTAGTAGATTGGTGTATTTGTACATAAATATTTTTATTCGGAAGCTATATATAATATTATTCGAGCTGGTTATCTATAGGAACCTCCCAAAATAATTATTGTTTAACCTATTTTATTTTGTGGTTGCAAATTTCTATAAACTAATAACTCTTTATGCTATTACTAACCGACTTGAACATCAATATGCAAATTGTAGTCGTGAATAATTGATAGTATATTGCACTAGTTGCCTAGGGCCGATGGAATCTATCGCTCTATTGTAAGTGCTTTTCAACTATTTCAAATATTCAATAGATTGCCAATAAATTAACTTATGCCAATTAGCATCATGTTAAACTAAAATAGTAACACGAAACGCATCTATTCTAGAATCTATTTTAGTGATTCCAGTGACATTTAAATGGATCTATTACTGTAATGGTTATCTCTAGGAAATATTACTCGATACGTCATTAGATGTATGACAAAATAATTAACTAACCAAAACATTTCAGAAACGAATGGACTAAAATTTCAATTATCTTAAATGCACCTGACTGAACAATTAAAATAAATATCACAAGTTACCCGATTCAGATAGATGGAAAAGTTCTATTTCGCATGCGCAATATTCCGACGACACAATTGACTGAATAAAGCCAATAATTTTTGCATTCGTCCAATCCATATCTTACTTTATGTCCGCGAACAAATTAATTTTTTTGATCCGAGAGCGGAAGCAAAACTGAATTCGCAAACATCGAGTGCTCGCAGGTCGAGCCCTTGAAGTGTACGCGCACCGTGTTGAACGCGTTGAACAATTTGTTACCGTCAGTCGACGGAAACGAACATTTGTGCAACACACTGCCGCACAGTTCAGCAAACTGGTGGAATAGTATGTTAACCCTGGATTGACACTCCCATTGACATCTACGTTCATGACACCCTGGGGTAAATTTTACCCCATACTTTTTTTTTTTCGTTTTTAACGGCGCATCAACTATTTTGCTATTAGCGCCGGGCTATCTACAGGTTGCCACCCTTTTATAATGCCAACAGCACGTAGTCGGTCACCCATTCAGGTTTTGACCACGCCCGACATGCTTAACTTCGGTGATCTACGGGAACCGGTGTATTCAACGAGGCTATGGCCGTTGGCTTTACCCCATACTTTGAACATTTTTAAAATATACGCATTTCAATTTTTTCTTTTTTCTTTTTTTATACAACAACAACTTATAGAACATAAACATCATGAAATAAATTCAAACAGGAATAAATCTGCAAAATATTAATTAAAATTTACAAAATAGCTAGGAATTCCTAAAACTCAATATTGTTTATACACCAAATAATTATCCTGAAAAAAATATTTCTAGACTGAAAAATATTTTTTAGGGAAATACAATGTTCTGTCCAATTGAGACTCGTTAAAATTTAAAACATTTTGGTGATCGGTTTATATGGCCATTCTACACACAGAGCATAGCGTTTTCGTTTTCCTGTCACAAAATGAACATCACAAGGGTTTGCCCAAAGTAACAGTAAGTAGGAGTTGATTTATCTCCCAAAACAACAAGCATCAGTGTTTTCAGTGGTTTTGGTATGTTCTCCATTTGGACACTAACTGTCACATGAGCATTCGCCAGTTTGTAGCCCAAATCAAAGACAAGATCATTTCTGGGCTGCTTTTAGGCCATTTTGTCACATGGAAGGCTGTAACATAAAAGCGATTGACCCGTGAAGATTTATCAGATAAGCGAAAAAGACATACGTTAACTACACCGTGGGGTAAAAAATACCCCACGCACAACTCACGACCTTCTTATGCTGCGATTAGCTTACAACTGGCGCTGTTTATATTAGGTCATACCGCATAATGCACTTCTGATTATTTAGGAAGAAGGAGGGAGTCTCTGTGATTTACAGAAATTAAGAAACATGCCATAGAACAAAGTGTGGAGTATTTTTCACCCCAAGGTGTCAATCCAGGGTTAAGGAAGAAATTCTTGGAAATCCCGGATAAAAAGCCAGCAGCCTGTTTTACCCCGACACCAAGAACCATTTCCTTATTAGGCAAGTCCTTATCTGTTAATCTTAATTAGAAGCGAAGACGACTCCATTATATTCGGACTTGTCCATTTTTCCTCTTGGACTAGTCCCATTGTTCCTGTGGGTGTCATTAATCCATGATCCATTATCTCCCGGGGCAAGACTGCATCAACCTAGAACTAACAAGGTCTTCGCGTGACAAGCTATTTATCTACAGGAAAACTATCACTGCAGAAAATATGTAGTTGATAACAAAATGCAGCTTAAAGGTTCCTGAATAGCAGGGTTTTTATTTGCTTTATTTTGGGCGTCACTAAACAGATTTTTTTTTAAGGAACTCCGGCTTCTTCCATGGTTCTTCGCTGGCATCCATGGTGCTTCGCTGACATGCATGGTGCGGCAGGGAATCTTCTCAACGGGCCTTGAAATGAGAAAAATTTCTCCAGGATGTGGGACTCGAACCCCATCTCCCTCATGAGAATTCAAATTCCTCACTAGAACATGGGGAGAACCCAGAAATTGTAGTCTTTGATAAATCGGAAATACAGATTATTTATCAGATATCAGTGTAATTATACTATTGCGAGTGATATCGATGTATATTTTCTGACCTCATGATATCACAGACCACGTCGAAGTGAATGTTGACCATTCGAAATCTTACAAAATTCTCTACAAAAAGATTCTGAAGCAATGTTCGATGTCAATCGCAGAAATAAATGCTTAAAACTTTGTAAGTCTTAGTTTTGTTCTTTTGTACGACCTTTTTGCTCATTTTACCTGAATTTGTAATGTAGGGTTCCGATTAACAGAGGTCCGGTCAACCGAGATCCCGATTAACCGAGGTGTCAAGCCTGAGGGGGGGGTGGCTATGTGTATATATATGAAGTTGAGCCAATGGACACGACGGGAACTTCATCCCGATTCTCAGAAGAAATACAACTCTCAATTTGAGAGTCTCAAATCGTAAGACGGAAGCATTTGCGGGGAATAACTTTCAGCGGATACCGAATCTTCATCCAAATTTATTAATGATTTTGAATTGTTAATAAAAACTCAAAGTCTATGCGCTGACCAAATTTACAAGCGGATGAGACTGGCTTGTGGTACAAAGTGTTGCCTCAAAAAACTCTCGCGGCAAATACGGAAACAACCGCGAGTAGTTTAGAAGGCATTAAAGACAGAGTCACAAGACAGAGAGAAATATTTGAGCAATGGTTTAAGCACCAGTTTGTTCCTCATGTAAAACAATTTCTGCACGAAAAAAAAACTACCTCATCGAGCCCTGCTCCTATTTGATAATGCACCATCACATCCTGACGAGCGTGTTCTATGCGAGGGCGAAATAAAATCGATGTTTTTGGCCTAATTCAACCCATGAACGAAGACACTAGATGATAAAAATCTTTAATGCTTGCTCGGGATTTGAACTCAGGTCCTCCAGCATATGATTCCAGTGTTCTACCACTGAGCTAACCTCGCCCCAGATTTTACTTATATAAAAACAATTATTATCAGAAATGAGCAGTTCTAGGATTATCGTATGTTTTATTTTAATATTTCTAAAATGTTTTTGCTACATGGATTCTGTTTATTGTATAGTGCCAATAGGTTTCGAACCATTATCTACTCTTTGGCAATGTTATACACTAACCCTTTTATCGCTGAATAATAATTCGAAATAACAGTTTCCTCGATATTGTTGGTGTGAGGTATTGAATCCTAGCAAAAAGAATTGACAGTTCTAGGAAGCGAGAGAGCGTGCGATTGTGAAGATCCACGAGAACAGATAGCACAATCAATTGGATATTTGATTGGTCAATGAACAAAAAAAAAATATGCCATAACCCTCTTTGATTGGTCCAAAGACGTCGATTCAAAAAGCCACGAGTTACCTATTGACTGATCTTTGCTCCTATTCACCCAACCGTGGTGTTTAATAGACTTTAACCACCACAATGGACTCTTGGACCTTTTGTCGAGGCTGTCTATTGTGGTGGGGCCTTCCATCTTTTCGGAGCACCGAAGTGTCTTCCTATTGTCGTGGAATATGTGTTAGTGTATGTTGTCCAAGAGGAGGACACATCGTAATGCGGGCATCTTGTTTGTGTACTTCCTTCATGACGTACTGGCACGTTCTGTACGTACGGGGGTTCATCAGGTGGTACATAATGGACGCCTGGTTATTATAATCAAAAAATGTCAATTACCTTAAGGGGCAATACTACCAGAGTAGGACAAACAGTGATTAATTTCATGACTAATGACTAATGATTGAATGAGTAATCGGGATATGACTAACGATTAATGATTATTCAATCATATTTCTCCAAGACTAATGAGCGACGACTAACTGCTTTCTAGTCTATGATTGATGATTGATTATTAATGATTAAACATACTTTACTAATGATTGACGATTACTAACTAACCTTACTCAGATTTATGATAAAATACTAAAAAGTCCGACTCGCAGGAACTGCATCATCTTAGCGCGGTTCCGTTCTAATCCCTAGTCTAATTTGGAACGATTAAAATAGAAGCAGTTATTATTTTGTTGAGAGGAGATCGTTGACCGTTGATGATGCAAGGTAGGGATTGTCGGGGTTCGGTCACTGCTACTTAATAAAATTACATTTTATAGTAAAAATGGTTTTATTGTTCCGACGTTTCGGCTTCAACTTCAAGCCTTCATGAGGGCTGTAAAAACAAGTAGGACATATTTAACACTAATATATACACATATCTATCTAAATATACCTAACACATATATATATATATATATATATATATATATATATATATATATATGCATATACACATACACATATACACGCACACATGTGTATATATGCCCACATACATACCACTTATGTGTGCGTGTATATGTGAATGTGTATATGCATATATATAAATATATATATATTATAAATATAATATATATATAATATATATAAATAAATATATATATAATATATATATAATATATATATATATATGATAGGTATATTTAGCTAGATATGTGTATATATCTGTGTTAAATATGTCCTACTTGTATTTACAGCCCTAATGAAGGCTTGAAGTTCAAGCCGAAACGTCGGAACAATAAAACCATTTTTATGATAAAATGTAGTTTTATTAAGTAGCAGTGACCGAACCCCGACAGTTATTATTTTGGTTCCACCAGTCTTGGAGATTTACGATCTTACCTGGAAGGGTCGGCCAACACTAGGAACGGTCCCGCTAGTTACAACGTCTTGGAATCTTGGAACTCTATATTTCTAACAATAAATTGTTTTTGTTATTTTACTTAACCTGTTTTATTGTCAAATACATTATTCAACTATAAGCAATTAAAAAATAACAAGGAATAAAACAGACAAAAAGAACCGTTAGAATAAACGAAATCAATTACTTTAAAGTTTTTAAACCATTTTCAAGGCGATAGATAAGTTTAATTTTCTAAAATGTTCATTTTTTTCTATTTAATTTTTTTTTCATACCTTCTTTTAATAGGGTTAAAAAAAATTTGAAATGTATTAAAGGTGGACCAAAAAAAAACTCACAATTAAAAAGGGACCAATCGAAGCTCGCTCAAAAAAGTATCTTCAAATCGCGTTCACTCGGCATCGGGTTTTCACTCGGAAAATCGCATTTTTTGCCCATTTAAATCCTTTTTCTTCACATAAATACTCTTGGATGCCATTTTTGGTTATTTAGGGAAGAATTTTATCCCGTAATTAAAAAAATGGTAACAAAAAATTTACGCGGTAGTATTACCTCTTAAGTGTACTATTGGTCCAGGGGGCATCTGTAAAAACGGATGTGGGTGAGGGGTGGTGACTGGAATATTTGCCAGAATATTTTTGGATCTACATAAATAACAATAATTGATGTATGCGTAAACCGAAAAATTCCAAGAACTTATTTTTTAAACCAACATAAAAAAAATAACATGTTTATTTGTACTTCTTTTCATAACTTTTAATAATTTTCCCGAGGCGTCAAAGGATTCGTAAAGAAATTCCCTATAATGTCCTATTATTTAGAAATGTTAACATTAATTTGCTGCTTCGTAAAACAGCAATAACTTTTAAAGAATAGAAATTTTAATATGATTTTTTTTGGAAGCTTATATTGCACTTAGGACCTTCATATTCCTGGTGGTTAATAATGATTATATAGTAAAACAAAATACCAGATTTCATTTAAATTGGTAGATAGTTTTTGCGTAAGAATTATTATTGACAAAATTAACATTTTTCAAATTGTTGCAAAATTTAAACGTGTTGGAAATATATATATTTTTTTTTTAACTAATGCCTTCAAGCTTTCAAAAACGTTTACGGATTGAGAATCTGTCATATTAGACGGCTTTAGGATTTTTTTTTAAATTGTTTGATGTTACGCGGTGTGCCATGCTACACCATCTTTATATTAAATAGCTGTTACCCGACTTATAAATGTGTTCATAGTTAGTGCTGAAAAATCAAGAATATGTTAGAAACCAAATAAGTAATATTAAAATCTAATAACGCAAATAAAGTTAAAGAATAGAAAAAAAATTTCCTACAAGGTGACTCGAACATGGAACCTTGGAGTTATCGGGGACCAGACATGAGAAAGCAGGAGTGGAGGGGATAGGATATTTAGCTTTGGACTTCACTAGTCAAACAGCTGACAATATGCCAAAGATGATAGAATGATGTTCCGTTGCGGTCCGTCCTGGTGAATATCTCATTTTTAAAAAGTGACGATTTCTGACAATTCGCTCTTCTGACTCACAGTTTCGAACCCTTGTCCTCCTAACTGCGAGTCTTAGACGATTTTGACACTCCCCGTCTTAAGACCTACCTGTGTGTCAAGTTTGGTCAAAAATACCAGTCCATACCGGTCTATCGGTGTGGATTTGTATGAGGAACAAAGAGGCAGACAGACAGAGAAACAGCTGAATTGCATAAATAGATAGATCAACAAGTTGAATATCTTCAAAACGTTTCGCCCAAATTCAACATTGCTTATCTAAAGATTTAGTGAAATCCTGAAGCGCTATATGGAAGATGCTATGATAACGCAGTTCCTGCGAGTCGGACTTGTTGGCTCCTGATGAGGCACCTAGAAAAGTCTGAAACATTTAGAGCTTAGTTTAATAAAATAATTTACGTGATTAAGACTGCTTCAATTGACCTTTTGCCCAGTTATATTTATATGCTTGAGAAAAACGTTGAGTAAGGTACCTAGTAAATGCAGTTGAGAATCCACGGACGAGACTCCGTGACCAGTATGTGAAGGCGGCGGGGTGGACACACACAAGGTAGATCTAAAGATACATAGTCCCTACTGGAGTGATAAGTGTGAGAATGCCGGAGAACAGGTAGCCAGGATGGTCTTAATGAACACAGCCTAGGTGGAGAAGGTCCGATCCGTGAGCTGGCGAGAGATACTAGCTGGCTGGAAAAAAGGCACGGGAACTCCCTTCTCTCTGACCTGCCTCCAGCTTCCAGGAAAAGGCTGGTAATGGTCGGCTGGAGGGTAGTAATGGGCATAGAAAGGTCTCTGGTGATCATGGGTATGCAGTGCAGTGGGTCTTTTCATCTTAACGATTATTTAGTTATCTCTTTAATAATTTTTGTCATGCCTTTAGTATATTTTTGTAAGGAAATTCAACCGTAAGGGACGTTCAAACGCAATCGGAAGAGCCGAATAGAAAATTTCACTTTTCAGGACCCATAGATTCCGGAAATTACGATGATTCCAATTTGTATATAGTCTGTTTCAGCTGGCTCAAAAAAGGATCAATGTAGAGGAATTCGTCACAAAAACACTTGGTGAGATGGAAAAGTCGAGTATGTCAACCACCAGATCCATCCATCGGAGCATGTTTTTTGGGGAAAATTTTACGTGAATCGTAAATCGTAACGTTTGCTGTCTTGCGTTACTAGGCTGATGCTCTTTTCCACGTGTTTGGAAAGTATTGCAGTAAAAAACTACTTTTATTCCTCTTTTGGTACGTTTTTCACTATTAAATTATGAATGTTATCGGGTCCAATAATTGCACCATTCGCTAATAAATAAATCTTGAAACAGGCGAATTTCAGCTAAGAACATATTTGGAAAAAATCTATATTCTGAACCTTTGGGCATTATTTTGGAAGCTTATGCAGCTAAAAAACAAATATACGGAATTAACAAAGAAAATAATAAAAACCAGTGAACCATAATAAACCAGTGAATATTAGGACGTAAAAATCGGTTATAAAACATTTTTTTTTTTTTTTTGTTTGTGCAAATTAGGTAAAGAATTAGTTTTTGAGCAAAAAAAAAGAATAATTTTACATAGAATATGTAATTTTAGTAATTTTAGCCGAACAAATTTCGGATATATATATATATATATATATATATATATATATATATATATATATACGGATATAATATACGGATTGCTGCTGTTTTTTTCTTTCTTTTTCTTTTCCTTTTTTTTTTTTTTTTTAATGCCCTATGTTATTAAGCTGAAGAATTCTAACAAAGACCTTGCCGAAACGTCCAAAATATATATTTTTTCCGAATGTTTTTCTTCCTTGACTTCTTATCACCCAGTCGGCTAAGAATTAGCATTATATTGTTAAGTTTTTACGTTTGACAGAAAATGACGTAGTTCCTGCTAGCCCAGTTTTTTTTTTATGTACAGAACAAATCTGGACAATGTTTAGTTATTTTGTAGAAATATTTGTGTACAAAATAATACAAAAACCCCTGAGTGGCATATGGGCAGATACTATAGGATTCATGACCATACGGCAAACTAGGGAGATAGTGGGGTCAGATACTACGCTCCAGCCGTCTGATATTCCCCTTTGCTGCTTCGACTGCTAGAGTCATAAGCACCAAGGCCATTCATAAATCAATTACACGCAAGGTTGGCCTAGGGACGGTCAGAGAGGCCGATACCAATCCATGAACGAAGACACTAGAAGATAAAAATCTTTAGTGCTTTCAGGGGATTTGAACTCAGGTCCTCCAGTTTGTGAGTCCAGTGCCCTACCACTGAGCTAACCTCGCCCCTCTCTTTCTCTTTCTCTTTCTCTCTCTCTCTCTCTCTCTCTCTCTCTCTCTATATATATATATATATATATATATATATATATATATATATATGCATGTTTACTTGAATTCTAAACAGGACTATAAGAAGTGCCAAAAGCTGTGGTTCCTCAGCTCTAGCAAGCCTGCCAGACTGAGTCACTCTACTAGTAGCTGGCCATCTTCCAGCAGGTCTAGACTAAACCTATTTCCGGATTTCATCGTAAAAACATACAGCCACTGGCTACCACGTGCTAGTAATGTCCAGGGCCTTTCTATCTCACTCCCTGTATACAAACACATATATGTATATATATATATATATATATATATATATATATATATACATATATATACATATGTATATATATATACATATATGTGTGTGTGTGCAATTCATAATTATTTGACCCTTTTCTCAAATATATGACCACGTAGGAACTCACATAGCCAACTCTACACTCTTATGACCAACTCCTATGATTCCGTTGAGACTCTTATAACAACGTCGAACCTGTTAGGGCCATATCAAGACTCTTAGGACCACGTCGAGACAAATACGGATGGGTTGAGACTCTTTTGTCCACGTCGATGCTCTTACGGATGCGTTGAGACTCACAGGGCAACGTCGGGTCTCTTATAGATGCGTTGAGACTCTTAAAGTAATGTCGGGACTGTTAGGGCAACGTCGAGACTGTTAGGGCCTTGTTAGTACACTAAGGACCACGTCGAGTATCCTAGGGCTACGTCGGGACTCTTAGGGCCACGTCAGGCCTCTTAGGCTCTAAGGGACAGGTCTTCACTCTTAAAGCCACGGCGAGACTCACATGACCACGTCGGGACTTTTAGGGGCACATCGGGACTCTTAGAGCCACGTAGAGACTCATATGATACTACGTTAAAGCTGTTGTGGCCACGTCGATACTCTTTAGGCCACGTCGGGCCTTTTACTGACGCTTTGAGAGTCTTATTACAACGTCGAGACTCTTAGGGCCACGCCAGGCCTCTTACGGATCAAGTCACCTTGAGGCTCTAAGGGCCCGTTCTAGACTCTTAGACGTTACGACGAGAGCCACGTCGGGACTTTTAGGGGCACATCTGGACACTTAGAGCCACGCAGAGACTCATATGATACTACGATGAGGCTCTTGGGACCACGTCGACTCTTTTGGCCACGTTGAAACTCTTATTGACACGTCGATACTTTAATGGCTACATCGGCACTCTTAGAGCAGCATCAGGACTCTTAGGGCCACATCGAGACTCTTAGAGCCACGTCGAGAACTTATAAAACGTGTATCTGGAACCCCAGTAACGCAAAAACGTTAGCTTTACAATTATTCCGCGAACGTTTTCCTTTACAAGCTATGTTTGGGTTTACGGATTATTCTTCTCAACGATCTTGACCTTTTAAAGCAGACAAAGTATTTTTGTACCTCATTTCATTAAAATCTGTCAATTTTTGAGCCAGCTAGAATCTATGATCTGCACTTTGGCTAACGGAGATAGCGCGCTAAAACCAGTCTCTTCTATTTTTATAATATTGTGTACATTTATTACTTGTAGCTATAGCATTTACTTTAGTCATTTGAATAAGTAATAATGAGAACAGGTTTAGGTTCCCCTCCACAAATTCCAGCAAAGTAAAATTACCGGCACGACACCAGTAACGTCTCTTCAGTTGCAATCTCGGATAACACGGGCGCAACATTTTGTGAAACTCCTTCTACAAGACATTTACATGTAACGTGCTTCAAGCAGGATTGAACCAGCGCCTCCTCCAGGTTAAACCATGTATCTAATAAGAAAAACTAGACTATTTTTGTTTTCTAAAAAACTTATGAGCTGGACCATTTAATAATCTAGATGATTATATTATCTATTTCCCAGTCTCCTACAAGAGATACCTTGAGCGGTAAATCCCTTATCAGGAAGACCATGTGCGCGCCCGATTTAGACATCAAAAGAAGTCCTGCGGTAATAGGAGCCTCCACAAATACAGACCGATCCGGGAGATAGACGGGACGCAAAGGACCGACGCACAAATAAAAAGCACCAAGCGAGAAGATGGCGACCCCCGATAAGCAGGGACGATCTGATGGTCTCGGAAGGAGTGGTCGCTTATCGTGATGTAGACTAGGCACGTGCTCATGGAGGCCTAGCCCCGGGGGGAGGGTTGTCGATTAATCGAGTCCACGGTGTGTGAATCGATTTAAATACTGTACTGTATCGATTATAGGAACAGTGCTGTAACCTATCGCCTGGCGAAGCTCGAAGCACGATCTCATAGACTTGAGACCTTTGGTTCGATCGATACTATGATAATACTATATTATTATTTATTTTTGTAATGGTATGTATAAGTTTGACTAAATAATACCTAAAAAAACATGATAAGTAAAATAAAAAACATCTAAGTAAAATTAAAAAGCATGATAATAAAAAATATATTAAAAATAAAAATAAATAAAAAAAATTATTCATTAACTGATGTAATATAACCCAAGTTATTAGGCGAATTAATTGTAAACAGAGATATAGCTTACATATAGTTTAGTTTGTATATATGTGTATATATGTATATATTTATTTAAAAAAAAATACAGAATTCAACACTTATACGTACACACATCAAGGTCTTAATAACTTAAATGTTTATCCCCTCTAAATCCATATCCTATCCATTTGGTTCGGTTGCCGCATTTTACTGACCATACTATCTCCCTTTAGTGACGTAATAGCTTATCGTGATGTAGACTAGGCACGTGCTCATGGAGGCCTAGCCCCGGGGAGGGTTGTCGATTAATCGAGTCCACGATGTGTGAATCGATTTAAATACTGTACTGTACCGATTAAAGGAACAGTGCTGTAACCTATCGCCTGGCGAAGGTCGAAGCACGATCACGTGGACTCGAGACCTTTAGTACGATACTATGATAATACTATATTATATATATACTATTATATATTTTTTGTTGTAATGGTATATGTAAGTTTAACTAAATAATACCTAAAAAAAACATGCTACGTAAAATTTAAAAAAAAAACAAATATAATAATAAAATAAAAATAATAAATAAATAAAAATAAAAAAAATAAATAAAAATTATTCATTTGCTGATGTTATATAACCCAAGTGATTAGGTGAATTAATTTTAAACAGAGATATAGTTTACATATAGTTTAGTATGTGTATATGTGTATATTTATATGTATATATTTATTTATTTTTTAAAAAAGCAAGAAAATACAGAATACAGAATTCAACACTTATACGTGCACTCATCAAGGGCGTAATAACTTTTCATACCCTATAAATCCACATCCTATCCTATCACTTTGGTTCGGTCGGAGCATTTTACTGACCATACTATCTCCCTTTAGTGACTTGTGGGTACTCATTGTTTGTAGCAGGACTCATTCATTCCTGCCAGATTAACCTAATCTATCGCCTATCCAAGGTCTTAGGACGATATAAGGCGTGCTTCTGTAATAGCAGTAGACAGTCAGAACATAGAATTATTATTCATAGTTAACCCTTTGATTCGGCAGGAGATACTATAGACCGCATTACCTAGACAGGCAAATCCAAAATCCCGGGCGTCCGGAAAACCTGGACCAGTTTCGAAAAAGAAATTATGATGTTCAGTGTAGTAAATGAAGACTTGTTTTACAGACGATAAATTGCTATTCTAAGTAGGAAAATTACGCGAGTTTTTCTAGTGTAACGGTCGAGGTAAAGTATCGTTTTGCTGTTTCGCTTGCTCGCGATTTAGAGGAAACGTAAAAACATTGTTGTAACTATGGAAGAAAGGATGGAAGCATGGACAAAAATTGATAAGGGAGAATCGTTAAAGAACATTGCTGCTGAGTTTGGAGTAGGAACATCTGATTGGACCGCACCTGATTGGACGGAGAAAAGAAAACGCATTGAAGACTTTTGTTCCAAGATGATTTCTAAGGACAGTTTATTGTGTTTATGACCCACGCAGAAGCAGTAGCAAACATTGAGAAATTGATGGTGTATTTCGAGAGTCAAGCCGAAACATTGCTAAATTAACTTTTAATGTTAAAGCGGATGCGAGATGACGCTGCTCGTAAGCGATACACTAAACTGAGACAGCAGAAGCTCACTGCCTTTTTACTACAGACTAGTTTGTAGCTATATTGAGAACAGTGCAAATACATAGGCTATTGCAGTAGAGTTAATGTGTCAATATCAATTTCTAAACTATATTACAAATATTTTGCTGATTTATGTTTTTTTTTTTTTTTTTTTTTTTTTTTTTTTTTTTTTTTTTTTTTTTTTTTTTTTTTTTTTTTTTTTTTTCTGAAATTCTCTGGATAACCCGGACTTTCGTTATCTCGGATCTGCCCTGGTCCCAGTTGATCCGGGTAAACGAGGTTTTACTGTATATACATACACAACACATTGTGGCTAATATTAGTAAACATTGTAAGTAAAGTTAACAAGTAGATTCTATTTAGTAAGCAACAAGTAAGCTCCCCACCATTCTATTGTTGTCCCTTGTCAAACCTTGTAAACAGCCCAACAAGTGTTTAGTTAGTTACTGGACGGTCCGTACTAAACGCACTTATCCACAAACTTATAAACGAGTACTTGTCAAGAAGCCAGTAAAACGATCAGTAACAAAGTTAAAAAATAAAGATCTTGGAGAATGAATAATGGAAATTGTTCTATTATTAATGGTCTACATAATTGAGGTAATCGAGTAAAAGATTTATTTCTGCTTAACTTATTTCATATGTTTACGCGTTTAAAAGTAACAAATTTCAAAATAATGAATTTATTTTCAAATACTTAACATTTATTTTATCAATTTCGTATCTTTGTTTATCTTATTTTCTTAATTTATATCTTGTAGTGCTGTGAGCGGAGCAGGGTTGTTTTAATTGTGTACAAAAATAAAATAAAATAAAAATAATAATAATTGAGGTAAAAGTATTATATCTTACGATCAAACCTGGAAAATCTCCAATTCAAAAAAAAAAAGGTCGGTCGTTCGAATTGAAACACAGAATCCCTGATTTTAACCCTCAAGAAAATCCCCATTCCCTTCCGCGACCTAAATCTGTCAAAAATAAAGAGTTTGACAAATTTGCCATCTCGAAATAATTCTTCTGAAGTTTTTTCTGAGAAAAATAAATGAAAGAAAGTCCAAAGGAAAGGAGGAATCGTTAAAATTAACCCGTTCCTAGTGAAGCTGGCAAATGCAGAAAGAACTACTCATCCGAAGACCAGTTCGGCTGCCGCTCTTTGATGACAGGGGAGTTGATGTGAAATTTCTCGCTGGCTTCTAGAATAGTCTAGCTGTGTCTAGAGCTTTGATCGGACTCAGCAGAACAGATTCGAGACCTGCAGCATTGCCAAACATTTTCTCCTGTAGGTTCTTTCTGATCACGTGATGAGCCTAGTCTCCTGAATCATAAAAAAAAAAAAAAAAGAAGAAAAAAGAAAAAGACCGACAGGAATATTTTCATTTAAGAGCATTCCTTATGTCTGGTTTAATTTGAAAATCGTACAATGGACAACCATAATATTTCAACTTCAATGGAACGGGGAAAAAAACATTTCTGAACACTTTTTTTTTTATTCTTCTTTTTTTTTTATTCATGATTATTTAAAATCTGTACAACTTATAAGTACAATAACACAGGCTCACACAAAAAGTGGTATTTTCCAAAGACGTCATACATATATTCTTATATATTTCGACCGAAACCGGAGTGGAAAGGGATTGACCTCTAGGATTTGGGTGGGATGACAATTTGGAATGAAAGGTTAGGACCGGGATTTGGCTAGGTCGTTTACGAAGGGAATATTTAGGTCGTTATGTAGGGTTCTGTTGGAGATGAAATGGAGCATTGACTATTCTACGAAGGACTTTGGATTGGAATGCTTGTATTCGTTGTATGTTTGAGTGTGTGACGAGCAGTGTTAAGGGGATAAATAACACCTCTATGGATAGCAACTCTTTGGCGCTGCTACCTTCTAGCTAGGTTACCAAGAAAGCCGGTGATGTGAATGTGTCCAGTTTAGTGAAGATACAAAGAAGGAATAAATAAACGCATGCGTACTGTAAATAGGTGCACCTTAGAATTAATGTAGTATGTAGATGCATGTTTCATTTATATTATTATGATTATTATTATTTGCTAGCATGAGAGCTCTTATTTATTTATTTATGCTTGGCTTGTAGAATGTAGTGCATTGCTTTTTAAACGTTATTATTATTATCATTTGCACTTAAGTTTCTATGATTTTGTTATGTTTTAATAAATGCATGATCAGTAAATATTCATTGAGTGAAACCTTCTACCCGGCGTTTATAGCCGTTGCCAAAGAGGTTAAAAGTGTTTTGCTGTTCCCCATAATTCAAGTCCGTAAGTCCAGATAGGTCTGATTATAGTTTTGTAAATAGTGAGTTTGTTTTGTGTCGTAAGCTTTGAAGTAGGTCCAAGTAGTCGACATACTAGACGAATCCTAAGGTCCTTAGCTGTTTATTATCAATAATAAATAATAGGTACATCATCTGGTTTATGATTATTTATGCAAATGAAGAGGAGAATCCGCTCATAGACCCCTTAATTTCCTTCTGGACTTAATAATACAAAAGTGACAATACTCAAGAGAACACAAGCTAGGTAGCAGCAACTGTCAAGAAAATCACTGTGAATGGGTGTTCACAACCCATTTCTGTATCGAACTCAAAAATGTCACTTAGACCCCTTGACATCTGAGGCCCCCAAATATTATCTTTTAGTGTTCGTATGACAATGTCACGGGCCCTTCAAGCCTTTAAGGGGTAATATGTACTACCATGTGCGATCAAACTCAAAGTAATTTTCTTGAATTTATAAAGAAGAAATAAATCGATATTTTTCAATTCATTATGTCAAACGAGATGTTAACATATCCAAAAAAATAAGTTTCAATTCTTCGGGAAAAAATGGCGGCGCTGTGTCTGACAAACGGAAACCCTCTTTTTCCACGAGCGAGAGTCATATGAGCTAAAAAATGGGTTTTTATTTTGAATTGTATTGAAGGAGGACCAAAAAAACTTAACAATTAAAAAGGAAACAATCGAAGTAGGATCAAAACATTATCTTCAACTCAAATTCTCATTTCACTCGGAAAATCGTATTTTTTGCCCATTTAAAAAAATTTTCTTCTCATATACACTCTTGGATATCACTTTTGATGAGTTAAGGAAGAATTTTAGCCCATAAAAATTGTAAAAAAGAAAAAGAAAAAGAAAAAAAAAAAAGGTGTTACTACCCTTTAATGGGTAAACGGCAAAGGGGAAAATGTAGCGGCCAGAGCATAGTACTGACCACACTATTTCACTGGTGCCCCATATGCTCAAAAATCAGATACCTCGAAAGTATCTGCCCCTTCAGACCACTCTGTGGCTTGTTACGGTATTAAAAGCACTGCAAACGTGAAAATACATACCGAAAACGCTCTCCTCTTTAAGGAGATGAACAACCCATGTTGGACATATACACAGGCAATATCCGTCAGGTATGTTCCGTCAAAGAAAGCTGGGACTATCCGACACCTACCTACCGGTGTCCATTTCAAAGCCGAGTAGCAGCCTTCTCGCTTTCAAAGAGTTTTTAATATGACCATTCACCTGCAGGACTGGGTATGTTAGCAGTCCGATCCTTTGTAATCTCCTACCCAGAAGTGTATAATAAGAATGGAGCAAATAAATCTCATTATTTTTAGTTGGCCATTCACTCGAGTCCTCTAAAGATACTTCATACTGCTTCAAGAAATAGTCAACTTGTATTAATTTTTTTTTTTTTTTTTTTTTTTACGGCGCATCTACATCTAGGTCATTAGAGCCGACATCCAGGGTGCAGCGAGGAATTTTACCAGCGAGCCGTGGGATGATAAAATTCCTGCCGGAGGTTGGGAATCGAACCCACCATCTCCCGCTTATGGATCCAAGGCGCTAGCCATTAGACCACGGGAGACCCCAAAACTTGTATTAATGCCGTGAAAATTATTTACAAATAAATGCGATCAGCTCTCCCATTTGTCGATAACAGCTGACGTGTAAGCCATTTGTACAAAATATAGAATATAAAAAAAATTAGTAAAGTAACTTTGAAAATATTATGAAGTAGTGAAACCATTAAAAAAACAATTATTTCGTTTAGAGCCTTCTGCTAAAATTCAGGAGCATAAATACGCCAGCGGACACTTTTTTGTAACGTTTTTTTCCAGTTTAGTCACCGCTAAAGCATATTTATGCTAAAAAAATAAAAGAGAAGAAATTAGATTGATAAATTAAGCGTTTCTCAGATACATTTGAGGGATATAGGAGAAACAATTAAAATGACTGCTGAGTATTCAAATTTATAGTATTACAATGATTTTTGAATTGGATTGTGATCAGTGTTGGGCAAAACTAACCTTAGTAAACTAAACTAACGTTGGTTTTCTCTAACTAAAACTAAAATAATGTTGTATTTTTAGTTTTAGTTTTAGTTTAGTTTTAGATTTGTATAATTATTAATCATGTGGACTCCGTTTTTAGTATGGTAATTAGTTTAGTTTAGTAATAGAGACCTAAATTTGTGATTTTAGTTTAGTTTTAGTTTTAGTTTAGTTTTAGATTTGTATAATTATTAATCATGTGGACTCCGTTTTTAGTATGGTAATTAGTTTAGTTTAGTAATAGAGACCTAAATTTGTGATTTTAGTTTAGTTTTAGTTTTAGTTTAGTTTTAGATTTGTATAATTATTAATCATGTGGACTCCGTTTTTAGTATGGTAATTAGCTTAGTTTAGTAATAGAGACCTAAATTTGTGATTTTAGTTTAGTTTTAGATTTGTATAATTATTAATCATGTGGACTCCGTTTTTAGTATGGTAATTAGTTTAGTTTAGTAATAGAGACCTAAATTTGTGATTTTAGTTTAGTTTTAGTTTTTAGTTAACTAATTTAGTTTATCAAAGAACATATGTTTGCAAATTACGAGAAACAGCCACAATTTCTTATTCTGAAGCAAGTTCTATTAGTTTTAATAATTTACTTAAGTATCGAAATAACATATGATTTATATTAATTCATGTTAATTTAGTAAAACTAAACTAAAGCTTTAATTTAGTTTTTAGTCAATTCCCAAAGATTTAGTTTTAGTTTAGTTAAAATCCATTAATTAGTAAAATTTTAGTTTTAGTTTTTTTTTAGGTTGCAATTTTTAGTTTAGTTTTAGTTTATTCCAAAAAGTGAATTTAGTTTTAATTTTAGTTTTAGTTTTTAGTTTTGCCCAACATTGATTGTGATATAATTTTTTTGTTTTATTTATTTTTTTTTTTTCTTAAATCTTGTGTGTTTCTAATAGTGTAAACTAACATATTGTTCGAGTGGGAAAGTGAGTGGTTAAAAACTGAAGCCAAATGAAGAGAAAATAAAAATACAACGAAAGCCTGGACAAATGAACACTTCTCCCGTCGGGACGAAGTCATCCTATCCAGGCTTCGTATTGGACACACCTTATTTACCCACTCCTACCTAGTAGACAGCAAGGACAGACCAACGAGACCTTGACCGTCAAACTCACAATTACGAACTGCAGACTACGCAATAATGTAAATATTCCCTACGACATATATATATATATATATATATATATATATATATATATATATATATATATATATGTGTGTGTGTGTGTGTGTGTGTGTGTGTGTGTGCGTGTGTGTGCTTGTCTGTTTGTTCCTTATACAAATCCACACAGTTTGTCCGATTTTGACCAAACATGGCACACAGGTTGCTCTTGATACGGGGAGTGTCACAGGCTAAGTCAAAATCGTCTAGGACCCACAGTTCGGAGGTCACGGATCTGAAACTGTGATCCCGAACAGTTACAGATTTGCATTATTAGATTTTAATATTACTTATTTGGTTTCAAATTTATTTTTGCTTTTCTAGATGCAGAAAGTGGGTGTAGCATAGCACGCTGGATATATATACATTTTCGAATTATTTATAAAAGGAGTAGACTGTAAGCATATTTTGAAGGCAGTGAAGAGACACCTTTATATATGTGGGAGTATACGATGTTGTATCTGCATTGTTGGCAGGCCTGTTGGCCACCGACCAAGCGCCATTAATATCGGCTGAACGGAGCTCAAAGAATATAAGTGATTTAATCTAATTAGGATGGTGTCTCTCCCCGCTGTAGGCCGACGTTACTTCATCGGATCGGCGAGCCGATCGACATGTGACGGGGGGAGGAAAAATTTGGCGCGAAATGTGACAGGTGTATAAAAGCAGGAAGACAGGAAGGGTGGAAAAGATGGCGGCTGACGCTGTATTTATGTATATAAACAAGGGATCTATACAAATATTCCGAAAGGGTGATCTAGTCGGCGTACGGACGTGTGGTATTCTTTTGTGATACCTACGAACGTGGCTCAAATTTACGTTACTAACGTATTAGCGTCAAAGCAGGTTAAAGAGAACTGGATCATCACCGGGTCAGAGAGTTGGATCAAGGAGTCAAATCAGTTTTTGCCAATATGGCCATGGGATTATAAGCCGGTTAACTTGAGTTTTGATATAACCTTTAGCGAGCGAAAACGTGTAGCACTTATATTAATAGCATAATTGCTATGCGTTTCCGCTCGCTCAAGTTTATATCGAAACTCTAGTCAATCCAACTCTTTAGTAATATAGATCAAGGATGGTTTTTCGCTGGATAGTGGACTGATATACAATTTAGCATCGCTTCGAAACAGTCTCTTTCATCCTAGCTATTCTGTTGTCACCATAAAAAAACTCCGCTAAATATGAATCTAAATTATGTCGCGTAACAAACAAAAAAAAAGTGACAATTACGTGGGTAAATAAAGCACAAATGATTTGCTTTATAAAGACAAAGGGAACAAGATGGTTACTATAAACACAATAGCCAATTGAAATCTTTTATCCTAGCTAGTGATTGACTAATAGAAATGCGTTATCCACGATCCAGATCTCTGAACGAGACCCGCCGCTTTAACCTGCTTTGACGCTAATACGTAAGTACCAAATTTACTTACTTTTTACTGAAATATTCATTGCACTGTTAAATTCAATCAAAAAAACATAAGGACCAATTAAAGAAAGTCCGACTCGCAGAACTTAGCGCCATGCCGTTCATATCCCGAGTGCAATTATTAAAAGAATAAAATCTCGAAGAGTAGGAAGATTTAAGGCGCCACAAACGGAAACCGACAGCAGGGCCGCCACATCTCAGAGGCGGGCCCAGGACCAGATTACGGGCCCCCACTTCTCAGAGCCAGGCTGAGAATTCTAGTCCTTTGCTGTAGGACTTTGGACAATTTAAAATTATTTTCAACTTGAGTTTTGAGGGAAATGAGACTAAAAACCGACAATCGGCGCAGCAAAGGTCACTTTCGGTACTTGTAGTTTTATTACGACTCTTAATGAAATATACTATTCTGGGACTGCACTTGTTTTGTCGTTTATGTATATTAAAAAAATATATAGGCCCAATTCCAATAAATATAGGCTACGCCTGACTATATTTCTAAACGCCATTCTTTTTACAAGCTCTTAACCTATACAATTTTGTCCAATTAGCGAGGCCCGGCCCGGGCACCCACGGTGCACAGTGTCACGTGTATATGGGGTAAAAAATCAAAAATCGTATTTTTGTCTGGACAAGGTTTATTATTTTTTTCTGTTATTAAAAAACACAAAGAAGGGAGAAAAAAGAAGTTTTGACGAAGACTTTTGAAGTTTTGTAAATATATATAATTCATATATGTATATGCGTGTGTTTGCTTCCACATACTAGCCAGAGTTTTGTTTTTTTTCTTCATGAAACTTGAACATAGAATTCCCCTGGTGAACGATTGAACCTTAACCAGTAAAATCGGTCTTTCTGGAGGGGGGGGGCTTAATCCGGGCGCAAATTACCATTCCGCTAACAAGCTGAGCGACCTGGCGGCTTTTTCGCAATTTTTATTGGTGTAGTATTGCTACCGCGCCAGTGTACACTAGAATAGTTGCTTTCACAGCCTTTGCAATATTTTGAATGGTCGGTGTCGAATCAGTATCGTATCGCTTATCGTTTAAGATAATCATCATTTAATATTTTTCTGTTTTTCTTATTAGGATCGGGGTTTTAGTCATTTCCATTTCTGTGATTACTGTCCTCTTGATCTTTAGGAATATCTTTATTTATTTTTTTATTTAACATCTGTAATTTAAAGAACATTAGTTAAGTTTGCTCACAATTTAAATTATAGTATATACAGAAATTGATTATTAAAACTGACAAAATAAGTAAAAAAATAAATAAATAAACAAAATAAAAATGAATAAAAATAACTAATTAAAAACAAGAAAATAAAAAATAAAAAAATGAATAAGAAATAATGATAATAACACTTTTAGAGGGGTCTCCCGTGGTCTAGTGGCTAGCGCGCTGGATTCATAAGCGGGAGATGGTGGGTTCGATCCCCACCGGCGACAGGAGTTTTCTCATCTCAGGGCTCGCTGAGAAAATTCCTGGCTGCACCCTGGAGGCCGGCGCTAATGGCCGGCCTTCTTTAAAAAAAAAAAAATACTTTTTTGTCTTTAGTCAGTTAATTTATCACGATGCCAATGTCTCTTGAGCCTTCTAGGCGTTTTTTTTTGTGGGTTTGGGAGGAAAGTGTTTGTGCTCTGGGATTGGGATGGAAAGACAATTTAGAATGAAAGGTTAGGAGACGGGATTTTGCAAGTTCTTGAACGAAAGGGATGTTTAGGTCATTATGAAGAGTTTTATTGAAAACGTAGAAAGGAGCGTTGACTATTTTGCGAAGGACTTTGGATTGGAATACCTGTATTCTCTGTATTTTCGAAGTTTTAGGAATATCTTTGGTTATATTTTTGCCACAATGTTATTCTGAATTCCGCATTTCCGAATGAAGGAAGCGGGACCGAGCCAGAACGGAAGACTCACACGAAACCCTGGCTATTTACCAAACATTTTCTCCGACAATCGTTTCATGAGCGAAAATAGTTCTTTGAATTATGCAAGTGTTATTAGTCTTGATGCGAGACTATAAACATTTAGATGTATTCGGCCTTGTATTTATTAGGAGGGCTGAAGCAAGATAATCTCATCTTGAGCTATATGCAATCCCGCCATTGTCTAATAATAATATGCACTAATCATATTTATTTATATATATATATATATATATATATATATATATATATATATATATATATACTTATGACAATTGGAAGGGGGCGAGGTTAGCTCAGTGGTTGAGCACAGGACTAATATGCTGGAGCACCTGAGTTCAAATCCCGAGCAAGCACTTAAGATTATTTCTTCAAGTGTCTTCGTTCATGGGTTGAATTCGGCCTCCCTGGCCGTCCCTAGGCCAACCCAGCCTTTAATTAATTTATTAATGGGTACCTTGGTGCTAATGACTCTAGCAGTCGAAGCAGCAAGGGCGGCTGGAGTATAGTGTGCCTATCTCCCTAGTGTGCCATGAATCAGATATCTCTACACTCTGCCCCTCAGAGCCCTCGTGGCCTGTTACGGGACTGATTTTTTTTTTTTTTTTTTAACAATTGGAAGGATATTTGATTCATAATTTCATTAATATATGAACCGCGGAATCGAATAGGTCCGGAGAAATGGTTTTGTCGTACCAGCTCGATTCATCCCTCCTCCATTCAGAGGAAAACCGCTCATGAAGTCTATCTTTTGACGCAATTCGATGGCACCGATGAGAAATGTCCACGTTTCCGATCCCATAGTTCTCAAAATACGTGTGGTTCAATTTGGAATATTTATATAAATATATATATATATATATATATATATATATATATATATATATATATATATATATATATATATATATATGTTTTGCTTTAAGTTATTTCGCTGGGGTTGAAATGATTGATTGGTGAGACAGCTTCTCTCTCCAGCGGTGGCCTTCCTCTCCTTTCTGCAATATTTCGCCGGTTTCTTCTCCGGCTTCGTCAGGCTGACTTCAAGGTTGGCAAGGGAATGGATGAATCATTCCCTTGCCAACTATCAAGGATGGTTGAAGTCAGCCTGACGAAGCCGGAGAGGAAACCGGCGAAATATTGCAGAAAGGAGAGAAAGAACACCGCTGGAGAGAGAAGCCATCTCACCAATCAATCATATGTATATATATATATATATATACATATATATATATATATATATATATACACAAGGTTACGGGTAAGTAGACCCACATCCTTCGTGAGATGATAGTTTAGGTCAAAACAAACAATATTAAGCACATATTGCCTTATCCAAAAGTTACCCGTTTCTAAGATATTTAATATTTTAGGCGATTTTAAAAAAACAGTCACTATTGCTATTTTTTTTATTTCTAGCATTTGAGCTGAAAGTTTTTAAGACATTCAGAATAAAATATGAATTCAATAAAAATATAAAAGTTGCACGGTGCAACGGAGGGTACGACCAAATAACTAGAATTGACAGTACTTTTTTTTTTCTTTTTTTTTTTTTTAAAGGCACTGCAACCACTGGGGTCATTGGTGCCTTGGAAGTATCTTGATCAGGGAGAAATACCCCGGGGCGGAGGGAGGCGCAGCACGGAGAGAGACAGACGCCCGGAAGGGAGAGAGGACAGCCCGAGCCGAGGCAAGACAGGGGGCCGGCGTTATCTGGACCTATATGACAATACAGCGGTAATCCGCAATCTAGATAAGATAGCCAAGCTCCTGACGGAGATCTCCATGTAAGAGCCACCATCCAGATCTCCAGAGCTAGCAGGACCCAGTGGGTCTAGGGTCCAGGATAAGTCAGCCCTTACTTTTTTCCTGAAACCTGTAACTTGAACTCTATTTCTCTTTAAAAAAAAATATTAGTAGCTATTCCTGCAAGTTATACTATAAACATCTCTGTTTATTAAGCTGAACAAAAAGGTATAACAGTCAGGTAAAATGTTTTAATTCTTAGGAAAAAAAAGTGTGACAAACACATAGGCGGGAGGTCATTTAAATTGCACTTAACACAATACAATTTCCTGATAGCTGAAATGCAATATTGTTAAAAGTGAAGTAGGGTGGCAAATGAGATGGTTCGTTATCTCTATGTAAACATTGGAATTAAATCGAAGACTTAATTTTTTTGCAGGACTCAAGTCAGTGTCGACCGAAAAATCGCCGAAAAGTTCAAATATTGTTGTATTCAAACGAAAAAAGGTATGCAAGGATTTGACAGATCAATTTCCAATAGCCGATGAGCATATTTCGTTACTCCTACGGAAATGATCTCAAACTGTTGTGCTGAAATTAAAAAAAAAAGGTGGGCTGAGATAGGAGCAGATGTATTTTGTTAAGAAAAAAAAATCGGTTTTGGCTCGATAAATGTTATTTTGAATGGGCTCCACCGTCACCTGAGCCAAGTAGAGTTCAGAGGCGGGGGCCGACTACAAAATCATTTGTCATGCGAGTGGCTTATCAATAACTTTATTGTGGTTATAAGACTTTATTGCGGTAAGTGTGAACAATTTCAGGTTTCTATCTCAATAACATCAAAAGTTATTGAGTTTTGAGCGCTTTTTGACGGGTTTTGGCCACTGTGCATCCTGCTAAATGCAAGGACTTCGATAGGTTTAATGCATTTCAAAATAGCTACATAAACATGGTGATTTTTTTGTATCGAAAAATAGTCAACACTTGTCCGAGCGTTTCGTCCAATGCGTCTTAGGAGCTAATAAATAAAATATAATAGGTTGAAAACTGATTATTTTATTTCTCGAGTTTGGAAAATGATATCGACATGATTCATTCGCTTGTTCACTTGTTTTAGAGAGTAGATTAAAGGAATAATACAATTGTTAAACAATAATTTGTTCTATATTTTTTTAAAACACATCTGCTCCTAGACCATTATTTATTTATTTATGGAGCTCCGCAACAGCAAGGTGCCTAGACCATCAGCGCCGGGGAAGCATGGCTGCCAGCCACCTTTGCTTCTTACTTTTAGAAAACAGTGATCTAGATTCAATGGGTAAAGCATTCTTTCTCGGTTTTCCCCTTTATTTTTTCCATTACAAAATAAAATAATATCAAAATATTTAGCAAAAATGGCATATGTTTTCCATTTATGGCAAAATATGTAAAAATATGAATTTTTGACATAATATGTAAAATGAAACCTGTTTAAATGCTTTAAATTCACTTAATGTCACGTCCAGAATTCCATAAAAAAACTTCGATTTGAGAATCAGAAAAAAATATTTAACTGCATGAACATCCGTTCCCTAGTAATAAGTAATCAAAGTATGATGAGTCTTGACATTGGGAGGCTCCGGACCTTCCCAAAATTCCTAGTTAATAATACTGGACGTTAAAATTTAAATAATGTAATAATACATACATGATGTAAATATATATATACAGTAACGTCTATATAACATAATATAATGTAATAATATTAACACAATGGAAATCGCTATGTTTTTGTTTGTTGTTTTTTTTTTTTTACAGCGCATCAACATCTAGGCCATTAGCGCCTAGAATCGCGGAAATCGCTATGAACACCAAAAATAAAATAAAAACTTTCCTCCACATAAAAGCTCTTGGATATCATTATGGATTAGTTAACGAAGCATTTAAGCCATTAAAGAAAATTACCCCTTAATACTGTCTTCTACAACCTTCATAAACCTGGCCACATTCAGACATGATTAGACATCCGTCAGGTATAGTTCTCCTTTTTAGCACTTTCCTCCGAAGGAAAGTAGCTATTGAGGTTGGACTCATGACGGAATTTTTGAAAAATTTCTTCAAATCTTTATCGATCCTACCTAGTAGACACCGAAAATGACCCCCTTTAAAATTTATATATATCTATATCTATATATATATATATATATATATATATATATATATATATATATATATATATATATATATATATATATGTCTGTTAACACGATAGCGGCCAGAGTTTTTGTTTTTTCGTCACGAAACTTGGTATATAGCATTGAATTAGCAAACGATTGAACGAGTTCGTTAACCACCAAAGTCGGTCCACCGGAAGGGGGGGTTTACCCCGAACCCAAAACACTAATTTGACTATGTCAGCCGTAATATTTGTTATATTTCAACGAAACTTGGTATTCGTAGTGGTAATATAGAGAGAAAAGTGAGATATAAAAATGAACTAAATCGGTTCATTAGAAGGGGGGGTTTACTCCGGACCCACAATACCCATTCGCCACTACCAGCCGTGATTTATGGTATATTTCGACGAAACTCAGTATTCGTAGTGGTAATCCACAGGTAAATATGTGTTGTAAAAATAAACTAAATAGGTTCATTAGGAGGGGGGGTTTACTCCGGACCCACAATACCAATTCGCCACTACCAGCCGTGATTTTTGGTATATTTCGACGAAACTCGGTATTCGTAGTGGTAATCTACAGTTAAATATGTGTTGTATAAAAAAACTAAATCGGTTCATTAGAAGGGGGGGGTTTACTCCGGACCCAAATTCCTAAAATACTCATACCGGTCGTAATTTCTGCTGTATTGTAACGAAACGCGGTATACGTCATGGGAAACTCATGAGAAAGATGTGTTGTAAAAATGAGCTGAATCGGTCAATCGTAAAGCGAGGGTTTAATTTGTAATATATTTCAATAGAAAAGCCCGCCAAACGTAGGTTCACAAAGCCGCCGCAAGGAGCGCTTTCTACCACTAGAGTGACTGTATCCTGTTCCTGCGTTAGATCAAAATACGATAATATGAGGTTTTTTGTATTTATTACATAGTTTAGTAGGTACCATGTGTAAACATAACTCTGGAAGCAAATTAATAATTGATCAGTTACTCATTACAAATTTAAAAGAGAACTATTCATGTTTTTATTTTATTTATGCAGGATATTTTAAGCAAATTGTTCTGGAAAGCAGTCTACACTACCCAAATTCTGAGGAAAGTGCTTAGTTATGCAGCTCCTGCGTGACGGACTTTTATCATAGGTAAGCCTATATTCATCATGTATTGGTTAATATACAGTGTGTCCCACATTGAGATGTCATAGCTTTAAGGGTTTATTCTGCATATCATTTGTAGTTCAGGGGCGCAAAAATGAGCGTTCTATCCGAAAATTTAGAGGAGCTACACAAACGTTTGTCCTTTTTAAAAACTACTTGCTTTTCTTAAAGAAAAACAGAGTTTTCGGAATTTGTAATCAATTTTTCGTAAATAACGACCACTTTTTTAGAATCTACATTACATTTCCAATAAAAAACACCCGTAACTGAAATATTACCATGTAAATGAGCGTTCTATCCGAAAATTTAGAGGAGCTACACAAACGTTTGTCCTTTTTAAAAACTACTTGCTTTTCTTAAAGAAAAACAGAGTTTTCGGAATTTGTAATCAATTTATCGTAAATAACGACCACATTTTTAGAATCTACATTACATTTCCAATAAGAAACACCTGTAACTGAAATATTACTACTATACGTACTATATGTAAACTAAGAGCTACATTAAAAGCCATATAAATGAGAATGCTTAATATTAGTGTTTTATTAAATTATTCAATATTTTCTTAATCACCTATTTTTAGACTTAGAAGTTTGCCTCCACCTCAAAAGTTGCATTATTTAATAAGCTTCAAAATGGTACCTCGTAGTTTAAGAAAAAAATCGATTTCCATCTATTTTGTTTCTGATTTCTAAGTCAAAACCAAGAAATGTGCTTTAGCGTCAAGGAGCCATTCTGAACAAATTCATTCATTTCACACGATGATGGCGATGTCCCATCCTTCCCAAAATACATGACGTTTATTACACAAGCCCATCAACCAACTATTAACTCACTCTGGTTTCAAATGGATGGTTGCCCAGCTCATATTGGACGAGTGGGGACACTCTGTATATCCATGTTACCCTTCTAGGTGTTACCCCTAATTTAAGCTCTAGTTAACGAAACGTCGGCAAACAATAAAACCATTTTCACATAAAAAAATGTAGTTTTATTAAGACACAATGACCGAACCCTGACAATTTCTACATTCGCATCACCAACGGTCAAGTATCTACTGTCAATTCATAAATTTTATTTTATATTCGATTTTATGGTTTCGTTTAGTATATGGACGATCCGAAAAACACCTGTTGGACAAGAAGCAACCTCAGGTCACCTTCTAGATAACCTAATCAAATTTCATAGTCGGCTTTTTGTTAAGACGGTTCCCCTAGATATACCTGAAGATGGCGCCACCTATACAATACCTATAGGTCACACACTACCTGAAAGGCATTGTGAACGCTAGGTACCCCCTGTGGTTCTAATCCCCCAAGCAGGCTACCTGGAACCTTTTAGCCACCCTTTTCGAGTGTCTCCTCGTCAAAAGGACCATTTAGAGTCGGCACTCAAAGTTTTCAATGAGTCTTAAGGTGCAAAATATACTAGAATGAATGGCGAGATACTCAACTAGTTCTTGCGAGTCTATCATTTTAACGTGTTCAACCTCTTGGTTCATTTTCAGGTGCTGGGGTCAGGACGGCTTCAAGTTATTCATATTTGGTTGGGAGGAGATCCTTGACCGTTAAGGTTTCGCAGATAGATATTTTCAGCTTGATCATGTGGTATCTTAAGGGGTAATTCTACCCCTTTTCTTTTCTATTTTCTTTTTTATGGGCTTAAATGCTTATCTAACTAATCACCAATGATATCCAAGAGCGTTTATGTGCCGGAACAGTTTTTAAATGTGCCAAAAATTTGATTTTTCAACTAAAATCCCGATATATTTCAAAATGAAAACCCATTTTTTTTAAAAATCTTTATTACAAGAAAATAACAATAAAAAAAAAATAAACAGGTTAAAAAAAAAAGAACTCTTCAGTACATCGAGCTTTAAAACCGACTTTCTCAAAACTGTGTTTTTCACATCAGGTGATACGGTTTTAACCCGACCAACTACAAACTTAAACTGTACCATTCTAATGACATTTGCTACTAAAGCTCGTAGGAGTTCCTTGATTTATAACGATTTAATGTCCGATTTTCGACGGATTTTTCAATACAAAATGAAGAATTGTTCACCATTTTCGACAAAATTAATATTTCTTAAATATCCTACGTACTTTAATAGATTTTACCTTCTTCTTTTAAAATAAATTTAGTTTTTTTGTTTTAGATAAAAAATTGCGACCTGAAAACTATCGTCCGTGAAAAAAGTGGGTTTCCGTTCGTCAGACATAGCACGGCCATATTGTTTTTGAAGAATTAAAACTATTTCTTTTGGACACTTTACCATCCCATATAAAACTTATGACATAAAGAATTGAAAAATATTGATTTATTAGTCATAACAATCTCTCCAATAATAATTTCTCCAATTTATGGATATTTATTATTCATAAATTGGATAAAATTACTTTGATTTTGATAACACAAGGTATTTAGTAGTACCCACTTATAAAACTACATTTTTATAAGGAAATAAGTTTTATTTTTGCCAGTTTTTCGGCTAGATATCAACGCCTTTATCAGAGGATTGAGAGATGGGCGTATATAGAGGGGGCTAAATCCCCCCCCCCGAAATTTTGATTTGATGGTAAAAACTTGTCGTAAACCCCTTAACAATAAATTAAATAAGATCACTTAGTTCATAAATAATATTTTATTTTACGTGTAATAGCGTTTAAGTTAGTTAAAACTCTTCCAAGGTCTAAATTGTTAGTATTCCATGGAAAAGGTCTCAGCCCCCCCCCCCCCCGACATTCTCCCACCCCCTCCCGAAATTATTTTCTATATACGCCCATGCATTGAGAAGAAGAAGAACTGTGCCTCATGGTTATGTAAACGATTTCGCACCCGAGAGGCATAATTCTCCTTAAATTTCAAACCGAAACCTCGGCTAAAATAGAGCTAATTTCCACACAACAAAAATGTACTTGTTATTGTGGTATTACGGTTACACACGGTTAAACCCCGAAATCTTCCTTCTTATTTTCACATAAGGTCGGTCGGAAAGTCCTAAGGAAGACTCTAGTTTTTATGCAAACAAATCTGAAATTTAATTTAGCACATCCTGTTTAGAATTTAACTTTTCCCAGGCAAAACGTTTTTTAAGCCCAGCATTATCTTGATAAAACACCATATTTGTTGACATTCACGAGAGGTTTTTAATCCATATGATTCCATCCTTTCTGCCATCTGGTCCACTGGTAATTGTGGCTCTGACTCCATAGTATAGTTAACACGTTGTCTTAGATACGGGACGTATATGTCCCGTACTGGCGGAATAGCCTAACTCCCTGAACATACGATGGCTGTGACATGCCAAAAATAATAATAATAAAAAATAAATAACTCATAGTCCAATGGATGCACAGAAATTAAACAAATTCTTAGAATGTACGGGACACATATGTCCCGTAACGTAAACTAAGAAACGAAATCGACATACGGGACAACGGTGTCCCGCACCCAACCTGATAAAATGTTATAAAAGTGTATAAGTTTTGTGCAGAGTGTGAAGGGAATCTGGGTTACTGCCTACATTTTTTTAATATGGACTAAGAAGCCCAATCGAATAATTCAATCGGGTTTTTAAAACAGTATTTGAATTATAATTTTTGCATTATTTCACTTATTCGTTAAGCTGAAACTTGATCAAACATATTTCTTTTAGACTTAATTTGATTCTTTCTCTATATAATTTTTGTAAAGTTTGAGAGTATAACGTAGGTTCTTATTTTGCATTATCAAATACTCATTTGTTTGTAATCTAATCCTACTCCTGCTTCGAAGTGGAACAAAAATATTAACCAATAACATTGAAAAAAAATATTTTTTTTGTTTACTTCGAGAGATGTATATATATTTATAGCTGTTTACGGGACACATTTGTCCCGTACCGCTCAGCAGTTGGAATCCCTTCGGGACACATGTGTCCCTTACCGAGCCTACGACGAGCCACTGAAATATCGTGTCGAAGCAAACGTATTAAAAAAGTAGTTATTAAATCACCTGGACGTCCTAAACGGGATTGATCATAACGGCCTGAATTCGTGTGATATCTACTGCTCTGAAATCTTGATTCACTGCCACAATCCATTTTTTTTATTTTTCTTTTAATGAGCATCAAATTCTTGCTTATTAGGGCCGTTCATTTAATTATTTCTACTTTGTCTTTACTTTGATCCTCATAAAATTTCACGGTTAGCTTTGTTAGTCTCGATAGAGCCATTCTTTTGATGTGTCCGTAGAATTTAAATTATCAGTTGTTTTTATTTTTAACTTTGACTGTACGTCAGTGTACTCTTCTATTTATTTTAAATCATTACGCCAGTTGATTAATATTAATTAGTCGAATTGTTTTATTTTATATATACATATACTTGTGTTTATAGAAATCGTGTCAGTACTTCGACATTGCGATATGGAGTAGATTAAGCGGGGTTTCCACTCTATAGGGGGCTCAAAGAAAGCATAGCAGTTTATTTTTTATGAGCTCAAGAAACTTCGGTTAAGTTCCCTAAAAATATTATTACTTAATTAAAAAGAGACAGATCTCATTAAAAAAAGATACTTTAATTAAGCAAAAAAACACGGAGAAATATCGAGGAGATAAAATGAAATTTTTAGAAGATGATAATTAAAAGAAAATATACTGGAGAAGTTACTTCAAAAGAGATGCTGTCGAAGTAGTAATTTCGAATTAATTATATGGAAGTTAACAATAAATTAATAACGAAATTAGACGGACCGTCACGTTCGTGAATTGCCTTTGCAAAATATCTACAAAACTCATATTCATGAAGTACTTTTGATTCGGGATCATAAGCAATATTTAGCGTAGAACATGCTTTTATTACTCAGGGTAAACTAACAAAAAAAAAATTATAATTTATAGTGACCCAATCTTGTTTAATACAGTATTTTCCAGGCGGAATGTCAAAAAAAGAGAATTAACAAAGGCAATTCAATTGATTTGATTTAGGCTCTACATGTTTCACACCTTAGGTTCCTCTTCAGGAGCTAAAACACTCATTAAACTAGGAATACAGCCTAATTGTATTAAGGGGAACCTTCCCGCACAATGGCCACCTCCAAAGTGAGTTGTCTACTACCTTTAGCGTCAATCAGCTGTGAAAAATCGATAGATTCCAAAAAACAAAAATCGAACATCCAGAAAAAGATTATATAAGAAGATAAATTTATAGATTTTGTCACCGGATAAATATTAATTAAATTTTGTTAAGAAAATTAAAAAAGTCCGACTCCCTGCATCATCTTAGCGCGGTTACGTACATCTCGAAGAAATGGAATAGATTAGCATCACAAATCACAGGAAACTGACAGAAGCCAACTTACATAGAAGGGGATAATTCTTAATCTGTATATGTCAATACAATTATGTACTGAAAACGTACTTACTCTTTGACTACTGCTGAGAAGGCTCTATTATAAACAACCAAAAATTCGTTGTCATTTTAAGTATCTTGTTTTACTAGCAAATTCGCTTTACTGATATAATCAACTGTAAATATGTGCTTCATGGTGAATAAAATCCCATTCTGTCGTGGGTTAAATCTTTCTATAAAATAAGAAATAACGATAACTTCAGTTAGAAGCTATGAGGAAGGTTATATAGATAGGAGAATTCAAAACAAACTACGTCATCATGATTAGCCACTGCCATCATGATTACCACAGCCACTCCAAACTTATTACCAATACCTTTCGCCGTTTCATAGCTTGTTTTACTACAATACTAATTTTACTGATAAATGCAATTTAAAACAAGAAACAACCAATTAAAAAGTGAGATAAACAAAGAGAAAAACCGTTTCAAAACAACAAAACAAACACTTTTTAAGTTTTATGTGCTTATATCTGTGACGTTGCCCCATCGAATATTGCTTCGGAACCTTTTTTGTAGAGAATTTAGTAAGCATTCGAATGGTCACCTTCCACTTACCATGATTTCCTAACCATTATCGAGATATTTACGAAAAATGTATGAAGATCCGAAAACTTTTCATGTCTATTAATAAAATAATTTTTTTCGCATACTTTCTTAACTCCAAATATAACCAAAATTTAAACATCTTAGTTGGGATTAATTTCCAAGATGTAGAAAATATTTCAATTGAGTCCCGCGATTCTAAGTACTCACAAAAAAATAATGACTTACAAAAACATTGATTCCACTTTTCTCAGAAACGGTTACAGATATCGCCTTAAAAATGGTTTCATTCGTTTTCTTATGTTAAGAAACCTATAAAACCAGTACCTGGAATCATATAAACTCAAAAACGTAAGTGTTACGATTTTTTTGCGCGAATTTCGTCCCAAACACTATCTTCCCGTGGGTGGATTCTGCTGGTTAACGAACTTGACCTTTCAAATTAGAAGACAGAAGAGAGAGCCGCTCAAGATACTGACCCACCACGTCCTATCCAACGCCATGGTTAGTGTCCAACCAATTTCGGACGGCCCTCCCGACTGTCAGTGGGCTGGACAACCGTAGACTTGGAACCAGCTTCCCAATCTCTGTGCCAAAAGGACTTCCTCCAAGAGAAACCTTAAGTTTATTATCGAGGAATGCGTGGAAAGACTCTGCGTTTAGTCGAGGGTCGAAAAATAGGAACCTATTATTATTTCATTATTCCAAACATATTAGAGGCATACTTACTCCTATATTTTTTGGGCGGGGGATTAAAGGAGGAGGAGTGGGGGTGAAAAGGTGAATGGTGGGGTTACTTGATAAAACATATACTTAAACGATTTTTATATATGCCTTATAAAGCACTGTATTTTATAATTTCTTTTAGTTTTTTTTTTGCGTTTTTCTCGGAAACGAAGCAAGAATGAGATCCCTGAAGTTTTGCCGTTCATTGTAGGAATACCCTGTATATATAAACAAGTTGAACCACCATTAATTTTATGATCTATGGGTTCTGAACGTGAAATTTTCTACCCGGCACTTCCGAGTTACGTCATGAGGTCAACCTCATAAGCAGGTTTCCTTCCTTCGGGGAAAGGAAAAATCTGTTACATCCAACAGTGTGACCTTATTGCACACATTGAAATCACATATTCACAACACCATCCGTCATTTTGACTGGTGATTTCGAATTGGGTCTCTCGTCTGACATCGAGCAATATCTTTATTTAATGGAAGAAACCTTTGGACTACAAAAGAAGACGAATCCAGCTACCTGCAGCGATTTAATTCTCGCGCATCAAAAAATATGTAAGGTACTTTAGCTACCACAGACCTGTGCTGTCGTTTACATCAAACAATCGCTTTGAACAAGTTAATTGTGTTGAATGCTTAATCAATTTTAACAAATCTGTCACAAGTAATGATATAAGGTAAAAGAAATTGTTGTTGTAAAGTCCGTCTAAAGGAAATAGACCGTAAGAAAGCCCAAGGTTTCCAACCCCACGACCACGTGACAGCTATCAAGACATCCCCAAGGGGGTGGACGCTGGGGCGGATCCCCTAGGGGCTGGACGGTCCTTCCTCTAGCCCCCAGTTCCATTACTACAGGATCTAGGGGGCGTTATCGGTTCACGGCTTCATTGGATATACCGTATTCCGAAGACTATCTCTTTGGGGTTGTTGGTTGGATGTTGCGTTTTCACTATCGGTGACTTGGTATTGTTGCAGCTTATCAAGAACTATTGATAAGAAGTCAAGGACTGGCTGGGATTCGCCTAAGATAAAACGTAAGAACGTTTCGTTACGCTCTTTGACAGCCTTCATCTACTAAAAAATAAATATACACAATTTCAAACGAGAATAATCACGATAGTAAGCAGGATTTTACATCGTGACAATAGGCCGTAAAAAAGATTTTCCATATAAGTAAGGTAAACACTAATTAAACACTTTAAAAAAACTAATTTTTACAATGTTTAAAAAAATGATACCTTTGGGCATATGTTTGGCACTGTGCTGAAGCGAATGTGCTTCTCTGCCGTTTTTAGCGCGTTTACTGCCTCCTCCCATAGAGAGGAATCCAGCTTCTGAGGTTGACCTAATCACGCAATCCGGAAGTGCCGACACCAAAATTTCATGTTTCAGATCCCATAGACCAATAATATAACGGTGATTCAAATTGGTATGTATATATATATATATTTGTCTGTTTACTCTCTAGCTGCCAGACAAATGGTCCGATTTTGATGAAATTTGGTCCAAAAATCTTTTGGATTTGGATCTTGACGAAAGGTCAAGTTCGTTAACCAGCAGAATCCGTCCACCGAAAGATACTTTTCGGAGCAAAATTCGCGCGAAAAAAATCGTAACGCTTACTTACTTACTTAGAAAAACGTTCTACTTAACGTTAATTGACGTAGAAAAACGAATGAAAGTGATACCTGTAACCGTTTTCGAGAAACATTGAAACACCTACTTTTCCAAACTATTTTGAGTATTCAGAAACGATTATTTCGGTTGAAACTTGTTCCAGACGTTTGATATTCATCTACTCTATGACAGGTAAATTTTGGTTCCGTTTGGAGTTAAGGAAGTACTAGAAATAAAATATTTCATTAACAGGGATGAAAAGTGTCGGGAATTTCGTATATTTTCTAAAATATCTCTAAAACGGTTGTGAATTCGTGGTAAGTGGAAGGTGACCATTCGAAAGCTTACTAAATCCCCTACGAAATGGGGCGATGTCAATCGGAGAAATAAGGAGTTAAAAATTCGTAATTGTTGGTTTTGTTCTTTTGAACCGGTTTTTGTATTTGTTTACCTAATGTTTTAACTGATTGTTTCCCATTTGAATTGCATTTAACAGTAAAACGAATATTTGACTAAAACAAGGTAAGAAAATGTGAACCATTGTTTGAGTGTGCAAGAGCGAAAATGAGAAGATGGGGGAAGTCGCCATGATACTGTCAGTTTCCTGTTGTGGCGCCTTAAATCTATTTTCTCTTCAAATTTTATTTCATATTTTTCACGAAAGATCCAACCCCACCAATAACTGCTACTATTCCTTTACTAATAGCACTAGAGATATGAACGGAACTGCGCTAAGATGACGCAGTTCCTGTGAGTCGGACTTTTTAATAAGATGGTTATGTGTTATATAACTATGGCCTTACGGGTCTTTGAGATTTTCTGAGCATTGTTCCCCGGAGATAAATGCACGCCCAGAATAGAGAAATAACTTATATCAATATTTAAGAAAAAACATTCAAAACAATAATTCTGTTAATATTGACAGCATTTCTTCGTGAGGAACACAAACCGAAGTTTGCCGAGCATACGCTACGACGAGGAAGAGATCGTGTTACACGCTCCGACTCCACTACAACAATACGCCCCTCTACAAGAAAGGGCCGATAGAGCAGACACGTGTAAAGGACACGTGGCTACCACCTCCTTCTCCGACGCATATGCACTAATTAGACATACACAAAGACCTGTTTATCGGTGGAGCTTTTCAGCAGGCTCGATTTACACAATACCCACCAAGTACAAAGGCACGGAGAAATTCATAAGTAGTGGTATCAAGTCTTAATAAAATTTTAATTACTTGATATCGGCAGAATTCAAATAATATTGGTAGGATCTTCATTTATTATTTAATTTTTATTTTGACATTTCGGACCTTACTGTCCTTCTTCAGGCATATATTCTGAAATCATACATATGTTGAAAGTATACTAACATTGTGAAAAAATTATATTGGGTTGTCCGGAAAATAATGCAGGATTTTGGTATTAAAAAAAAAAGAAAAGTATTTTATAACTGTGTTCTTTAATCAAAATAGTCTCCCATACTCTCAATACATTTCACAGTGTTGGTAACTTTTTTATACCTCTAAATATAATTCAGAATTCTTAGAATTTATAAAGTTAATAAACGCATTCTCTAATTCCGTTCGATGCATAAATATTTTTTGTTGTAAGTAGAAGTTGATGCGTCTAAAAAAGTGATAGTCAGTAGGCGAGAGGTCCGGAGAGTAGAGTGGACGTGGCTAGAAAAGGGTAATTTTTGTTTCGGCAAAGAAGATTAGTAGTACAAACTTTATAGCTATGATTTTTTTGGCGCTCGTTTAATACGTGTGAAACCAAATTTCGAGCTTTTTCAGTTTTTTAAATCGCCTTGAGGTTGTCATGGACGTTGAATTTGGCTAACTTTGAGTTTATCTGCAAGTTCTTGAACAGTAATTCTGGGGTTTTCTTCCACCGACGATGGCAGAACATCATCATCAAGAAAGGAAGGCCTTCTTTATCATTCAAGTCTCCATCCAGAAATGTTTTTAATCCACCTTTGAACAGTGCACTCATTAACACAACCCTCGCCCCAGACTTGGTTGATGTTTCTAGGCGTCTGGGGTCTGCTTCGGCCGAGTTTAAACTCGTAAGAGAAAATCGTACGAAATTCATGATGTGACATTGTAGGAAAGACTGAATTAATTCCAAGTAGCGAAATATTACAGAGGTAAACAACCATTATCATTTAGAAGAGGATTAGTAAGTGTTGACGTTCATACAAATGAATAATCCAGTAAACGTAAACAGATGATTATAAAGAGGATTTTTTAATCAAAAACGTAAAATCCTGCATTTTCCGGACAACCCAATATTAGTGAATATAATTAATAATTAAGAAGTCAAGGAATAGTTGGGATTCGGCTAAGAGATGTTTAGATAAATATGTATTCCTAACCTTTCCGGAACTCTTTGGTAGCCTTCGTAAGCTAAAAACAAATCCAAAAATACAGAATTACAGAAAAGAAAAATTAAACTAATAAAAACAATATTTTAGATTGACAAATGAACATATAAGCTTATAAAAACATTTTTAGTTAACAAAAATAAGTGACACGACATAATAAAAAGGTAACTACTTTTCTTAGAACTTAGTTAAGAGTATGATCAGATTATCAAAACAACAATTAAAGTGACGTAAGTACAAATGAACAGAGAATAATGATATTTTTAATGTTTAATAATAACTAATATACTACATACCAATCAGTGCCGGGGCTAGAGAAAGACCAAAGTTAGCATTTAGTGACCATGGTGATAATATTTATTTATTTAAATTTTAACGTCCATTTATTATTAACTACGAATTTTAGGACGGGTTATCTATAGGTTACCACCCTTTTCTAGCCAGGATAGGGGTGATGCCTTTTCTTTTTTCGAAAGAAAAGCCACCGCCCCTAGTGGGAATCGAACCCACGACCTTTGGCACGGAGTGTTAAGAGCTCACGCCATAACCCTCACGGCTACCGGGTCTCCTGGTGATAATATAGAAAAGGCTATTTTGTAAGAGCTTACAAATACTTGACATGTACTGTTTATATAAGCCACGTTTATTTGTCAGTCTAACATATTGTTTTTCTTGGTTTAATTGAAGGGCTCAGTGCCAAAGGTGATTAACCCACAATTAGAACAAACTGAGAAAATTGGAGTTAAAGTTAAGAAGAATCAGTGTTGGTCCAATTAAAATGATTTCTGTCACCAATAATATTTTTTTTTCAGTTTCATCTTAACTTTAACTCCAATATTAACAGCTTGTTCTATTGTGGGTTAGTCACCTTTGGCACTGAGCCCTTCAATTGTTCTTTTTTTGTAATTCTGCTTTTGAATCGAGCCATGCAAAAAGAACTTCTGTCCACTTTTTCCCCAATATGAGTTCCGATAATATTTTCGTTCGGAGTGATGAATTCTTTGTACCTAAAGGTAACTTCACATTTCTACGTTAAAAGGACTTCAATCCAATACATAGTTACCATAGAAACATATTCCTAATTTTATTATTCCATGTAGAAAGGGCTTCAGTATAGTTTTGCATTGATCGATTCATTTGTGTTTGTTATCAATTGAAGAAGGCTACCAAAAAGTAGCGAGAGATGTTTGTGTTAACCACTCAACAGTTGTTGGCCGTTTGGAACGACGTGGGCATATATATATAGAAACCTGCATTATTTTTGTAGCAACCCAATATATTGTAAAACTGTTTGCGCGCTTGCTCATGTATTCTGTGTAGTTCTTCATTTGATCTACAGCCGAGGTAGGGTTATTGTTAAAATAACATATGTCCTCTGAGGTTTTGGAAACTTTTTCCCCCTTTTACTCGTTCTAATTCTGGTTCAAATATTTTGTTAAAAATCAATCGTTTGTGAGTGTTATAAGTCAAGATTGAGACTTGTTTACCACTTCACTGGCAGCAAACAAGAAAATATTCGAGACGTGACGAGACTAGTAATGGTGAAAGGTAGTGGAACAAAGGCCGTAGGGAGAAGTACTGTAGTAGACTCGTAGTACGGGAGAGGCAGGAGAGCGTGACCGGGAGAGAGAGAGATGGTTTTCGGGGTGCGAGAGAGTACTAGAGGAGAGAAGGAGAGACGAAGTAGAGAGATAAGTGGTGAGAGGGAGAGAGAGAGAATCCCAGAGTAGAGAAGCAATGTGGAGGTTGAGAGATAGATGGGTGGAGGGAGAGAGAGTGCCGGAGAAGAGAGGTGGTAGGGGGATAGGGGGAGAGAAAGAGAGAGAATGAACGTGGTTTAGGAGTGGAGGTGGTCAGAAAGAGAGGTATCATTTGGAGGAAGGGGAGGAGTCTACAAACAGAGAAAGAGGGAGTGAGAGAGACAGACAGAGAGAGAGAGAGAGAGAGAGAGAGAGAGAGAGAGAGAGAGAGAGAGATGTAAGTACAGTCCAGTCCCGGGGATTGGGAGCAGAGACTGTCTCTACCGAAGTCCTTTCCAAGGTCGGGACGTGCCTTCAACCAGTGAGATATATCAACCGTCTGCTGGGTTATGGGACTCAACCAAAACACTACACATGGGCGTATATACGATATAATTTAGGGGGGCCTGGGAAATTTTCGGGGGGGGGCTGAGACCAATTCCGGGGTATGGAATACTAACAATCTAGAATTTAGAATAGTTTTAACCAACTAAAACGCTATTATACCTAAAATAAAACGCTTTTTATGAACTAAGTGATCTTATTTAATTTATTTTTAAAGGGTTTATGGCATTTTTTTCGATCAAATCAAAATTTTGGGGAGGCTGTAGCCCATTGCTCTGATTGAAAATTTCTATTTTTCTGGATGGTACCATAAGGCATAATACTACATTGTGTAATCAATATCAAAGTATTTTTCTCCAATTTATAAATACCAAACAAATCATTAATTTACAATATCATAAGTTTTATATGTGATGTCATAATATCCAATAAAAATAAGTTTTAATTTTTCTAAAACAAAATGGCGGAGCTCTGTGTGAAAAACGGAAACTCGCCTTTTTTCACGGGCAATTTTTAATCTAGAACAAAGAACTAAAACTATTTTGAAAGAAGTACGTAAGAATTAGTAAAGTACGTAGCTTTTTAAGAAATTTTAATTTTTTCGAAAATGGTAAACATTCTTCGTTGTCTTTTCACAAAAATCGGTCAAACTAACATTGAAAAAAAAGGCTAAATTCCAGGCCCCTCCTAAAAACAGTTTGCCTATGAAAGTTATAATATCTTAATCAAAACTCTTAATACCTCATAATCAAGGCTCTTAATACCTTGTCAAGAACCCTAATAATACCCTCTGACTTATTTGTGTATTTCCAACTTGGCCAGTTTTCTTTAAATGATGGCCGCTATGGCGGTCGGATGTATTATAAAATATCTGGCATTTAAAGATTCAGGACCTTAGGATAACGATTCAGGGTTATTATAAACTCTCTGTTGAATTAAGACGATCGGCGTTGTATGAACTCTTTGTGAGTCAAAAACGTCCATTATTTAACGAATACTGGCCAAGTTGGAGTTTTCATTTGATATTTTATATGCGTTCACATTTTTCACGAAAGATCAAAACAAAGCGTTAACTGTTTCCATCCTGAGCTTACCAAATGATGATGTTCCTTTTTGTAGAACAAACTTCTTGGCTCCCAGGTGCGCGACTTATATTTTAATTATACTTGGGTAGTGTTACGTCTTAAATACTAATAGTCTAGAAATCCAGAAGCCGATCTGATAAGCCTCTTGGACAATACGGAAAGTGCATCCCTAGAATGCAGCATGCATCCAGAGGAAGTGTGTACATGCACTCCAAGCACCGAGGTGCATACTGAGAGTCCCAGAGATCGTACAAGGTCCCGAAGCCGACCATGTCCTTGCCTTGGAGTGCGGTGGTATGCACAGCGAGGAGCTATTGTGTGCTGTAGGAATGTACAAACAGCAGGGATCACATACGGCCACCTGTTAGGGAGTAATACTCGTACCTAGGAATTCTTACAAATTCTAAAATAGAATTCTCTAAAGGTCATATAGGAGGGGGGGGGGGTTAGCTCAGTGGTAGAGCACTGGACTCATATGCTGGAAGATTTTTTCTTCTAGTGTCTTCGTTCATGGGTAGAATTCGGCCTCCCTGACCGTCCCTAGGCCAACCCAGCCTTTAATTAATTTAATAATGGGTACCTTGGTGCTAATGACTCTAGCAGTCGAAGCAGCAAGGGGGAAATCAGGCGGCCGGAGCATAGTACTGACCACACTATCTCCCTAGTGTGCCGTATGGTCACAAATAAGATACCTCTACAGTATCTGCTCCTCAGGGCCCTCGTGGCCTGTTAAGGGACTGATTTTTTTTTTTTTTTTTTTTTTTTAAAGGTCATATAGACTAGGGTGCATCTGCTTTTAGTTGGGTGTTTAGAGGGGGAAGCTAATCTTGGCCGGAATATCTTCGGAAGACCTTATATAACAATAATTGAATCGATCCATGCAAAAAGAGCTTCAGTCCATAATCAGTAGTTTTGAGAAAACGAGAAAAAACTGTCTACACCCTTCATTTGTTTTATTATTGTGAAAAAAAAAGTCAGTCCCGTAACAGGCCACGACGGTCCTGAGGGGCAGATACTATAGAGGTATCTGATTCATGACCATACGGCCGCCAAATTTTCCCCTTGGCCGCTTCGACTGCTAGAGTCATTAGCACCCAAGGTACCTATTATTAAATTAATTAAAGACTGGGTCGGCCTAGGGACGGTCAGGGAGGCCGAATTCAACCCATGAACGAAGACACTAGAAGAAAAAAATCTTTATTGTTGGAGAATGCTGGATGGTTGAAAATTGATGTTCCAAGGATGAAAAAAATGGTCAAAAATTCCCACAAGTGTTTTAGTTCTTCCAGCTACAGCTTGACGAGCTTCAAACATTGTTGGGGAATGCTGGATGGTGGAAAATTGATGTTCCAAGGATGAATATATATATATATATATATATATATATATATATATATATATATATATATATATATATATATATACGTATACGTTCCTTAGATGGAACAGCTTCTTTTACCCCTCCTACTTTCTCCTGCGATATTTCGCTGGATTCCTCTACAGCTGCGTCAAGCTATTAGTTTACTCCTTGGCGGTAGACATTTATGTATATCATATTACGGGCGTCTTGAGGATTTGAAGATTTTTTCAAAATTTCTTTCATAAGCGCAACCAACCGCAAAAGAACATTAGGAGTATAGTATGGAATATGAGGTCGAATATAAAGCGTTCTAAGATCCATATATGGTGTTAGGAGTACACACGCACCTAGCATGCCCACGACGTTGGAGGCCATCCATGTACAAACCGCGACAGATGGCCACTTTTTCACCTGCGTGACCACTTTTTCCTAGCCGAGCTGACCGGGGGACTTGTACCCGCAACCAGTTTAATTTAAAAAAAAATAAGTCATTTACTTTAAGGAAATTTATAGCTTTAAAGGCGATCGGAAATTAATATAGCAAAATGGGCACGTGTGCGCTTTATAATTAAATAATTTACATGTAATTGTAAATAGAGACATGCAAATTGTTCAACTTCTCGACCATGCGTGTGAGAGATTTTATGTGCAAAGAATAATTATCTAAGCGAATTTATTCAAAGCTTTAATGTCCTGAGTCTAGAGAGAGTAGTTGTGCATTTCGGATGTTGCAAAGAATAAGAATTAATTTCAGCAAAAGTAAACTTAATTGTACCATATTCTGGAATAAATTTAATTGTACATACAACTTGAATGTTTTAGAATGGTTTGGATGTAATATTTTCAAGCTTTTCTTTACGTATTTACGGGTTACTGGAAAACGCAACCATCCGTATAATTCACTGGATGTAATATGTACTCTTGCTAGAAAGTCCAAACTCTGCTTTTACGGATGAGTTTCGCTGGAATACAACCAACTTCAAAATTAACTAAAAATGCTTTGGATACAATACTATTTTTAGGAAATACAAGCTCTTCTTGAACTTGGTTGTCACCATGCAACCAACAAACCACACTTAATGTTGAAGAGTATTGATGTGTTTGGTACTGCAGAACAGAATCAACCATCAATTCCAGAAAATACAGCGCAGTCCAATTCTTGAGATATTCCTTATCGTGTTTGGGACATCCTTGAGGCCAGAGTTGAACTGTACAGTCCATCGAAGTAGAATGATAAAACCAATAGATTAACTGTACAGACCAATGAGGCCGGGACTGTGCAGGCCAGGCCTGATGTCTATGGACAAGAGGATATTTGCTTCACATACAGTGGGTCTACTATAACTGGACTGTGCAGTCCCTGCCTTGAGGTTTATTAACTTATTGTGTGTGTCCTAGATCCGCTGAGGCCAAACCGTGCAGTCTCTGCATTGAGATTTGAACTGAACTTAATAATCTTGCTTGAAATTCAAAACTCTGCTAGTACCTTCTTGGTTTCTACCATACATGAACCAAACCACATTGAATGTTCAATATCATTGATGCAATTGAATATGAACAAACAATAAAAAGCAAGGTAAACAGAAACAAAACCCCGTTCAAAAGATCAAAACTCTGCTAGTACCTACTTGGTTTCTACCATACATGAACCAAACCATATTGAATGTTGAATATCATTGATGCAATTGAATATGAACAAACAATAAAAAGCAAGGTAAACAGAAACAAAACCCCGTTCAAAAGATCAAAACTCTGCTAGTACCTTCTTGGTTTCTACCATACATGAACCAAACCATATTGAATGTTGAATATCATTGATGCAATTGAATATGAACAAACAATAAAAAGCAAGGTAAACAGAAACAAAACCCCGTTCAAAAGATCAAAACTCTGCTAGTACCTACTTGGTTTCTACCATACATGAACCAAACCATATTGAATGTTGAATATCATTGATGCAATTGAATATGAACAAACAATAAAAAGCAAGGTAAACAGAAACAAAACCCCTTTCAAAAGATCAAAACTCTGCTAGTACCTACTTGGTTTCTACCATACATGAACCAAACCATATTGAATGTTGAATATCATTGATGCAATTGAATATGAACAAACAATAAAAAGCAAGGTAAACAGAAACAAAACCCCTTTCAAAAGATCAAAACTCTGCTAGTACCTACTTGGTTTCTACCATACATGAACCAAACCATATTGAATGTTGAATATCATTGATGCAATTAAATATGAACAAACAATAAAAAGCAAGGTAAACAGAAACAAAACCCCGTTCAAAAGATCAAAACTAACAATTTTGAACATTTATTTCTCCTATTGACATTACCCCATCGAAAATTACATCAGAACCATTTTGTAGAGAATTTGGTAAGCTTTCGAATGGCCACTTTCCACCTAACACCTTTTTCTATCCTTTTTTGTGATCCGAAAATTTGTCGTGTCTATTTATAACATATCGCACTAGTATTTCTAAAGTGACACAACTCAAAAAAAGCGAGCCCTGAGATGAAAAAATTTCTGGCGCCGGTGGGGGTCGAACCCACCATCTCCCGCTTATGAATCCAGCGCGCTAGCCACTAGACCACGTGAGACCCCTCTTTCATAGTCATAACTGAAAAACACCGATTTTTGAGTTGTGTCACTTTAGAAATACCAGTACGATATTATTTATCTAATACTTCCTTAACTCCAAAGGCAACCAAAATTTAAGTATCTTAGATTAGATGAATTTCAAACGCCTTGAACAAGTTTCAGCAGAGCCAATCGCTTTCGAATACCCAAACTGAAAATTAGTTAGGGAAATTATTTGTATCAACATTTCTCTTAAACGGTTACAGATAGCGCATTAAAAATGATTTCATTCGTTCCCGTACGTTCAAAGAAACTATAAAACGAATACCTGTAAGCATATTAACTCGAAAACGTAAGGGTTACTATTTTTTTCGCGCGAGTTTCGGTCCAAAACCCATGTTCCGAAGGACGGATTTTCCTGGTTAACGAACTTGACCTTTCAAATTAGACGAAAGATTTGTGTACCAAATTTCATAAAAATCGGACCATTTTTGATCATGTGAGAGACCGAACAGACAAATTTATATATATATATATATATATATATATATATATATATAAATCACGTGTCTGTCTGTTTATCTGTTTGTTCCTGATACAAATCCACACCGTTTGACCGATTTTGACCAAACTTGGCACACAGGTAGGTCTTGATAAAGGGAGTGTCATAGGCTAGGTCAAAAATGTCTCTCGGCTGTCTGTCTGTAGGTTTGTTCCTTATACAAATCCACACTGGTGTAGCAGGTATATTTATATATATATATATATATATATATATATATATATATATATATATATATATATATATACATATATATTCGAGATCTAGGGATTCTTGTGCCATAAGATCAACTTAATAAGCGGCTTTCTTCCCTGTGGAGGGAAGGAGGAACCGCGCTAAATGCATTGTATGCGTTTGGCTAGAAAAGAACCAACTCCAAAACTCCAAAAAAGATTTGGACACAACTAAATCTTTTACAAAGCACCAGCTCTTCTTGTATGAATCAAACCACCCTACATGTTGAAGGCTATTGCAGTTGTTAATCGTTAACAAATGTCTGTTAATCTAAGACAAATATACGGAGGGCATGAATATTTATAAATTCTAATAAATCATTGGGGGGCGAGGTTAGCTCAGTAGTAGATCACTGGACTAATAAGCTGGAGGACCTGAGTTCAAATCCCGAGCAAGCACTAAAGATTTTTTCTTCTAGTGACTTCGTTCATGGGTTGAATTCGGCCTCCCTGACCGTCTCTGGGCCAACCCAGCCTTTAATTAATTTAATAATGGGTACCTTGGGTGCTAATATCTCTAGGCAGTCGAAGCAGCCAAGGGGAAAATCAGGCGGCCGGAGCATATTACTGACCACAATATCTCCCTAGAGTGCGTATAGTCATGAATCAGATACTTCTATAGTATCTTCCCCTCAGGGCCCACGTGGCCTGTTACGGGACTGATATATATATAATAAATCATTGAAGAAAAAAAAGTAAGTTAATTTTGGGACTCGAGTAAGAACGACCGCATGCGATATTGTTAATTGGTTCTGTGTCAATTGTGCGCAGCCTCCACTCGTTTTATTATGAACGAGGTAACTGACTCTATTGGCTGACTCATAGAGTAACTGCTATTATTAGAGTCAACACAAATACACATTGTCTTAGGCACAAAGGATTTCAACATGTGGTTAGATAATTAACCGCTCTTCAGATATTTACGGGTACGGAAATAATCTACTTCGAAAATATCTACTACTAGCTGAATACCCGTGCTTCGTCACGGCAGTTAAGTAGTTATTTTATTGTGTTAAATAATGTATCATCAAAATTAACGCTACTACGTAATTTTGTGCAGTTTATTATAGCACGGTGCCCGTCATACTGTAAGTTATTCATCAATTGGTAAGTAATCAAAGTATAATGTTTCTGGACACTAGGGAGCTCCGGACCAGTGTCAAGAAACAGATAACATAGACATAACCCGTTATCTATAGGTTACCAGTAACAGGAGTTTAACCAGTACAGGTTAAAATTCGTTGTCAATAATAAATGGACATTAAAATTGAAAAAATTGAACTTTTGAAGCTCTATGAGGGACAAAATCACAGTTTATTTCTATTAATTCAAGGTCTGCCATCATAGTTGAAATAAACCGCAAATAAAAAAAATATTATGAAATAGACACAGTACGAAGACAGGTTTAGTTGGGATTCGGCTAGGAGAAAAAACGTCAGACTTTCAAATAGAAATCTGTATTTTGGACGTTTCGACTGCAACAATGGCAGCCTTCTTCAGCACTAGAGAATGCCTAGGGGGGAGGGAGGAAGACCTCGAGGACAACTTAGGTAACCACGGTAGAAGTATGGTCTTCCTCCCTCCCCCCTAGGCATTCTCTAGTGCTGAAGAAGGCTGCCATTGTTGCAGTCGAAACGTCCAAAATACAGATTTCTTTTTGAAAGTCTGACGTTTTTTCTCCTAGCCGAATCCCAACTAAACCTGTCTTCGTATCTCTACAGCGGCTAACTATCTCCATCTACACTATAGACACAGTACGTTAACAGCTGTGAGTGTTTACGTTATATAGGGAGTGCACATGCAAAACTTCAAAATTTTCTGTCAAGTTGTTTGGGCTGGGCGATGATTGGTCAATGAGTGAGTGAGTACCATTTGACAAATATATAGTAGATTAAAAGATTAAAAAACAAATATTATGTTTAAATGTGTTTCCTCCCTCCCTCCATTGACAGGAAACCAACTTATGACCTTCACCTCAACGCAATCCTGAAGTACCGACTAGATATTTTCACAGCACAGTTTTCTTCAGTTTTACAACTAATTAAAAATTCCCGTTCTACATCCTAACTCTAGTCCAGCTACGAGAGTACAAGTCTCAATCAATAACCTTTCGGGCTGAAAATGTCCCCGGGGAGCGATGAACTTTAAAATGAATTTAATTTCAACATTTTTATGTATTTTATATCAATAAAAGTCTACATTAAAACTCCAATAAAATAATAATGAACTTAAGAGCGCGCCTTGAGAAATGCCGCCTATAATGGTGTCAGATGTTTGGCCTTTCGAAATGTCATCAGAGGACAAGACAGACCGCTAGTCTCCCTTATCTATAGTAAATATTTTAATATTGTAGTGTTATCTTTATATACTTAGCTAGTATATATAAATTATTTATTATTGTGGGAGTTTTTTTCCTCAGTCTTATAGGATAAATTATTAGGAGGTCTATTGCCTAGGAATCGACACAGTTATTTTTTTTTATCGAAAAAGTTAAAATTTAACAGATTAAAAAAAATTATTTTATAACTTAAAAAATAACTTTTAAAAAAAAGTTATTTAGGAACACCTAAAATTAAGTAAATGAAAATTAAAGTTAATGTAATACTTTTATTTTTTTTTTTTCAATGTGAAATAAAAGTTTTCTGTATTTTAATCAAGAATTTTAGGGTTTAGTTGTTTTACAATACCTGAAATACTGACAAGAAAGAAAATACAGACTTCCATAGCTATATTAACTAGCTATTATCCTACACCCCAAGCCCAACCACTCAAGTAAGTGTTGAAAGAGCCTTTTCAACCCTAAAGTATATAAGTAAAGATGGAGAATGGTTGGGATTCGTCTAAATAAACCTCAATATGATTTTGTTTTAAAAAAATCTATATTTCGGACGTTTCGGCTACTCATTGGTAGCCTTCGTCAGCTAAAATGACAAAAAAAGAAATTAATACAAAAACAAAAAAAATTATAATTGTGATAGGTAACAGAACTATAGATACAATTAACTTATAAAAGAACATATCGTCTTAAATTCTTAGAATGAGTAGAATGAAAAAGTAATTGGGTACAATAATTGATTTTAATAGTAATTAGTAACGTTAATTGATTTTACAAAGAAATAAGAAACTACATACCAATGACAAATATAGTAGCTAATAGTAACATTAATTAATTTTACAAAGAAATAGCTACATACCAATAGGTAGATAGATTTAGCCGAATCCCAACCATTCCATCTTTACTTATCACCTCGACGGCTAACTATCTAATCATCATGACTAAAGTATATATTAAATGATTATAGATATAATCTAAATTCCAACAAATTAGAAGATAAATTATTATTGAAATTTCATTAATTGTTCAAAATAAGTGAAATGTTGTTTGTTTGAAAATTTATTTTTGTTTATTTACTGAAATATATTTGTTGATACAAAACAAAAAATAAACATTAGTAGCTTTAATTTATTCCTTTAAAGTTTTTCCTATGAAGTATTTTAATAACAATTACCTTAAAACTTTTATTTTTTACGTTGAAAAATAACAGTAAAAAAAAACTTTTTAAAAAAAAAAGTTTTATCCCAAAAAGGTAGGTATTTTCGAACTTTTCCTTTTTAAAAATGAAAATAAAAGTAAACGTTTAAAATAATCCTTTTTTTAATAAGTTAACTATTATTTTCGACACCTGCTATTGTCAACCGAAAAAATTGATTTTTTTATTATTATTTTATTAAGAATGTTTGTTTCCAGTTGCACCGAGTTTTTGTTTTTCCACCACGAAACTTGGAATGAAGTATTCATATAGCAAACTATTGAACGAGTTCGTTAACCAGCAAAATCGGTCCATCTGGAGGGGGGTTTACTCTGGGCTAAGTAGCTATTTACCAATGCCAGCCGTAATTGTTGTATGAAACTCTGTATTCGTTGTGATCATTTAAAGAGAAAAATGTGTAAAAATAAACTAAATCGGTCCATTAGGGGGGGGGGTTACTGCAGACCCAAATTACTAATATACTCATACCGGTCGTAATTTCTGCTGTATTGTAACAAAACGCGGTATACGTCGAGAATATCTAATGAGAAAGACGTTTTGCAAAAATGAACTAAATCGGTCAATTGGAAGAGGGGGGGGGTTTACTTTTTACTTTATTTGAATAGAATTCACCCGACAAACGTAGGTAGGCAAAGCTGCCACTAGGAGCGCCTCAATTTTGTTTTCTTCTGACCTCTAACACTAGGGGCGCTGTATTCCGTTCCTCCGTTATTATTGGAGCCTTTTATTATTCATCAAGATCAATATAAGAAAATGTGAAGTTTTTTGTTTTTTGAGTAGTATAGTACCACGCATACATGTAAAATTAAAAAATGTAGTAGTATGAACCGTAATCTTCATCTTTAGAGTAGTTTTATTAATGCAGACCTAACCAGTAATTATCTGTAATGTTATTCGAATGTTACTAGGGAACGGATGTTTATTTAAAATAAAATTGAAAATATATACATATGTATTTAACTATTTATAATGAAATATGTAATAAAAAATTGAAAATATGTCGTAAAAAAATACCAAAAACACTATAAAATATTCAAAAGAAAAGCATAGATAACTTATAAATAGGAAGAACAAAAGTTAAAAATATATAGAACAATATGACTAAAGCTCTATAACATATTGAAAAAAGACTAAATAAAAATTAGGAATTTATTTTAAGAGGGGGAAAAAGAAGTTGAAAAGTTCTATGGATGAACGTTATTTATTATGTTTTTGCAACAAAATGCATTTTTAAATTGTCTAACGTGAAATAAAGCCGGTCTGATCTCATAAGGTCTGTTTATAGCGATTTTGCATTGAAAAATAGTCGACACGTGTCCGTGCGTTTCGTCCAATGCGCCTTTAGAGCTAAGAAATAAAATAAAATAGATTGAAAATTCATTACTTTATATCTCGAATTTGGAAAATAATATCGACATGATTCTTTTGCTTATTCACTTTTTAGAAAGCAGATTAAAAGAATAATATAATTGATTAACAAAAATTTGTCATATATTTTTTTAAAACGCTTCCGCTCCAAGACCATTAGCGCCGGGGAAGCTGGCAGACAGCAACCTTTGCTTCTTTTGCAATTAGAAAAGACACAGTGATCTAGATTCAATGGGAAAAGCATTCTTTCTCGGTTTCCCTTTTAGTTTTTCAATTAAAAAATAAAAAGAATATCAAAATATGTAGCAAAAATATGTATTTATGGCAAAATATGTAAAAATATGGACTTTCGACAAAATAAAAACCAGTTCACGCGTAAAATCACTTAAAACGTGCAGAATTCCAACAACAATTTCGATTTAAGAATCAGAAAAAAATATGTAAATACAATAACATCCGTTCCCTAGTTATCACCAAACCCATTGTCTTATAAATGTCTTTAAAACAATAGTAAGCATTAAAGCAGATACTGTCTATAATAACAGTTTTATTTCCCCCCCCCCCCATCATTCCTGATGACGAAAACATAAAACCGAAACCCTCAAGTTCATAATTCCTCGGCGATCCAGAATGACTTTAAGGTTTAATAACAACGTTCATCTTGAGAGGTCACAATCTTCGTTCCGAGGACTACGAGAGATCCAGAGGAGAAATGTGATCGGGGGTCTCGGAGAAACGACAGAAAAAGCAGGATGTTACCCGTGACTGATCACAGGGCCATTTTCTAGATGACCCGTGATTCGGGTAGACACCTTCGTGTAATTATCATCCGACAGACATCTTGTTGCCGTGATTTCAAGTGTGATGATCTTCCTTGATTGCTTACACCATCAACATCGTGGTGCACAAAGATATTTCATGGAACATTCACCTAGAAAACTTGTTTTTAGCGCGTTTCCTCCTTCCCTCCATAGGAAACTAACCAACTTCGATGCATCGGTTGGACATAGCGATGTTACAATCCAGGAGTGCCAACTAGAAGATTAAGTATTCAGAGCGAGTGTATATATAAATATGTATAGCAATAGTAGTCGAAAAATTGGTATAAAAATAATTTGTCTAAAAAAAAAATGTCGCAGATTCTGCCTCCCGAAACACTGAGTTTCGACAATATTCCTAGTTTTGCCTTCATAGACTTTCAGGTGTATTTGTTAGCAGTAATTTTACGTTGGCAAGCGAACGAAACCATTTTCATGCCCATATATAGAATATTTTTCCATAAAAGTGGAACTAATTAGAATTTTTTAGAATCTTCGTTTATATTACTAAAAAATTGTGGATTGAGTTCAAGAGTGTTCAAATGTTTGGCATTCATCGAAACAACCACAAGAAATGTATGGTTACGTTGGGGGTTGGGAAGTATTTGAAAAAAAAAAGAAGTTATAAACAGACATGAGCAGTTTTGTGATTTTCGTATATTTTCTTAAATATTTCGAAAAAGGAGGTAAATTATGGTAAGTAGAAAACTAACATTCGAACCTTACTAAATTTCGTACAAAAATAGTTATTAGGTATACAATTTTCGATGGAGTGATCTCAGTTGGATTGGTGCAAATATTTGTGTTAAGTTCGTTTCTTGGAACGACTTTTTTATCAATGACGTCCTCGGTTTTTTATTGGTTATTGCTATTTTTTTATTATTTATTTTTTTTATTTTAATTATTCTGCCTCTACCCTTGTGGGTCATTGGCAGTGCAGATTGGTTATAGTTCTATATTATATAGTCTGGTAACTTCTAGGTAGTTTGATAGGTTCAGTACGGTCCGTTCTTCATTTTTCAGTGCTTTCTTTAATGTAGGAGGTATAAACGATTTCCTCGAATTTTCTCAAACTGTTGAACATATGATATTAGATAGGTTTGAATGCTTAGGTTATTTTTTAGAAATATTTTGGTCGATCGGGCGAGAATCTTGAGAAGAAGAATCATTCAGCGCACCTATTGATTTCAGAAATTTAGTTATGCGGACTTTTGCCGATCTGTTATTCTTAATATGTTTTCGAGTATCCGCTAACAATCTGATGATGCCATCATAATCGGAACTGAATTCTGAAAGTATATTAGATGTATTTTTCTCAACGAATGACATCTGTAGAAGTGATTCCAGTTGTGCGAAGGTTATGGGATAATTATCCATGTTCGATTCGATGGTAGGCCTTGCTTCTTCGATGCTGAAAGTACGTGAAGGTGTGATTCGTCCTGGGGTTCCTGGATCATTCTTTATTAAGAGATTTCCGGCTGTATTCTTCAGTTTAGATGTCGTTTTCTGAGTTCGTTGTAGGCTTTTGTCGGTGGTTTCTATTTTTAGGTAAGATGAATTGGGGTTACTATTTTGCTCATTTGTAGATACTATTTTCGGCTTTTCCTTGGGAAGTGCAGCTTCTAAAGTCTGTTTCTTCGTTGTTAATGTGCAAATGTTTTGGGCAAACTTATCGAGGTCTAAATCTTGTGCCTTTATCGCCTCCTGGGGGGTCGCACTCAGAGTCGAAAGTATTTCAACATGACTGTTTATGTCCAAAACTTTAGTTTCACCATTTCTTTCAATGGACGAGTTGTTATGTACTTTACGAGTAGAGGAATTAGGTCCGATACGGTTACCGCCTATTTGCGTATTGCCACATCTAGAGCTCATGTGGCCGGATTCACCACATCTTGTGCATTTCATGTCGTCCCCACTTAAAAATAGCCTGTAATTAGAGCCTTCATATTGGATTAAGAATGACGGAGGAATTTCAATATTTTCATTTTTTATGAAAACATGTCTTCTTGAACTCAGAACGTGGGCGTAATTCTTATTATTTAATCCAACCCTAAGGAAGCTAACACTTGAGAGAGTGGTTATGTTTAATTCCTTTAGTTTGTCTTCTATGTGTTCATGAGGAATGTACGGTGGTGCGTTGGAGATCACTAACCGCTTCGACGGGATAATCAAGGGGCGTACTGGAACAAATTCTTCATTAATAGTAATACCTTTGTGGACAGAGATGAATTCATCCACGCACTTGGTACTAGACAGAAAGATGGAGATGCGGTTATTTGAAATCCTGCTAGCGAAAATGACGTTCTGTGGACCAACTAGTTCCCCAGTTGAAATAATATATTTAGAAATGGGAACACCGTTTAAAGCAGGAAAAAGAATTCCTTGGTTTTTGGAAGGTACTGAGACGGAATGGTTTATGTTTCGTCTTGTCACATTAGCAAACGATGGTTTGTGAATACTTGGAGCGGTTACGCTCGCATTAGTAGGATCCATAGCAGCTGGCCCCCGAAGGAAGCCACTGCTCCCTAAACCAGCTTGATTCCTACTGGAAACTTATGTAGAAGTCACTTACTGCGTAATTCTTCTTATTCCTGCCAAGAAGAAACGCAAAAACTTCTTCATGTGCTGATTTTAACTTATTTTTGTAGAGCCCAAAATTTGACAATTAGCTGAAACAACTTCAATCAGCTAAATTATCTTCCATCAGCTGAAATACTTTACATTAGCCGAAACACCTTCCACAAGCTGAAATACCTTCCATCAGATGAAATATCTTCCTTAAGCTAAAATTTCTTCCATCAGTTGAAATACCATTCATTAGTGGAAACAATTTCAATCAGCTAAATTATCTTCCATCAGCTGAAATACTTTACATTAGCCGAAACACCTTCCACAAGGTGAAATACCTTCCATCAAATGAAATATCTTCCTTAAGCTAAAATCTCTTCCATCAGCTGAAATACCATTCATCAGCTGAAATACCTTCAATAAGCTAAATTATCTTCCATCAGCTGAAATACTTTACATTAGCCGAAACAGCTTCCATCAGCTGAAATACCTTCCATCGGCTAAAATACCTTCCATCGGCTGAAATACTTTACATTAGCAGAAACACCTTCCATCTGCTGAATTACCTTCCATCAGCTAAAATACTTTCCATTGCCTGAAATACCTACCATTAGATGAAATATCTTCCTTCAGCTAAAATGCCATCCTTCAGCTGAAATACCTTCCAACAGCTGAAATACCTTCTATCAGCTGAAATAACTGTCAGCGCCTTAATTTTCTTCAATTACCTGTTTTGACTCTACTCTGGAGTCACAATTTCGTTTCACTTCTGGATAACTTTTTCGGTTAATTAGGTAACGGGTAAACATGTTCCAAGTTAATTAAACATTAATTGTACCAAATAAACTATGTCCAGTTTATCCTTTCATATTTTGTGATAGCATCAGAGAAACCGCCAATACAGTTTACAAGGTGAAGTTTAAAGGTGTAATAAGTTGCACATATGCTGAGAATAGAAAATCACCAAATGTACTTGTAAATTTGCCAATATTATTGCTAATTTCAGAATGGAAATGGCAACGCACCTGAGCCTCTCTACCGAATCAGCGAATCTTCCAGAATTCTCTCTACCGTGAAAAATCGACTTGAACTTCCAATAGAGAGAAGAGATAAGGAGATCCGTCGGCCATCTGTCCCTGCTATAAATTTATCACAGAAATAAAATAATGTAGTTTCAAACACAAAACTTAATATACCATATTCAATATATATTTGGATGTTCGTACCCTACTAGTCTAAAAACGGCCCACTCGCAGGAGCTGCGTCATCTTAGCGCGGTTCCGTTCTTATCACTAGTGTCATTTGGAAAGACTGAAATAGAAACAGTTATAATTTTGGTTGGACCTTTCAAAAAATACATTTATGGCACTGAATAGGTCACGGTTAACAAGGGTATCCTTACCCTTAATACCTGACGGAAAAAATGACTCCTTGGCCTCAAGTTTTGCTCTAGAAATACACTACATACTGTTTCTTGTTTTCTTATCTTCATTTACTATAATACAAATTTTACAGATAAATGGTAAAATAAATAAATAAATTGAGTTATATTATACATTGGATATTATATAATATTGGATTTAAGGAAGTACTAGAAATAAAATATTTCATTAACAGGCATAAAAAGTTTTGGGATTTTCGAATATTTTCTCTATCTTTAAAACGGTTAGGAAATCGTGGTAAGTGGAAGATAACCATTCGTAAGCTTACTAAATTCTCTACAAAAAAGGTTCAGATGTAATTTTTGATGTCAATCCGAGAAATAAGTGCTTCAAACTTCAAAATTGTTAGTTTTGTTTTTATCAACAGGGTTTTGTCACTGTTTACCTAACGTTTTGATTTCTTAATGTTTTTTTTTTAATCGCATTTAATAGCAAGATTAGCATTTTATTAAAATAAGGTATGAAAATGAGAAACGTATGTGTAATAGCGTTTCCTTTGGCAAACGTTGAGGAGTTGGGGGAGTCATTTCCGCTTAGAATTCTATCAGCTTGCTGTTTTGGCGCCTTAAATCTTCTTTCTCTTTGAGATGTCATTTTGTCATGCAGTACTGCTCTACTCCTTTGTTAATGAGACTAGGGATAAAAACGGAACCGCGCTAAGATGACACAGTTCCTGGGAGTGGGACCTTTTTGGTATGTGTATTCTATGCGGATAATTACTAATCTGTAATAATCGATCTGATCATAATCGGATGGGATTTCTGAACGTTTGACCGCTTGAATTAATACCTGGAATCGAGGATTATTGTGAGCTGGAAAGATTAAACCCTCCACCACTAGCCAACACCGACTACAATTGCCTATTTAATGCTTTGCATAAGATTAGTGAAGTCCTCATGTCGGATGCACTAAACCCCTACAAGTGCAGCGAGTTTCGGATAAATACTGCATCGGATTGCAGGCTAATTCGCAGTCTAGCTAATCCTATTTACATAATCACCTGTTAAGTAGGCACTTTACTCATTTCAAATTACAACTCACAAAGGGAATATATCGGGTTGTCCGGAAAATACTGCAGGATTTTACGTTTTCTTTTAAAAAATCCTCTACATAATAATCTGTTTACGTTTACTGGATTATTCATTTGTATGAATGTCAAAACTTACCAATCCTCTACTAAATGATAATGTTTGTTTACCTCTGTAATAACTCGCTACTTGGATATAATTCAGTCTTTCCTACAATGTCATGTCATGAATTTCGTACGATTTTCTTTAACGAGTTTAAACTCGGCCGAAGCAGACCCCAGACGGCTAGAAACATCAACCAAGTCTGGGGCGAGGGTAGTGTTAATGAGTGCACTGTTTAAAACAATTCGGGATGGAGACTTCAGCCCTGAAGATGAAGAAGGTCGTGGAAGGCCTTCCTCTCTTTATGACGATGTTCTGCTATCGTCGGTGGAAGAAAACGCAAGAATCACTGTTCTGGAACATGCAGAAAATCCTTAAGTTAGCAAATCGACCGTCCATTACCACCTCAAGGCGACTAGAAAAGTGAAATAGCTGGAAAGTTGGGTTCCACACGCATTAAACTACCGCCAAAACAATCAGCGCTATGAAGTTTTCAGCGCTACACTTTTTTTGCTGAAACAAAAATTACCCTTTACTAGCCACATTCGGCCTTCTCTCTCGGCCTCTCACCTACTGACTACCATTTTTTTAGACGCCGAACCACTCCTAATGACACAAAATATTTATAGATCGAACGGAATTAGAGGAGAGAACCATTTTTAAGGCGATAGCTTTAACCGTTTTCGAGAAAAGTCGAAAAATAGTTGTTTAATCAAGTTTATGGTTTGGGTACTTAGAATCATCGGCTTCAGTTAAAATATCTTCTGAATGTTTGAAATTCATACAAACAAAGATGTTTATATTTTGGCTACGTCTGGAGTTAAGGAAGGATTAGAATAAAATATTTTATTTATAGACAAGAAAGGTTTTAGGAACTTCGTATATTTTCCTTAATTTTTTTTTTTTTTTTTTTTTTTTTTTTTTTTTTTTTTTTTTTTTTTTTTTTTTTTTTTTTTTTTTTTTTACGGCGCATCTACTTTTAGGTCATTAGCGCCGACATCCAGGGTGCAGCGAGGAATTTTCCCAGCGAGCCTTGAGATGAGAAAATTCCTGCCGGAGGTGGGAATCGAACCCACCATCTCCCGCTTATGAATCCAGCGCGCTAGCCACTAGACTACGGGAGACCCCTAAATATTTTCCTTAATATCTCGAAAACTGTTGGACATGTTGTTAAGCGGAAGGTTACCATTCGAAAGCATACTAAATGCTCTACAAAAAAGATTCTGAAGCAATTTTTGATTAGGCGATGTCAATCGGAGAAACAAGTGCCAACAAATGTGTTTGTTTTGTTCTTTTTAACGGGTTTTTGTATTTTTTTAAATCACTTTTTAATTTTTTAAAAAAAATTGAATTATGAAAAGTATGAAACAGTAAGCAGTGTGTATTTAGAGCGAACCTTGACAAGTCCAGGGGTCAGGTAGAGGACAAGGGTCTGGGCGGACCCTTACAACCGTGACCTATTTGAGGTCATAAATTATTTCATGAAAGGTCTAACCCAAATTATAACTCTTTCTATTTCAACCTTTCCAAATGACATTAGGGAAAAGAACGGAACCGCGCTAAGATGATGCAGTTCCTGCGATTCAGACTTTTTTTTTTTTTATCTGAATACCAAAATCCTGAATTATTTTCAGGACAAACCATTATATGCGATTATATGAAGGAAACTCCTTTATTTGTGCATATTAGTGTGTGTGTATGTTTGTGTTCATCCAAATTGCAGTCAAATATTTTGTCAAGGAGCAGAAGCTACTGGCGATCATCACTTCTTGTGTCTATGAGATTTTTGAAAGTTAAGAGCTATGTTATTAATTTCGGGGGGGGGGAGAATTTTGGGGTGGGCTGGGAACATTTAGGGGGGGTATGGAATACTAACAATCTCGAACTTAGAATAGTTAGACAACTAAAACGCTATTACACATACTTTTTTCTGAACTAAGTGATCTCATTTACTTTATTTTAAAGGTTTTTATGGAACATTTTTACCGATTAAATCAAAATTTTGGGCTACAGCCCCCTCAGCCTCCCCCCTTTATATACGCCCAAGATGAATGGATGGAAAGTGCCGTATATTTACAGTTACTTGAAAAAATAGATTCATAAAATGGTGCTTCTGCAATATTGCTGGCACATTCCTATCATAAGGGCGAACCGAATCGTCCCAGCCATATTGTCCTCTGATATAAAACTAATCTTCGTACCAAAGAGAGTTTCTTGTATTTTTGAATCACTTATAACGTGTTCTTGATATCAGGGACTGATTTTCCTGCACAACACGAAGGTATTGCGGGTTTGCCTAGCTGAGAAATTAATACTGGTCCTCGTTGGTTCTCGTACATATATATATATTATTTTTTAAATAGCCTATCAACTTCGGGGCAATTGGTTCCAGACTATCTGTTGCAACCCTTTAATAAAGTTTTATCCCACGCGGTCACCCATCCAACTACTCGCCCCGCCCCAAGTTCCTGAAATTCGGTGATCTCCGGAAACTTCACACTTCCTGTTGTTTATCACATTGCCAACAATAAGATAACTGGTAATTGATACTATTGCCTAGAATTCAAACTTTCATTAATTTTTCTAGACTCAGACGAACAACTCACTCAATACCGGATTTGCAGTGTTTGAGTTGAGCCCAAAAATCCAAGTACTACAACAAAAACTCCTATTCGCAGGAACTGCCTCATCTTAGTTTGTTTCCTTTCATATCTCTAATCCCATTCGTAAAGGGAAAAGAAGCAGTTATTGGTAGGGTTTGATGTATCGTGAATAACACAAAATGAAATCTCAAAGAGAAGGAAAATTTAAGGAAATTACTCCATACTCTTTCTCAGCGTTTGCTCTAGGAAACTCTATTACCAATATGTTTCTCATTGCCTTACCTTGTTTTACTAAAGTACTCATTTTATTGGTAATTTAAAAACTCCGTTCATAAGAAATAGTTATAAGCATTTTTTTTTCTAATACTTCCTGAACTTTAAATGCAACCAAAATTTAAATATCTTAAACGTCTGGAAAATTAGTTTGGAAAACTAGTTGTTCGTAAACGGTTACAGATCTCGCTTTAAAAATGGTTTCATGCGTTTTCATACGTCCGAAAACCTATAAAAAGTTTATTTACAAGCATATTAACGTAAAACCTTAAGCTCTAAGGTTCCGGTGGACAGATTCTGCTGGTTAACGAACATGAACTTTCAAATCAGACGACGGATTTTTGTACCAAATATCATTAAAATTGGATCATTTGTACGTCAATTTTTTTTCGTCGTCACTTCCGGAGTGCGTAGACCATCATAAGCGAGTTTCATCCCTATGGAGGGAGGGAGGAAACAAGCTAAAAAAAAGTCTGGCCTCGAGCGAAATTAAAGGAAGTTTGCATCCTAGGCAATCCTACAAACTGCCAGTTATCTAGTAGTTGGCAGCCAAAAACGGCTCTTTTAATTTGGAGCAGTCCGTGAGTAGATGTTTTATTGTTCAGTATAAAAAATTTCACATAAAGATTTTTCCTGTTTTGACATTTGAAGGGGTTGGGGCAAAATAGTGCCAAGCAACATTTTAAACAATACTTAACTGTTGCTGCTTTATGTTGGATATTATGTGGGACTATCAGTCTATACTACATATGCTACTAAAATATGACTACAAGCCGTGTATCCTACTTAATCTTGTTGCCCATAACCATTTTAACTGAGAGTCCCGCATAATATCCAACATAAAGCAGCTACAGTTAAGTTGAACGCGATCTGCTTTCAATTTTTGTTGATACAGCTGAAGCAGGCTATGGATTGTGCTGGTGAAATGGTTAGTGGACTGTATGAATAAGAAGAGACTAATTTAATAGTTGAAATAATATATAATTTACAAAAAGGGTTTAAACTACTATTAAAATATTGGACATTAAGGTTTGGGATGAGATGCTGCTGTTGATGACATTGGTGAAGGTGGTTTTGATGGTGAAAGAACTTGAAGATCCTGGGGTGATGGTGATTTAATTTACCTTAAGGTGATGTTGGCCAACATAGTCTTTCTCTCCCAACTCCTGTGGCCCAGCAGGCCTGCGATGCACTTCTTTAGCCACTCATTGTATATTGGAAAGTTACTGAATAAAATTGAAGAATGTGAGTCAACTTGTTTAGGGAGAAGAAGAAGAAAAAACCCACCGTCTTTACTTGTTCTAATGTCACTTGTTGTTTAGAATCTTGAGCCTCCAAAGAGGTAAGACATGAAGGTTATGAGGGAGCAGGTTTCTGGGTTTTGACGTCAGAGAGTTCTCTGAACATAAGTATTGTTTAAAATGTTGCTTGGCGCTATTTTGCCCCAACCCCTTCATTTGGTACTGGTGTGTATCCAGCAACCAATGCAACCTGTTGGCTTCAGTTGGCTCGATATAGGGATATGGCAACGGTTTCTTAAAGAACAATCTCGCCTTTATTCTCCAAAGTAATTTTCAGGAGCAGAAGGTACAACATTTTCATTTCTCCGAGGTCTCCATTAAAACTAGGAGAACACGCGTGATGTACCCGGAACCTTGGAAGTGACTCACTCTTCAAATCGCTGGAGGATCTTCTTTCCAGGAAACAGGTGCTAGAAACAGCAATCGCACACCAATTACTCCAAGAGTGGCCGCGCGAGTCGCCACCTGTGCTGGAGTCATGGTCCGCCGATCACAAGGATACGCTCTGACGGGGTGTTCGACCTTCATAACTCGGGGGTTGGTACACCTGCACTATAATCACACACACTATTATCTTTTGTGTACTTAGGCTAATATTGGTGGAACTCGTTATAAAGCAATCTTCAGTCCCATAACATGTCCATGAGGACACAAAGTGGAAGATACCACAAGAGGAAACAAATCAACTAAATGATTTAAACATCGATTAAATTTTACTTATGTTCATGTAACATAAAATTGAAAATATGTATATTCATATTTAACAATATATTATGTTATATGTAATAAAAAATAGAAAATATGTAGTAAAAAAATACCTAAAACACTATAAAATATTCAAAAGAAAAGCATAAATAATTAGTAAGAACTTCATTATACATAGTTATTATAAATGGAAAGAAAAAAATGATTAAAACACTATAACATATTGAAAAATAAAGCATAAATAAAAATTAGGAACTCATTTTAAAAGGGGAAAAAGAAGTTCGAAATTTTTACAGATGAACATTATTTTGGAAAATTTTTTACAACATGCATTTTTAAATTATCAAACGTTAAACGACGCCGGTCTGATCTCATAAGGGGAGTATTCAGTGGTGGGGTCACCGATCAGGCCCAGTTTTTTTCCTGATGATTTTGCATCGAAAAATTGTTGACAGGTGTCCGAGCGCTCCGTCCAATTCGCCTTAAAAGAATATTTAATATTTTAAGAAATAAAATAAAATATGTTGAAAATTCATTATTTTATATCTCGAGCTTGGAAAATAATATCGACATGATTCTTTCCCTATTTGTTTTAAAGGGTAGTTTAAAGGAATAATACAATTGTTAAACAATAATTTGTTATATATTTTATTAAAACGCATCTGCTCCAAGACCATTAGCGCCGGGGAAGCATGGCTGCCAGCCACCTTTGCTTCTTGCAATTAGAAAAGACACAGTAATATAGACTCAGTGGGTAAAGCATTATTTTATTTATTCGTTTCCTCTTTAATTTTTTCAATTACAAAAATTCTTAGTTGATGATAAAGGACGTTAAAATTTAAATAATTCAATTACAAAATAAAAATAATATCGAAATATGTAGCAAAAATATGTATTTATGGCAGAAAATGTAAAAATATGGATTTTTGAGAAATTTGTAAAATAAAACCCTGTTTAAATGCTTTAAAATCAATTAAAACGTACAGAATCTAATCTGCAATTACGATTTAAGAATCAGAAAAAAATATGTAAATACAATAACATCAGTTCCCTACTTATGACTAATCAATCATGAGATACAATATTGACAGGATTAGTCATGATTAAAAATTTCACGTTAGTCACAACTTAAGTTAATCATTAATCGTAGGTCATATTTATCATTACTCGTATGTGAAATTAGTTATCAATCTATGCGTTAGTCGTCAATCATTGATAGTCTGTAGTAATAATTGACATGACTAACGTTGTAAATACTTTCGGTATTAATCATCAATGGTTTGTCACATTCTGAATACTCATTTAATCATTAGTCATTAGTTATGAAATTAATCACAGTTCGCCCTACTCTGACAGATACTATAGAGGTATCTCATTCTTTACCTTACAGCATACTAGGGAGATAGTGTGGTGAGTACTGCCTTATTTTGCAGGCATCTATAAAAGCCTGGGTCCATTAAGCTAAAGCTTTTATTGCGTCACCGATTTTCGAATTCGGGTCCTCTCAACTAGAGGAGGCCATGTCAACACCTTCTTTGAAATTGAATCCCCCCAAAAAACTTACGTTGAAAAAAAAAGACAAGTTCCAGACCCCTGCCAAAAACAGGGTAAAACTGAAGTTTAGCGTCCTCAAAACCGATTTCTTTAACATTTTTCACAACAACGTATTTTAATGCACTAAACAAGAATACGTTAAAAAAAAATTCGCTTTCAACTAGGAAAGAAGTTATTAATCACTAAAGTTCACTGTTAGGAAGGTTATAAAAGTAGGCGTAAACAGCGTATTTGTAAAAATACGCATGCGCAGATATGTAACATTGGGAAACAGAGAACTCTCATTTGAAATATTCACAAACCATTTATTCAAAAATATAGTCAATTTTAAGGGCATCCTCACCCGTCGTCACCTGTCGCTTATGGGCAGACGTGCTATGCGTTTCCGCTCGCTCAAAAAGATATCAAAACTCTAGTCAATCCAAATCGCTAAAACTAATAGAATTCTATTAATTTTAGCGAGTTGGATTGAATAGGGTTTTGATATCTTCTTGAGCGAGCGGAAACGCATTGCATGTATGCCTAAAAGTCGTCCTAGACATTCTTCTTATCCTCCTAGACATCCTTCTTAGCTTTCTTCTTCTTCAGACGCGATGTTCAGTGGATATAAATCCCCAATCGGACCGAAAAATGCCTTTATGCGTTCTTCATATTTATGAGCACGTTTAAAGAGAAACTTGAGTAATTCTTCTCTAGTGTGGTTGAGAATAATAAATTCGTGCAACTTCATTGCTAGTTTTTTTATAAAATAAAGGTATGTTGACAATCAAAGTTCAGCAGGCGCGAATTAGAACGATCTAATAATTATAAAGGCATTAGCTAATTATTAGGGATTTCTGTTATATAATACTTTTCATGAACGAAACAAGAAATGTGAAGAATGTTTCATTATTTAAAAAAAAAGTTTTGAATAAATAACTGCTGGTGAATTTAAATAATTGACAGTAAATTTCAATTAGACTTCTTAATTACGGACTTTTCCATACCCGCGCATGCGCATGTTGACAAATTTAGTTGTTTACATTAGCTCTCATAACCTGCATAACAGTGAACTTTCGTGCTTAATAACATCTTTCCTAGTTGAAAGCGAACTTTTTAACGGATTCGTGTTTAGTGCATCAAAATACGTTATTGTACAAAATTTGAAAGAAATCGGTTTTGAGGACGCAAAACTTCAGTTCTACCAAAAATGGTTATGATATCATAGTATTGGGCCAAGTTTTAGGCTCTTAATACCTTGTCAAGAAGCTAATAATACCATCTCACTTATTTGTGCAATTCCAACTTGGCCAGTTTTCGTTAAATTAAGGCAAATATAGCCATCGGATTTATTTTAAAATGTCTGGCATTTAAAGATCCAGGCCCTTTGGGTACCGATTCAGGATTATTATAAGCTCTTTGATGACTTAAAACGATCGGGTTTGTATGAACTCTATGTAATTTAAAGCGGCCACGGCTGTGTGTGTGTGGTTCTTGACAATATTAAGAGCCTAAAACTTGGCCCAATACTATTATATCATGACTTTCATAGGCAAACTGTTTTTGGCAGAGGACACTTCCATACATCGTCACCAAGTTCATGTCATTAGCAGCAGGAAATACACAAAAAATAAATTAAAAACATAATTCCTCCTCACTCTCCAATATATTTTCAAATTTACAAAACAGTAACAAAATGCAGGAATTTTATTATTAATGAAAGATCTCCATAATATTGTGTATCATACAAACTGGGAATTATTGAGCATAGTTATACAAAAAACAAACCACCCATAAAAACCTATCAAATAAACATACTAACACAGTAAGGGCCATAGCCCAATTGTATTCCTCGATTCAAGCAATTTTTTTTTTTAATACAGCACATCTCACTCACTTAATTAAATCTATTCTTATACTAAATGACATTAATACAAAAAAAATATAAATAAATAAAACAAAAACAAGATGGAAAAGTCCATACTTTTAAAGAATATGCAAAAATTTTGAAAATGATCCTCAACAAACACAATATTTTGGAATACTCTCTTTAAAAAATTTGTGAAACTGTAAAATATTAAATTATCATGACTCAAGAGGGTTAATGCGTTATTTAGAAATAAACAAATATTTGGAGCAACAAAAAAGTAAAAAGGAGGTTTAGAGGCTCAAAGTACGACTAATTGTCTAATTTTGGAGTTGTTTACATTGTGTCATTTTTTGCGGTGCATAATTAACAGAGAACTCATTACATAAATTGTAATCTATAAGTAAGATAAAAAAATAAACACAAAATAAATTATTGCAACAACATTCAGAGTCTCTTTTATCCGGAAAGATTACACAAATCTATCTGGAAATCATTTTTTTTTTCTTTTTTAAATCGAGTAGCCACAAAATGGCTTCTATAAATAATATAAATTATTTTCATTTATATATTTACAATAATATAACAAAATAAAAATATACAAGAATTATGAGTATCATTTTTACAAAAATTTTGTCTTTATAGTGAAGTACGATTGTACTTCTAATCGTATCAAAATTAATCTCATTGATGCATGGATATTTTTAGTGAATCGAGGAACAGAGAAGGTCGACTTATTAAAACCAACTTAGAGAAATATATAATTAATGATGCAAAAATACGTAAAACATTTAGTAAAGCTGATTCATTCCTTTGCATCTTCAGAGAGTCACAAGAGTATATCAGAAAAAAAAAAACAACGATAAAATTCGAACTCGTCGAATTCATAGAAATAGAGACACAATTAGTTCTTACGCTTTAACAGTGTAATTAATAGTTGAAAATACCACTACCTACAGTTGAAAAATACTATTTTAAAAAATTACAAAGTCCCTAAAAGTGTGTAAAACTTATTACTGAATACATGATTATAGATTAGTGCGTATATTTGCACTGTATAAAACTTGTGTTCAAAATTTCAGGTCCAATTACATTCTCATTATAGAAAAAAAAAGGCTGACAGAGCAACGGATTAAAAAATTAAAATAGTAACGAGCACAATTTCGACTTTAGTCTGGCCCTGATATTTCAAAAGTTCCTTTTTTTTTTTTTTTTAAATTGATAAGTATTCCCCCCCTGAGAAATTTAGAGAATCGACACTTTTAGTAGTGCGGGAATCTTCAGTCATCGCCAACACCTCTCTTGGCTTTTCGTGGGCGAGGGCTGGCTTTCGGCGACTTGCTTACTCTCGATGATTTTGGGTCTAGAAAATAAAATCATTAATTAGAAAATGAAGAACGCATTACAAAATAAAAAAAAATTTCTATCTACAAAACTACAAAAGTAAAATAATAAGGTAAGCAATCTACAAAATACTATAAAACATATTAAAAAATGTATATGTTTATTAAATAAGTAGAAGGTCAATCGGTAAAAACATTATTACAATTAATAACATTAATAAAACTGCGGGTGTTTCTTATTGGGAATTTAATGTAGATTCTAAAAATGTGGAAGTTACATTAATCAAAAATCCCGAAAACAAAGTTTTTAATAAAAAAAAAACAATAGTTTTGAAAATAGACAAAAATTTGAATAGCTCTGCTACATTTTCAGATAGGATCCTCATTTTTGCGTCACTGAACTGACGTGTTGAATAAACCCCTAAAGTTATGACTCAATGTGGGAATGCCACAAGAGCCCAGAGGGGTGTGGAGGTATCTACTTCTTGACCATACAGGACACTAAAGAGGTTGTAAGTCAGTACTATGTTCTAGCGACCTTATCTTCCCCTTTATAGGTTCCAATTAAGGGTTGGGGGGGGGATGGTCTGGGAGCTTAACTTCAAACCTCGAATGATGAGACTAGAAGATAAAACCTTCAGTGCTCGTCCGAGTTTGCGTTTTGGACTCTGGTCCTCCAAAACTTAAGTCGAGTGCTCTACCACTGAGCTTAACTCGCCCCCATCTTCTGCCACTGTCATAAAAAAAAAACATTGAGATATCGAAACACCTTCAAAAATCGCTATTTATAATCTATTTTTACTTCAGTTTCCAGCTCCAATGGATTGCTGAAATTTGGGCTGGAATGTGGTAACCATAAAATATATTTCTTACTGCCCTTGGAATACTTAAAAGCCTTGACACTGGCTCCTACATTTTTAAACAAACAGGCAATGAATCTAAAGAACTTAAAATGAAAATTGCAAAATTAAAGACTAAATAAAAATAAATAAAATTAGTTGCTCTGATAAATAAACCAAAAAATAAGCAAAATTTAGCATTGTTAAAAACAAAAATAACATCAAATTATACTTATCAATTATAATGATGTTCATATAAAAGCCACAGCAAGCAAAAAATACAAATATCAATGTCAACAATCTAATAACAATTCTAAAAACAAAAAACACCATAAAATTAACTAATTGTGCTTCCTAAATTGTATAAACCAATCTACAAGTGCCATGTCACAAATGGTGTTTATTCTAACTAAAGAGAGAGATGTCAGTCAAACTCTCTGCAATCTTTACCTCGCCCTTTTTATGTTTGCGTCGTTTCCCCTTTGAGTGTTTAGCATTGTGATGACCATTTTCTGCAAAAAATGGTTTCAACAGGATGAAGGTAAAACAATTAGCGACGTACATATTTTCATATCATGAAGAAACAAGTAGAATTTTGACATTTTTATAAGTTTAAGGTGGAAACACAAATAATCACACTTTATACAATCTTCAAAGTCAAGGTATGGTTGGGATTCGGCTAGGAGAAAAAAAAAAAAACGTTAGATCTTCAAGCTAAAATCTATACTGGATGTTTCTAATAATAAATAGACACAAACTACAAGTGAGAATAATCAGACAGTAAGAAGCCTTTTAAACATTCATGACAATAAATTTTGAACCCATCTTCCAAAAAAAAAAAAAAAAAACACCTATTGGTTTAAATTTATTGTCATGATGTTTAAAAAGCTTCTTACTGTTTGATTATTCTCACTTGTAATTTCAGTTTAATTTTTTTTTAGCCAAAGTGTAGCCAAAACGTCTAAGACAGATTTTGGCCAGGAGATATGATTTTTTTTTTTTTTTTTTTTTTTTTCTTTCTTGAGCTTACCCTTGATCATCACAAAATCAGTAGTTTGCAAAAATTATTAATATCTAATATAGGCGCTAATAGCCAAATAGTTGATGCGCTGTTAAAAACGAAAACAAATATCTAATATGAATATGATTGCAGCTAATGTTCAAATATTTGGTTTCTTCATTGACACAGAAAATATAATGGAGATACCTGTCTTCTGACAGCCCATAAAAATAAATTAATTTAGAACAATAAGTCCACTTATTAAAAAACCGATAATTTTTTTTTTTTGGTGGTTTAATTTTGGTTTTTGTAATTATGAATATTTACCTAAGACAAATCCATTGTAAATGTCTGCTGGGAGCCAATTGTAGTCGACATCATTATGGCTCGATGTTCCCATTTCGATGTGCTTCTTACTCGACGAGCTGGTACTAGTGCCCCTCTTCTTCCCGACGGAATACAGGAACTGCTGTCCTACAACGAGCATGAGGACTCCCAACGCTCCGAGGAAGACATACAGGAAGAAAGTCTCGCCATCGAGCCCTTCGTCGAGTTCAATGATGTTTACCGTCTCGTTGTAGACCCCTTCATAAAATTGATTACCATTCTGGAAGAATAATGTGAAAAATCAAATGAGAAAAAAACAATTAATTTTTTCAGATTTTCTAAATATATACTGAGGTGTGTGTGCATCTCAGCTCATCTATTTATTCAATTTTTATTTGGACGTACAAAGGCTGTGAGTGTTAAGAACTGAAGACTCTTTGCCAAGTATTGTGCGTTCTATTTACACTATGGATGGAGGCTTTTCTTAATGTAACATTTTCAAAGATTAAAATTAAAGATAACAATATGTCACATTAATCCTTTCAATGCTTACAAATGAAACGACTCGCAGTGCCCAGTAAGCTCGATATTTATCCATCTAACTCCCCTCGTACGCTCGCCAATCTCCCCAAATCTCGACCTTCTCTACTGTTCGACTCTTTCGTCTCTCTCAGCATCCTCTTCTTATATATTTGTATTTATTATCATATAGTGTCAATTGTCCTTTATATTTTTAATTTTATTCTAAACTAAAATAAATTTTCTATCGTGGAAATGAATCTAAAGAAATGCCCCCAAAATCTTCGTCTGTACTCCTGGAGCATTTGCCTTATCTCTTCGTCAAGCCGAAAACAAGAATCGCCACTCATATCTAAGGAGGCTATTTATACCAACCGCACTAAACATGATTCAAATTGTGACTGAAAAATATAATACGGCTGGAGAGACAAATCTGAGTACGACCCTGCAAATAGGTGGCAAGGCGCACGCACTAGCTTTAACCTCCAACAATTGCCCATAACAATGTCGATTGTAGGACTTTATACTGTTTTTTTAATAGATAATAATATACTTGCGCAATGCATAAATTCAAATTATATATGAAGAAAATATATGAAATATTGCCTTCGGTTCTGCCACTTGTAAATTGCCATTTGAATGATCAACACGCTATGTGAAACTCTAAAAACTGATAATGCAATGTTTAAGACCAGGGAAGGCCGTGACAGGTCAGGCAAGAGGCCAAAGAACGTTAGATCTTCAGGCTAAAACCTACAGTGGATGTTTCTAAGAATAAATATACACAAATAACGTATTGTTTGCTAAGGCGGAGAACCATTTAAACTTTTTACTTTTTTTTTTCATCAACAAATCTTGGTCATTAGCGCCGACATCCAGGGTGCAGCCAGGAATTTTCTCAGCGAAACCTGAGATGAGAAAATTTCTGCCGCCGGTGGGGATCGAACCCACCATCTCCCGCTTAAGAATCTAGCGCGCTAGCCACTAGACCACGGGAGACCCCAACCATTTAAACTATAGCCTGTTCTGATAGATCGTTCAATTCAATCGAGCCTGAGCAAACTTCTGGAAGGGAAATATTCTCACTTGCAAATTTCCCCTTCAATGAACAACGCACCATGTGAAAAACTAAAATCTAATTATTTCTCATTCAGGTTCAGAGAAGGCAAGAGAGATGTATATCAATACATATCCAAAAACAATTTAAACTGGAATGGAAATTTCCCAGTGATAAGGTTATAAAGGAGGAAATGTTTCCCGCAGTTACTCCATGGGAACAGAGGCCATGCTCCTTTCCCCTTCAAACTTTATGATTTATCTCAACATGCTATAGTAAAAAGGATTTCCTGTATGTTTTGTACGAAGTCCAAAGGCTATGAAATACTAAATAACCACTGATGGTAAAAAATCCAAAAATAATGACAACTTACTAAGAACGATGCAAATTTGTTACACATTTAAAATTAAATACAGTGGAGTCTCACTTATACGAAACATTCAGTTATACGAAGAATTTTTGATTCCCATGGCGGAACTCCATTTAATCCTGTTTTTTTTTAATTATTCACTTGCGCGATATTCAGTTATACACAATATCCAGTCATACGAAAGCTAATTTGTTCCACTGGTGTAAATACTATTCAGTTATATGAAGAGACAACAGCTTTTCCATGAAATGTTTACAGACTTACCCCCACCAGTCTCTCTCTATCACTCATCTCAGTTCTTCCTTGTGATTCTAGTAGTCCAGCCGTGTTCTATCCACTCTATCTTGTGTGATTTCCTACGTTTCCGCACTGATAACACGGAACTTGTTAGTGATTCATCCCCCTCCACTCACTCGTTCTTCAGTTCTCTATATTAGTAGTCGTTCTAGTAGCCGGTTTCTACTGTCCTTTTATTTTTTTAAATGAGTAAAAAAACAAGAACAAAACTTTTGCTTGAAGACAAAATAAAAATACTAAAAGTTGATGACAACCCCAACGAAACAAAAATAGACATAGCTAAACGGGTGAAATTACCCATGTCAACCCTTGCGACTATTATCGGTAAGAGGAAAGAAATCGAGGAGAGTTTTGTGATATGAAACTTGAAAATATAATAATGTACAACACTATCTATCAACAAAATATGTACAAACAATAACATTATGACTTTTTATAAAGAATTTGTTAGTTATAACTAATATTACTATGTTTCGTGGCTATTTTAAAATAAAACAAATTCTTTATAAAAAGTCATAATGTTATTGTTTGTACATATTTTGTTGATAGATAGTGTTGTACATTATTATAAATACAAAATAATCACTTATACAAAACATTTTCCGTTCCCCCTCACATTCGTATAAGTGAGACTCCACCGTATATAGGAGTAATGCTTCTAAAAATAGATTAATTAAAAAGATAAAAAATTCTTTACCAGATCTCTGTAACGGAGATTTACACTGAGGCCAAATGGTCGACCAGCAAACGCTTCAGCTGGTATGAAGGAATAAAACAGTGTTGCTTCTTGATTTGAACCAACGGTTCGTTCGTAAGCAAGAGTAGAGAAGTTCTGTATGTAGAAGTTGAAGTCCATTGGATACCTGAAGGACGCATCTAGAGTTTCAAGCACGAATTCCTGTGATCCTTTATTCTTAAACCCGACGAGAAACTCCACTAGCACGCCAGCTGGGAGTTCTGAAAATAAAAACTTGTATTTTTAATTATCCTTTGCTTTTCAATTTGTAGGAGTAAATTTTAATGTGTTATTAATTACACAGGTCAAAACTTGATCTAAAAAAAAACACTCAGAGCGGTATGGTCCTTACGGGGTTTTTGGGAGCAGGTTGGTCAACCGTCATCACATCAGATTCAAGGTCATTTGAAGATCAAATAGAGAAAAAACCGAAGCAAAAATCTGAAAACATTTATGCCTATGTTTTTGAGATGCCTGAGTCCGAATCCATAGTTTGTTTGACCTTTATGCCTTCCTAGAGGTCATTTGAAGGTCAAACATGGGAAAAAAATGTAGAAAAAATCTGAAAAAATGTATGCGTATGTTTTTGAGGTCCCTAAGTCCGAACCCGTCATTTGTTCAACTCACACTGCCTCCCAGAAAATGAATTTTTGATTGATTTTTTCCTCTATATTACCTTCAAATGACCTCTAGGGAAAGGAGTAAAGGTAAACAAACTGTGGATTCGGACTCAGAGACCTTAAAAACATATGCATGAATGTTTTCCGACAGTTTTATCTCTATTTGATCTTCAAATGATTTTGAATTTGATGTGAAGGAGGTTAACCAACCTGCTCATCGTAATCAGCGATCCCAAAAAAACCCAAAAGGACCACACCACTCTAAATGTTGGTTTTTTTTTAGATCAAATGTTGACCTGAGTTATAATGTCAAGCGTATGAACATAGAACTCCTTAAAGAAGGTTATTAGTGCTTTGAATAAGTGTTGGAATGCCAAAACGGTTCTAATTTTAAATTAAACTATCCGATATGAGGGCAAAAATGATAAACAAGGGCAAAGAATCTGTTCAAAAACAATTTTTTTTTAAACTATTCCTTAACTTGTGGAATTACAATTATTATAATTAAATGATTAATTTTATTAAAATGATCTTGGAATACTCTCAATTGGCTAGATGCTCAGCTTTCATATCATCTCTCAGCTTAATATAGTTCTTCTACATTCAATAAGTACAAAGACCTCTGGAGACTCACAAAACATAACAACAAAGCACAGCGAAGTTGTTTAAAATAAATAAACAGTGTTTATTTTATTTTTTATTCTTTATAGCGCATTGACGCCAACATCCTGGTGCAGCGAGGAATTTTCTCAACAAGCCTTGAGATGAGAAAATTCCTGCCGCATGTGGGATTCGAACCCACCATCTCCCGCATGAGAATCTAATGCGTTAGCCACTAGACCACGGGGAGACCCTAATAAACAGTGCTGTCTCAATAAAAGTTGAAGTGACAAAGCCAATAACTCCAGTCTCTGTCGAAAAATCGTGTCTCTAGAAAGCCACGACGATGTTGGTTCATGGCTGCAAATGATGTAACACACCAAGAGGGGGGAAAAATGAATTTTCTATATAGTATTTTATGACAAGTATGAGAAAATAAGGCATAATTATATAGGTTAATTGCTTGCCATTTTTCTCTAAAAGTTTGTAATACCAAGTTAATGGTTTTAGGGGAGGGCAGAAATAAGTAGATAACAATAAGTGCAACAAGCAATGCACTAATTAGAAAAGCGCTGACTTAAAAAGTTAGTAATCATTGCTCAATTTTTTAACAACAAAAAATCAGAAAAATACCAAAATTTACCTACATTTTAGAAAGAGATTGATGAATAACAAAGAAAATATTAATAAACATTGATAATTATTCATATAGATCTCCTTTAAGCAAAACATAGAAGTATAAGGTTTCTTGATTGAAATTTGGGTTCCTATTTAGGTTTATAAATAAACATCCTCTTTGCAGAAATATCTTTAAAAAAACTCGTTGTTTTTCAAGGCATATAAGTTTTTCTTCAATTGCTGTCTCATAAACACACATTGATAAAACCAAACAGACCTGTTTGTAAACAGTGTGACAAAAAATGCTCAGTGGGGCATATACTGACACACTGCAGGAGATGGGAACGTTTGGCATGCCCAAGTTAACCTTAAACCGGCACTCACAATGTACAATGCCAAGCTTGTCATTCTTTGGAATCAAGTACTTATTAGTTTTCCTAGTGTGACCGATTCTTAGCCTTGCAGGAATTAGTTCTTCTTCACGTGAGTTCTTGTACGATTAAGACCACTGAGTGCTAGTGTGTTTAACAGATCTTAGTTTATTGCCACTCTCAGAATGCTAATGAAGTCACCATTTGCTAAGTATGATTCCGCTACTACATCGAACAACATAAATTAATAACTCTTTCAGCAAACAATTTATATTCATAAATTTCATAGTATTTGATATTTTTTGGACTAAAATCTGTTGGCATGATAATTTAAAAAGTACATATTTTTTGTTCTTGTTCAATAACCATAAAAAATAGTATCTTAATACAATTTTGTAGGGTTTGAGTCTCGCCTGCAGTAGGGATTTTTCTCACTTCTGTGCGCCGTAAAAAAAAAGATCATTTGAAGGCAATCAAAACTTCCTTGTATTTCAAAGCTTCGCACCAAGTTGGGGGGAAGAAAGAAAAAAAAACGATTTTTACATTCAATTTTAAAATTCTGGAGACAGGAAATTTTAAACCATTTAATTTCAGTATTCTAATTAAAATTTAATATCATATAACCCCTACGTTTAAACTAAAATTATAATAAATGTTAACTATCATTTATGTAAATCTTTTTTCATTTTGAAAAATTAAATATTAATTAGTGTAAAATTATAGGATTCTGATGCCAAAAGAACAATAAAAAATCTGCTTAAATATAAATATAAACAAATTTCTTCACAGTATTATAAACTATAGCTAAAAATAAAAATTAATTGCAAAAAACACAATAGAATCATAATAAGTTGTTATTATAATAGAAATGAAGATTTATTGCAGATAAATTTATTTTTGTAATACAAATAAAAATAAATGAATAAAGAAAGAATAAGAAAAAATATCTAAATTTAATAATACACCAGGAAATTACCTTACAAGAAAAAGAATTATCCCAGATATCCCAGAAAACTTTCTTAGAGAAAGTATTACATAAGATTTCAGATTCAATTCCGAGAATGAAATATATTTGGAATATATTTGAGATATTAATTCAAATTAAATATTCAATAAAATAATGTAGTAACAAAATTATGTGGAAATGAGGAACATAAACAAGGAAATTAGGATGTTTAAAGGTAAATTATTTTTTTCTTTTTTTTTTTTTTTATTTTTTTTTTTTTTTTATTTATTCAGAATTTACAACAATGTAAAAATACATTTTTTTTTTTAACTGAGCAAATCATTAAAAATTATTATTAAAAAATAAATGGAATTTAAAAACAAGAAATTAGGACTTAGGAGTTATTCTATAATAAAATAAAAAATGAGGCTACAGGGGAGGAGTAAACCAAATTTTTATTAGCTGAAGAATTACTGATAAAAGAGTGTAAACAATATAGCATTTTATCAGATACAGTACCTCTTCAAGTTATTTGAATTAAATAAAAGGGCATGATCTTTCAAAACCATCATAATGCCCCATTTACATAAGAGTTCAAACTTTCTACTTGAGCCAAACAGATGTTATGACCACCTGAGCTGGACAATGTGAAGGACATTGACACTTCAGCAACTTGTGTGGAATGTAGAAAACGTAGGTCAATATTTGAATTTATAACACTATACAGTTTTTTGGGCTCATTAAATATGAGAATACTCAAATTAAATGAGGAAAAATTGAGAAAAATGGCTCTAAATCAGAATTTCCTAGGTTCTAAATAGACAAAAACATATTTGACCGTACTAATACTGAGAGAGAGAGAGACAGAAAGATATTTAAAAAGAAAAAAATCAACTAATAAAAATAAATGGCCATATTAAAGGGAAATTTATCCAGTCCCAGGAAAAAAAGACAACAAAGAAAAAGTGATTTTCACTTAAACATACCAAGAAGTGTTCCAGGAGCCAGTGAAGGTTTCGTAAACAGTATTGTAGAATCTGCATCAGGCGATCCTCCGGGTTTATCTTGCGTTTCTTCTTCTTCTGGAGCGTCTTCACCAACAACTGCAGTTTCTTCACCTTCTACATCAACCATTTCATCGTCCACATCATCCTCTTCTGCTCGTACTGCGAATCCTTAAATCAAAATATCAAGATGTGATTGAGAAACTTCTTCATAAATAATTTAATTGTTTCTCTAAAAAATCAATATTCTATGATTACAAAAGGTATATTTTTGAAAAAAATCGAATAATACGATTCATAGACAGAAAATTTCTTTGACACAAGCTCTAGTTTCAACTTTTCAGCAAAAATACAAATTTCTAATTTCTAACCTGGATTGACAGTCAAAAGAACGGCTGGAAGAGCGATGAGGAAAAGCAGAAAAAGGTTCTTCATGTTGAGAAATTACTAAGAAAACAGTAAGAATGAAATAAGCAATGTCACATATCCTGCCAAAGTGTGATGAGAAACTGTCGGCGTCTCAGAAGGATGTTGTTAGACTGTTGGACGTGGAGCCTACCACTAACACATGGCAGTAACTATCTGCCAACATAGGAATAATAATCGAAAAATATTAAGTTATATAAAAAAGTAAAAAGAAAACCTTTCTGAAACAAAATATCGATGAATAAAATATGCTGCAATCTTATCCAAACTTAAATTCTATCATTTATCGTTGTAAAATATTATATATTCTCCATCAGACTACTTCTAACCTCTTTGAAAACTAGTCAGATATACAGGAGTAACATGGAATTATAAAAGAGATGACGTCATCGAGAATAAAAACAATTTTAATCACTAATCTTTTAATAATGAAAACAAATCCAAAATTTCAACAGGTATTTTATTTTTATTTTTCGCTGAACGTTTTCAGGGCAGGGCCGCCACATCTCAGAGCCGGGCCCAGGACCAGATCACGGGCCCCCCACTTCTCAGAGCCAGACTGAAAATTCTAGTACTTTGCTATAGGACTTTGGACATTTTAAAAATATTTTCATCTTGAGTTTAGAGCAAAATGAGAATAACAGCCGACAATCGATGAGCAAATGTCACTTTCGGGACTTGTAGTTTTATTACGACTCCTAATGAAATATACTATTCTGGGACTGCACTTGTTTTGTTGTTTATGTTCAACAAATATATAGATCCCATTCCAATAAATATAGGCTACGCACGTCTATATTTCTGAACACCATTCTTTTTACAAGCTCATAACCTATACATTTTTCCCAATTAGCGAGGCCCGACCCGGGCCCCGACAGCGGTATGTATATTTATTAGCCTCAGACTAAGTATTTGACCCAAAAATTAATATGAAAACCCCCTCCCTTTCCTCCATAACCCTGGTGAAGGCTTCCATGTCAAGCAGAAACTTTGGCATAAATAAACTCAATTTAACTATGAAATGTAGTTTTTGTTGAATCAAAAAACGGAATTGTCATTTCTTAAGATTCTCACGTACACAAAAGTGTCAAAACCACACAGCAACATCACATGAATAAGAGTGAGGATTTAAACGGTAATATTTATATGTTTTTGTAATTCGGCGAACGCTTAAGGTTTGGAAGTTGAATTTAATTATAGGGGTTTTGTAGTCTTTTAATTTAATATGGAGTCTTTTGTAGGGTCTAAATGAGATCATAAGGCTGTATCTGTTGAAGACGTTTATTTATAATTCAAATTAAAATAATTCAATTCAAATAAAGGGTCTCACCGTGTTTCCATGTGAAATCTGCACTGGCGTTTTTCTTGACTTTGATATCATTATTTTATTTCTAGCTCCCAGAAATAATTTTTCGTCAATTATCAATCCCCCAACTGTACTCGTTTTGAGGGAATAAGGGTTTAGACCCCTAACTTCAAAGTCGTTTTACTATGAAACTATACTAGATATTTAAATGAAACTAATCTGAATTGAAGCTATTGATTAGGTGTACCTTGCGTATTTTTTTCATAATTTTTGGGCCACTTATAAGATAAAAAAAAAATGTGAAGATTTGAGGGGCGGTTTTCCCTAACAACCCCTCAAAGCACACCTACCAACAAAATCACGTAAAATCAGTAATTTCTCAACTATTATCTGTTAATGTTTCATAGATGTGTGAAAGGTGCGTAGTTTTTCGATCTGTGTAATACAGATTATGCACTCAGCAATGTGAGGGTTCATATTTAAATAACAAAAATTTCCTAAGAGTAACTTGAGATATTTTCGATACATCTGGTTTTTAGTGTTTTGCTATCGATATATGGTTTTTGTAATTTTATCGCAGTAGATAATGACTCCTACCTTTAATTCTACCTGAAATGTAGGGAGGTACTTACTGGAATTTATTCAATTTATTTTCCTTGATCAGTAACTTTTTTCTTTTTTCATGTTTCAACAAGATCAATAAAAATTCAGTAGTTGTATTATATGTTATTATGATATAATAATTTTATTATGGTCCTTGCTTGAATTTATTTGAATTGAATCATTTTAATTTGAATTATAAATAAATGTCTTCAACAGATACAGCCTTATGATCTCATTTTGACCATAGTTAGGCAAAAATTAGCAAGCGCTAAAAGCTGATACCTCTCCGCTAATTTAGCGATACCGTAGAAACCCAGCGCTAATAATTAGCGCATAGCGACGGCATAGCGACGGCATTGCGCTAATCGCTAATTTATTCATGAAATGTTTAAATATCGTGATAGCTAATAGCTTTAGTTATAGTTACAACATTTTGCTTTCTTCTTCTTCTTGAGGCGCGATGTTCCGTGGACACAAATCCCCAATCACACAGAAAAATGCCTTTAAGCGCTCTTCATATTTATGAGCACGTTTGAAGAGAATAATAAATTCGTACAACTTTATTGCTATTTTTTTTTTTTTTTTTTTTTTTTTTTTTTATAAAATAAGAGTATGTTGACAATTAAAGTTCAGCAGGCGCGAATTAGAACGAACTAATAATTATAAAGGCATTAGCAAATTATTTAGGGATTTCTGTTATATAATACTTTTCATGAATGAAACAAGAAATGTGAAGAGTGTTTCATTATTTTTTTAAAAAATGGTTGTGAATAAATAACTGTTGTTGAATTTAAATAAATGATAATAAACTTCTTTATTACGAACTTTTCCATAAGTGCGCATGCGCATGTTGACAAATTTAGTTGTTTACATTAGCTCTCATAACCCTCATAACAGTAAACTTTAGGGCTTAATAACTTCTTTCCTAGTTGAATGCGAACTTTTTTTTTCAGCGGATTCGTGTTTAGTGCATCAAAATACGTTATTGTACAAAATTTGAAAGAAATCGGTTTGGAGGACTCTAAACTTCAGTTTTACCTAAAGTTATATGCGGTGCATGCCCCCGGGCTCAGAGCAGACCGAAAGTGAACTTTGAGATGGCAAAATGTTGTAACTATAGCTAAAGCTATTAGCTATCACGATGATTAAACATTTCATAAATAAATTAGCGATTAGTGCACTGCCGTCGCTATGCGCTAATTATTAGCGCTGGGTTTCTACGGTATCGCTAAATTAGCGGAGAGGCATCAGCTTTTAGCGCTCGCTAATTTTTGCCCAACTATGATTTAGACCCTACAAAAGACTCCATATTAAATTAAAAGACTACAAAACCCCTATAATTAAATTCAACTTCCAAACCTTAAGCGTTCGCCGAATTACAAAAACATATAAATATTAAATATGTTAAATCCTCACTCTTATTCATGTGATGTTGCTGTGTGGTTTTGACACTTTTGTGTACGCGAGAATCTTAAGAAATGACAATTTCGTCTTTTCATTCAATAAAAACTACATTTCATAGTTAAATTGAGTTTATTTATGCCAAAGTTTCTGCTTGACATGGAAGCCTTCACCAGGGTTATGGAGGAAAGGGAGAACTATCCCGTTTCATGGTGGCTACATTTCTCGGCAGAATGTACGACTTGGGGCTCTAAATAGTAGGAAAGTTTTCATATTAATTTTTGGGTCAAATACTTAGTCTGAGGCTAATAAATATACATACAAAAATTCGCTAAAACTCAAAACTCGACCTGTAGTGAGGTACTGACAGACATTTATTTATTTATATTGGCCTTTTGAATTGAATTTTTCAGTGAATCCAAGTGTGAATCCAAATGGATTCGTATTCATAGATGTGAATCCGAATGGATTCGGATTCATATGTGTGAATCCGAATAGATTCGGATTCGGATTCATATGTGTGAATCCGAATAGATTCGGATTCGGATTCATATGTGTGAATCCAAATTTCGGATTCGGATTCACACTTGCAAATATGAATCCATTCGGATTCACACTTTTGAATACGAATGTATTCGTATTCGGATTTACACGTCAAGGTGCTGTGAATCAAATTCGGATTCGGATTTACGAATACGAATCTGCCCATCTCTGACTCCACAGCTACAATGATTGAAGCAGGTCAGGATGTAGCTGGAACGACATCGCACAGTGGGGCAATCGAAGAAAAAATTCAAAAATGCAATGTCCATTTATGGAGTTAATTTTTACGCCTTTTTATCCTTGATTAGTCAAAAAATGAAAACCTTTTCGCTTGTTACATAAAAAAAAAATTAAAGCTGAAATTGTCGTTTTTCTTGCATTTTTAAGATTATTCCTATTTCTTGGAATTGCAAACAATTTCGCTAAGAAGCTAAAAATAAGTCGAAACATGAACGTGTTTAACTTTAAATGTCCTTTTATTAATAACAGAAATGTTTAGGATGTGTTAAGTATAGGGTAGGACAGATATGTTTTTTTTCTGAAAGAAAAACAACGACCTCTCGCCTCTGATATGGATTTGATTACCGGTCCACTTACTCTATGAAGCACTATCATGAAATGATGTTCTCTTGGAGGACATAGTTGGACAACGAGGTAACGAAAGTCAATCACGAAAAGTATCGACTTTATTATGGGAGGTAACTCTTTGTTTTCCCGGGGGGTACATTTTCGAATTTGATAGTCCATTAAATACAAATTTTAGGGAAAAGCACTGCTGTTATTTCAAGAAAATGGTTGTCTTTGCTTGCCAGAGGGATAGTTTTCAGCGAGAGGTAGGTAATGCATTATTGTACGTTAAAAGCCATCCTGTCTATGACAATTTCTCTTTATTGTGATTCTTCTTTTCTTTTTTTTTTTTTTTTTTTTTTTTTCATAGTTCACCACAAGTATTGTATCTTGCAATGAAGCTGAGCTTAAAACTGTCTCTAATGGCAAGAAAGAAACTCTGAAAGGATATGATATTATCTGCGAAGATACCATTTTATTCCCTGAAGGAGGTGGGCAGGTAAGAAAATATCAGATATTATTTTTCTAACTTTATCAGTTATTACAAAACACACATTTTATCCTCTTTAAGACAGCGAACAGTCTGACTCTTCCAGTTGATTTTATTTCATGTTAGGATGAAAATTTATGCACAAAAATTATATTTAAAATCCAAAATATTTCACAATAATTTATGTAATTGGTCTGGTTCTTGTAAATAAAAAAAATTAAATAGATTTAGTTTTTCTTTTAAGGTGGAAGGACGAAGCCTTTGTTATCTTGAGGTTTTCTACCTCATATTTCTCACGTTATTTGACTATTATAAATAGTTTGATTACATGAAGGTTGCTGAACAATAATGCAATAACAACTTTTAAATATAAATATGGGATTAAAAACGTTTATGGCAATAATAAAGAGGATAATTAGATATTTCAATTTTCAATGTCCACTTATATTAGACTAACATTTTTTGGGCCGGTTTCTACAGATCACCACCGTTTTCTAACTACAATAGGGCTATTGCCAGTTCTTTTAAGACTCCTAATGGGAATGCAACCTACGACCTTTGGCACAGAGTGCACACACCTTAGCACTCATGTCCACTGGGCCTCCAGGAGATAATTATAATAACAAAAATGAACATGAAATTGAATTAAATCTAGTTAGGTTATAGTTAAGTCTGGGTTCCCACCAAGTTTTGGAAATGGAATTCCCTGACATTTCTCTGATTTTTTCCTGACCTTCCAGATACTGATAATTGATAGTAATCGGGGGATTCAGTGTTAGAGTGTACATAATAAATAATAAAAGAAATTTGGATGTTTAAGATAATTACATGAGTTAATAAACATGCACTAACTTAATATGGTAGCTTACAGGAGTTAAAAAAAAAAAATATATGCAAAATTAAAAGACTGAGTTGAGCATGTTAACTGAACTTGGGATTCATAATGACATGATTGTGAAATGAATATTTTCTCTGATATCTAAAAGATATGCTTATATTATTAATCAGAACAATACAAAAATTAACTAAGGAGAGTTTTATTAATTTTTTGACTAAAGACTATTACCATACATGATTAAAATACAGGTACGTCAGATAATGCTGGGAATTCAAGCCAACAGATCTCTAGTTAAGAGCCTTAAAAATATAGCCAAGAACAGGAGTCTGAACAACTCCTAATCAAAAGTGTCTTTAGACCCTTTTTTGTAGAGAATTTAATAAGCTTTCGAATGGTCACCATCCACTTACCACAATTTCCCAACCGTTCTCGAGATATTAAGGAAAATATACAAAGTTCTCAAAACTTTTCATGTCTGTTAATAAAATATTTTATTCTAATCCTTCCTTAACTCCAAACCTAACCAAAATTTAAACATTTTAGTTTGGATGAATTTCGAACACGCAGAAAAACGGTTACAGATATCGCCTTAAAAATGGTTTAATTGGTTTTTCTATGTGAATGAACCTATAAAACGAGTTCCTGCAAGCATATGATGTAGTGTAACAATTTTTTTCGCGCAAATTTCGCCCCGAAAACCATGTTCCGGAGGATGGATTCTGCTAGTTTACGAACTTGACCTTTCAAATTAGATGAAAGATTTTTGCACCAAATTTCATTAAAATCGGACCATTTTGGAGCCTGAGAGAGAGCGAATAGGCAATTATATATATATATATATATATATATATATATATATATATATATATATATATATACACACAAACACAAACACACTTGAACCACCGTTATTTTCGAGATCTAGAGGTTCTGAAACAAAACTTTCTAGTCGGCACTTCCGGATTGTGTCATGAGGTCAACCTCATATGGGGGGTTCCTCCCTATGGAGGGAGGGAATAACCGCACTAAAGCATCAGATAGCAGGATTAATCTACAGACAACAGAAACAGAATAATCATTACAAATGAAGTGGCCAAGTCAAGACTTACACCATTGAATTCCAACTGAAGTTGTGTTCTTACCCTACTTCCATTCTCAATCCCTTGTATCATACTCAGTTTATGTAAAAGATTTCTCTCCTAAAATGTTAGTCTCAAAGAAACCGGACGATTTAACTCTTGCATTTGAATACTTTACAGCCTTGTGACTACGGGTTTTTAGATGATGTCCGAGTTCTGTCTGTTCAGAGGAAGGGCGCTGAAGCTGTTCATTTCGTCGAAAAACCTCTCGATCCTGGAAAGACTGTCAAGCAAATTCTAGACTGGGACAGACGGCTCGACCACATGCAACAGCATTCTGGTAAAAACTAAATTATTGGAGATTAATATTATTTTTTAGTGGAAGGTGCAAACCTCATTATCACTATTAAAATTTACTTTATTTTTAAACTGATTAATTTAAACATGCTTCTGTTATTAAAGGGCAGCATCTATTAACGGCTATAGTTGATGCAGAATTTGGGTATGCGACTACATCTTGGTGGCTGGGTGAAGATATTTCTCATGTTGAACTGGGTATGTTTCAAGCATGTATTTTTATTGCATGTAAGAAAAAGTCAGTCACGCAGGAACTGCATAACTAAGCACTTTCCTCAGAATTGGGTAGTGTCGAGTGCATTCCTGAATAATTTGCTTAAAATAACCTATATAGATAAATAAAATAAAAACATAAATTGTTCTACATAAATTGTTTAGCCTCTGTATCTCTAATGGATCTATTTTGAATATTTTATTCTCCTCTCCAAAATATAACAGCCCATTGCAAGGGAGGTCTTCAAACTTCCTCACAGGTGGAGTCATATAAGCAATATGTATTTGATATCAATTATCAACATATTTTTCAGATACTCCTAAAATTACTGAAGAAGAAATAGAGAAACTTGAAGTTTTAATCAACGAAAAAATACGAGAGGGTTTAGCAGTTACTGTGGATGTATATAAAACAGGAGATCCTTTTCTAAATGAAGTAATCACTTCTATTACTTCAGACTGTATTTATCACATCATTACTATTGGTTCTTATTCTATTTTTTTAAATTTTAGTCGAGAACTAGAGGACTCCCTAAAGATCATGTTGGCGATGTTCGACTCGTTACAATAGAGAATATTGAAAGCAATATGTGCTGTGGAACTCATGTTTCTAATCTCAGCCAGCTTCAGGTTAAACCATTTCTTATACTTACTCTCATAACAATTTCAATCTGTTTCAGCCAAGATTTTACTTTCTTGTTTCTCCGGTCTTATAAAAATTATTATAAATTTAAGATTGTAATATCCTTAAAAAAAATACCAAATATCTTGATGAAAGTTTAGTTGTGTTGTTCATAATAATGAAACAATTAAATAATCATGGTTTAATACTCGGGAAAGCACAATCAAAATGTAGCAGCAACACACGTGATCCCAGTGAGGCCTTTTTTCCATTAAGATAGTTGAAATCTGACATTGCCATCGGATTGGGATACTATTTGTATACTAGGCATATGCATTTCATTGTGATCTGATCATTTTGTGCTACAAAATAATTAACTTTATAAAAAAATTGAATCATTGGCACTAAAATACTTCATAGTTGTAAATTTTGCAACTATTTGTTTCTTGAAGCATGATGATTATATTAAAACAACCAATATATTTATGTGTGGCAGAAGATCATGAACAACTAAATAAATATAAAATAAACTCAAATGAAAACTTCACCCTCCAACCAGCTCTTTTTCTGAACCCTACCACCACATTCAGAAATGAATGCACATCCGTGAAGCATAGTTCTTTTTCTTCTCATCGGTAAGCCTATTTTCATCCTGTAATTAATAATTTTATATCTGTTTCTATGTTACCCATTTAAATTTTAAATCTGTGTTAATCTATCTCGAATTTAAGCTCTAGATAAAACACACCAAATGTATCATTTACCCTCTTCAATTTATAATGTTTTTCTGTTTCTGTAATTTCTTTTGTGTGTATACATATATATATATATATATATATACAGGGTGTCCCGTAAATGTCTAGTCATATTGTGAGGGGTAATAGAGGACCCTTAGGGGAACAAAAAATGTTCTATGACTATTTCCCGAATTCTCGCCCATAAGGGAGAAAACGTTGTTTTATTGTTTTTTCGAGACAAACGTACTTTTTAGAAGAATAATCGTTGTAGCTCTGTCCCAGGTGGTACTACTAAAAAGGGTGTGAAACCAATACTACCTAACTCCTCAATGGACAGGATCTGAGATTTCCGGGTTTCAGAAAAACTTCCTCATTTAACCAGCTTTTCATTCATGTATCACAACCCTGTGTTATTGAAGTATTTGAACGATTTAAGAACAAAAGTTTTAAAAAAAAACATGGATCTGTGAAAAGAAAATTATATTTTTTTCTTGAATTTATTCAAAAAGCTGAAGGGAAATATTTTTTTTATAAATGTTTACATAAATATTAAGTAAATATTTACTTAAAAGAATAAAAAAAAAATTACTTCCACGGATATAAAAAAAATCTTAAAACAGTAAATAAATAAAATACACATTTATTTTGAATTTATTAATTCAGGTAACTAATACTGGGTCCAGGAGGCGGCCATTAAGGAACCCCAACCATACATTAACCTAAAAAATTACTATTTTTACCTATATCACGCATTTGAACACATTTTTACAGGACTATGTACATATTATTTATGAGGGATAGAATTTTTAATTACCACAACAAAAACGCATGGGCTCAGAATCCCAGTGAGTTTCACAAGCGTAGCCATCAGTATTAATTTAAGGTAAAGCATTTGTTTTCTTAATATAAGTACTTGTAAAAATGTGTTCAAATGCGTGATATAGGTAAAAATAATAATTTTTGAGGTTAATGTATGGTTGGGGTTCCTTAATGGCCGCCTCCTGGACCCAGTATTAGTTACCTGAATTAACATATTCAAAATAAATGTGTATTTTATTTATTTACTGTTTTAGGATTTTTTTTATATTCGTGGAAGTAATTTTTTGTTATTGTTTTAAGTAAATATTTACTTAATATTTATGTAAACATTTATAAAAATAAATATTTCCCTTCAGCTTTTTGAATAAACTGAAGAAAAAAATATAATTTTCTTTTCACAGATCCATGTTTTTTTTAAACTTTTGTACTTAAACCGTTCAAATACTTCAATAACACAGGGTTGTGATACATGAATGGAAAGCTGGTTAAATGAGGAAGTTTTTTCTGAAACTCGGAAATCTCAGATCCTGCCTATTGAGGAGTAACGCTGGAAAGAAATATCAATAAAATGTCAGGAAATTTAGAATAGCTTTATTTTTGTAAGTTATACATACTTACATTCATTCATTTTTACGTTTACCCGCAACTAGTCTTATAGTAAATTTACTCAGCTTTCGATTGGTTTCACTCCCTTTCTAGTAGTACCACCTGGGACGGAGCTACAACGATTATGTTTCTAAAAACCACGTTTGTCTCGATAAAACAATAAAACGACGTTTTCTCCCTTATGGGCGAGAATTCAGGAAATCGTCATAGAACATTTTTTGTTCCCCTAAGGGTCCTCTATCACCCCTCACAATATGACTAGACATTTACGGGACACCCTGTATATGTATATATATATATATATATATATATATATATATATATATATATATATATATATATTGGTATTAACTCTGTCCCTTTTTTAAAGCCCCGATGAAGGCTTGAATCTCATGCCGAATCGACAGCCAATAATAAAACTCATTTTTTTTTTTTTTTTTTTTTTTTTTTTTTTTTTTTTTTTTTTAACGGCGCATCTACATCTTGGCCATTAGCGCCAGGCTATCTATAGGTTGCCACCCTTTTATAATGCCAACAGCACATGGTCGGTCACCCATTCAGGTACTGACCACGTCATTTTCTTATTAAAAAAAAATTAGTTTACCTTGGCCAAACCCTGACAAATTCTGTTGAACTTTTTATTATTTGACCTTCTGCCTAGCACGAACATTTGTAAATGTTTAAATAATTCGATAAAAAAAATTAATTTAAAGTTGTTAACGTGTCTAGGGTCATAGGTTCAATTCCCACTGAAAACCTGTAGAAAGAAATAAATGTTAAACTTTATACAAAAACATTTGGTATTTTCCTTATTTTGGTTGCTTCTCATATTAAAGGTTCTTTCTTTTGCCAACTCCTGTTTGTGTTTTGTTATTGATGCAAAAAACATTAAGTTGTCTTATCTTTCTTTTGAACATAATTTTTTATTAACAAATTATATTTACTTCAGGTGATAAAGTTAATGGGAGCTGAAAAAGGTAAAAAAGGAAAAACGAACTTAATGTTTCTGGTAGGAGGACGTGTTTTGAAAAGGCTTTCAGCTATGTTGAGGAGAGAGCAAGCTCTAACAGCTATTTTAAAGTAAGTTCTTCCGTGTATTTGTATTTTTATTATGAACCAGAGATGGGCATCATTTTAATTATAAATGAAAATACGAATTTATACGTACTTCATATATTTGTAAATAAGAATATAAATAAATTTGTATTCATAAGTGTGAATACAAATTAATTTGTATTCACGTATATTAAATATAAAAATACAAATAAAATTTCATTCGCAAATTTTCCTGCGAATACAAATAAATTCACAGAAAAAATTGTAAATAATCACAAAAAATGTAAATATTTACAAAAAATCAAGTGATTACAAAAAATTTCACATTAAAATATGTGAATACAAATTTATTCACAATATAATTTGTGAATACAGATTTATTACCAAAAAAAATAGCAAATAAATTATGAATCTATTTGTATTAATGATAATATGATATTACAAAAGTTATTGAAGGTGATTTTTTTTTAAGTGAAGTCCCTTAGTATTTTTTTTTTACTTTTCTTTTTTAGAGGAGTTGATACATTTATTTGTAATATTTAATAACTTTTGTTATTAACTCGTAGGCTTCCACGGTCCGAGTCATTACAAATATTATAGTCTTCTGGTATTGACCGTGTCACAAACTTCTTTGCCGACGTTTTGCTAGTCATACTGCCAGCTTCCTCAGGGCTTAGTCTGAGAAACTTCTCAGACTAAGCCCTGAGGAAGCTGGCAGTATGACTAGCGAAATGTCGGCAAAGAAGTTTGTGACACGGTCAATACCAGAAGACTATAATACTTGTAACTTTTGTTATTGTTGAAATTGAATTTTAATAAAAATTTCATCAAAAGTTTTTATTCGCCAAAGCATATTTTGATACACTCTTTATCTTAATTCATCCAATGAAATAATTATTAAGAAAAACCGTTCTGACAAAAATATTTACAGCCAATTCATTATTTATTTCTTTATTTGTGCAATTAATAATCTTTATTTATTTAATTTAATTTCAGCAATGCTCCTGACACTCATGTTGAGCTAGTCGACAAACTCATGAAATCCGCAAAACTCTCAAACAAGGTGATAATTTATTTTTATTAAATTCGATCCCCGCAAGGAGTGGTGGCTTTAAGCGAGTAAATTTCCTCCTGGATCCGCTCCTTCTAAGCTCCTCGTGCCAAAAATTTGTATCTGTGGACAAATTTTACTTGCTTCTGACAAAATGTCCTCTAAAAAGACAAAGATTTTGAATTCTTAATTCCTCCTTTTACTAATGCTTTTAAAAAACAATAATTTTCAGAATGGTTCTATCAAACTGAACAAAACATTACAATCTTCGAAAGATATGTTTTCAAACTGTCCATTTAAATATTTCACAACTTTTAGAATAAGTCTATAGTTTTAGCAGTTAAATCTGAAATAATTAACAGCAAAAAGTGAAATATTTTACTTTTTAAAAGCACCTTATCATTTTTATATTCACCTTTAACCAAAAACTTATTTATTCCTATTTTACATGACATTTTGGCCATTTAGCTGTTTTCATGCTTAAAAACAGTAGCCTTTTTTTTTAATTTTTTAGGCTGCTATTTTTAATTGAGAAAATGGCCAAACTGTCGTGTGTAAGAGGAATAAATAAATAAATAAGTTTTGGTTTGAGGTGAAGATCAAAATGATAAGGCGTTTTTCATAAGTTTGACCTTAGAACATTTTTGTGAAAAAAATATCATACGATATTTTATTTTATTGTTCTGTATTTATGTAGTTTTTCATTATTTTTAAATTTACTTACTTATGTATTTTAGAATCTACAAACAGTTTTGAGGGATTTGGCAGCCCAAGAAGCAAAAGCTCTTAAGGAGAAAGATCCAAAACCAAAGTTTTTCTCACTTCACAAGTAAGATTAAAAAAATATATATTTATTAATTATTCATAATAAAAACATTATTTGTTTGAGACCCTTTAGGGGGCGAGGTTAGCTCAGTTGTAGAGCACTCGACTAATATGTTGGAGGACCCCCGAGTTCAAAACCCCCGAGCAAGCACTAAAGATTTTATCTTCTAGTGTCTTCTTTCGTGGGTTGGATTCGGGATCCAGACTGTCCCTTGGCCCACCTACCTTTTAATTAATTGGGTTTCTGCAAAGAGCAAAACCAATACTGACCACATTATCTCCCTATTGGGCCGAATGGTCAAGAATCAGATATCTCTATAGTACCTGCCCCTCTGGGCCCACATGACCTGTTACAGGGTTGATTTGTTTGTTTTTTGTTTGACCCTTTAATAAAATATAATTTAACACTAGAGATGAGAATAAAATTTTCCTGTGAAAAAATGACAAGAAGCTTTCTGTCTCAGGGGTTCCAAAGAAATTTTACCTATTACTGAAAATTTGTACAGAAATTATGGATAGGGTGTGAGGAACACTTAAGAAATTGTATATTTTTTACGAACGCCTCATAAAGGAAAACTATTTTTATGCCACACATTATGATGCTGTTGGCTTGGAAACATTATTATAACAAGGTCTAGAAATTGGAAAATACTTTTATAAAATTGGAGAGTCGTAAATGGGGGAATCTCAACATATGTTATAATTATAAATTTGCATGATGCTAAATTGTTGTTATTATGAAAAAAAATTATTTTATTTTTAATGTTTTGCTTTAACATCTTTTCTCCTTCCCACCAAAAGGCTTATGATGTTGATCCAATGGCGCAATCTGGAAGTGCCAAGTCAAATATTGAATGAAAGATGTTTTCAAACTTCTTACTTTCAGTAGAATTGCTTTTTAACTTACTTATTGCTAGTAGTTCTAAGGAAATAATTTTAGCAGGTTTTATTGTGAACAAAGCAATTTCATCATACTCTTTTCTGTTTTAGGAAAGAAGCTGAAGTAGATTTTGTGAATGTCTTAATAAAGGAAGTTAATGATCCAGTGAGTATATTTTAAGCAATTATTACCTTTCATAAATAAATTTCCATTGTTTTTTTTCTTTAGAAGAGGATATTTTTAAAAAAATATATAATTCCTCATTTGATAATTATATTATAAAACCAATTGTTTTTTATTATGGAAATAAGTTATGAAAATTTGTAGAAATATAATCCATGTCTACAACTCCATCAATATGAAGGCAATGAAATAGAGTTACCGTAATGCCAGTTCATTGAGCTCAACCATTTCAAGTAAGGAGACCAATGTTATGAGAGTGCTTTAGTTGAGGAAACCCACTTTCCTAATGGATCGATTTTGATTATTTTATTTTTTACTTTTCACTTCAGTTGAACACGAGTTTTGTTGCAATATAACTACAATTTTGACCATTTTAACTATTAGAGTGCTGCGAGATGACCCGCCCTACCAATATCTGGGTGTGATAATCTTGCAATGCAATCATTACCCCTTTTATTCTGAGTGTCGTTTATTTATTTTCCCGTCCTTTTTGGATGTGGACCAGCAGTAGCGGAGTTAAAAATATATTTCTTTTTTTTTTGTGTGTGTGTGTGTTTATGTTTATCAACATTTGGGTTATTAATGTCGGGCTGTCTACAGGTTGCCACCCTTTTTTATAATACCAACAGCTCTTACAAATTTGCAATATTCACATATTTATATTATTTGAAAATTTACATGAGTTCCTCCGCTGTTTCGATCTATGCACTTTTTTATACATTATTTTTAATTTAATAATGTTTTAGTGCTTGGTACTGTTTTAAAAAAAGAATATGAGAACAATGTTACATTGCATTCCTTGCAAAATATTTTGTAGGAATTTTTGAGAACAAAGGGAAGGAAAGTTCAAAAGGGCTATGGAGAAGTGTGAGGTTCAGCCCGATGGATAAAGGTCATTGCCCGTCTTCCAGCTAGATGTAGTAAACAGGGCACCTAAATGAATTTTAGTGGTAAACTGGGACCTATTAGTTTCTCTAAAATCTCCTTACTTGCCAAAACGTATGTTCAAGTCATCCGCTTTCAAGGCTAACACGTAATTCAGCGAGAACTGCTGGATAAGTCAACAGCACCAGGAGCATGGCTCTCTCAGTCTTGAGGAGAAGTCATCCCCAGCTAGGGCACAGCCTCCTCCGACTTTTACAGCAGTCAACCGCACTCCAAGAGTTAATAAATTGGGTCTGGAGTTTAGCCACCCCCTTTAAATGGACCAATTTTGCTAGTTAACAACTTGTTCAATTGTTAGTTTTTTTTTTTAATTATTATGTAGTTATTTAAATATTATTTAAAGTATATGTGAGCATTTAACTTTTTTTTGTGCAATAATGATAACAGACAGAGAGCTGGTAACGCACGTTTCATGAAGTGTTTTATGCACCTTGAAATTTTGCTATAATGTATCTCTTGAGTAAATAAGAAGGTAAATATGTGTTGGCTAGACTTACCATGGAACACTAGGTATTACGCAAAGGGGAAAGGTGCAAAATAATATGGTTGGCCCAGGAAAAGTGTGTCATTCAGAAGCCAACAATCTTTAATGTAAAATTAAGGCAATTTTACAATGAATAATAAATAAGGCAGACACTTTTAAGGGGGTTAACATGTAAAAAAAAACAAAAAAAAAAACGAACCCAAGGTAGTTTTTTTTTTTAATATTAAATGAAGTGCTTTATTCACACTGTGATTTAAACAGCGTCTTCAATAAACATAATTGAAAATCTTTACTAATTGGCAGACACTTTTTGTGGAGTTTGATTATCATCAAACATGATAATAAATGTTGCCTATGATAGGCTGAAAATGTACAGCTTTACAAAATTAACCAACCAAGACCCAATGAGATCGCGGAGAACAACCACAACTGCCCCAATGATTGGTGCTCTCTCTCATTCTTACGGTTACACGCATCGTACTGCAGTCTTACATGTTAACTCTCTTACTTATTATTCAATAATTTTACATTTAAGATTATTGGCTTCTGAATAAAATACTTTTCTTGGGCCAACCATATATTTGTGCTCCTTTTCCCTATGCGTAGTATCTGGTGTTCCACAATAAGTCTAGCCAACATATATTTACCTTCTTATTTACCCGAGAGATGCACTGTAGCAAAAGTTCAAGGTGCATAAAACACCATGAAACAAGCGTTACCAGCTCTTGGACTGTAATGACTTTGTGTCCTTGCAAAAGACTGAAGATGAGAAAGTTGTCTCAAAATGTATTTACTCTCATTAAAGATTCTTGAACTACTTTTTTTCTTTTTTTTTTTTTTTTTTTTTTTATTAATTATTTTTGACCATTATGTAGGCGAGGCACCATTGTTCAGTACTAAATAGTTTCTGGTCTCACTCAGCCTTGAGAATGAATGACCTAGCTATATCTCTGACCAAACTATCTCCCCACTCCTCTGAACTATCAAGCATTATGACACATCTATACTGTACTTAACTATCCTCTTAGCCTTTCCAACCTGCTGAAAGACTGATTTGAACTAAATATTTATTGTAATAATCTAAGTCCTTCTTTATAGAGCATCCTTCTTTTCTTATCTATTGGCGAAGAAAAAGGTTCTGGCCACATGGTTCTATATGGCGAAGAAAATCTTATTGCTGAACTGGGCCCTAAGTAAGTATTCTCTTCCTTTTTGTATCATTAATCTCTGTAAAAATCATTTTATTATAAGATTGAGACCCTTCGTTCTCGATAACACATTGCCTGCATTTTTTCACTTTTGCAAAATTGTCTTGAGTTCTAAGGCTGAACTACATGTTTTTTTTGGTGTGCTGAACACAAATATGACGTCCATTTTTCTCCATCACATAAGGACTTTTAACAATACGCAAGGACAGGTCATAAAAAACACTACATACGAGTCAATACAAGTTTATTGAATCTGATTTAAAGGTGTTATTAAAAAAAAGTCCGTCTCGCAGGACTGCATCATCTTAGCGCGGTTCCGTTCATATCCCTAGTCTAATTTGGAAAGATTAAAATAGAAGCAGTTATTATTTTGGTTCCACAAGTCTTTTTTTTTAAATTAATTATTATAATGGCATGTCAACCCTTAAGGTCACTAACGCCATTCCTGTGAGTAGTAAAGTCTTGAAAGGTCATGATTTACAATCTTACCTGGAAGGGTCGGCTACACTAGTGACAAGGTGGAAGGGTCGGAAACGGACCCGCTAGTGACAAGGTCTTGGAATCTTGGAAATCTATATTTCTAACAATAAATTGTTTTTGTTATTTTACTTAACCAGTTTTAGTGTCAAATACATTATCCAACTATAAGCAATTAAAAAATAACAAGAAATAAAACAGACAAAAAGAACCATTGGAATAAACGAAATCAATTAATTTAAAGCTTTAAGCACTTTTTTCTCCGATTGACATCGCCTAATTAAAACTTTCTTCAGAACCTTTTTTGTAGAGCATTTAGTAAGCTCCTGAATGGTAATCTTCCGCTTCACAAGATTGTCAACGGTTTTCGAGATACTAACGAAATTATACAAAGTTACCAAAACTTTTTTTGTCTGTTAATAAAATATTTTATTCTAACCCTTCCTTTACTCTAAACGTAACAAAAATTTCAACATATTAGTGTTGATGAAACTCGAACATGCAGAAAATGTTTCAACTGTATCCCATAATTCTATGTACCAAAATCAAAGACAAAGAACCCTCCCTAGGAAGGACGCCAGGCAGTTGAAAAGCTATATATCTTGGAAATCCATATCTCTAACATTAAATTGTTTTCTTATTTTTCTTAACCTGTTTTATTTTCAAATACATTATCCAACAATAAGCAATTAAAAAATAACAAGGAATAAAAAACAGACGAAAAGAACAGTTCGAATAAGCGAAATCAATTACTTTAAAGTTTTAAGCTCTTATTTCTCCGATTGACATCGCCTAATCAAAACTTTCATTAGAACCTTTTTTTTTTAGAGCATTTAATAAGCTTTCTAATGGTATTCTTCCGTTTACCAAGATTCTCAACCTTTTTCGAGATATTAATGAAAGTAAACAAAGTTACTAAAACTTTTTATGTCTGTTAATAAAATATTTTATTCTAACCCTTCCTTAACTCCAAACGTAACCAAAATTTCAACATATTAGTTTTGATGAAAGTAAGCGTTCCGATTTTTTTTGCGCGAATTTCGCCCCAAACGCCATCTTCCAGTAGGCGGATTTTGCTGGTTAACGAACTTGACCTTTCAAATTGGACGACGGATTTTTGTACCAAATTTCATCACAATCGGACCATTAGGGAAGCCAGAAATGAGCGAACAGACAAATATATATATATATATATATATATATATATATACATATATATATATACAAATTTGAACCACCAAATTTGTTATTTTCGGTCTCTAGGGGTTCTGAAACGCGAAATTTTCTAGTCGGCACTTTCGGATTGTTTCATTGTATCAACCTTATAAGCGGGGTTCCTCCCTATGGGGGAGGGAGGAACCGCGCTAAAACCTACATTTTTCAAAATATGTGAATAAGTAGGTATATAAGGTGAAAATTGTGTTTTAAACAAATATATTATAATAGTGAAATCTCGGCGCTAATATCGAAACAGTTGATGCGCCGTTAAAAAAAAATAGTGAAATCTACAAATTTGCAGCAGAGTGCAAGTTTACCTTAACCTCACTCAGCCGTGCAGTAGTGTCTTCACTCTGCTTTTAAAGTGCTCCTTTGTTAGTACTAGCGCAACAATAATGATCATAATGTGAACACAGTTTTAGTTAATACTAGCTGTTACCCGGCGTGCCATGCTACACCTACTTTCTGCCTATGACTCTCCCTGTATCAAAATCTACCTGTATACCCTGTATGTCGAAATCGGTCAAATGGTGTGAATTTGTTTATATCTGTCTAGATGTAGTTCGTGAAAAAGCCAACAGAGGCCAGTACCACAGCACTTCATATAACATCCGACCAGCAGCATAACCTGCGAGTAGATAGCTCTTATCAAAGAAAGGCCAGCGCTCTTTAGTTAGACATCCGACAGAGGCCAGCAGCATAGCCTGCGAGTAGATAGCTCTTTTAAAGAAAGGCCAGCGCTCTTTAGTTAGACAGTGACTGTTGATATTAAAATTGAAATAAACTGCATTAAATGATTATATAATGATGTAAAGTCATCAATGAGTTCAAGTTATTCTAATTATCAAGAACATCAACAAATAAATGTGAGACATTATTCAAAATGGCCGTCAGAATCTGAATGGTTCAGTGTAGCCAGTTTTTCTTGAACAATACTTTTGACCAAATTTTTAAATTTGACTATTTTGGCCTAGCCTAGGATATTTCCCGTATCAAGGCCTACCTGTGTGCCAAGTTTGGTCAAAATCGGTCAAGCGGTGTATATAAGGAACAAACAGAAAAACAGACAGACATGCGATTTTTATATATATAGATTGATCAAAAGGATAACAGCACTATAACGCCTTCCTCGTGTTTTCTCTCTTAAAGAAACAAATTTTTACTGAGCAGCTAAATAGACTTATGCAGTCAAGGTTACCAAGAAAGACAAGTTTAAGCAGGCAACCATCCATTATGCTTTGTTCTTCAATACAGAATTACCTTCGGGTGGGTTTGAACATGAACGAACTGGGAATTCTACTCTTTGTTCTTCAATTTATTTATTTGGATGGAAATCATGAAAAAAAAAACTGTAATCACATGTTTACTATTTATAATTTTGTGTAACTCTGATTAACAGACAACGCAAAATGCAGGATTTTTAAAAAGTTATGTACATGGTCTCACAGCCTTTTAGAGACTGTAAGAGAAAATCACTAACAAGCTAGATTCCATGGTGCTTTATGAAAAAACCCTTTGTGAAGGAGAGAAATCTATACCATTTTCAAAATCAGCACACTAACATACAAAACGAGTTCATGAAAACAATTTTTTCATTCCAGGCCTGTGTAATTAATTTAAAAAATGGCGTAAGGTCATATTGTTGTTACAAATGCAAAGTATTGAATGTGAAAAAATGCATTTTTCATTTTCAATCTATACTGATTGCTGTTGGACTGATGTATGTTGTGGCAAATTCTCAAAAATTAATTATCAAATACAGAAAATCAAACTAAGGAATGTGCATTAGGTCTAATTAAAATATATCATAAGATAAAATATCTATAAGGTAAAATATCTGTAAGATAAGTCATCTATAAGGTACCAACCACTTTTCACATTCAAAACTTTGCATTTGTATCAACAATTTGTATGCGAACGTTTTCTGTCCATGTTTTAAGCTTTTAATTATATATTCCATGTTCGCTTGAGACAATCTCAACATTCTTCCGATGTATTGGTGATTCAGCCCTTGCTTACAAAGTTTAACAATTTCATCTTTACGATGGGAACTCAGTTCTTTTACTAGAATTATCTTAGAATACTGAGCTTTTACTGTTTCTCAAATTGAGAGTAAAAGGTTGTGTTCAATAAAGAATAAAGGATTATGGGTATTAAGCTGAATTATTAACAAGTTTAGAGTTCTCATTATGCCTATTTTAAGTGTATGAATACTTTTTTGCAAATAAATAGCATTTATTATTTATTTAAATTTTAACGTCCATTTATTATTAGCTATGAATTTTAGGACGGGTTATCTATAGGTTACCACCCTTTTATAGCCAGGATAGGGGTGATGCCTTTTCTTTTTTTTTCGAAAGAAAAGCCACCACCCCTAGTGGGAATCGAACCCACGACCTTTGGCACGGAGTGTTAAGTGCTCACGCCTTAACCCTCACGGCCATCGGGTCTCCTAGCATTTATTAGTATAATTATTCCCATTCTTTCGAATGCTGAGGTGGAAAAAATCATTTTCCGCTCCAAAAATGATTTTTCCACCTCAGCATTCGAAAATACTGGAAAAATTATACAAAAAAAATGCTATTTAGAAGTTGTTCAAATAATATACTCATATTTAAATAATCCGTTTTAAAAATTAAAACTCGTCGGAATATTCAAATTTTGCACCAAATATTTTGGAAAAAATCATGGTTATTAATGTATATAATTTACAGCTCTATGATTTTTTTTTAGGTTCTTTGGAATAAAATTGCGTCCGTAAAAAAATAAAAATAGATAAAAGAAGTTCTAATTTATTGTCACTAATATGATCACCAGAAGGCTAAATATTTGCATGACTGAGTATTTTTAAGTTACCTTTCAAGTGGTCAAACTCCGAAATCCATATCGCTGGGGGCACTTTTCATCATCTTATCTTACTATAGCCTTTATAGTAGAAAACAACCACAACAAATCAGTATTCTTTCATAAAGAATTACTTGTTCCTTCATTCTGGCAAGAAATCAAAATGTGTTTAAATTCATTTGAAATCATTTAAGTATCCTTACTTAAAAAATTATATTACACTGTGAACAATGAACATTGATAATTTTTATTTTATTTTTAGGGCAGCAGATCTTCTTTGTGGTAAAGGAAATGGAAAAGGGAATAGATACCAAGCCAAAGTTTCCAACATGTCTAATAGGGAAAAAGTAGTCAAACTTATTGAAGAGAAATTTGCTGCTTCGTAATTCCTATAAGTAAAGATGGAATGGTTGGAATTCGGCTAAATAAACCTCAATATGATTTTGTTTTAAAAAATCTATATTTCGGACGTTTCGGCTACTCATTTGTAGCCTTCGTCAGCGATGGAAATGCCGAGCGGCAGAGGAAGACCAAGGTTGGCAATTAAGTAACCATTGTGAAAGTGTCTTGAGACAACTTCCTCAATGAGTAGCCGAAACGTCCGAAATATAGATTTTTTAAAACAAAATCATATTGAGGTTTATTTAGCCGAATCCCAACCATTCCATCTTTACTTATCACCTCGACGGCTAACTATCTAATCATCATGAGTAATTCCTATAGCTATATGGTTAGCTACTTCATACGCCAAGAATTGAAAAGTCTCAAATCGCCATTTATTTTTGGATTAAGTTGAATTATTAAATATGATCCAACTAACTTCCTGTTTCCTCAGCTAGAAAATGAAATAAATTGTGGGAATTTAATATTTAATGTTCATGGTATGTGTGATTTTAAACACAATAAAATTGATGTGATATTACTGTTTATAAATATCTATACATTCACCTAATATAATATGTATTACTTTTTTTAAATTCTTTTTATTATGTTTAAATTACTAACGCTTGGAAAGTTATAATATATATGAAAAATTAACGAAAGATGCCAATGGCCATAGCCACATTGAATACACCAGTTCCCGTATACCACCGAAGTTAACCATCAATTAATTTACTAAATTATGTACATTGACAAGACATATTTAGTTAGTCGAATTTTTAGAAGGAGGCCCGGTGGGCGTGAGCACTTAACACTCCATGCCAAAGGTTCGATTCGCAATCTAATAATATAATTTTGTTCTTGGGCTAAATTAGTTTTCTCTTCCATACTAAAATAGAGATAATTAATGAGGAGTGCAAATAGAAGTCTTACTCGAAATATTCAGCATGCTTACTCCCATAAATAGTTAATATGACATCCGTGATATAGTGACAACTGTCAATTATAAAGATACTGATGGCGGGCATATAATCCTTGGGCTCTGAATTTTGTTATTCTCCAACAAAACAATTTATTAAATGTCCTACATATTTTTTTTTTACACAAATAATAAAGTGGGCTGCCCAACTTTATTGGGTTGCTGGAGACACAACATGCTGATCAGTCCTCGAGACATTAATTTATCCCGTGGTGTTGTAATTCAATAGTTTTCAATAGTTCTTGGGCATTAGAAGTGCCAAAAAAATAGTTCTTCTAAAAAAACTAGAAAGCAAGATATTTCGTCTTGAAATTTAAGCCTTCATCAGGCCTATAAAACAAGGAAGACTACTAATTACTAAGGAAGTAATTAGGAGGGGTGGAGGGGTACTACTAATTTATAAACAGAAATAATTAAGGGAAAACCATTATACAAAGACAAAGATGAACGATACATGATAAATGTGTTATCGCTACAGATACAGATTTAAAACTTAAAATGTGCGTAGCAAAAAACAGGGTTTAACTGAATAAATACAGGATGATAAGTGGCTTACCGATGAGAGAAAAGAGAACCTTGGCTCACGAGTGTGCAATCATTTCTGGATCCGGTGGATCGAGGTAAGTTTGATAAAATTAGGGGAGGGGAGAATATCAATTCTTATTTTACCCATATTTTAATTTTTAAAACTATATCAATTCACCATTAATTTTATAACAACCATATGTATCATTTGAAGGGGACGGGGAAAAATAGTGCCAAGCAAAAGTCTTAACAAAACTCAACTGTAGTTGTTATATGTTGGATATTATGTGGCACTATCAGTCTATGATGCAAATGCTACTAAAATTTGACTAGAGCTCTGTATGCTACTTAATCCTCTTGCCCCTAACCATTTCAACTGATAGTCCCGTATAATATCCAACATATAGCAGCTACAGTTAAGTTGTGTTGAAAATGTTGCTTGGCACTATTTTGCCCCAACATGAATATGAAAATATAGTTTTATTAAGACACTATAAGACCAAACCCTGAATATATTTTCCTTCACAACCTCGACGATCTCTTCTCAATGAATTTTTATATCCCATTCAACCAATTTCTTCAGGACATACATATTATCTAAGACCAACCTTTCGTAATCAAACAGTAGCATGGCCCCACTGCTTGTGAGATGCAACATCAAAGTTCTCACATTAACACTCTGTCATAGAATCAGAAGACAAGAGGAAATAAATAAATAAAGACATCGTCAAAAAAAAGAATTCATTTATTTATACATGTAGGTTTAGTTAAAGTAATAAAAAAGGTAGAAGTTAACACCAGCGATGGCACTCCTTCACCTGAAAAAGAAAAGAAAGCACGTTAAAATATAAACTTGATCCATAAATTCAAAACTAAGTTAACATTTAACTAAGCGACCAATTGAGAAAAATTCATACAAAATTACATCAACTATATTTTTTTAAAAACATCTTTTCATTTTTTTTTTAAACTCTCATCATTTTATCCTTTAAAAAAATTTCAAGCTGGTGTACAAGATATGAACCAATTTTGTAAAAATCGACAACCCATATTGTTTTAGATATTCTCAAAAACTTGACTTACAAGAAATGTTATTGTAGAATTGACAATTTGTTGGTTAAACAAAATTCCTTAATAAATATTGAGCTTAAAAAATATATACCTTACGAATATGCAGCTCTAATAAAAATAAGCCATAATCTGGATGAAGATCAATACCAAAAGGACTATTTTTTGTAAATTTCAACAAAATGGTTGAGGGAATCTTGGGACTTCTTGTATGAATACCAGTTTAAGTATGAAATGGTCAAATCTAAACCCCTTTTTTTTACCCAATAAAATGGTATTTATAACCATAAACGTGACTATCAATGAGGTTTAGACATTGTAATTGGAGTTTATTTTTAAATAAATACTGGAATTAAATTATTATATTCATGATTCCTTAGGTAGAAGTTTATACAAAGGAATTTGAATAACTTCAGCCTAACTGTAATCAAATATGTTTTTAATCATAACAAATTATATGTTTTAAGCCATAAACATTTTATATAGGTATGCTCCTATGATGAGTAGCTATAATTTTGTTTAGCAAGCACAGTCAATTTTATCCAAAAGTTGAAAACCTTAAATAGGTAATATTGAATAATTTTTATTACAAAATATATTATTGAACCAAGAAATTATGTCGGTTTTTTACAGACACTTGAAATATTTTTTTTTAATTTTAGAAATACCCCTATCCGTTTAAATCTGATATCATGTTTAACAATAACGGAAGATATTTACAAAGGTAAAACGGGAAACATGGGAAATCACAAGTATAATCAGTTAAATTGTACATGATTTAATAAAATCTGTTACAAAAGAAAGGAAAAACACAATATTGAGCTGTCTACATAAATGCAATATGACTGAAATCCTACGTTTCCCTAATCGTTTCGTATATTAGAAAAAACGGAGCTGACATAAAATCTGAGTTTACGTCTCATAAATAAAATACGTTTTTACCTCAATCTTCTTGCTTCACGTTCAGATTCCAACAAAGTAAGGATGTCTCCTTCCCTCACAGGTCCTTTAACATTCCTAATGATTTGTCTGTTTTGCTCTCCAATGAATTCTACTTTGACTTGAGTACACTGTCCCTGAGAACCTGTACGGCCAAGAATCTTCACAACACGGGCCAAAACGTCGGGCTTCTCCATTTTTTCGATTTGAGAATAATTTTCTCACTTCACGTGTTTAGAGATTACAAGCTCAAAGGAGCATGGAGAGTTGCCAGTGCCTCTTCGATGTTTGATGAGGGTATACAGACACTTTAGCTCGTAAGTTAAATTAAAAACATTTTAAGAAAAAAATTCGATATGTTTGTATGTAAGAACAAAAAGTTATTTTAGAGAAAATGTACAGTAAAATTTAGTGTCAGTTAGATATTAATCGATGTATATTACTGGGAAAAGTACATTGTAAAAGGCAAAGTACAGCGAGGATTTACATATTTATATTACAAATTGTTATATTTACAATTGTTCTTTTTTAAAATAAATATAAATTGGAGTATTTTTTTATATGTAGATGTTACCTAATAGAAATAGTTTGAGCGTTACGTCAGCTGTTGGTTGTCACGATAATATGTGTAGGTTATGTCAACTGTCTGAATAGTATGTCTATTGCTAATACGGAATTAGTAGAGAAGAAGTTTTCCCTTGAAGAATGATATTGCTTTGTTTAAGCATAAAATGTATTGTCTTCAGTGGCTCATTCCAGTATTGCTGATACCCAAACCGGTCAACCCTACTCTACTCCAGACCCATGTAATGTTCATGGTTCTTTATTTGACTGGATTCTTCCTGGAAAGAAAGCCCTGCACTATATGCAGTGTTGTGTTCTTGGCTGCAGTTTTTCTTATCTGCTACAGCGGTGTGGGCTGCATGTTCTGGAGTAATAACTGTGATAATGTCCGATGTGAAGACTGATCAATTTGGAAGTTCTCCATCAAGAATCAAACACCGATTCAAGACGAAACCACGAAGATAATGCATTTTTTATTTTTTCCCCTTATTTGTGCGTGAATAATTTTTTAAATCTTTGAATCACAATATATTTTAATACCAGTATGATAGAGTTCTGATTGGTGAAAGTTATTTCTCGTGTCAAACTATGTATGAATGTTTGGCATGATTATCAGTGTGTAAAGTGTATAAATTCACCGTTTAAATGGACTTGTAAAGTTTTTAGCAATGTTAGTAAGAATTTTAGATATGCGACCAAGCTGATAATGCCTCACTAATGGCCTCAAACCATATTTCTTATGTACATATATACATAACGGAAACAACATTTTTGTAACAATTAAAAATAAAAGGAAAATATATAATGGCATCTATATTTTTATATTATGACTCATAGTTTGAATTTCCTTGTATGAATCAGAATTTGATAATTGTGTGACAACATCCATAATTGATGTTAGCCAGCATAAGTTGCCTTAAACAAATATTATGTTTGCAACATCTGTGCAGGAAAGTGAGAATAATTTATGACAAAATGATTTAGTGAAAAAAGTAGAGTGACGGTTGTATAAAAATGCTCATTTTTCAGTATTTTTTCCAAGATTTGTTTTTGTCAGTGTTAGACGTACAAAAATAATGAGTATTTAGGTGTATTGCTGTGCATTCCATTTTATTTTATTATTTTTCTTCAGCCCTGACTAGAATATATTCATTACAATCTAGTAATTATTATGAGGAAAATTTTCATTATAATTTGAAGTTTCTTAGGCATTTTTTACATATTCCTATCAAAATTCAAAAATAATACATTAATATTTATTTGATTCCAAAATTCAGCTTCTTTGTCCAACGGTTCTTATTATTGTAGTAAAGATTTTTGCCTCTTAAGAGATCCAACATTTTGAAGTTTAATCACTATTAAAGTGTCAAACTACAGTATTACGAATATAATTTGATAATTTCCCATTATATGTATACTCTTGACCTAAATATTGAGTACAATACATTAAAAATTCAATTAACCATTAAAAATTTACTTTAATTCAATGGAGTCCTACAAAAACTAATGTACATATACTTTATTACTTTTTAAAATTTAAGGAAAATATACGGACAACGTAATTTTATGCACTGCCTCTTTTAAGTTCATTGCAGAGCATGAGTAACATTTAGAGCACACTCTCTATAATAGTCCAAATTTTCACATATATATTCAGACTACAAAAAAAGAACAAACTTGTAACTATGTTTTGGTTACTTAGATATTTCTCTGAGCATTACAGTGATTTACAAGCCAAATCCTCTACTTAATGGCCTTTACCTGACTTAAACAAAATTACATGTACTGACTTACTCAAATTAGCCAAAATTGAGTGACTTGCAGACAGAACGGGCAAACTCAAAAAGTAAACCATGAGAAATTAAAACCATGACAGGGGCCTGGTTAAAGCAAAGCCGAAAACAAGAAGAGACAAGTTATTTTAACCGCATTGAACATACTTTACTGACTCACTTTTATCTTTTGGAAAGACGAAACAGAGCTATACGCTAACACTGTAATGAGACAACAATTAAACACATACTTATTAACTGCAGTTTAACTTATCAGTTCCATAAATTACTAACAACCTACAATGAATATGGCTTTGAAATATTTAATCAAAATTAGAATTTCATAAGCATTTAAGATAAACAAATCCACTTAAAATTGTATACACCTAAAGTTGTTTGTTTTTTTAGTTTTTATTTAATTATTTTTTAATCTATATTCATTAATTTTGATTATTCTTATTATGTTCTAATTAATTTTATTGAGAGAACGCATGACTGGCATAATAAGTTATTATGGATGGAATATTGCAAACTCTGAAATAAATACATGAAATGACCAGAGTTTGTTTAAATTCTTGTACTAAAAGTTCAGTAACCCTGTTTAAGGATCTCTATTTTGGGCAAAAAATCATTTAAAAATGTATATTTCAACACAAAATATGTATGTCTGCTTTAAAAAACAATAAAACATAAATTAAAGGTAAAATCTATGAATTAGTTCAAAGAACTCAATATTTAGATCAAAATTATACTCATCAATAAGAGATAATGTTTTTAATAATTTGGTAAGAAAATTATTTTTTAAATAATTAACACATTACACTAGATATGAAGTAGTCATATAAATAATACAGGTAATATTATTGTAGTAGATAAAATATTTTAAATTTTTCAACCTTAAGAGGGCTTATTATTTATTATTTTTTTTTTTTTATTAATATTTGAGGAAATGTTTACACATGAACAATTTTTAAATATTGTAGATAATTCTATCTTTAATAACACAATTCCTAGTTTTTTTTATATTTTACTCATAGAAAAAAACATCAGTAACGTAACAGGCCACAAGGGCCCAGAGGGGCAGATACTGTAGAGGTACCTGATTCTTGACCATACGGCACACTAGGGAGACAGTATGGTTAGTACTATGCTCAGGCCGCCTGATTTTCCCCTTTGCAGGTACCCATTAATTAATTAACTAAAGGCTGGGTGAGACTAGGGACGATCTGGGACCCCAAATCCTACCATTGAACAACGACACTAGAAGATAAAAATCTTTAGTGCGCGCTTGGGTTTTGAACCTGGGTCCTTCAGTTCGTTAGTCGAGTTTACCATTGGGCTCACCTCGCCCCATTTATAAAAATGATAGGATAATTTAAGGAATGAAAAACATTTTTATAGTCATAATAAATATTTTGACAACTCATTGATTAATAATTCATTAAGTTTTAAACGTCAAGGCAAACATTTTTTTTTACACTAATTGGTTAATGTAAAATTTTCTGAAATGTTTGTTAAAGTGAATTATTTGTCGTAGACAAAGCCCACATGAGGTATTCTACCTACCACATGGTGAGGCTGGAATTATGTTAAAAATTTGTATTAGAACCACAAGACCTGCTCGGGTTTGACGCTGAATTTCGTAAAAAAAAAAAACATTGAGATCCTGCAAAGCAGCTTCAGATCAGAATTTATTTTAAATCCTTCTTAAAGAATGGAGAACAAGTAGAACTCTGTTGAACAAATGGGTTTAAATTAAAAAAGAAACACAGAGTCTAAGAACTAAACAAACTAATGTAATATATATAAATATATATATATATATATATATATATATATATATATATATATATATATATGTGTGTGTGTGTGTGTATTTGCTGCAATTCGGCTTCTTTCTCCAGTGGTCTTGCAAGAGAAAGAAGCCAAATTGCAGCAAACACATTTAATTCCCAGCGAAGCAGTTTAAAAGTAAACATATATATACATACATACGTATATGTTTGGTTTATGAAACGGCTTCTCTCTCCATCGGTGTTGTTCCTCTCCGTAGTGGTGTTGCTCCATTATACCACTGGAAAGAAGCAGTTACACATTTTCAACCTATACTGATTGCTGTTGGACTGATGTACGTTGTGGCGAACTCTCGAAAATTCAAGAACAATAATTATTAATTACAGAAAATCAAACTAACGAATGTGCATTAAGTGTAATTAAAATATATCATAAGACAACATGTATATAGAGTCATCTATAAGGTACTAAACCAATTTTCTCATTTGATACTTTGCATTTGTATCGACGATATGTACTGCATACATACATGTATCAGGTTGGAGTACGGTCATAGCTAACAAAACCAAGGACCAAAAGTAACTATATTTTTCCCCCATAATTGATTCGAATTTTTATTTCAGAAAAATTTAAATTTCTATGATAGGATTATAAAAATTTAAATTAATGTAGCATTTTTTTAAATGTCTAGTGAGTCATTTATATTCAATATAATTTAATTAATAAAAGAAAGTATCAGAATTTTTATTTTAAAATTTATAAATTTTATGAAAACTGTTATTTTATTTTATTTATTTATTTATTTTTTAATTATTCCGAATAAATATTTATTCATAGTGAAAAGATAGTCGACCATTGAGATTAAGAAGGTGTGGATGATCGGGTTTCGGTCATATGTTGAATAAAACTACATTTTATAACTAAAATTAGTTCTGAGGGTAGTTAGATGTAGATGGATGTAGCCTCCACGATGCGGAATTGTTCTTCCTCTCCTCCATAGCCCTGAAGAAGGCTTGTAATTCAAGCCGAAACTTTGGCAGAAATATATCTCATTTTAGTTATAAAACGTAGTTTTTATTCAACATATAACCAAACTCCGATCATCTACACCTTCTTAACCCAGATTACGATTATTTAGAAAATTATTAACTATCTATTTTATATTAAAAAAGAGGTAATTTTGTTCTCCTTCTTTTATTCAGATCTTTAAATAAAACATTTTGAATTTATATTGAAAAATCATCCAAAAATACTTACTTTGGATTTTTTTTTTTTTTTTTTTTGCTTGCCTCAGTTTTTAATTGGTTATTTATTAAAATTACATTTAAGAGTAAAATGTGTATTTATATAAAACAAGGTATGAACATGAGAAACAACATATTGGTAATAGTGTTTTCCTAGGGCGAACGTTGAGAAGTTAGGGGGAGTAGCTTAGGCTACTGTCAGTATCCTGACGCGGCGCCATAAATCTTCCTTCTCTTCGGGATTTTATTAGTATATATTTTTCATGAAAGATCTAAACCTACCAAAAACTGCTTCTATTCATTAACTAATGGCAGCAGGCATATGAACAGAAACACGCTAAGATGACGCAGTTCCTGCGATTCGGACTGTAGGTTGACGTTTAATTTATCCATCTACTCTGTTAAATTGGACCCAGTGTCTAATTTAACAGACTAATCTTTCACTGAGTGTAAAATCATTCACTCAGACTAAATATCCAGCCTCTGGGTTTTCTGATTAGTTCTCAGTGTTGATGATGAATCTGACAGATCATGTTTTAGAAGGATTTTTCTGTTCATTTGGTACCCACGATCAGCAGGGAAAAGAAATGCCTTCTTTGGGATCTTCGAATATTTCCGTAAATATCTCGCAAACGGCAGGGAAATCGTGGTAAGTGGAAGGTGGCCATTCGAAAACTTACTAAATTCTCGAATGTGTTATTTTTGTTCTTTTGAAAGAATTTTTGTCTTCGTTTAACTCACTTTTTTAGCGGTGGTTTTTTGTTTCAAATTTTTGTGTCTACAGGGAGATGAGCTTAATTGGTCCATGAAAACAGAAAGGAACCAAGCGCCTTATTTTTTTAAAAAATAAGTGTTATTTACTTTCAGCTATTTAGTTGTCAGAAATGTTATTCTAAATAGAAACAACATGAAAATAGTTGGTAAATATTGTATAGTTTGTCGACAAAATACTTGAAAAGGATTAATTAACTGAATCCCTGTGATATTGGAACTTATTTTCTCAGAACGTTGATACTGTCGCTTGGTTCCTTTCTGATTAACATGGTCCAATTTGGTTATTATAAGCCTTATGTTTTTAAAGATGACACCAAGGAAAGAACCAAAAAGAAAAGCCACAGTGATAAGAAATCAACAATGGCGGAAAAACATACGTTATGACAACATCGTCTTTTTCTGCAATATTTAATGATATGAATTTTATGAGGGTCATCGCGATATCTAGTACGTAAGCTCCTAAAATATTTCAATACAATTTTCATGAGTCCAACCTCTTGGAAATGTGCTAAAACCCCAACATAGTATATAATTTGACCCTCCCCTTCCTACTCCATTTTTTTGTTTGTCCTTATACCTGGAAGGCAGGCAAGAAACCTGGACTCCAACTAGATCCACTCAGACGATCATTTCACCCGGGGGGAAATATTTTGTTAAAACTTGTAATTTTATAATGAGATGGTTAGCAGTTGAGGTATAATAATTCAAGGAGTGGTTGTGGTTCGGCTAAGAAAAAACGTCACATTTTCAGAAAAATCTATATTTCGAACATTTCGGCATGCTCTTTGGCAGCCTTCATCAGGTAAAATGTAAATATACACAATTGCAAAAGAGAATGATGAAAACAGTAAAAAAAAAAAAAAAAAAAAAAATTGAAACGATGACACTAGGTTATAAAACATTTTTTATGTGAATGTTAACCCATTCGAACCGACGATTTTTTCGAACACAGTCTCCAGGAGCGAACATTTTTTTTATTGTTCATACTGAATAAAAAAAAAACGTGTTTACTATGGAAATCATCCAATTAGTAAGTGAATTCACATAAATAAGATCATTGCACACCGGATGTACAGCTAGCTCTTCGGAAAAGTTTTATTTAGAAGCACCTTGTGTAAAATGAAAATACAGATAATTTTTAGATTTTTTAGTTCACAGTAAAACCAATGCTAAATTTTGTTTTCTTGTACTCTACAGATTTCATTAGTTGAAGAAAAATCATATTTCGACGACTAGTACTCAGAATAACTGATAATATCACATTACTGTTATTGCACACACCATGGGCGTATAAAAGGAGGGGCTGCACCCCCCCCCCCCGGAAATTTTTATTTGATCGGTAAAAATTCCATAAAACCCTTAAAAATAAATTAAATAAGATCATTTAGTTCATAAAACATATTCTATTTTGGGTGTAATAGCGTTTAAGTTGGCTAAAACTCTTCCAAGATCTAAATTGTTAGTATTCCATACATCAGAAATGGTCTCAGCCCCCCCCCCGAAATTTTCCCAGCCCTCTCCGAAATTATTTTCTATATACGCCCATGGCACACACGGTGTGCAAGTCGTCTTATAGCCTCGGAAATGAATTGCACACACGGTATGCAATCGGTCTCGAATGGATTATGTAAACAAAGATTTATTTGAACAGTAGTTCTATAAAGAACTTAGTTAATAGTAAGTAACAAAATTAACAGAGGGCAAACAAAATAGCAAAGATGCACATAAGCAGAGAAATAACACTATTTTTTAATGATAATAATTCCGTGGTTGAATACACCCTTTAAAACAATTTAAAAAAAAAAATAATAACAATTGTAATTTTCTTTTCTTGCACATGTCGATTACACAGGTCTGTGAGAAAAAAATTGCATGGTATGTTTTTAATGTTTCCCATGGATTTTTGCATGTAGTAACCGAAAAAATAAAACTTAAAAAGTTTCCTCTAATGAGACATCTATTTGAAAAGGCAACGTTATATTTTAAATTGTTTTCAGCCTTAGCTTTGGCTAATTATTGATAAACATTGAACATGATCTCCCTTGCCTGACCTCACAAAGCCTTTCCTGCTGCTTAACTAGCCTTTTTTGAAACACTAATGTCGTTTGGCCCCACTGTGCGCCGGGTGTTTGCGGTTGGCCCAGCTGTTGTTACTTTATTTCAAACCATTTTAAATTTCGCATCTTTTAGAAATATTGAGGTTGCGTTTTTTTCCCCACTCTCCCGAATTTATTAATGTGTACAGAGAGAGCTCCAGGCCCAACGGATTGGAACCTGGTGCTGGACTTAAAACTACACCTTATTATACGCTTACGTACTTGAAGGTAGATAAGAGAGTGTACTGTGTTAAAATGCCAAATAGTTTGTTTGGCGTAGATAAAAAAGGTACATAGCTATCCTCTCAGCATACTTTTACCTAAAAGTGCATGTCTTGAAGTTGCCGTACTATAAATTTCATCGCCGTGCTCGGCCGTATGTGTGCACAGCCTTATAAAATGAAGGTGTCAATTGCTGATGCGATTATTTCACGAAAAACGACTTTATCATTATTATTTTCTGCAGAGAGTTGTTGACTATTTTGTGCTGAACATGAGTTCAAGTCAGGGCCGCCACATGGGGGGGGGGGGGGGGACAGCCGGGTACTGTTGTCCCGGGCCCGGGCGCCGTGGGACTTATACATTTTTTCCTCCCTAGTTGGAAAAAATGTATAAGTTATGAGCTTGTAAAAAGAATGGGGTTTAGAAATATAGACGGGCGCAGCCTATATTTATTTGAATTGGATCTATATTTTTTTAATGTACATAAACGACAAAACAAGTGCAGTCCCAGAATAGCATAATTTATTAGGAGTCGTAATAAAACTACAAGTACCGAAAGTGTCCTTTGCTGCACCGATTGCCGGCTTTTATTCTCATTTCACTCAAAACTCAAGATGAAAATAATTTTAAAATGTCCAAGGTCCTATAGCAAAGTACTAGAATGTTCAGTTTGGCTCTGATAAAGGGGGGGGGGGCGGCTCTGAGAAGTGGGGGCCCGTGATCTGGTCCTGGGTCCGGGTCTGAGATGTGGCGGCCCTGGTTCAAGTAACTGAACATTAACAATGAGATCCACCTAATATCTCGTCTGAAACTGTTAATTTATGACTGAGGAATACGTCGAGAACAGTTATGAGTATTACATTAGTTGTTAATTTATTCGACACAGCACCCAAAAATACATTTTGAATTATTCATCTCTTCACTCACTGGGTAAAATATGACTTCTTTAAATTAAATACTTGTTTTTTTATTAGGTGTTTCTTACTATAAAACGGAGGTGAGTGTTAAGGCGTGAGCCTCCGTGCCAAGGATCGTGGGTTCCATTCCCATTAGAGGTGGTGGCTTTTCTTTGGAAAAAAATAAAAAGCATCAGCACTATCATTGCTAGAAAAGGGTGGTGACTTATAGATAGCCTAGCCATATTTTTGGTGAGTGAAACCGGGACACATGAATATGGGATGTGGGGGGGGGGCTTATAGAGTAAAAATGGTATAAATTAGAAGCAAAATGGTTAGATTTAAGTTTTCTTTGAAGCCTCGCAAGTAGCAGGATTGGAGATTTGGAAGCATTTGGGGGGTATGGAATGCTAATAATCTAAAACTTTGAATAGTTACACCTATAGCTATTACACCTAAAAAAAATATTTTTCCTGAACTACATAAGTGAATATATTTCAAAGGATATTATTTAATATATTTCAAAGGATTTTATGACATATTTTTACCAATTGCATCAAAATTAAGGGGGGGGGCTGCAGCCACCTCAGCATTTTTTTCGGTTTCAGCAGCCAAAAATCCTTGAGAAACAGTCCTAAACTCTCATGAAGTTTTTTTTTTTGGGCGCAGATCTGTGTAATCTAGTAATTAAAATTTAAAAATGAGAGGTTATCAGTAAACAGGTTTCCATGTATCGGAAGTCAAAGTTTGATACCTTGATATTGTTTTTACTTAATCTTAAATTAAAATCAATTGAAAATAATTAAAACATTTGAAAATAAATCATACATTTTATTTTTAAATTTCAACATGTACATAAAATCATTAGGTAATAATATTTGTAATAATACAATCTTAAAGCAGGTTTAAAGACAACTGACTATTGCACATCCTCAAACAGATTTAGTTATTTGTCAACATTTCGTCTTAAGATTTTAATCATTCTTATACCGTGAAGTGCTTCTAATTATTAGAGATGCTTTGCAAATTAATATTTTTTCCGCATTTGAATGTTATCTGGTAGGGTAAGAAAGTAGTCCCTCTAAACTTTCCTTTCTTAGATGTTCCACAAGGTATTCGAGATGAGGTGAGTGCCAATCTAAGCTGTTTTCCCAATATCATAGGATTACTGGATGTTTTTACTGATAAGGTTTTCAGCAGGATGGGATATGCTGTGAAATATCAGGCAGGCGTCCTGTTCAGTCGCTGAGTCCTTCCAATTGGTTTTCTTCTTCGGCAGCAAGGATGGAAAACTGATTTTTCTCCTCGAGATTCAAGGTAAAATACTGTCATTTATCTTCAAACTACAGTTATTTTTCAATAATATTCCCTTTATTTGTTCGAATTTGCTATTTTACGGAGTATTTTTTCATAATTTTAATTGAATTTTCTTAATGTATCCCATATTATTTTAAAATTTTATTTAATTCATCCATAATAAATTCTTTATAATTTTTGTGTTATTTATTTAACCCATGAAAAATAATTTTTGTTTTTTTTTTCATTAATTTTTACCTTAGGAATCATATGGAGAATTAAAGCACATGACACCTTGTGAAATTATTGTTAACTTCTATTTTAAATCTGAGTTATTTATAAGTGGACGTTAAAACTTAAACAAATAAGTTAAATATATAAGAATTTTTAAAACATTTCTTCAAATCATCGACTCTTCCTACTAGAAACTGACCCCCAATAAAGTTTTATATATACATACATACATATATATATATATATATATATATATATATATATATATATATATATATATATATATATATATATGTAGGTAATTCTGAGCAAAAACTGCCCAGACTCCGATCTTCATGAAACTTCGTATACTTATTTATTTTAACCTAATTAAGAATAAAAACGTAAAAAAAGCTTGCTTTCAGACAGTTATTTATTAAATAATAAATTAAGAAAAGATAGAAAGAAAAAAAAGACAACTGTCTGATGAAGCAGAAAGTGATTTTTGGGAAATGTAACATTAAAAACCAACTGCTTGCTGGAGATGGCTATATCAAGACGAAATTGTATATATAACTAACAAATTTATATATATATATATATATATATATATATATAAATATAAATAATTATACATTAGCTGATAAGCGGTTAAAGCTGCCGCAAAAAGTCCCCAGTTACCAGTTTGTTATGATAAGATATCGAAAAAACACTTAAAATATATGTTACAAACTAAGACTATACAAACTTGGGAAAACCGCTGGACAAATACTAATAAAGGGACACACTTAAAGCTCTTCATACCGCAAATTCAAACATATTTTATAAAAAAAACAAACTATGACTGATTTTTACACAACACAACTTGTCACAGGACATGGCTCAATAAACTTCAAATTGCAGTCAAACATTTGGAAAGAAGCAAAAACAAGATAATATGAAAAAATTTAAAACAAAGAAGAAAAATTTGAAGAGAGCTGTTTGACTGCAATTTGACTTGACTCATACTTTTTAAAAACAGCTTATGAAATAAATATCATTCATTCATTCATTGAATAAATGTATGTAATATATTTATATATATATGTTATATTATATTATATATTATATATATTTATGTAAATGTATATATTGTGAAATTGTACACTGGCATTTAATTGCTTAATTTTTTTAAATGTGTCAATTGGTAAGCCATTTTTTAATTGAAAACGCACTCTGAGAGGAACATGTGAAGGTTCATTGGTGTACAATGGATTGTGAAGAAACTATATATAAGTAGAGGTGTGTGTTTTATATGTGTCTGTGTGTATTTAATGAATTGTTTCCTCGGGGCTTATCAAGAGTTTTCGGTTTTAAAAAGAAACTTTAATCCTAAGTACCTTCGTCTACACTCCAATGGAGGTTCTCCTACGGGGCCAGAGGTTCTGGTCTAGAGGGCCAGATCACCCCAGCCTATTCACACAAACGAGCACACACACCCACAAAACAAATTTGAACCACTATTCTTTTCGTGATTTATGGGTTTCTGAAAATTGAAATTTTCTAGTCAGTACTTCCGGATTGCGTCATGAGGTCAACCTCATGAGTGAGTTTCCCCCCTATGTAGGAGGGAGGAACCGATCTAAAAATAAATATTTCATAACTGTATATTTATTGTAGCTGTGATTTTTCTAATGTTATTCATGTTTTTTTCAGATTTTTCTCGTCAAATTGTTGCCATCTCTCCATCTTTATGAAAAATCTCGTAAGTAATAAGCTATAATATAAATTTTAAGAAATATAATAGACTTTTATATATATATATATATATATATATATATATATATATATATATGTATGTATGTATGTATGTTTGGGCAAATTCAACGTCTTAGGGTCATTGTTGCCTTATTACTTATTGGTGATTTTGAGATTTTAAACTTTTTGAGATGAGGATTTTAACGCAATTTATTTTCAGCACGACCAGACAAATATGTATATATATATATATATATATATATATATATATATATATATATATATACAAATTTGATCCACCATTATTTTTGTTCTCTAGGGGTTCTGAAACGTAAAATTTTCTAGTTGGCTTTTGGATTGCGTCATGAAGTCAACCTTATATGTGTGGTTCCTCCCTATGGAGAGAGGGAGGAACCGCGCTAAAAATAAATCATTAGATAATAATCCAAATTACAACAGTATATCTTATATATACTGTATAGTATATATATCTTAGGACGGCCACTTCTGGGTTTGGAAGGATATGTTTAGTTTCTCCGTAACTATCAATTATTTTTTGAACATTAGTGTGGCTCATATTAACAATTCTACCAATTTCCCTCGAAATATGGCACTGATTCCTGTTTTCCACATTGGAGTAACCCTCCATCGTGAGAGTTTATTTAAAGTACGAGTGTATAGCACTGATTGTGTAATCTTAAAGTAATTATTCTTTCTGATAACATTGCGTCTTTTGCTTTCTTCGCAAGACGATGGGTAAATGTTTGCTGCACGGTTGCTATTAGGTCTATCTAAAAGCTAGCTGAAAATAAAACATTATAGAGTGGTCTGGAAGCTTTCTACCAAACAAAGAAAGAGAAAGGAATAAATCGTTCGGAGTTGGTTTTAAATAATTGTTAAACCATTATGATCTGCCTGATTTCCTGTTATCCTAACTCAAGGTTATCTTTCTAGGCCAATTATGAAAGTGAGTTTCTTAAAGTGATCATTGTCCCTTGTATTAATCCTTCAGTTTCCGCTGGATTATAAGATGATTTTCCTCGATTAGCTTAGTGTAGTAAATTTGCCTTTTTTAAATTTAGTATTTTTTAATGCAATTCGTTCAGCTAAATGATTTTTCTAGACCTAAATTAAAAAGAAATCTGTCAGTAAATTTAAATAAATCTGAGGATGTTATCAGGCCTCAGAAAATTCTTTCTAGATTTTTATAAGGACGGAAGGATTTATTGGACTTAGGGGCCTCAAAAACATACACATAAATTTGTTCAGATTTTTACTACGTTTTTTTTTTCTATTTTACATTCAAATGGCCTCTAGGAAAAGGCGTAAAGGCCAAATAAACTACAGATTCGGACTCAGGGAGCTCAAAAACATACACATGAATTGTTTTAGACTTTCAAATGACCTTGAATCTGATGTGATGAAGGTTAACCAACCCGCTCATTGAAATCAGCGATCCCGAAACCCCATGAGGACCATACCACTCCGAATATTTTATATTTAGATCAAATGTTGACCTGTGTTAATAATATGTTAGCCTTTGATGAAAACCGTTGGTACATTTACAACTAGTATCATCATTAATTTAATTATTTTATATATTTTTTTTTGTAGGATTTTATATGTTTTTATAGGATTTTTTTTTTACGGCGCTTCGACGTCTAGGCCATTAGCGCCGACATCCAGAATATCTCTCAGATATAGAGCATCTTATCTGTGTACGGGGCGCAAGAACGCGGGCCTAGCTATACCCTTTCCTATTACTAGAGCAGGTAGTGGCTGATTTGTCAGTTCTGAACTGACGCTCCTCCTAGCAGTAACTATCCACTAAAACTATTTTGTATCTCATAGATACCACACGACCATATTTTTACTTTTAGAAAAGAGGGCGCATTGGTGTCATACCTACCACAAAATAAAAACAACAACAAAATAAACGTACTTATGATATCAAGTATGAATATGGTTGCAGCGATTGATGAAGAAGCAGGGGTAAAAAAGATAGCACTGTAGCCGAGAGCACCAAAACTAGAAAGCGATGCCAAAAGTTTTGGGCAAACAATATTACAAGGCTCACCCAGTATAAATGCAAGGGGTGCGGCCAATATTTATGTCTCTATCATTGCACATTATATTGTCCAGGAGGATGTAAAGTGGATGATGATACAGAAGACGTTTTTTGAAGTTATATATTTCTACAAAATATTTTAATATTTGCCCTAATTTTTCCTACCTACTTGTTATTTGTATATTTCAACTATATGAGTTTGCAAATAATAAATAAATAACGGTAAATCTGAAGGAGAGCGTCCTCAGCTACGATTTTCTTCAAACTCGCAGAAATGAAAAGAATTCTATGCCCAAAAGTCGTCCAAGGCATTCTTCCCTAACCTCAGTTCATAACAGTGAACTTTTTTTTTAAATAACTTCTTTTCTAGTTGAGAGCGGGGGTTTTTTTTTCAACGGATTCGTGTTTAGTGCATCAAAATACGTTATAGTGCAAACTTTGAAGAAAATCGTAGCTGAGGACGCTCTCCTTCAGTTTTACCTGAATAACATATAATACAATGCAAGGTGAGGAATAACCCTTCAAAGTTCAACATATACATTTATTATATAATGAAAGTATATGTGGAACTTTGAAGGGTGATTCCTCACCTTGGTTTGTATTATTAATTAATACCCTTCCCCTTTTCATCAAAATATTTAAAAACATAACTTTTTCTTGGCAAATTTATTATTTTTTTATATAATAATCTCCTGTTAAGAGTTTTTGTTCATTCTTAATACAATAGATAAGTTATTTATATAAGTTATTTGCGGTAAATAAGACTGAAACTCAGGCGTATCTCTCAGATACAAGGCGACCACCAATGGTAGTTTCAATGGCGCGACCATTGGAGTGTTAAAAAAATTATTATTTGATTACTCATTTTTACCAACTACCGAATTAATAGTTCAATCTCATTATTTAAATTGAATTAAATTAAATAAACATTTAGCAAATTAATTAAATAAATAAATCAGTAAATTAATTTAATTTTATAATTTTTAGCTATTGTGTAGTTTAATATGATATAGTCCTTGAATATTTTTCAACGAATTCATATTTATTTTATATTTTTTAATAACAATTAAAAAAAAAAGAATAAAAAAACATACTATGTAATAGCTGCCATCATATTTGTTTATGCCTTCTATAATTGCCCAAATTTTGAAAATAAACATAATTTATGTTTAATAACAATTGATCATTTTGTGCTTTTATGCAAGTCATATACACCAACCTGCAAACTAGGTGTTACATCATTTAAGTAGAATATAGTAAATTAATTTGATCATTTTTGGTCATTGTGTAGTTTAAAAATATATATTTATATGAGAGTAAAGATATCTCTAAATATAAATCGTAATCACGTTGATTGACGATCGTATTTGTAAATATTTCTGTAATTATTCATTGAGTAGTCTTGGTAGAACTTTATTTTCCTCATATTTAAATATTTTTTTATTTAGGAGCTAAATATTTTCTACCCGTCATTGGTGGAAAAAACGAAATAATAATTTACAAAAAATGATATATAAAATTATGATTATAATAAAATAATTAAGAGATATCTATATACCATAACATGATCAGTGATGTAAATACTGCTCGTTGAAAATGCTCCATTAAATCCATATATAGATATAAATATAAATATACACTAAAGATGCAATCAGTATGTATCAAATAAAAAAAATAAAGTAAACTATGTAATATCTGCAAGTTATGCCCATTTTTTAAAAAAATAAACATAATTTGTATTTAATAACAATAAGTGAGTTTGTGCTAATTTAGCTCGTCATTAACACCAACCAACCTACATCATTTAAGTTGAATTCAGTAAATTAATTTGATAATTATTATCTATGGTTGAGTTTGAAATTATATATTTCATGTGGGTAAATATTTATAAATAAAATATTATTTTATACAAAAAAAAATAATAATAATGAAATAATCAAGACATGTAAAAAACAAAATCAATGATGCAAATACTATATGTAGTAAATGCTTCATTAAGCCTGTAAAATACTAAATATAAATATTTATTAAAACTGGAAAGTTTATAAAAAAAATAAAATAAACAAATAAAAAAGTATAATATACTATGCATGTCATCATTTTTGTTTGTGCCTTTAATCGACCAAATTTTGGAAATGAATATAATTTATATTTAATAACTTTAGCTGACTTTGTATTAATTCAGCTAGTAATTAACACCAACTTACAAATCAGAAGTTATATAAATTAAGTTGAATGCAGTAAATTAATTTGATAATTATTATCTATTGTTTAGTTTTTAAATTATATATTTGATGAGAGTAAGGATATCTGTAAATATTCTATTTATAACTATTTCTTGAAGTATATTGAGTAATGTTGGTAGTACTGTATCTACGTGGATAGATGGCAGCACTGTAAGCTGTTTACCTGGACCTGCTCAGGGAGCAGCACACTGAAGCTCCTAGGCTCTCCCTATCCCTCCTTGTTTGAAACCTAGTCCTAACAAGTACGGAGAAATGCTAAATATCAACTAGCATATTTAAAACTTTGAATAATACATCACAGGCATTTGTGTTATCTTAGTGGAGTTATGTTTTTTATTTTTAACAGCACCAGAAGACTTTAAACTGTAAGTTCATACTTGCTTTGGTTACCATTATTATTTTTCATTTCACACTGTATACAAATTATTAATTAGATTTTTAAACTGTATATTTAAATCCATTGGTTAAGGAGTGTGATGTTTCAGATTGGCTATTGCAGGTTATTAATGTGATGAGCTAACCATGCTTCTTGCTCCATTTACTAGGCTTGTTTTGAAATCACCCTTTTAAGACCACATTGTACTAAGGCCTTGAGTTTACAACATTTTACAATGAATATCACTTAAATTTTAACAGTTTGTTTCTTATTTTCCCAACTTTCCTTGTAGCAAGAATGTATTTACTGCATGGCTGAAAGGTTCTTTCTTCCCATGTGCTCAACATTTGTCTTCAAATTTTTAAGTTTTAATAATCATTATCATAATCCTATTAATTAACCAATTTCAGATATTTGAACAAAACTTCTGACATTGACAAGGAAATGTGCTTCTTATTTGCTAAAGATATATTTTGTCCTTGAGAGTAATGTTCATTCTAGATAGCACAACTTGATCTCTCTCAGCTAACCATACAACAGTAAAATCCATCTTTGCCTTGTAATTTTATTATTGAAGCCATATAGAGCTTTTTGTAAGGAGATTTAGATTAATTCAGCTTTCCAGTAGAGTCAATATAATAGAACTGGCATTATTGCGATGGTTATTAGTCGTAAATAAATATTAAAAATCGACTAGCATCTTTTTAAATATAATTTTTTATGTTATTCACTTGTAGTGGTAATCTGGTAAGCATGAATAAATCATTAACTTTACAATATGTCTGTTGGTAAAATTATTCTTTCTATGTTTTTGATAATAAAACGTGAACATAAACATAATTTCAGATTATTAAGACATTCAGATGAAAGGTGTTTAGGCCTATCATAACTTCTAAAAGACCTTAAATATTAATGAAGTCAAACCTTTTCAAGTTATTAACTTTGCCTACAAAATTGACTTAGGTTGCATTTGACTGTAAATAGCTTCCATTGAATGCAAAAAACTTACTATAGTTTGAAGTTAATCACAAAAAATTAGGATTATAATTAATTGAACAACAAAGGAGCATTTTCTCTCAAAAATAAAAGTCATGCTTTACTGTTTCTAACTTGAAACCAGTTTTACTGAGGATAACCTTCAATTGGGTTGCTTCTGACATGCATGAACTGCTTTTGATTTTTACATATGCTGTAAAGCATGGGCAATTATTTTGTTAGGAAAAGTAGAGAATGAAAAAATTAGCCAAAACTTGAGTAATCTCCACCAATCTTAAAAACCTGACAAATAATTTTAAGGTGTTTATTTTAACTTGCCTGTAAAACCAATTTCTTTGTCCTTCATTAATCTTCTATACAAAGTATTAGGCAAAATTAAACTTATTTTCTATAAATGATTTATAACTAAAACTTGAAATGCTTGTATAGAGAGTTCCGTCTGTTCTTAATCAAATAGTTTTTTGTTAAGTACTTCCTATAAGGAATGCAGCTCTTTGGTTTACATTCACGAATACATTTTTGAAACATTTCTCCAAAAATTGTCATTGATCTTACCTACTAAATATTGAAATGTACCTTGTTTTAATATATATATATATATATATATATATATATATATATATATATATATATATATATATATATAATTTATTTATATTTGTGCTATCTGTTAACAAGAGAACACAATTTTTATTATTTTTTTTCACCACCAACTCGGTATACAGCATTCACATAACAAACGATTGAACAAGTTTGTTCATCACGAACTATATCATTCACTTGCTCATACTGGTCATACTTTTTGGTTTCTTGCAACAAAACTTAATATATCTTATGCCCCACTAACGAAACTCTGTAGATAACGAGGCCAACTAATGATAGGTGTGTGTTTATTTTCTCATTTTTTAATATAGTCATTGCATTTTTTTTTTAATTTTTTGTGTAAATTTGATATATTTTAAATAATTTATTAGAATCTATTTTGCATTCCTTTTTATTATATTGTTTTTATTAATTTTGGTTTATTGACTATTTATGATGGCGTTATTTATTTATTTATTTTTAACGACGCATCGACAAATCTGGGCCATTGGCGCCGACATCCAGGTTGCAGCCAGGAATTTAATTTTCTCAACGAGCCCTGAGATGAGAAAATTCATGCCGGTGGGGATCGAACCCACATGGGGGAAACCCCATGTCGGCGTTAATAGCCCAAATGTTGATACGCCGTTAAAAAAAAAAAAAAATAACTAAAAAAAAAAAAAATAACTATTTGTGTCAGGAAATCACCTTGCTGTTTTAGAACTCCGTATATAAATTAATAATTGTCTTATGATATACTTCTTTTCTCCAAAAGAATATTCTGAGGTCAAGTTTAATTAAAAACACCTTATTATGATCATCACCTTTAACCCTTTTATTATTTTAACGTAGATTATAATTAACTCAAAATTTGAGGTTGGGTTATCTATAGGTCACCACCCTTTTCTAGCCAGGATAGAGTTTTTTTCCAAAGAAAAGCCATCACCCCTAGTAGGAATCAAGCCAACGAACCTTGACATGGAGTGTTAAGTGCTCACACGTTAACATGCACCGGCCACGGGCCTCCTAAACCCTTTTAACGTTTTGGCCTTTAGGCCATTATCAGATTATGTGAAAAAAAAATAAATAAACTATGTCTTAACGCCTCATGAAAACCTCGTATTCCATCATTTCTATTTATATAACTACCCCTATTAAAAAAAAAAAAAATTGTATTACCTTAAAACCAACAGCCTCTTTTTTATACACAGTATTCAAGGCCTTGTCATCGTGGCATAATTCTTTACAGCTAAACATTTAACCTTAAAATAATTATTTTATTATTTTTATTTTTTTGTTTAACAGTGTATCAACAATTGGGCTATTAACGCCGTAAAATTATTATTGTTAAATTATCTCAGTCTTACATTAATTCCATTATTAAAAACCTTAGATTTATTTTATAGGTATACATGAATAATATAAGTTCAGCCTTTCCAATGTTTTCTTTGCTATAATTATAAAATATTATTCAACACAATTTTAAATTAAACGAATAATCCAAAAACATAATACACTCTTATTTTCTTTTGTTTTAGCACTTTCCTCCGAAAAAAAATAGCTATTGAGGTTTTACTCATGACGGGATTGAAAAATATCTACAAATCTTTATCGATCATATCTAGTAGGCACCGAAAATGACATCTGTTAAAATTTATATATATATGTGTGTGTGTGTGTGTGTGTGTGTGTTCATTAACACGGTACATCCCAGAGTTTTTGTTTTTTCGCCATGAAACTTGGAATGTAGTATTCTTCCATCAAACGATTGAACGAGTTCGTTAACCAACAAAATCGGTCCATGTGGAGGGGGTTTACTCCGGAGCCAAAGTAGTTATTTGCCTATACCAGCCGTAATATTTGTTATGTTTCAACAAAACTATAGATATTCGTTGTGGGTATCTAAAGAGAAAAATATGTTGTTCAAATAAACTTAATTGGTTCATTAAGGGGGGGGGGGGTTACTCCGGACCCAAATTACTAATTTGCTCATACCGGTTACTATTTATATTGTATTGTAAAGAAACGCAGTTTACGTCGTGAACTGAGAAAGAAGTGCTGTAAAATGAACTAAATTGGTTTATCGGAAGGGGGGGGGGGGTTACTTTGTACTGTTAGTGGTTGGCAAAGCTGGTCTAGGAGCGCCTCTGTGTTGATATGACTTCAGATATCTACCACAAGGACTGTATCCCATTCCTGTGTCAAATAAAAAAACAAAAATGTTAAGTTTTGTTAATTTATTAAGTATGTGTAGTTCCACACATACATAAAACTCTGGAAGGAAAGAAATTACAAAATTATTAATTAAAACAAAGCCTCGTTACTAATGTTAAAAAGGAGAACTATCTTATGATTTTATTTTATTCATGTTTGTTATTTTAAGCAAATTATTCAGTCTACACTCCCCAAATTCTGAGGAAAGTGCTTACTAATGCAGCTCCTGCGTGGCAATATTTTGTCTATTTCAATCAAAAGTATCAAAATTTATGAACAAAATATTTTGGTTATAGGTTTATATTTGTGTATTTAATATTACATAAAACTTATGTATTAAAAAAAAAAAATTATATACAAGTCTATTATCTGTATTAATAGTGCTATACTGTATATTAGTATTAGTTTTAGTGCAAATAGTTCTATTAGTATCTAAGTAACATGATAGTCGTAAGCATTGACATAGGTTAAAAAAAAAAAAAGAGTACAGGTTATAAAAATTACAGTTCATTGTCCTGCACTGTCCTAAACACAAAATTACAATCCCTCTCACACGACTCTCTAACACTACACTTCAGGGCGGTGAGGACCTAGACGTTTTCTGCCCTTAAACACCCAATCCATCCATCCATAAAACTTATAGATAAGATATATATAATTTTAATCTAGTTTGTAATCGTAATCTAATAATAGAAGGTCCGGTGGCCGTGAGAACTCCTTGTCAAGGTCAAGGTTCATGGGTTCTTCTTCTCCCTAGTGTTGCTGGCATTTATTTTGAAAAAAGAAAAGGCATCAGCACTATCCTGGCTAGATAAAAGTGCGTACCTGTAGAAATCAGTGCTATATTAAAGCGGACACTAAAATTGAAAATAAAAATAATAATAATAGAAAATTTACTGAGTCCTAATAAAAATAATTCTAAATATCAAATGAAAAAAAGAAAAACAAGAATGATTGAAAATTTATCAGAAGCTGTAGATAGTCAGGGTTTGATCTTATGACAAATAAAACATTTAATAGCAAAGTGAGTTGTATTTTTGGTTTGTCATTCAAGCTTTCTCAGGGGCTATAAAAAATTATGGACATTTTTAATACTAATAACAATTTTCTTATGTATATCTGTACCCCAGAGGAAAAGGACACCACGTCTATTTTTTTATTAAATTGACTTAACAACGTGTTCTTAATTTGAGATTATATTGTCGATACTTTGCATTTGTATCGACAATATAATCTCAATTTTTTCTTTATATTAGTAATCTTATACTAAACTAAAATAAATTTCCTATCATATAAAAGAAAATCATCCAGACAAGAAATTATGATATAATTACTTCATGGGTATCATTAAAGGGGCCCTCACACTGGCAAAAATGTTGCTCAAAATTTTGAAGATGTCGATTTTGTGCAAAAATAATGCAAGTGTGAAGAGAAATATTGTGCAAAACAAGGGGTATTCAATATTTTGTAGGGCTTTCAAATGTTTTCTGAAAGTTTAGAAAATTCTTGCGGACCTGTCAATATTTTGTAGTATGAAAGTGCAGTGTGAGGGGGCAACAAAATATTGGGCAATTGTATGTGTGTGTGTGTGTCATATAGCCTGTATGCATTTACAAAAATTTTAAGTATTTTATATAATTTTTTTTCATCTTTATTTTATCCTATTAAAAATATATTGATTAAAGATTGGTATTCAAATAATACATTCTGCATTTTTATGTCAATGCATTTTCAATTGCTCATATATATATATATATATATATATATATATATATATATATATATATAGGCACGTTCGGGCCCAGCGACATGGCATATGCGTCAGCCGATAGCTTGGCTTTCTTTCTATCCCGCTGCTCCGGGCCTTGTCCTATACACTTCGTATTTGATTTGCGATTTCATTATGTATTTCTGGTTAGGTTTGCCGGTCTAGTATCGTATGATACTGAATCCGCCCGAAAACTTCCTTCAACGGGCCCGCTGTCGTGGCGCATTTGACATTTTACTAAATTGTAATTAATCCACTAAAAGTACATCATTTTAAAAGTTTCCTCACTTATTTTATTTTATTTTTTTTTTTTAATGTTTGCCGAAATAACTATACAAAAAGAAGACTTGTTAAAATCAATAACGGCCTTTATACAATTATAAAAATGTGTGCAATATTTTTGTGCAGTGTGAGGGGTCCACGACCATTCAATATTTTGTTCAAAAATAAGCTCAATATTTGTGCTCAAAATTTTGAGAAAATTGTTTGCCAGTGTGAGGGCCCCTTAAAGCATACATTACAAACTTACCAAGATGATATTTTTTTTTTCTTTTTTTAACTCCACTTTGACATCTAGGCCATTAGCGCTGTTACCTAGATGGTAAACCAATCGTGGTAAGTTTTTAATTATATGCTATAATGAAACCCTTCTGAAATGTTCTAAAATGGTGCATTAGTAAAATTAATTAGTGAAATGCTAAATCATCAAAAATACAGAACTTTAGACCCCTAAATATATCAAATGGGGCGCAAGGAAAAATCTAGGAATATTTCACTGTTATCTTCATGTGACTGCAAAAGCCTTCAATAAAAATTATGTTTATTTTATTCTATGGGACATTGTTATTTTTTTCAATTTCGACAAATAAAAGCTTAAAATGTTATAAAAAATTATTTCAGTAATAATAACAATTAGTTAAGGTAATTTTCTAGACTCTTAGGCATAGAAATAAAGTTAACAGATTAAAATACACATTGCCATCTTTCTTAGGACATTTTCTTTCCATGGAGAGCTTAAACGAGGCATTTTGACAGGTAAAATTCCTATAACAGAACATACCGTTTTTAGGAAGAGGCTCGTTTTTCAATATGCTTATAATATTTAATACTAGAAGATACTTTTTAAACAAATTCAAACAACATATTTTTGCAAAAGGCAATTTTAGTAGAACACGTAAAAAAAAAAATATAATCAAAATCGGCCACCATTTGTGAATTAGAATAAAATGGCCTATGTATATGTCATGTTAACCGTAATGCTTGTATATGGTCAGTTTGACCATAAGGAGTCATTTTTGACCTATTTTTGACTTTTTCTTCCTCATGATTCGATGTACACAATAAAAAAATTGGCCTTCAAAGAACCTTTCATGATCAATTTTGTGGGGGTCAATATGGGGGTTACTTTTTCCGAGCCCGCATTGGAGAATCATCTGGCCAACGGATGACCATTATTTTTCTGACACCCTGTACATACTAAAATTGTTTTCATCGCATAATTTTATACCAGCAGTGCAAAGAGACTTTCTCTGGCATCGGTTGGAACATCAATAACATGTTATAAACATTATTAATTTAATTAATATATTTAATGATTTCAGGTTTCTATAATGTCTGCAACTCCTCAATATGGAATTGGTGTTGCGAAAAACCGCTTCGAGTTGTTCGATGAAGAAGATGAAGATCCTCTCGAATTGTTGAAAAAGAGGGAAATAGAAAAGGAGGAGAAAAGGAAGGCCAAACTTGCTGAGAAGGAGAACAAGACGAAGCAAGTACCTCCTTCTAAATCCAAGATACAGAAGGTATTGAAGGAAACGCAGAAAACTAAGGCACCTGTCGAAATCCAGAAACCTAAAGAGGAGAAGAGGGTCAGAATAAAGAGGGTTGGAGAAAACGAAGAAAGGGGTTTCAATAACGAGAATCGGGAATATTCTAGTGAACAAAAGTGGTTTGACAACGAGTCAAACATACAAGAAAATGGAGTGAACAACGAAAGGGGGAAGCGAGACTACTCTGGCGATGGATTTCAGAGAGGAGGCAGGGGAGGAAGGAGAGGAGGAGGCGGCTTGCCTAGAGGCGTGTTCGTCCGTGGAGGAGGAGGAGGAGGAGGAGGTGGTGGTGGTGGTGGTGGTGGCGGAGGAGGAGGAGGAGGAAGGGGTGGACCTCGTGGAGGCGGCTTCCAAAGGGGAACATTCGATAATAGAGGAAAAAGGGAGTACGATAGACAATCTGGCTCGGACAAGACAGGCGTGAAACCGGTAGACAAAAGGGATGGAGCAGGTGCCCATAATTGGGGAAATGCTCAAGACGACTGGAACAATCAACAACAGGACGACTGGAACAACCAGCAGGATGATTGGAATAACCAACAGGATGATTGGAATAGCCCTTCACAAGACAATGTCGAGAAATCTCCAAAAGCAGAGGAAGGAGCTCCTGCCCCAGAAGGCGAGAAACCTCAGGAGTCTTCTGCTGAAGCGTCCGATGCTCCCAAAGACGAGGATCCTGCGACTCAAACTGAAGGTGGAAACGACGACAAACCGGAAATGACATTGGACGAATGGAAGGCCCTGAAAACTCCTAAAAATCAACCGAGCTACAACATTCGCAAGCCTGGGGAGGGAGAAGACCTGACTAGATGGAAAAAAATGTATGCCCTCAACAAGAAAAAGGAAGACGAAGAAGACAGTGAAGAGGATGATGAATACGAACTGTGCGAGTACCCTCAGAGAGTTGGTCGTCAAAGACGTATCCTGGATATCGATATCAAATTCAAGGACGCACGTGGAGGAAGTGGGGAACGTGGCAGAGGACGCGGATTCGGACGTGGAGGACCTAGAGGCGGACGTGTTGCTCCTACATTCAATCGAGAACCACCTATTACCCAGGACCGAGAACGCGACCGAGACCGCGACCTCCCACAGGCACCTAAAGTAGATGATGAAAAGGACTTTCCTTCCCTTGCTTAACTTCTGCCATCATACCTGCTTAATTAAATGGTTTTTAATGGAGCTTTATTAATTTCAATTTCTGAAATTAAGGAATAGGTAAAGCAATAATGAATATCCCTGAGAACTCAAAAAATGTAATTAAAATTACATTTCAAATGTTGAACATTTGCCTAGAATTTGCATTTTGTCGATTATATATTTATAGTTTTCACACATTTAAGGTTTTAAAACATTCTATATAAAATGCTTTGTAAATTTATTTTAATTTTGTGGCAACTAGTTTTGGTGACAAATTTCAAATTGTTTAAGTTTGTAAGTTCACATTTGTAAATTTACGTGCATTATTTTTTAAAAATTTAACTAACTATGCTGTATGCCTTGCTTAAAGTATATTTTAGTAAGTTAATGATGTAAATTGAGGAAAATAAAATGTTCTAAGAAAATTTAATATTTCTCATCCAATATGTAAAATGAATTGGCTCAAGGATTGAGTAGGTAATCTTTTGCCTGGGCATGTAAAGAAAAAAAGGTTAATTAATGCTTATAATTATACAATACTTTGGTGTTAATGTAAGTAATTAACATTTGGCTAAAAAGAATTTACTTAGTCCTTTAAAAAAAAAAATAAATAAAAAAAAGTAAACTTGCTTTATTTTGCTAGATATTAGGAAATTATTTGAAAGAGGCCCACACTATGTTTTTTATTTTTTGTACTTCTATTTAGAGTTTCATTTGTTTATAAACAGAATTTTGGCAAACTAGTTATACTAACGTATTTTAAATTACTTTGTTTTAGTACTTTATTTTAACAAATGTGTTATTCTCTCAAAATAATCTTATTAACTTTAATTGTAGAATTATTGTACATCCGAGATAGTTTAAATAGTAAGTCCATTGACTGCCAATGAACTATTGGGAAATCATCCAAAAACAGTTGTTATTTTATTTATTTCTTAAAGAAAAAAATATCGAAGTCCTCCGCTGCGAGGATTTCATTTTTTTGAAGAATAATTTGAGCCCACTCTTTGTTCTATAAGAAAAATTGCCCAGTTGTGCGTTGAGAAATCCAGACTATTTTTTTTAAATGCGTATATATAATACTGGCTGAAGGTCAATGAAAATAGAAATAACGTCATTTTATTTATTAAAATCAGATTCTAATTGTTTACCAATTTAGGTGCGTCTTCAGGCGCCAACAATTCACTATATTACTAATGCAGCGTAGTTGTACTAAAATGAACCTTCTTTTACAATTGCTTCATCACGAGTGAGCTTAATACATTTTGTGTCAATCAGCTGTGGGTCTGATCTAATATCCAAAATATGATTGATCAAAAGATACCCAAAAAATTACAGAAAATATTCATATTACAAAAAATAGGAAAAACATTATAAAAAAAACACTAATAACATTTAATTAGTATATTTTTTAATTTGTTATTGTAAAATTAATATTTTAACAATAATTCTTTGCCCCCTCACATGTACGCCAATCTGAAAAGACCCATTGCACCGAGTCCCCATTACCGCCGAGGTTAAATTCTTGGATCATCTTCCTGTAGAGAGAACTGCAATCGGACCACATAGTTTCATCTTCCTCCCCACACAATCTATAGACAGATGTGTGCGTTTCGAGCCCAAGGCGGTGCAACTGCTTCCTAAATTCATAGTGCCCAGTAATGATTTTAATCAAGCTCTCGAGATAAGTCCCCTACTGCCAGGGACCTTCTTTCTTAATCCTTTCCATGAATTTATCATTGGGCTCTTTGAGTTCTAATTCTTTAGTGGGAGAGATAACTTGTCACTTCGTGAAAGCATAGAGCGGGCTTGACGTTGTCAGTTTTACAATTCTCTCAGCTCCTGTCCTAGGCACAGGGCTAGGAAAGGGAGGAGTGGCAACCCAGCAAGGCCGTCATTGGCTAGAGGTGCCTCCACCTTCCCCTACACGTCCACAGCCAAGTGACAAGTTAAATCTCATGCTGTAGTCCTGTCCCAATGAAAATTTTAATCGTTGACTAAATATTTTATTTTATTAAAATAATTTGGATTATTGATTTTGATTTTTTGGGCTGTACACAGGATCGAATCCATGTTTAATAAAGCAATCTCACTCTTGTTGTTGGCAAAGGCTTGCGTTTGCACTATCAGGCTGCATTAGTATTATAGTTTTTGGAGCCTAAAAAATTATTAAACACAGAGCAGATATTAATAAACGAATTGACATTAATAATTCCATTTAATTCGGCCTGGTTTGTAAATTATTAGATAAATTTGGGTCACTATAAGATAGTGTTCATTTTTTTTTTTTTTTAATTTTCTGTTATACCCTAGTCGAATTACAAAATTAGTGCTCTATATAGGAAAAAAAGTGAGATTCTTGTGTATGTATAGCTTCATTTAACATCCATTTAAAATAGTCCTGTTTTTACATTTCCAGTAGTATTATTTAAAAACAATATTTTTGAATCTGTGAAATTTTTTTTTTTTTTTTTGCACCGTGTTTGTCGAATTTCACTTCCAGAATGTTAAATTTTGTTAGTCCCAGTTTTGCACTATTTCATTTTGAGTGCACCTTTTATTGATGGTTTTAGTAAATCATGTTGCATTTTATTCTCAAAAATATAACTTGCTGGTTCTTATTTTAATCCTAATTTTAATTTAATAGTACTTACATCGTTAAAAAATTCTTGTTTGATTCTTATAGCTAAGGCCATATAGAAGTTATTGCTATCAGAGAACATATTAGTCTAACCTTCTTATTTTTAATTATCATTTAAATTGTTCTTAGTGAATTCTTATATTATTAGGATCATGGAAAGTTTATTATTGCAAAATGTCATATTTAATAAATTATCTGTATTTCTATTTTTCAAAAATCTTAATCTAATTCTATTTATTGTACTTAATTTATCTTTGGAATGTAATAGTCATTTTTCTATGAATAATACTAGAATTTCTTTAACTGAAGTGGAGAAGTTCCAACCTTTACAGTACAGAGAATTTCGATTTTTGGCCTGTAGTACTTTTTAGTATTTTTAAAATCAGATATTGAAAGGTTCACCTTTAGAATTTACTGATCGCAGTTTTTTTTTTTTTTTACCATGGGTTAAATTTAATATAAGTTCGAATTTAAGTAGAGCTACTTTAGGGGTTATCTTTCGGAGAACAGATATAAAATGAACTGTAAAAATAGTTAGGGTATTTTTATTTGGAGTTCGGGATCGGGAACGGTCGTAGCAATCGTTACGTTGCATGACCGATTGGTGAAGAGCGTCATGACCTTCGGATTGAAAGGGTTAAAATTAGTTTGTTAGTTGTTCGGCAGTAGATCGCCAGTGAGTCAGCTGAGGCGTAATTTGGATATTGCTATTCTAAATAGATCCTAACTCCAATTTTTGCATAAAGTTACTTTTTGATGTCTACCTTGAGCTATGTTCAAATATTTTTTTGCCTTGTATTTTAACACCGCTTTGACTTCCGTGACCACAATATTTAAATAAATTTGTGGCAATGTACATATATTCAAAACTTTATTTTTTTTGTTTAAATTAAATTGAACCTATTCTTCTAAATATTAAGAAAAAAACGAGTGTTATTTCCTGTTGTTTTGATGTTAGGAGTTTTGCTACTTAGAGTAGCAATATTGCAAAGTGCTTATAAGGATACGTAATTGAAAAGATTATACATATTATTATTAGTGTTATTAAATATTAATAACTTTTTTCCTGCCTATTAGTTAATTATATTTGAATCTAAATATTCAAATTCATTTGTAATATTTGTTGTTAAAAACTATTATTTTAAGTAGTTCTAAAATAGATTACAAATTTTAGTTGGAATATTGCTCAATATCAAAAGTCTGAAATTTCCTGTGGAATGGCATAAAATTCAAGCTCAAAACTCACCATGGTTTTATCGGGTACACCCGAAAAAGCCACAGTCGGGTTGAGCGAAAATTCGCCTATCAAATACCACGAGGGGCTGCTGGAGGGTAACACGAAGCAAGGATGTTCGAAATGTAAATAAAACTTGTTTACATTTTCGAACAGCAGCTTTAGACTAGAACATTTAAGTAAAATCACAGGAAATTTCAATCTTACTGTCGCAGAGCTCTTGGATTCGATTCTACGGCGTAAAATAACTAAACGTCACTTAGAAATCTGCTGATAGCTAAAATCACTACCCTTCCTTTTTTTTCCTTCAAAAATCTATATATATATATATATTGCAGTAAAATATGTTTTGTTTTATCATTCAAACTTTTTATGTAGTCCAATTTAAATTTTAGTTTATAATTATTTTAAAAGGCTAATAAAAGAATTATTCCTGAAATTATTCGTCCTAACTTAAGATTGATTTCAGTAGCTTTTTGTTGACTGAAAATGTAGGATAAGGGTTTTTTTGTTTTTTCTTTTAATGGAATTATAGCACTGAACATAATTAAACCTTAGTTTTGCTACAATTCTTTTATTACCTATTTATTTATTTTTTAAATTACTTTTCCAAGTCATCCTCCCCTTTCTAGGAGAATATGGTTTACATATCCTTTATTATTTGTTCAAAAGTAAATTTATCCTCATAATAATATGGATGTTAAACAACATTTTATATTATCAGCATCCGTCTCGAGATTTCTTTTGCTAATCCTTCGGGAATGAATAGTAGTTCTGATAGAGTGTAGAATTGCTCAATCTGAATTTTACACGTGATGGAAAGGCGAGTCGTACAGAGGAGTTTGTTTAGCCGAATGCTTACTGTACACGACCAATCTTTGTCAGAGCCGAGAGCTGCTTCTGTTACTGTGCTCTGATGTTGACAATTATGTATTGAAAGAGTTCACTAAATTTAACTCCTTAATACGAAGAACGTTCAGAAGAGATATTTGACAATGCAAATGTTCGGGGTTTGGCCATAAATAATAAAACTAAATTTTCTAATAAAAATGAGTTTTTATTGTCATCGTTTCGGCTGGACTTTCAAGCCTCCATCAGGACTATAAACAAAAATTTACCGAGTAAGTACTGATAACAATATTAAAATAAGTAATACATTTGTTATTAATACTTACTCTGACAATTTTTCTTAATAGCTCTGACAAAGGCTTGAAACCTAAATCAAAAATTTTTTAAATGAAAATTAATGTTTATTTAGTAATGTAGATTTGCATTATTATGGACAAACGCAAACTATCGGCACCTTTGTTAATGGGAAGAATACTAGAGTCATTTTACCGTTAGGTCTTCATCTTTCTCCACATTGATTTGATGGGTAGAAACACTAATTATTAGCTAGCACGATCGATTGAAACAATAGCTTACGGTTTACTGAAGGTTTAAGTAATTTTGAATCAGTTATTTCGTGGGGAAAAAATTTACAGTCTTCCTTTGCATAAATATCGGAATGTACGGATACTTTTAAATAATAATCCTTCAGGAAAAATGGAGCCAATCCGTTCTCTAATGAAGGGTGAGAGAAGGTGCCCTATTTTTACAAATTGGTTAATACAATTTATGCTGAGGAAGTTTAAATTTGTGTAAGCGTATTTGCTGTTTTTAAACAACTTAATTTCAAATTCTGCATTATTTTTCCGAGATGGATTTTCTAACATTTCAACCCTTTAATTTTATTATTATTACTTATGCGCAGATGTTATTGTAAGGTTGACTGTGAGTTAATGAATTCAATATTTCAGGTCTGTGAACAGTTTTTGTTTATTGTGAATTTCATGAGAATTAATTTTAAGTTCTTAAAAAGGTCTTTTTATTTTGTTTAATTTTGCATTTGCTTATTCCTGATTAATGTCTTCCTTGAATAGCATTTGTTAAATTTTAATTCCTGTAGACGCATAAATTTTGAGAGCTGTATATAGCAATAGCATTTTGGATATTATGAACTATAGTCTGCAAAGAGCAATAATGTTCTTTTTATTTTTTTGTTTTTCTTCAATAAAACTTGTGAAATTTAAAATTGATCATTTTTTATTTCTTTTCTTTTTTCTTATGCATTGATACTTTATTAACAATTCTGTTGTATTGTATAGCTTCTGTGTATATTCTAAGATTTGCTTCATAATTGTCTACATGTTTTTTTAAAAAATTTAGTTTACTTGTCTTCTGTACTTCACTATCAAAATTTGAGATATTACGCTGTTAGCATTTAATTTGATCACAATTATTTTACATTTCTATTAGATCTGCTTCAAGTCTAATTTAATATTCAGAAACATTGTGTTCCTATAATTTTGTCTGATGCTTAAGGAGATTCGATTTCTTGAGAACGTTATGACCTAAACGACCCGGAACGGGCATATTTATTTTATCTGTATTTATATTTCGTGGCAAGGATTCAAGAATAAGTGGTACAAAATTTAATTTTTTAATCACTTTATTAAAATAATTTTGCCCTACATGTTTTTCTGATCTTAATTATAAATAATAATACTGAACCTCCCCCTGAAAATAGCCATTATGTCGAGTCTTAGAGACCCTACAAAAGTTCTCATCACCCCCACATATTATAAGTAATCTTTAAACTGCGTTTTCTAATTTTCCTCATAATCACCGCAGCCAAATTCGAGGAGCCACTTTCCGCAGTCAGGATATGCTGTCCTGCATCCCCAGAATCTATTGAGGGATATGTGCGTTGCTCCAAAGTAGCGTACTTGCTTAATAAATTTGCTGTGCCCAGTAATGATTTCAATCCTTACCCTTGAGATCAATCCACATCATCTGGGCCGCTTCCTTCCTAATGCTTTCCGTGAATTTATCTTTGGGATCATTGATAAACAGTGTCTAATCCTAGTCCCCCCCCCATAGCAATTTCACCTTACCCCTAGCATTAATTTACATAAATATTTTTTATAATAAAAAAGAAAAACATTTCTTCTTAATTAAAATATAAAAACATATTAGTCCTTTGGTGAAATTATTTATGGATTTTAAAAAAGTGGTAATTAAGGCCACAAAATACTTAGGACAAAAGAAATTGAATAAAGTGGTTGGAAAACTAAATTTTGTACCACTTTTAATTGACCTCTTGCCAAAAAATATTGAAATATGGTGGGTCAGAAGAAATATATTAGAAATGGATTACTTTTTTTAATCGTTTACAAAATTCCAAACAACCAGTGTTTTACATACATAAACATTTCTTCAATTTTTAAATACATTTTTTGTTGGATTCTTTTATTTTGTTTATGAGAGAAAACTTATCCATACAAAGGATTAATAAAATAGTCTTTGTTTGCATATATTTATTTGAGGCATGACATCATAATACCTTAGTTAAATACATGCAAAGGTAGACTTGCAACAAGTCGAAAACCTTATGTACAGCAGTTGAATTCTTACATTTTTGCGCTTACGATTTAGTTAAAACTAATACTTATGTGTACACTTATTTTTTTAAATGCTTCCTGTTTTTATTTTGAACTGTAAAATATTTCCAAACATTTTCCCAAAATATGTCAGTACAGAGAAATATTTTCAGTCATATATATCTACTTTAATAAAACAGTTTTTTATTTATTTATGCCATTATTAGCAACCCCCTTGCTTTCTCTCAGCACTATACGGTATATATTTATATTTATTTGTTACACATAACATTTAACTTATGTGTACATTTATGCAATAAACATACTACACCTGCAATATATAAAATAAACAAATTACAGATAATAATCTTAATTTTTAATCACAACGTTAATTATTAAATAGATAAATTAGCATAGGCATTTAAAGAAGTGAATTTAAATGAAAAGTAATGATTTTTGTGTTTTTTTATTTTGGGCCACTAATGTTTCAAATTGTTCATAATTTTCTTTTAAACGTCAGCCATGTAGTGCTCGGAGTATTTTTCTAACTTCTTCATATTGGCATTCCACGAAGGTCTGTTCCGCTGCCTCAATCTCAACAGTGGTACAGTCTGTGAGATCTGTAATATCGAGAGCCTTTAGGTGACTTTAGTCCGCCCGTAAACAAAAGAACCAGAAGGGGGCGTGGTCAGAGGGGAGCTAGGCCCTTCCCACACATGGGCTGGATGCAGCGCATGTGCACTATCTGATTCTTTAGTTTGCGGTAGGCTATAGCGACGTCTCCTTGGCAGATTAAATACTACGTTAGCGTGGGACTCAAGCCACCTGCAATTTTACCTTTCCCTCATAGTTCGGAAGTATTTTCACGTTATAAACAGTTTGGATGACATTCAAGAAATTATTTGGCACATTTGGTGATGTAATCATTACAAACGAAAAGTTATTCCATTATATCAATGGATGGTTTAATCATTTTTGTAAAAAATAAAGCCCTGAAGGAAAGAGTATATTTATTGTTTATTCAGAAGCAGTTAGCTGTTTAACAAATCCTTTTTTTCTTCTTTGCTGCTTATATTCAGAATTATTATCATTTTGGTGGAGGGGAGATCGTAGACCGTTGGTGATACAAAGGTAGAAATTGTCGGTGTTCGGTTATGGTATCTTAATAAAACATTTTTTATAGGAAAAAGAGTTATTGTTTGCCGACGTTTTGGCTTGAAATTCAAGCCTTCATCAGGGCTGTAAAACAAGTAGGACAGAGTTAATACTAACGCACACACATATATATAAATATATATATATATATATATATATATATATATATATATATATATATATATATATATATATATATATATATAAATAAACACAGAAAAACATATACAGTGTGTTCAGATTTTGCATTTTTTTTTGTATATATATGTTCGTATTAAGTCTTGAATTTGAAGCTAAAACGCCGGGGAAAAAAATTGTTTTCCTATATAAAATGTAGTTTTATGAAGATATCATGACCAAACCCTGACTACTTCTGCCATATTATCATTTTGGTATTTTTGAAATTAATGAAAATATTCTAGTTTTTAAAAACTGATGTTCCCAAAAAGTTTGTCATTGTTGCAATGACATCTGCAGAAAGAATTCCTTTCAGGTAGCTTTTATTTTTATTTAATTATAAAATATATAATTTTATTAGTTTCAATCTAATAAAGCGTGAAGCACATAATTTATCTGTTAACAATTAATTGCAATAAGTTTTCTTTTTAGCTTATAATGGTATATTTAGAACCTGTTGAAGCCCTTCGAAGAAAAATTAAATACCTTCTTTAGACTTGAAGCATTAGATTTAATTTTATTGTAGCTATTCTATTTAAGGATTGCCTAATTACAAACTTTCTGTGATCTGTTATTGAATCCTGTTTCATAAACCAAATAAAAAATTTATTTAACTAGAAATATTCCTACAACTGCCTCAATGTCTCTTCATTATTTAATTCCCAACTCTTTATGAGATGAAAATGTTTTATAAATTACGTTTCTGAAAAATAAATTTTGGAACTAGAAACTTCCTTATGTAAATAAAAAGGAAATTAGTTTTTGCCTTATTATTGAAGTTTAACTTAACCCATAAATCTTTACGGAAGAAATTTTCTTTTGCTGCGAACAAATGCATCTTCAAGTAAAAGTAAGTTTAAGGATTTTAATGTAGTTTTAGAATAGAAACAAAAGTGTTCTTCGGTAAAAAAGTGACACTAAAGGCTGATATTGTACAGGTATCTGATTCATTGTACGGGGAACTATTCTCAGGGCCAGGAATGTCAACCTTTGCAGACTTTATTAGTTTATTGCAGAATAAATGTTCAGAGGAAAACCTCTGTCTTCAGTGCTCTGTATTTCACAAATATCATGAATTACAACAATATGAAACAACAGAATAATATAACAAGTAACATACATTATATCTATATCTTAGAACAATAAGGGCCCATGTCCAAACCTCTGAAATTTGAGTGAACTCCACGAATGACATCAGGGTGGGATAAACATTTTTTTTTTTTTTTTTTTTTGTTTTGTTTAGGTGCATCTACTGCTAAGGTCATTAGCACCCTTCTGTTATATGTTTCCCTAATGTTGAATATAAAATGCAGTGCAAAACTGCTGCCTCCTTTCAAAAGGAAGGTAACATCAGCTTGTTTGTAAACAGTAGCCTCTCCCTGTGAATTTAACCTAAACAACTTTATTTACATATTTACATCTACTCATTCATACAAGACGCACTCACGCTAGGATAATTATTCATACACGCTACTATCACATACACCCACAAACACACACACACATGCCATTTAAGTTGGTTGTATCCTTTTTAAAATATACCGGATCAACCTCTAAAGCTAAACTTAAACCTAGGAAGGATATATTTACATATTTACAATATTCTATTCTATTATAGTATAATCATTCATACAGTAATTAATAATATTCTATTCATATAATAAATAATCAAACACACACAGAATAAATAGTTACACTAATCTAGTACTCGTTTCTAATATATCACTAATAAATGTTCAAAATAATTAGGATATATATATATATTTTTTTTCTATATATGGAGATAAACCTCGATATCTTTTAAATACTCGATCAGTCTTTTCACAGATGGCTCAGTCCTACTCAACAGAACACTCAGCGTGTCTGGTAATTGGTGTCGCCGCCTAGCCTCCTGGAGCTCCGGGCATTCCTCCAGGATGTGCTTTACATCAAGGAGGGCACCACACCGCTCACAATTGGGTCGGCGTCGACCAACAAGATGGTACCCGTGAGTTAGACGTGTGTGTCCTATTCTTAAACGGGTTAACACCACATCATCTCGTCTTTTCATATTGTTGATAGGGTAATTGACCACTACCGAGCTCTCGACATTTTTAATAAAGAGATCCTTGTTGTTAAACTCCTCTTGCCATTTGTTTTTGACTATGAGTTTCATGTGCCTCTTTGCGTCCTTGATGTGAATTGGTGAGGCAGGCTCAACTGCCTCTGCAGCTGCCTGCCTCGCCAATTCATCTGCTTTCTCATTTCCTTCGATTCCCTTATGTCCTGGTACCCAAAGAAACGATACAGTCGTTCCCCCGGAGTACAGAATAGCTATTACTTTGAGGACTTCAGACACATGTGAATCCTTCGTAAACTTATTTTTGAGTGCAAGAAGGGAGCTAAGTGAGTCCGTGCACACTACTATTCTAATGTCGAGAGCTCCGTAGTGCTCCAGGGCTATTTGTATAGCCTGTAATTCGGCACTGAAAACGCTGGTATGTGGGCTCAAAGGAACAGCAAGGTGTCTACTGTTATCGATGAACACACCGCATCCAGTTCCAGTGTCTGTTTTTGAGCCATCTGTGAAAATTACTAGGTTTTCTGAAAATTTCGCAACTCTTTCATTGAAAATTGCCTTATATATTGAGGGAACCGTTTCGTTTATACTAAATCGAGTCAGCGTGAGGTCTATGGACAGGTCCGGGAGAACCCATGGAGCTACGACTGGAGGCCGGATCTCCATTAGATTATCCCAGGAGCTGCCATACGACTCAATTAATTCGTTTGCCCTTACGACTAATGGTCTAGTTATTGTTCGTCTGCAGCAATACATGTTTAATTCTGCGTTGTCCGATATGATTTCGTTAAGAAAATGGTGCCTATTTCCTCTTAGAGAGTTCACATACGTGAGTGTCATGAGGGCTCGTCTATGTTCAGGAGGAAGATGTCCTGATTCTATGTAGATGGAATCCAACGGGCTGGTGCGGAATGCACCAATCGCAACCCGCAGCCCCGCGTTGTAGAGCCTGTCTAGCTGGCGGAGCCACGACTTGCGTGAAGACCCGTAGATTGCACATCCATAATCAACCCTGGACCTTATCAATGCGTCAAATATTTTCAAGAGGATTTGTTTCTCAGCACCCCATTTAAATCTGGACAGTGTTTTTAAGACTTTGAGAGATGCCTCACATCTCTGAATGGTGTAGCTGATATGGTACCTCCACCTCAATTGCGCGTCCATTATTAACCCAAGAAATTTATGTCTATCTCTGAATGTGACCGCAGAACCATCCAGCAGCAATGGAGGATGATTATGCGGTCGCCGAAGCCTGCAGAAGTGAACGGCCACGGTTTTATCTGGAGAAAATATAAAACCTCTCTTTTTAGCTTCAATACAAACTGTGTCCATCGCCCCCTGCAGGCTCCGGGCTTCTTCGTCTTCCGGTAAATGGGTTGTGAATAAGGCCAAGTCGTCAGCAAAGAGTGATCTGCCTACTCCAAACTGCACATTATCAGCTATGCCGTTAATTGCGACAAGAAACAGGGTTACGCTGAGGACGGATCCCTGTGGTAGTCCGTTTTCCTGTACGCGTAGCGATGACAGAGCATCCCCGATTCTTACTCTAAACGTTCTATCCTTGAGAAAGCTCATAAGAAATAGGGGCAGGCGTCCCCTGAGTCCCCATTCATTGAGCCTACGGAGGATATCATATCTCCATGCTCTGTCATAAGCCTGCTTCATGTCGAAAAAAACGGCGGTGAGATGGTGTTGGGAGCAAAATGCCTTCTGTATGGAGCGCTCTAATAGCGCCAATTGATCTTGGGTGGAGTGATTTTGCCTAAATCCTGCTTGGTACTGGCTAATTAAATTGTTCTTCTCAAGCTCGTGAACCAGCCGGTAATTCACCATAGCCTCCAAGAGCTTTCCCAGACAACACAACAGCGAAATGGGTCTGTAGCTTCCTGGTGACTGAGGATCCTTACCGGGTTTCATGATTGGGACAATTATTGATTCTTTCCAAGCAGCAGGGAATATCGCTTGGGTCCAGAGTTGATTATAAAAATCTAGAATCATTCTTTTTCCTGCTTCCGGGAGATTTCTTAAAACCTCGAAAGGTATCCCATCGCATCCAGGCGATGATTTCTTAGATGCCCCCTGAAGTGCCCTTTTAAGTTCTTCCAGGCTGAAGTGCACATTGTAATCACTCGTTGTGTCCTCGGTTTGTCCAAAGTCCAGATGGATGGCCTCTTCCTTAGCTCTAGAAGCTCGGAAGTGGTCATCGTAGTCTACAAGGCTAAACGTAGAACCGAAGTGATCTGCGAATGTGTTCGCGATATTCAACGGATGATCAATGAACACTCCAGCGTTTTGTAGAACTGGGATCTGGGGTTTTGTGCTTCTTCCTCCTATCGCCCTTACTTTTCTCCACACATCATTAGGAGAGGCATTGCTTGTGCTCTTCTACGGAGTTGTACAATAAGCGACCCTGAGGGGTGCTTCTTCTTGATCCCCAGGAAACATTGTGCGTATTAAAATCACCGAATATTATGACTGGAGGGGGTAATTGTGAAATTACATTCATAACCTCTCTCACGTCATATCTTCTACCATCTGGGAGATATAAAGAACAGAGGGTGGCAGCTGTAGGGGTCTTCAGACGCACAGCGACGGCTTGTAACGGTGTGTCTAAGTTGATAGAGACCGCTCCGAGGTTCTCCATGGTGTAGATAGCCACGCCACCGTGGCTTCGACCACCCGGCAATACCTCGGGCTCTCTGTGCTCACACTTGTAGCCCGACAATGCTCTAGCGCAACCCTCAGGAAATTTAGTTTCCTGGAGAGCTACGACTAAAGGATTGTAGGTGCTGATCAAATAACGAAGTTCGTCGCTATGCTCTGAAAACCCCCGAATATTCCATTGTATAAATTTGTTGGACTGGGGCATCTTAAATCTAATAATTAGTATTCATTCCGACTCAGCAGGCAATTTCTTAGACCCACGTTTCTTACCCTTGGGCCAACCCTTTTTTCCAGGTAACACTGGTGTAAATGCGCCACCGTCATCATCCGCCACTTCCTCAACGGCATTTACGTTGAGGGAAGGCGGAGGAACGGACGGCAGAATTTCACCTTTCTCTACAATTTTAGGGGAAATTGTATTTCCCTTTTCTTTATTTTCATTCACCGGAGTGAATGAAGTAGATGGGGAGGGAAGGGGAACCGGTGAGGAAGGAAATTTTGGGGAGTCTGGGAGTTTGGGTAAAGGGGGAATGGGGGAGGGGATATTTTTAAATTTATTCTTTTCTGCTTTTGTATTTGTTTCAGTCTCATTTCTGACTGCACTAGAGTACGTACCTCTGCATGCATAAGAGGTACTCTTTACTAATACGCGGGCTTCTTTGAATGTCAGATTTTTAATTTCAGATCTCATTTTTTGGATCTCTTTTTCAATTTTGAATTCCATGCATTCACGAGATCGGGCATTGTGGGGACCGTCACAATTTGGGCATTTCGGCGGAGACGGGCAAGCAGACGAGCCATGTGCTGCGTGACCACAAACACATATCTCTATCTCCGACCTGCATCTTACCGCGGAATGCCCAAACCTTTGGCACTTAAAACATCTCATCGGCGCGGGTACGTAAGGGCGGACTCTGAGCTTGTAGAATGCTGCTTGTACACAGGGAGGGAGCTCGGGTCGATCGAATGTGAGCATCACACTCCCTGTGAATTCTAGGGCTTCTTCATTGCCGTTCGTCATTCTCTTCTTTCGAAGGAATTTACGAACAGCAATGACGCCTTGATCCCTTAGTCCTTCTTTTATTTCCTCCTCCGATGAGTGCTCCAAATCGAAGCACGTAACCACCCCTCTGGAGGTATTCAATGTTTTGTGCAGTTCTGCCTTAACACTGAATGCCCCCAGGGTGTCTGTTAGCATGATTTTTTCTGCTTGCTGTTTGGTAGCTGCTTCAATCAGCAAGGCCCCATTTGCCATCTTGCTTAGTCCTGCAACGTTTCCAAAATTCTGAGAAACCAGTTTGTTAATAAGAAACGGGGACACTTTTGTAAATAAATTTCCCTCCGTTCGGCTTATTATAATGAACTTTGAAAATTTAGCTTCACTATTTGCTGGAATTTCTAAAAGTTTTCTCTTCCATGATTTTCTTTGTCTCTTCTTCTCGGGACTCTTTGTAGGCGTTATAAACGGCTCCAAAGTGAACCGAGAAGCACTGTTACGAATTTCGCCGTATTCGTTGTTTAACACTTGGATTTGAGAACTACCGGTCGTTTCACGTCCAAGTGTTAGATCTACACTGTTCCCATTAACACCATTTGGGGTGTTCTGGGTTGAATTTTTATTAGATAGGGATTGGTCCAAGTCCATGCAGAGGTCGCCCAGAGGGTCCTGCTTACCCCCTGGGTTGTCCGTAATGAGGAGTCCGGCTGTCTCGTTAGTTGACGTAGGGAAGGTTAGTTTAGGTGACTTAGACTCCTAATCCTCGCCACCGAGTCTGCTGGTGGGGCTGCCACCTTGGCCGGCAGACCGGCGCTCATTCCCTCTCTAATAGAGGAGGATCCACTCAGTAGGGAAGGTGGCCCTACTTCATAGTGGACCCCCGCCTCTGCTTTTCGCCGTTCATGTACTGTACAAGAACGTTACCAGGGGGTACCACGGGGAGGAAAAGCAGTAGGCGTTGACGGGAATCAGGTATACTAGGAGATGCTAAGCAGTGGAATAGGGCACTATAGCTTAGCAGAGCTCCCAAAAGAAGTCGAACGGCTCCCATATCCGCACGTCCGCTCCAGCAACCCTTTAGCCCGCCCATTTACCCCCCTGGGATAAACATTAATCGTTAAAATGTCTTCTCATCGTTAGTCATTTAGGAAAATAATATTTTCCTCTAAGATTTACCTTTTTAACAATTACGTTTATCCCTCATTGATGTCACTTGTGCAGTTCACTCAAATTTCAGAGGTTTGGACATTGGTCCTTTTTGTTCCAAGAAACAGATATAGATATATATATATATATATATATATATATATATATATATATATATATGTATATATGTGTGTGTGTGTGTGAACGCTCTTATATGGTAAGCCTGGGGATAAAAGGATGAGGGGCAGGTCTCCTCTCAGATGGCTGGATGACCTGGAGGGACCTTGCATGCAATGAGGGTCCTTCATAGACTGTACCGCCCATCATATAATGTAATATTTTATATATATATATATATATATATATATATATATATATATATATATATATACACTTATCTACACGTACATTTATGAAATATTCTAATCCCCAATATCCTTGGCAGAAGTAAGTATATTAGCTTTTTTCTTTGTATATGCAATAAAAAAAAAAAAAGGCTATTTTTTAATAACCAATATACATCTTCATACACAAACATAAACATATATTTATTTTGTCAAATAGTCTTAAAGTTGTCAAATCTATTGATAACAAATGTCTTCTGTCAAATTTAGTAATGAATTAATACGTTTGCTTTGGTACAAAATTTCAGTGGTTCATTGTAGGGATGATACGGGACATATGTGTCCCATAGGGATTCCAACTCCTGAGCGGCATGGGACATATGTGTCCCGTAAACATCTATACATATATATACATCTCATGAAGTCCAAAAAAAAAAAAAATTGCTGAATGTTACTGCTTTATATTTTTGTTACTAAATGTTATATGATAACTACTTTGAAGTAGGAATGGGATTAGATATCAAATAAATGAGTAATTGACAATCCAAAATAACTGCCTTCGTTATATTTTAAAATTTTACAAATATTATATATATATATATATGTATATATATATATATATATATATATTAATCAAGTTAAATATATAAAAAATAAATAAAATGTTTTAACAAGGTGTAACAATGCAATAATTATAATTCAAATATTTTTTTAAAAACCTGACTTAATTTTTCGATTGGGCTTCATGGTCAATATTAGAACAATATGGCAGTAACCCGGATTCCCTACATACTCTGCTCAAAGCGTATACGCGTTTTTAAGTTTTTTATCGGCTGGGTACGGTACTATGGTGCTCCCTATGCCAATTTTGTTCTTTAGTTTATGTTGCGGGACATATGTGTCCTGTACTTTCTAATAATTTGTTTTATTTCTGTGCATCTATTGGACTATGAGTTTTTTTTTTTTTTTTTTTATAATTTATTTTGAGAAGTTACAGCCATCGTAAGTTAAGCGAGTTGGACTATTTTGCCCGACGTACCTCGGTGGGACCCAGTACGGGACCAGTTCTGGTTTGAGCATCCTGCACTGAGTGTTTGTTTAGTCACCAGCCCAGCTGAACCCAGCCAAGATCAAGCCTTGCATTCCTCTCTGCAGGAAATGGGTTAACACAGAACCTGCCTAATGAGTCCACCCGATCTTGTGGCATGGACATTTTTAATTGCTGCTCATATTCTCAGGCCTTCTGAATTTTCTTCTACAGAAATCCTCTGAAGGCTGGACAGGGTAGGGAAAGGCTGAAATCCGTAATCTTGACGATATAAGTTGATATTTGCATGCCCATTACTGAATCTCAAGATATCTGCACATGGGGCCACTGCAGCACCATTGAGGTATAGTCTGTTCAGATAAACCCAGGAGACCAATTTCGCATGCGCGAACGTCTGGGCGGGAATTTCCCCAGTACTCTTCCTTCTGTTCCGCCATTTGCAAAGACTTTTAATGATCAAACAACGTGAATTAATATAACTTATTTCTCGTTTAAGACTAGGGAACATGAGCGTATATATGGGGGGGGGGGCTGCAGCCTCCCTCCGAAATTTTGATTTCATCGGTAAAAATGTGTCATAAAACCTTTAAAAATAAATTAAATAAGATTACTTAGTTCATAAGTTGGCTGAAACTATTCCAAGTTCTAAATTGTTAGTATTCTATACCCCAGAAATGGTCCCCCCCGAAATTATTTCCTACATACGCCATGCAAGGAAACGCTTTGAAAGGTTAGATAAGGGAGATAGTGTTTAATATTTACCCACAGCTATGGCTGAAAATGCTTTATTACATTTTTTTTTTATTTTTGTTCTATTTTAGATTTATTTAATTAATTTTATTTATTTTTTGTGTTTTTTCTTCCGAATTGAGATAGATTTTTAAAGACATGAAACTGTAAGGAGACCATTAACAAAATTGCGAGAGGGGAAAAAAAATAAATATAATATGTTTTCTGATGCAAAAAATCTGTGACCAAAGTGAGTAAAAATCTATTAGGAAAAGTAAAAAAAATCCTTTTAAAAAGTTCCCTTTTGTCGTTCCGTTAACAAACGTAGAACGTTTCTTATTTTCAAAAAAAAAAAATCAGGCTTTTCGTTTTTATCAACACAAAAGTAGTCGTTATGTTGTTTTCAACATATACGTAAATCTTTTGTTGTTCCCTACAAAACCGATCCTGACACGTGAGAGAGTCAATAAGCTGACCCCTTAGAGGGTTGTTAAACCCAAGTGCTTGACAGACAGCAGACATACAGACAAGAATTCTAAAAATCATTGTTTTGGATAATATTGCGTTGATAAAATCCTCCAATAGTATTTTTTCCCATATATCCTCCAAGTACAGAGAGCGATCCGTTAGAATTATATTATACTAGCTGTTACTCGGTGTGCCATGCTACACCTACTTTCTGCATATAGAAAATAAATTAGAAACCAAATAAGTAATATTAAAATCTAAAGCGGCGCTAATGACCAAGTTGTAGATGCGCCGTAAAAAAAAAAAAAAAAAAAAAAAAAAAAAAAAAAAAAAAAAAAAAAAAAAAAAAAAAATCTAATAATACAAATCTTTAACTGTTCGGGTTCACAGTTTCGAACCCGTGACCTCCGAAATGTGAGTCCTACACGATTTTGACCTAGCCTACGAGACTTACCAGATAAAGGCCTGCCTGTGTGCCAAGTTTGGTAAAAATCGGTCAAAGATGTGGGTTTGTATAAAGAACAATCATTGAGACAGATGGTAGACGTTTTAGACCTAGCCTATGGACTCTCCCCGTATCGAGATGTACCTGTTTGCTAACATTAGTAAAAATTGGTCAAACGGTGTGGATTTGTATAATGAGCAAACATACAGACAGACAGCTGATAGACGTTTTTGACCTAGCCTACGAGATTTCTCGGATCAAGACCTGCCTGAGTGCCAAGTTTGGTGAAAATCGGTCAACCGTTGTTGGATTTGTATAAGGAAGAAACATACACATGGTATATATATATATATATATATATATATATATATATATATATATATATATATATATATATATATATATTTATTTGTTTCCTCCTTACAGTAACCCTGCAAGAAGGGTATATATATATATATATATATATATATATATATATATATATATATATATATATATATATATGTGTGTGTATATAATATTCACAAGCACATATAGCTATTCTTATAGGGGTCATTTTCGAAATTTAAGAAATACAAGTTTTCGGTAAATATTTTTATAAACTTTCTGAGCTGGGAAAAATAAAGAAAACAAGTTTTATTTTCAAATTATGCCGTGCATTTTGTAAAACTTGTATTTTTTTCAATTTCACCGACTAACAAGAAATCCAAAATAAAAAGTTCGAATTTACTCACATTCAAAATAATTCTTTCATGAGAGCAACATATAATAGGTAGATTCTTAGGGAAAGTGATAAAACATGAGTATAAAATAAGAGCTGGTTAGAACCGGTTTGAAGTAATTGATCTGTAGAGTAAATAGATTTGCAGATATTCTTCAAGGAATAGAGGAAGAATGGCTTCCGGTTCTCCTCACCCTCCCTCAGAACTATATTAGATTCGTCCATCCAGGTATAGGTACATCACACCCCCTGAATCTAGTATCATTTGGAATCGTCCAATTAGTTTTCAGTCTAGCTCGTGAATTCGAACCGTTTACTGCTCGTTTCAATCGCTCGTTGCTTTACTCCGGTTAGTGGTTATTTTAAAATGCTTTTATTTTTTAAATATACTTAATAACGTGATTTGGAAGTGCTTTACATGAAGACAGCCAGGATTTCCTTGATCGTCCTCGTCTACGTGGCAGGAACTCTTTTATGTAAGTAAGATTCTTCATACATTTGCTGGAAATGGTGACTTTAAGAAATACCCAAAGGAATTTAGCCACTGGGGTTGCAATCAGTTTATTTTGCATTAATGTAGTTGTGTTAACCTGTTCTAGATTAATACTGACACTATATCATTCAATTCTTTATGTATAAGTCTTAAAAGGAATGTTAAAGTAACCGAAGAAAATACATTTTAATTCTTTGAAAACAAAATGGCGGCACGATGTCTGAAGGCGGCAATTTTTAATGCACACTCAGCATCAAAATCTGGCAATGCCATTTAGTATTATAGCCCATATTAAAATATATATAAAATAAAAATGTTTAAAAATGGATTCTAGATGCATCAAAATGATAGGCGCACTATGCAAAATGTTATTTCTGACCTTTCAATCTACTAGATCAACACAAAAATACTAATTCAATTATTTTTAACTTATCTGGCAGTGCCATTTATTATTATAATCCATATCAAAATACATATAAAATAGAAATGTTTACCCCTTGGTTACTAACCTCGGGTCAAATTGACCCGAGGCTTCTTTAAAGAATATATATTATATTAATATGATAAATTTAATTATTCTAAGACTTATGTAATCAGTTTTTTTAGCATCCTTTTGCTGTCCAAATATTTATTTACATTATTTTCATTGTTATTATAGTAATAAATAACTATTTGACCTGAGGTTAGTGCGAGTGTAACAGAATAATTCGGTAAGTGACCCAAGGTTAGTACGAGTCTAATGGTGGCTGAGGGAAGAGTGACCTGTGGTTAGTGGGAGTGGTAAAAGTCTCCAGCTCACTTTCCTGCTAGAATACTATGGTCCCTGCACCAGGCAATACACAAACATAAAACAAGTCCAAAAAAACTGTAAGAATATCAAATTTGCTTTAGAGACCGATGAAACGGAATTAGAAGGACTCATTGGTTTACTAATTTTAGCGGGAATGTATAAATGTGCCCCTCTAATTTTATTGCATGTAACTGGTATACCAGTGTTACTCTAGCCAACCCTTTATTGGGGGAAAATTGACTTTAGTTCGGACACTCAGGAAAAATAAGCCAGAGGTCCCCATAAAGTTCCTACCCAACAAAGATCGGGAAGTGAGATCGAGATCCACTTTATTATGGTTCACTAAAGACCTCACTCTTGCTTCGTATTTTACCAAGAAAAGAAAGGCTGTATTTGTGCTATCCTCACTTCACCCTGAACCGATATTAGATTCTGAAAATAAAAACAAATCAGAGATTATTTTGGCCTATAGTGCAACTAAGAGTGGGGTTGATTTAAATAGCCAAATGCACAGCAATTGTACAGTAGGAATAAGGACATGTAGGTGGCCAATGGCCCTATTTTTCCACTTCATAAATGTCACTGGGAAAACTTCATATTTGATTTTCAAACACAATAATGCATATGTACTTGAAAACAAATATAGTAGGAGGGACTTCCTCAAATACCTTGGCCACAGTCTAACTTCAAGTCATATCATTAAAAGGTCTCATGTTAACAGAAGTTTATAAATGAGGTTAAATATATATCTGGAGGAAAAAGGGGTATTAATAATGGATGCTGAAGAAACTGCTCAAGACAATGCAACAAATCCCGTCAGCAGAGGGAAGTGGAAGCGATGTTTTCTCTGCCCCAGTTCAAACGTTCAAAGTCTAAACAATTTGTGTAAAATGTGTCAAATTTGTTTGTAAAAAACGTTGAGAATATGTATGCCATGGTTGTTCCAACAATTAAATGAAGTTTATTACTTATCAAAATGCATAAATTAGAGTGGCAAAACTTAATTACAAATTTTTTCCAAAGTGATTTTACTTATCTAGGAAACAACATTTTTCTTCAATTTTAATTTTTGGAAATTTATTTTTTTAGTAAAATATATAATATTTACCATGTAAAAATTATAAGATTTTCATTTTTTATTGCAAAAAATGTTCTTATAATTATTTCTTATTTTTTAATTTACGGGTCAATATGACCCGAGGTCATATTGACCCATAAGCATGAGTGGTATAAAGTGAAGGTTAGTAACCAAGGGTTAAAAATCTGCCCTAGGGGTCATTCCATGTCAAATCAACACACTTTTCGGACTTGATGTCTCAGATTTTCATGATTTTTGGTATGCAGTAATATGTCAGACTTATGAAAAAAAAAACATTTTTCAGTTATGTAGCACAATTATTTTTGAAGTTATTAATTTGTAAAGATTTAAATTTTTATGAAAAAGCGTCATATTTTGGCACCTTTGGATGCCTATAGACTAGCAACCAGTGATGATATTAACCTGGGAGTGGTCTAATTTTAAAGCTGTTGAATGGGGCTTTAATATGATATGCCAAAAAATAGGGGTTACAATTTTAAAAAAGTTAAACATTTTAAAATGAAATTTTAAAATTTCAATTTCTCAAAAAGTGGCAATTTTAAAAATTCCTAAAAATATCAAATATAGTTTATAATGTCATAATACATATAGCAAAATTCTATCATGGGATCTCAATGGGATCAGGAGATACAGGGCTCCAGAAATTCACGTTTTGTAGAAAATACCAGAATTAGTATCGTTTTTAAAAATTTTGAATAGTTTACTGAATGAAACAAGCAACACTTCACAATGAAACAAGCAGTGGCTATTACTTTTACATTTTTTTTCAATCGATAAAGGTCTTATAAACTCTTACCACCATACTGTGAGTAAAGTTAAGGGTTAACAAATTAGTTCATCGAGACTTGAATTTCTTTTGTCACTCTCTCGTAAACAGTATGTTCAGCCAGTCTGTGTGACGGGGTTCACTTTGCATATCACATCTGCAAAGGGATCCACAGTGTATCAGTTGGTATGGAATGAATGAGTGTGATGGGCCGGAAGGATGGAGGAATGTAACTTGCACTTTACTGCAATCTTCATCTTTATCCAGAACATAACTCAACCACCAAGTGTCATCATAGATTGATGTTACATACCTACTAATATCTGCTGTATGTCCTTAATAGCAGGAAATATTCTCGAAACAACCGCAGAAGAGAGTAATTACACTTTTACTTTGGTTCCACATTTGAGAGGTATGATGGCATGTAATTTATGGGTGCCTTATAAACTTATAGCTGTATTGTAGGGGTTGGCCAGTTCTTCAGTTGTAACGTATTCTTCAAGGTTCAAAAATATAAAGTCTATGTTTGATATGTTCTGATGTGACCATTCAAACAGTTGCCTTGCATCCATAATTTGGCTCTTATATGGTCTTTGTAGGCTTGCACTGGCTGCTAGTCTTTTCATCGTGGCCCCCTGCACATCGCATGGTCCTGTGCTATGTGTTCTTGCTGAAAAATGCCATTCAGGCTTAGCTCCAAATTCTTGCTTTTGATTACACAAGTTAATATAGTTTTGTTTATTTTTGTATTGGTTTGCAGAGCAGTAGGATAAGTAGACAAATGTTTTAGATCTCTTTGAACCTTGCATTTCAGATATTCCCAGATATAACTTGGAAGAGGTTGAAGGTTCTAGTGTTGAGCTTGAGACAGTCTGAAATTATTAAAAAAAATTCAAATTTTTGGCTTATTTCTATTTAAAATACACCACAAAAGGGTGAATGCTTGCCTGACTATTTGACCAATGGTACGAATGTGTCTTATCTTGCAAAATGATCAAATAATTCTCAGGAAAGTCACAAATGACGGCCACTTCACATTCCAGAAGATATTCCTTGGTATGTCTCAGAAATACACTTGGTTCTTTTGCTGTGAAGAGATGACGAAGTAGGACAGGAATCCCTGTTTTATCGGAGTAAAAGGTGTTTTCCCTCTACTTGTAGGACAATCAACTTCAGTTTTCTTTTAAAGAGAGGTTTCCAAACATGGTACTATAAAGTAATCATTACATTTTATTAATTTAATAGAGTCCTGCACACTTCATAGCAAAATTAGAAATTAAAAAATAAAATTTAACTAATACTGTAGGTTATTTACAAAGCATGTGTATTTTTGAAGCCCTGTATCTCCTGATCCCATTGAGATCCCATGATAGAATTGTGCTATATGTATTAAGACATTACCAACTATATTTGATATTTTTTTTTGGAATTTTTAAAATTGCCACTTTTTGAGAAATTGAAATTTTAAAATTTCATTTTAAAATGTTTAACTTTTTAAAAATTGTAACCCCTATTTTGTGGCATATCCGGTCCATCACACTCATTCATTCCATACCACATGATACACTGTGGATCCCTTTGCAGATGTGAAATGCAAAGTGAACCCCGTCACACAGACTGGCTGAACATACTGTTTACAAGGGAGTGCCAAAAGAAATTCAAGTCTCGATGAACTAATTTGTTAACCCTTAACTTCACTCACAGTATTGGGTGGTAAGAGTTTATATGACCTTTATCAATTTTAAAAAAGTGTAAAAGTAATAGCCACTGCTTGTTTCATTGTGAAGTTTTGCTTGTTTCATTCAGTAAACTATTCAAAATTTTTAAAAACGATTCTGGTATTTTCTACAAAACGTGAATTTCTGAATCCCTGTATCTCCTGATCCCATTGAGATCCCATGATAGAATTTTGCTATATGTATTATGACATTACAAATTATATTTGATATTTTTTTCGAATTTTTAAAATTGCCACTTTTTGAGAAATTGAAATTTTAAAAATTCATTTTAAAATGTTTAACTTTTTTAAAATTGTAACCCCTATTTTGTGGCATATCATATTAAAGCCCCATTCAACAGCTTTAAAATGAGACCACTCCCAGATTAATATCATCACTGGTTGCTAGTCTATAGGCATCCAAAGGTGCCAAAAAATGACGCTTTTTCATAAAAATTTAAATCTTTAAAAATTAATAACTTCAAAAATAATTGTGCTACATAACTGAAATTTGGTATTTTTTCATAAGCCCATGATATATTATTGCATACCAAAAATCATGAAAATCTGAGAGATCAAGTCCGAAAAGTGTGTTGATTTGACATGGAATGACCCCTAGATTAATCCTGAGACTATATTTTTCAGTTCTTTATGCTATAAATTTTATAGGGGACTAGCTCTTACCCGGTGTGCCATGTTACATCTAGAGATGTGGGGTGGAACAGGTATGTTTTTCCCGAAAATTTTCCATTTACACAAAGGCTATTTTTTGGTAAATTTGTTCTAGGACATATATGAGCAAGCCATATTCTCTTATATTAGCTAATTTCTGAACCATTTAAACAAAAACTACAGGTGTTATTCAACTTTTTAATTCACATGAATAAAATTAAATGTGATTATGTTTTACCTAACAATTGTCATATTGCTTATGTAATAACTCATAAAAAGGCAATTTACCCTATTTCGTAATAAAAGAGCACTCATAGAAAATGAATTGCTCATTTCTCTTAATATTTGATAAACAAGGTTGTAGCGGAAACCAGTTCCACCACTCTGTACTAGCTCCAACAGTTTTAAGAAACTTAAACACAACTAGATTGGAATTAAAAAAAAAAATAAAAAAAATATCTTCATCTGTGGCAGAAGGTCAATTTTATAAAAACACACTTTCTTTCTTCTGTACTCTTTTATTTGGCTCTACATGTTTCACGTCGCTGTGACGCCTCTTCAGGAGCACTTAATCTAAATAAAATAAAATATGGTTACAGCCTATTCCTTAGAGAACCTTCCGCAGGTATGGCCACGTCTGGACTGATAAGATTAATCATGTCTACTGGGTATCAGCTGTTTAAAATCGATAGTTTTAGGGTAAATGTCGATTTTCCAATGAAGTTTTTGTCATTTTATAAAATGTTTTAAGTCATCTTGTTTATTAAATTAAAAAATATTTTATCCAGGTATTTAATATCTGTTTTTTTGTTGACGGTCTTTTTCCTATTTTTAATTATGTGTATATTTTCCTTAATTTTTCTTTTTATGGGGTTTTTCTCCTTATCTAATATCTTTACCGTGTCAAAATTAAATGTGTGGCTATATTGTATCGCATGATCCACCAATGCAGTCTTGTTGTCTTTCTCATCAAGGTTTTTGGCATGTTGTTTGATTCTCTTTTTTAAAAGTTGTCCCGATTCTCCTACATACACCTTATCACACATTGCACAATCAATTTGATATATGTTATATTTGGTTTCCCTTTCTTTTAATTCATCTTTAATTCGGCTGTAGCTTTTTATGATTTTGTCGTGATATATCCAGGAGATTCTTCCTAGGTCTTTACATTTTTGTTTTATCCCATTGGCAAGTATGGGATTATAACGAAAGGTAATATAATTAACCAGCTCTAAAGTTTTCATATCTTTATTGTCGTTATCCAATTTCTGTTTATAAATATGTTCATTGTGTATGAGTTTATCTGCTACAACTCTGTTTGTATTTAAAATGTTTGTTTTCCTATCGTCAAAAAAATCATAAATTTTACTTTGTATTAATTTTCTTCTTTTTTCTTGGTTGCCTTTTATGTCGTCTATTGTTTGTGTATCCTGAAGTTTACGTTTCAGAGTATGGTTGGTGTTGTCTGTTGCAACAGTCATTTTTGTTAATTTAACTCTTTTGTTCCTATTAGAATTGTCAGTACCTATATGTTCAGTGTCATCCCTTTTCCGTTTACTATCAGAGTCTTCATAAAAATAGTCGTCCGTAAAGTTAAAAACATTCAAGTCAAAATTGATCAAATTTAAATTTTCCTTCACATCCAATTTCTTTTTGTAAAAAACATTTCTTTCAGCTCTTTTAATTTCTTTATTTATAATTTCCTCTGGGTAATTATTATCTCTAAATATAGTTCTGAGTTTATTTGTTATTTCATTTAAATATTTTGGTGATGTTCGCAGAAGCGCCGTCAGTGTCCTATTATAAAGCAAATTCTTTTTAAAATTTAAAGGGTGACTAGAATAAAAATTAATCATACGACCGGAAAATGTATTTTTAGTCTGCCATTTAAACTCAAGTCTATTATCATTAGTTCTAATTATTTCCGCTGAAAGAAATGTTTTTTACAAAAAGAAATTGGATGTGAAGGAAAATTTAAATTTGATCAATTTTGACTTGAATGTTTTTAACTTTACGGACGACTATTTTTATGAAGACTCTGATAGTAAACGGAAAAGGGATGACACTGAACATATAGGTACTGACAATTCTAATAGGAACAAAAGAGTTAAATTAACAAAAATGACTGTTGCAACAGACAACACCAACCATACTCTGAAACGTAAACTTCAGGATACACAAACAATAGACGACATAAAAGGCAACCAAGAAAAAAGAAGAAAATTAATACAAAGTAAAATTTATGATTTTTTTGACGATAGGAAAACAAACATTTTAAATACAAACAGAGTTGTAGCAGATAAACTCATACACAATGAACATATTTATAAACAGAAATTGGATAACGACAATAAAGATATGAAAACTTTAGAGCTGGTTAATTATATTACCTTTCGTTATAATCCCATACTTGCCAATGGGATAAAACAAAAATGTAAAGACCTAGGAAGAATCTCCTGGATATATCACGACAAAATCATAAAAAGCTACAGCCGAATTAAAGATGAATTAAAAGAAAGGGAAACCAAATATAACATATATCAAATTGATTGTGCAATGTGTGATAAGGTGTATGTAGGAGAATCGGGACAACTTTTAAAAAAGAGAATCAAACAACATGCCAAAAACCTTGATGAGAAAGACAACAAGACTGCATTGGTGGATCATGCGATACAATATAGCCACACATTTAATTTTGACACGGTAAAGATATTAGATAAGGAGAAAAACCCCATAAAAAGAAAAATTAAGGAAAATATACACATAATTAAAAATAGGAAAAAGACCGTCAACAAAAAAACAGATATTAAATACCTGGATAAAATATTTTTTAATTTAATAAACAAGATGACTTAAAACATTTTATAAAATGACAAAAACTTCATTGGAAAATCGACATTTACCCTAAAACTATCGATTTTAAACAGCTGATACCCAGTAGACATGATTAATCTTATCAGTCCAGACGTGGCCATACCTGCGGAGGTTCTCTAAGGAATAGGCTGTAACCATATTTTATTTTATTTAGATTAAGTGCTCCTGAAGAGGCGTCACAGCGACGTGAAACATGTAGAGCCAAATAAAAGAGTACAGAAGAAAGAAAGTGTGTTTTTATAAAATTGACCTTCTGCCACAGATGAATATATTGGAAAAATAGGGTCACTGTCTTATAATAAAAAAAATATCATACTGCTCGCTGTCAGGAATAATGGTTAACCAGAAAATAACAAATTTGTGGACGTTCTACATTTTGTAGAACTCCAGGAAGGCAACAACATTATAGATAAATGCAAATATTGTGATGTAAATAGATTGACAGATTAACACAAGGCGGAGCTGATATCAGTCTCACAAAACCTTCATTTGATGAGCGATGACAATGTCATCCATTCAAATACTACTTCTTCTTCTGAGCAGAGAGAGAAAAACGTTATTTTTGAAAAACAAAAAGATTAGTTGCTTAAATATATTGGGTTGCTTTCCACACAGACTACTCATCAACTAGTAGGCATAGGAACTAAAGTTTAATATATACAAAAAATATACAAATCGATAAAACAAAAAACTAAATAAAAAAACTAAAACTAAAAATATAATAATGAAAATATTTGTAAAAATGTTTAAAAAAATAAATTAATAATACAAATAAAATTAAAGAAACACACATTTACTAAAATCGTAGTGTTCCACAGTTAGATGCTTGTAAAATTGCGATCAAAATCATATATGTATCATATTTGATTTCTTCCTATTAATCCTTGAATGTATAAACTTCGATTTTAGCGCGGTTCCTCCCTTCCTCCATAGGGAGGAAACCTGCTTATGAGGTTGACCTCAAGAAGCAATCCGGAAGTGCTGACTATAAAATTTCTCGTTTCAGGGCTATTGATCTCGATGATTATATATGTAATATGTGTATATATATATATATATATATATATATATATATATATATATATATATATATATATTTATTTATTTCTGTCTCAAAGGCTCAAAAAAGGCCCCAATTTGATGAAATTTGGTTCAAACATCTTTTGTCTAATTTAAAAGCTTAAGTTTGTTAACCGTTAGAATCCGTCGACCAGAACATGCGTTTTGGAGCGAAATTCGCATGGGAAAATTTGTAACGCGGACGTTTTAGAGTTAATATGCTTGCAGGTATTCGTTTAATAGGTTCTCTAATGTAGGAAAACAAATGAAACCATTTTTAAGGAGATATCTGTATCCGTTTTCGAGAAAAATCGAAACCTAGTTTTTGTTACTCAGTTTTGGTTTGGTTACTTAGAATTGTGAGACTCTGTTGAAATATTTTATACATAGGGCGAATGTAAAGAATGCGGGAGTCATTTCCGCTCAGCATACTGTCAGCTTACATTTGTTGTGCCTTAAACTTCCTCCTCTTGGAGATTCTTTCCTTTACTAATGACTCTAGGGATATGAATGGAACCATCCTAAGATGATGCAGTTCCTGCGAGTCGGAATTTTTATCATTAGGTCAGTGTCATATATATAAAATTATTTTTATGTTCTTGTAGAGAAGAGAATATGCAGTTACATTAAAATATATTTTGTTTTCATTTCTGATATCCGTACAACAATTTAGCAAATAAAATATTTTTTCCAGTATGGTATTCTTTAATTAATTACTGAAATATTATATATGCATAAGAGTTTTTAAAGAATTATTATATTTAAACTTTTCAGCGATATACATGATTAAAAACTTATAAATCACATTTCTAGCCTTTCTTCATTATAATTTTGCTTATTATTTTGGTTGGAAGGGGAAAACATCAAAAGGGCATCCTATCCATAGTATAATATAGTTAATAAAAATACTCCAGTGTTGCTTACTTGTAGTCCCTAGCAATGAAAGTTTATTTTACAATACCGTGAACATGTGGCTTGGAAAATTTTCTGGAAAATTTTCTGATTCAAAATTTTCCGGAAAACCCACATCTCTAGACCAGACTCTAACAGGATTATTTATTTATTTATTTTTTACGGCGCATCGACATCTAGGCCATTAGCGCCGACACCCAGGATGCAGCGATGAATTTTCCCAACGAGCCGTGAGATGAAAAAATTCCTGCCGGCGCGCCTATGGGAATCGAACCCACTATCTCCCGCATATGAAACTCAGGCGTCAGCCACCAGACCACAGGCAGACCCCAACAGGATTAATATAATTAAAATCACTGTTATAAAGAATAACTTCGAAAATTCTAATAACCGATTAACCGTTAATTTGGAGGAAGACACCTCCAAGGCGTGGCTGTTTAGACTAACAGTTACAAATCGACGAGGAAGCAAGGCGGCATACTTCAAAGAGATTCTCCCTAAAATTTTATCCCGTCTCATTAAAATGTAGTAATTAAATTCACCCCCCCCTACTAATTAAATCAAAACAAGAACCTGATTAAAAGAAAACCCTTTCGTTCCTCTCTCCGTCTCATCCATTATACTTTTAGGCTACAGATTTTTTGTCATCCGAATATTTTTTTCTCCGATACTTCTTGCCTCGTCTTCTTTAAAAGGTTGTTGTTAGAATTAATTACATCTGAAATGCGCCCTTAAATAAAATGGACATTTCTTGGACGGCTTTAATTTGGGTTCTTTATTGATTTCCCTACTAATATGTTTTCCACCAGTGCATTATTTAGTTTTAGTTGTATTTTGACCATTCAAGCCACAATTAGTGATAATATACCAAAAAAAAAAAAAAAAAAAATAAATAAATAAATCATAATAGAGCATTATAGGAAATTTCATAACAACTCTTTTCACGTGTTTGGAAGGTCTATATCGTGAACAATTTCGGAGTTAGGAGCCAGAGAAGTACAAAAACATTTTCGAATTTGTTTATATGGTTTTGATATACTAGCTGACCCGGCAAACGTTGTTTTGCTACATACATCTTTTCAAGGGAATATTTTGGTAGTGAAATAATAATCCCGTACCTGTTGCGGGATCTCGTTGTTTAATATTTATACAAAATCCGTCTTGTCCCTTCCAGAACATTAGCGGATATTGGATAGTGTCGTATGAATGGTGTGTATCAGCAATGGACTCAAGATTATTATTTCTTCTTCGAATCAGGATTTCTCGCGTAGCTGCACGGCTGTCAACCACGATTCCAGCAACCTCATCAGTAGGGACCGGATTTTTAGGATAAAGTAAGCACCCAATTAGGTTTTTGCAACAGGCATAATAGGTCTCTTTAGGTATTTATTTAAAAATCCATTTTAGGTATTTTTAGGCGATAAAAATGTTTGAATAGGTTCAAAAAAATAGGTATTTTTAGGTTTTTATTTAAAAATCGATTTTAGGTGATAAAAATGTTTCAATAGGTTCAAAAAAAAAAAAAAAAAAAAAAAGGTTCAACCTATTATAATTTTGATTAATTTATCATTGATAAATTAATATGTATATATACAGTGACATAAAAACAAATAACATTATTTTATAGAATAGTATATTGTGAAGGGGAAACAATATGAGGAAATAGAAATAAATCGGAAATATGCCATCTTTTTTAAAACAAGAATAAGCAGTCCAAATATTCAACGAAATATTATTTAAAAAAAAGTTGAATGAAATTTATATAAATAAAGTAAATTTTAGAAATAAGGCAGTGTTTTAAAATAAATAAATAAAATTATTTTATAAAATATACATCAATAAAAAATAAATAAATAAGAACAAAAAAGAAAATAATTAATGTTTTTATTTTTTATGTTTTGAGCTTTTCGTATAGTTGACATTGAAACTGTTTTTATTTTTTCCAAGACCGCGGAGTAGTAAAGCGCTGCAGATAGCCAGGTTCCTTAGTGTGTTAAAATGGGTTATTGTGGAAGCGACACTTCTAATAAAATTTCCCTGAACGTCTGGACCCGGGAAGTTTCTTTTAAGGAAATTTGTTTCATACAGGAAATTATTTCGAGGAATTGTATTTTGTTTTAAGGATTAGGCATGTCTAGGTCTTTCCATCGTTTTTTAGGTGAAATCATCCTGAATAGGTTTTTTTAGGTTCTTCCAAATTTGCATGAAAAATATTACAAGACGCGAATCATATAAACAGGGCCGCCACATCTCAGAGCCGGGCCCGGGACCAGATCACGGGCCCCCACTTCTCAGAGCCGGGCCCTTCATTTCTCAGAGCCAAAATGTACATTCTAGTACATATAGGCTATAGGACTCTGGACATTTTATAATTATTTTCATCTTGAATTTTGAGCGAAATGAGAGTAAAATCCGACAAACGGTGCAGCAAAAGACACTTTCGGTACTTGCAGTTTTATTACGACTCCTAATGAAATATACTATTCTGGGACTGCACTTGTTTTGTCTTTTATGTACGTTAGAAAAATATAGATGCAATTCCAATAAATATAGGCTACGCCCGTCTATATTTCTAAACCCCATTCTTTTTACAAGCTCATAACCTATACATTTTTCCCAATTAGGGAGGCCCGGCCCGGGGCCCCCACGGCGCCCGGGCCCGGGACAACAGTACTCGGTTGTCCCCCCCATGTGGCGGCCCTGCATATAAAGAACAGATCATTATCGTATTTAGAGAAGAATCCGGTCCCACCAGGTGCATTGAATGTACTATCCAGATGGTTCTATATCAGGATTGATGACAATACCATGATCATCACTTTGTAATTTGTGTATGTCTGATTAAAATAATTTCAACAATTCATTCTGCTCATTGAATAGATCGTCCAGCTTACTGACGATGCGCCTAACGAACCGTGAACCCAACGACCATCCACGCGATTGGCAAATGTTGAAATTAACTTCAGGAACAGGTTAGAATATAGAGCCATATTTCTCTTTGTCAAAAGATCATAATATGATATGACATATTATGTTGAATAAAACTACATTTTATAATTAAAATGGGGGCGAGGTTAGCTCAGTGGTAGAGCACTGGACTAATAAGCTGGAGGCCGGAGTTCAAATCCCGAGCAAGCACTAAAGATTTTTTCTTCTAGTGTCTTCGTTCATGGGTTGAATTCGGCCTCCCTGACCGTCCCTAGGCCGACCCAGCCTTTAATTAATTTAATAATGGGTACCTTGGGTGCTAATGACTCTAGCAGTCGAAGCGGCCAAGGGGAAAGTCAGGTGGCCGGAGCATAGTACTGACCACACTATCTCCCTAGTGTGCCGTATGGTCATGAATCAGATACCTCTATAGTATCTGCCCGTCAGGGCCCTCGTGGCCTGTTACGGGACTGATTTTATTTATTTTTTTTTTTTTAATAATTAAAATGCATTTATTATAATATAAGTACTAATATCGTTATTAAAAATAGGGGTTGATGATAGAAGAGTGAAAATATAGGGCTGTGTATATTTTTTAATGCTAAATAGTAAAAAATAAAAACTAAATATTTTGCCCAAAAATAAAAAAAAAATTTTTTTTGGTGTGGGCCCCCTTATCACTTAGGGATAAAAAAATAGTTATAAACCTATTCTTAGACCTACTGAATATACATATTAAATTTCATCAAAATCGATTTAGCCGTTTCGGAGGAGTATAAACACTAAAACTGTGATACGAGAATTTCATATATTAGATAAAAAAAATGTAATGGGAAGTTTTGTCTTTACACATACGTTAATTTTTTTGTATTTTAGTTGTTCCGAAGATATTCCTGCAAAAAAATAGCTTGCAAAAATTAACTCGGTATTCAACTTAATACAGATGCGCCCTGATCAACAATCACAAGTTCACAGTTTTCGCGATCCACCACAACTTAACCGAATTCTTTGACTGCGTTGAATTGATATTGTGTGCCAACCTATTATGCAATAAAATTAATTATTTTCTTAAAAACCACATAAATCACCGGATAACTAGTTATGCCGTCCATAATAATGAGACAATCAGCTTCCAGCGCCTAAACACTTAAATAGGTTTACACCTCGGAAATTACGAGCACCAAAATAAAAAAACAACACTTTATTGATAGATTGTGTGATTTAAAGACCAATAAAAAAACTCTATGTACATGATAAAATGAGATAAAAAAAAATAAAATAAAAATAAGTGAAACCCTCCGGAGAAGGTTGAGACTTCAATTAGCCTAAAATTTATCACAGACACACCTCTCGGAGATCTAATCGGTCCCGGCACTTTATAAAATGGTCTTCACACTTCGGCGTTTGTGAAATTACTAGCCTATAGGTTAGATATAATATCTGATCCAATGTGGGACAGGTGTAAAGGGCTAAAGACTATCATTAGGTTGGGGTAAAGGTAATGGAAGAGCCTTTAGGTACGGGGAGCCTTTATTCGTAAGGGGATTTTATATACTTATTGATAATCCTTCAATATGCATCGGATTATAGGCTAATTACATCATTACAGACGGTCCGACTTAAGGTAAATTTAAAAAAAAATGTATCCTTATTCTGGTACATACATACACCCTTGCATGTCAAACCATCGAATTTGAAAAATCTCGTTTTTTTTTTTTATTTGAGACTCTTGGATTGTGGACGATATGGCTTGTCGTAAATTGTCGCAACTCTAACCACTTTAGAATAGCCTTTAATGCCTTAAATAAAGTATCGAATAAGACAAGACCATTTTTCAATATATTACTTCGTCAATGGATAGGATATGTTCGTTCTCTAGTTTGCTCCGATTTGCATATTCGATAGTTTGACATGGCAGGGACGATATGTCCCTTAGGAATAAAAGTAAAACCTCGTTTATCCGGATCAACTGGGACTAGGGCCGATCCGAGCTAACGTAAATCTGGATTATACAGAGAATGACGGAAAATCGAAAAAACCCCCAAAAAAACAACAACATATAAATCGCGAAATATTTTTAACAGAGTTTAGAAATTATTATCAACAGACTTTCTCCTAAATGCACATAGTACTCTATATGTACTGTAATAGCCTATGTATTTGCACTGTACTCAATATAGCTACAAACTAGACTGTAGTAAAGAAGGCAGTGAGATTCTGCTGTCTCAGTTTAGTGTATCGCTTACGAGCAGCGTCATCTCGCATCCGCTTTAACAATAGTAGTTCATTTAGCAATGTTTCGGCTTGGCTCTCGAAATACACTATCAATTTCTCAATGTTTGCTACTGCTTCTGCGTGGGTCATAACCTCCATAAACTGACCTTAGAAATCATCTTGAAACTAAAGTCTTCAATGCGTTTTCTGTTTTTAGCGCGGTTCCTCCCTCCCCCATAGGGAGGAACCCCGCTTATAAGGTTGATACAATGAAACAATCCGGAAGTGCCGACCAAAAAATTTCGCGTTTCAGAACCCCTAGAGACCGAAAATAACGGTGGTTCAAATTTGTATATATATATATATGTATATATTTATATATATATATATATATATATACAAATATATATATATATATATATATATATATATATATATATATATATATATATATATATTTGTCTGTTCGCTCATTTCTGGCTTCCCTGATGGTCCGATTTTGATGAAATTTGGTACAAAAATCCGTCGTCCAATTTGAAAGGTCAAGTTCGTTAACCAGCAAAATCCGCCCACTGGAAGATGGCGTTTGGGGCGAAATTCGCGCAGAAAAAATCGTAACGCTTACGTTTTTGAGTTCATAAGCTTGTAAGTACTCGTTTTATAGGCTTCTTGGGATAGAAAAACGAATGAAACCATTTTCAAGGCGATAGCTTTAACCGTTTTCGAGAAAATTGGAAAAATAGTTTTTGAATACCGTTTTTGGTTTAGGTACTTAGAATCATGGGATTCAGTTGAAAAATTTTCTGCATGTTCTACATTCATTAAAACTACTATGTTGAAATTTATGTTACGTTTGGAGTTAAGGAAGGGTCAGAATAAAATATTTTACTAACAGACATAAAAAGTTTTGGTAACTTTGTATACTTTCCTTAATATCTCGAAAAAGGTTGAGAATCTTGGTAAACGGAAGAATACCATTAGAAAGCTTACTAAATTCTCTAAAAAAAAGGTTCTAATGAAAGTTTTGATTAGACGATGTCAATCGGAGAAATAAGTGCTTAAAACTTTAAAGTAATTGATTTCGCTTATTCGAACTGTTCTTTTTGTCTGTTTTTATTCCTTGTTATTTTTTAACTGCTTGTAGTTGGATAATGTATTTGATAATAAATCAGGTTAAGAAAAATAAGAAAAACAATTTAATCTTAGAGATATGGATTTCCAAGATAGCTTTTCAAATGCCTAGCGGGGTCCTTCCTAGGGCGGATACCCAGGATGGGTATCCAGGTAAGATCGTAAATAAGACCTTTCTTGAAAGTAATGATGGAACTGTCAACGTTGGTCCTCCTCTGCCTCCCGGCACTTTCATTGCTGACGAAGGCTAGCAATGAGTAGCCAAAACGTCCTAAATATAGATTTTTTTTTTACAAAAATCGTATTGAGGTTTCTTTAGCCGAATCCCAGCCATTCCATCTTTACTTATCACCTCGACGGCTAACTATCTAATCTTCATGCTTTCTAGAAATGTGGACCCAAAATAATAACAGCTTCTATTTTAATCATTTTAAATGAGTCTAGAGATAAGAACGGAACCGCGCTAAGATTATGCAGTTCCTGCGAGTCGGACTTTTTTGTCCATTCAGACACGGTCGATGTCCCTACTCCAAACTCAGCAGCAATGTCCTTTAACGATTCTCCCTTATCAATTCTTGTCAATGCTTCCATACTTATTTCCATAGTCACAATAATGTTTTTACGTTTCTTCTAAATCCCGGACAACGAGAAAACGAAACAGCAAAACGATAATGCACCTCGAAGACTCGCGTATTTTGCCCACTGAGAATAGCAATTTATCTTCTGTAACTACACTTCATTTACTACACTCAACAACATAATTTCGTTTTCAAAACTGGTCCGGGTTGACGAGGTTATACTTTGTGTGTGTGTGTGTGTGTGTGTGTGTGTGTGTGTGTGTGTGTGTGTGTGTGTGTGTGTGTGTATAAATATATATATATAATCAGCTTAGTTATAGGGCTCCTACGTAGATGACGCAGCTCTTGTGAGTTGGAATTTTTGATTGAGTATAGGTAATAATTTATAGTTATTCAAATTAGAAGTTATTCAAAATATATCTACAAAGGAGCTAAATAATCGAAAAAGAAACAACAAATAAAACTCAAAAATAAAGAGTATATATATAGGGGGGGCGAGGTTAGCTCCGTGGTAGAGCACTGGACTAATAAGTTGGAGGTCCTGAGTTCAAATCCCAAGCAAGCACTAAAGATTTTTTCTTCTAGTGTCTTCGTTCGTGGGTTGAATTCGGCCTCCCCGACCGTCCCTAGGCCAACCCAGCCTTTAATAATGGGTACCTTGGGTGCTAATGACGCTAGCAGTCGAAGCAGCCAAGGGGAAAATCAGGCGGCCGGAGCATAGTACTGACCACACTATCTCCCTAGTATGCCGTATGGTCATGAATCAGATACCTCTATAGTATCTGCCCCTCAGGGCCCTCGTGGCATGTTACGGGACTGATTTATATATATATATATATATATATATATATATATATATATATATATATATATATATATATATATATATATATATAGCCAACGGCCATAGCCACGTTGAGTGCACCGGTTCCCGTAGATCACCGAAGTTAAGCAACGTCGGGCGTGGTCAGAACCTGAATGGGTGACCGACCACGTGCTGTTGGCATTAGAAAAGGGTGGCAACCTGTAGATAGCCCGGCGCTAATGGCCAAGATGTAGATGCGCCGTTAAAAAAAAAAAAAAATATATATATATATATATATATATATATATTTTTTTTTTTTTTTTTTAACGGCGCATCTACATCTTGGCCATTAGCGCCGGGCTATCTACAGGTTGCCACCCTTTTCTAATGCCAATTTATATATATATATATATATATATATATATAAATGGAAAAATTACATCATGAAATGCCTTGGTATCTTAAAAACATACTGGTAAGCAATGCAGGTTGCCTGCAAGATGTATCGGAGGCGCTCATGATTTTATTCTTAATCTGTTTTAATTTTCACATTTTTCACTATTTTAGGTTTAAATTACCACTCAAATGAAAACTCTTTGAAAAGATATTTTCGTAGAAATCTCTCTACTTCTAATACTGGACATCCCTTCGTTCTTAAGGATAGTTCTAGAACTAACCACACAATATAATACTATACTTTATATACAGGATATATCGAAAGTTAATGACAATCCTTCAGGGTGTGAAACAAGTCAAAAAAAGTAGTTCAACACCACCAGCTACACATTTCTTTCTTTTCTTACACCTTTCCAGACATATTCTCAAAATATTTTTAGAAAAAAATGGGGTTTTTCCAACTCAAATTTTCTCTGGTTGTACACATTTTGTTTCGATGATTTATTACTTTTTTAAAATCAGCATTAAATTTTATTTAAGGATAATGCCTAAAATTACCTCATTCAATCCGAAATATCAGTTCAAAAAGTAAAAATGAATTAAACCTTCTAGTTAGGAACAAATTTTCAAAAATCACTACTCTTCCGAAAGACATCGTGCGTCTGAGATTCGGCCGCCTGCAGAATTTTTTTTTTTTTTTTTTTTTTTTTTTTTTGGAAGAGTAGTGATTTTCGAAACGTTGTCGCTAACCAGAAGCTTTTATTAATTTATACTTTTTGAATTGATATTTCGGTTCGAATGAGGTAAATTTGATTATTGAATGTGCATTAGCCTTAAAGAAAATTGTATGCTGATTTTAGAAATGTAATGAATCATTAAAAAAATGTGTACAAGCAGAGAAAAATGGAGTTGTACCTGAAAAAACGATTTATTTTTCAATGAACCTTTAGAACGACATAAATCTAGAACGGAGTGAGATAGGAATGTGCGGCTGGTGGTGTTGAACTACATTTTTGTCTAGTTTTACCCCGTAGAGTATTGACATTAACTTGCGATACACACTGTATACTAAAGACACAATCGTATGTGCTAAGATTTTCCTTATGTGAACTGGCGAAAAACTAATCGACATATGTCTGGAACGGAGTGAGATAGGAATGTGCGGCTGGTGGTGTTGAACTACATTTTTGTCTAGTTTTACCCCGTAGAGTATTGACATTAACTTGCGATACATACTGTATACTAAAGACACAATCCTATGCGCTAAGATTTTCCTTATGTGAACTGGCGAAAAACTAATCGGAGCATTCCTAGTTAACAAACTTGCCTTTTCGTTTTAGAGAATGGTTAGTATTTGACAAAGGCCGTAGCCGGGTAAGCATGGGTTGTCGGCCCCAGAAAGGTTTTCGCTTGAAATTTGGAGGATCAAACTAGTCCCGTAAAAGTGGCCTAAAGCCAAATTTTCAGCTCTGAATTCACACCCCCCGTCGAATAAAAAAAAGAAAATCGAAATTGCTTTGATTATTTATATTTCAGGATTGAGTTGTCGGATCAGAATGAATAAAAAAAGAAAATACGCATCTTTCTTAAGGCGTTTAGAATAAAAATAATTCGGCTTTCGGTGACATCGCGTTCAACCTTTTTTTTTTGTTTTTATTTTTTAATTATTTTTTTTTACGGAGTATCCGTTTTGGTACAATCACTAAACTTTTTGTGAAAATCCTCTTACCATCCGTGTACCACCTCAATTTTTTTCAAGAGGCTCCAAGCGGTACGCCATAGTCGAAAAAATCGATTCTATTTTGGCCTATATTATGGAAAAGCAAGAGGGTTATTAATTATATATATATATATATATATATATATATATATATATATATATATATATATATATTCGACTATGTATAAAATGTTTGTTGATAAACATTATTATCAATGGATTTTTTTTTTTTTTTTTTTTTTTTTTTTTTTTTTTTTTTTTTTTTTTTTTTTTTTTACGGTGGTTCAACAGCTAGGCCATTATTTCCGTTTTATCAATGGTTATTGTTTAGATTAATCCTATTATTTATTTATTTTATACATCGACTCCACAACTAAGACGATTATCAGGTAACGAAGTGTGTGACCTCTGAGTTTCACTGAATCAAGTTAATAAATAGTGTAAATAAAACAAGTAGTCCTACTAAGAATCATTTAATATCAGTAATCCGCTCCTTTTCTATTTAAATAAGCGAAGGTTACTGCGTACGAATAAAGGCTGATTCACGCTAGACCGTATGCGCTACGGTGTTATCAGAATCTGTCCTACCATTTGGGGGGGGGGGGCTTTTCTCAAATAGGACATCTTGGATTATTTGTTCTTATTACGCAATGTAAGTCAGAATACGCTTACTAAACACGTGATGTCACTTTATAGAACTGCACTAAAATATTACTCAGATGAGACTTATGGCCGATTCACGCTAACCGTGTCGGGTCCGGGCCGAGTGCTGGCCGGGACACGGGGAAGCAATCACACACGCATAAAACACGGACTCGGCCCGGTGTAGCGTGAACTAGTCCATTGAAAATGCTGGTCTGATTGTTCCACCGTGGCCCGTCCCGGACTCGACACGGTCTAGCGTGAATCAGCCTTTATTCGTACGCAGTAACCTTCGCTTATTTAAATAGAAAAGGAGCGGATTACTGATATTAAATGATTCTTAGTAGGACTACTTGTTTTATTTACACTATTTATTAACTTGATTCAGTGAAACTCAGACGTCAGAGATACTCCGTAAAAAAGATAATTAAAAAATAAAAACACAAAAAAACAGTTGAACGCGATGTCACCGAAAGCCGAATTATTTTTATTCTAAAAGCCTTAAGAAAGATGCGTATTTTCTTTTTTTATTCATTCTGATCCGACAACTCAATCCTGAAATATAAATAATCAAAGCAATTTCGATTTTCTTTTTTTTATTCGACGGGGGGTGTGAATTCAGAGCTGAAAATTTGGCTTTAGGCCACTTTTACGGGACTAGTTTGATCCTCCAAATTTCAAGTGAAAACCTTTCTGGGGCCGACATCCCATGCTTACCCGGCTACGGCCTTTATTCATGATCTGAACATTTTTGTATATTTGTGTGATAAATATATGTATATTTGTGTGAGTGTCTGTAAATATATATACATATAAACTGAGTCATTTTCGCTAACTTGAAATTATGATTGATAAAATTAGAAGACTTTCTCAAAACTTCATTAATGAATAAACCTTAATGGCGAATTTTTTCTAAAAGCGTTAAAACTGAAATTAAAAAGTCCGTCACGCAGGAGGTGCATAACTAAGCATTTTCCTCACAATTAGAGTCGACTGCATTCCTGAATAATTTGCTTAAAACAACTTATTTTAATAAAATAAAGACATGAATAGTTCTGCTCTTTTACATTTGTAATGAGCAACTCAATCATATTGATTCAATTATTTTTTTCATTAATTTCCTTGCAGAGTTTTGTGTAAGCGTCGTAATAAACTACTTAATAAATATACAAAAACTTCACTTTTTCTTCTTTTGGTCTGACGCAGGAACGTGATACAGCACCCCTAGTTGTAGAAGTGAGAAGTTGTATAAAGACAGAGGCACTGCAGCGGTAGGTTTGCCAACTGGAAAATTCCAAACATAGTACAACGTAACCCCCCCCCCTTCCGGTAGACCGATTTAGTTAATTTTTACAATACTTCTTTCTTATTAGATGGCCAAGACGTATTCAGAGTTTCGCTACAATACAGCCGATATTACAACCGGGATGAGCAAATTAGTAATTTCGCTCCAGAGTAAACCCCTCTTCCTAGTGGACGGATTTAGTTTATTTTTAAAACGCATATTTCTCTTTAGATGAACACAACGAGTACCGAGTTTCGTTGATATATAACAAAAACTGCGGTTGGCATGGTCAAATTAGTGTTTTGGGTCCGGGGTAAACCACTCCTCTCGGTGGACCGATTTTGGTGGTTTACGAACTCCTTCAATCGTTTGCTAAGTGAACCTTATATTGCAAGTTTCGTGAAGAAAAAACAAAAACTCATTTCCTTCGAAGGAAAGTGCTGATAAAAGAAATCATATGCAGATTCCGCCAAGAGAAAATGACGGATTTTGAGAAAAATCTATATTATTTGACACTTTGGTTAGAACCGTACAAGGAAAACCAGACTGTAAGAAAAGCATACCTTGTTTCCTTTATCGGTTTGTCCAGTAGCTGGAGAACCTCCAAGAAGGATTGGGCATGATGCCAGCACATAGCTGCAATAAACCTTACCACCTCTACAATAACGAGAATAGCCCTTTTACACCTTTCCAGGGACGGGCCGCGTAGAGATTAATGGCTCTTGTAAGTGTCTGGGAGATTTGTACATCGACCGGTGTTTTGAAATTGTACTAATTTGCATATTTCTAGCGCCGAAGGGTTCAAATTGCTTGTCGTTCGAGCCTCTGAGTGCCGCATAAATTTCAGCAGTATGAACCCTTAATCCATAAAATCTGTTTGGGGACGGCTTTCCAGTGGACGATATGTGCTCCAACATTCATATGACGTTCGGAGGGATTCCCTCGAGTCATAATTGGCGTGTTTCCTCAGATTATAACGTAGACTCGATGACGCAATGTCGACGTGAGATGCCGACGTTTGATTGTTCACAGATGAACAACTCCCGAAGAGCCATCTGAGTAGAGGCATTGGATTCATTATCTTATGGCTCACTAGAGAGATAGTATGGTCAGTACTACGCTCTGGCCAGCTTAATACCCCCTTTACTTTTACATATTAAAGGCTGCCCTAGATTGCTTTGATACCCAATTCCGAGCCATGAAAGACGTCACAAGCAGAGAAAATCTTGGCGCTCGTGTTTGAAATCTGGTCATCCGAAGCTCGGGTGCTTATCCCTGTCTAATCTACAGGTCATAAATAAACCTCGTTCAAAGAACACGTTTCTTATATATATATATATATATATATATATATATATATATATATATATATATATGAAAGAACTTTCTACAAAAAATGGCCAAATTAGCTGGAATTGGCACAAATGTACTTATCTAAAACAAAGGTCAAGTTCCTTTATCTGCCTGATCGGTTACAGTTCACTAAAAAAAATAAATAAAAAAAAAAAAATAAAATAATAAAAACTAGAATAAATAAAAAACCTTATGACCTTGCGTTAATAACCTTCCAGGTTAACTTCTTATTTGTATTTTGTCGTGGGGAATCGAATAAGACTACTTTGAACAAACTCAAATAAATGAGATAAGTGTAATTTGAAAAATTCCCTGAACACACACATCGAAAACATCACATTTTTGTGTTCTTTTAGGGCTCATAACTCCGAAGTACTCACGCTAGAGTACGTTCCAAAGGCGTCAAAAGAGTTGTTATGAAATTGCCAATAATTCTGTATTATTGAAAAATGTTAAATTGTATTCACTGTTTTGCAAAACAACAATAATGTTAATTTTTTGCTGATTCACAAATTGTCAAATTATTATGTAGAAACATTTAATTTAAACGAACTTTGATTGGTCGATTTAGCATATAATCATCACTTTCCCTCTGTAATATGAAGGTCCTAAATTTAGTTGAAACTGGGAAAAAATGATATATAGAATGTCTTTTTGTTACCTTGTTTTCATACTTATTGTTATTTTGCAAAATTAGAGAATACATTTTAATATATCTAAATAAGAATTAAAAAAAGGCAATTTTATTACACATCTTTTGACTCCCTAATAAGGTCTCTAGCGTGAATACTTTTGGATTTGTGAGCAGAAGAAGGGAAAGAAATGGTAATTTCTTCGATTTTTTTAAATAATAAAAGCAATAAAAAATGTTTCGAGAATTTTTCGGTTTACGCCTGCCTCGGTTGTTGTTATTTGAATTGTTCTGAAGATATTCCAAAAAACATTAGCGAGCAAGTTAATTGCGAAGAGATGGTTGTTTGTTGAGATTGCCATAAATTCTTTCTACCGTCTACGACCGTTACGTCAAGAATTAATCCATGTATTTGATCTGTTAGGAAGCTGCAGAATACATTTCCATTGGTGTGCTTGTACAAATTGTATATTGAGTGACGATGTGTTGACTCGACTCGTGTGTTAGTTGTAAATCACGAGGGAACCAGGAGACGATAGTATTACTGGTTGTATTATTAGATGAATTATGTCTTCACATATCCGGTGCTAGTCGGAGCTTGGTCTATATATATATATATATATATATATATATATATATATATATATATATATATATATATATATTTTGATTTTTTCCGGTGGTGGGGTTACTTAATTCCAGAAGGTGAAACAAAATTCAGTCCTCCCATAAATTTTCTTTATTTTGCACTTGGCCTTTCAACACAAATGTGCCATCATCAGGTGCTGGCATGGATGTTCGTTTATGTTGTTACTGCATAATCACCACTATCGGAAAACATGAAAAAATGAATACAGCTTGTCGAGCTTCTACCGGAACAGCATTATGCTGTAACAACATAAACGACCATGCATGCCAGCACCTGATGATGGCACATTTGTGTTGAAAGGGCTAGTGCAAAATAAAGAAATTTTGTCGGAAGACTGAATTTTGTTTCACCTTCTGGAATATATATATATATATATATATATATATATATATATATATATATATATATATATATATATATATATATATATATATCCGAAGACGTTAGGATCATTCTAGGATGTAAGGGGATCATCGTGCGAATTCTGACCGTTGTAATAACGGTCTTACGAAAGGATGTACTATGTAAGACTAAAGTAAATAAGAAGACGGACAAATCGCCTTTTTTTCGGGTGCTCAGAAATAAATAAAAAAAAAATATTAATAAGAAGACAATACTAAGAGAGGCTTTTTCCTTTGGTCCAGAAGCTATAGCTCGATCAGAAACAAAGAAAGTCCGACTCGCAGGAACTGCATCATCTTAGCGCGGTTCCGTTCTTATCCCTAATGTCATTTAGAAAGATTGATATAGAAACAGTTTTTATTTTGGTTATACCTTTCATGAAATAATTTATGAAATAGGTCACGGTTGTAAGGGTACATACCTCATAACTTAACATAGAAAAATGACCTGGCCTTGTGAAGGTTCGCTCTAGAAACACACTGCTTACTGTTTCTTATTTTCTTTTACAATATTACTAATTTTGCAGATATATGCAATTTAAAACAAAACTCATTTAAACAAAGGCAAAAGAATAAAAAAAAAAAAAAAAAAACACATTTGAAGTTTGAAGCACTTATTTCTCCGATTGACATCGCCTAATCGAAATTTGCTTCAGAATCTTGTTTGTAGAGCATTTAGTAAGATTTCAAATGGTAACCTTTCGCGTACCATGATTCCACACCGTTTTCGAGATACTAAGGAAAATATACGAAGTTCCCAAAACTTTTCATGTCTATAAATAAAATATTTTATTTAAATCCTTCCTTAACTCCAAACCCAACCAAAATTTAAACATCTTTGTTTATATGAATTTCAAACAGGCAGAAAATATTTCAATAGAAGCCTGTTTTCAAGAAACCCTATTGTGGTAAATATTGTCGAAAAAAATAAAACTCTTCGACATGTGTCGAATGTTTTTCGCTGTATATTCACCAGAAAAAATGGGCCCGTTGGTAACCCCATCACCGTATACTTCCCTTCTTAGTTTTTATGAATTCAAGAGTAATGTGTGACCTACACGCAGTCTCGGAAGTACTATTTCCTCTCCACTGTAATATTTATGTTCCAATTATAATACAGCCAAAAAAGAAAAAAAAAAAAAAATACAATTTTTATAGAAACCTTGCCTTGCAGAGTACTTAGCATGGTTTACAGAACTGATTCTTTTCAAGATCTTTAGTGAGACTTTTTTTTTAATTGGATCGATGTTAAGGAAGCAAAAATAATTTTCTATAATTTAATGGGTATTCTGAAGCACATCCAACCTTTCTAAACATCCGTGATGGAGCAGAAATTATTTTTAGTTTTGTTACCTGCGGGACTCGAACCCGGATCACACCCCAGAGAATTCAGCGTGCTAGACACTGTACCACTAATTAAAGTGTTAAATTAGTTCTTGCCATTAATGTTGAGGGAAGATAGGACGGAGGAAGTCGAAGTTTACTAATGAAATTCAAATACGGTGGCCCTTTGATTAATTTAGAAGACTGATGATGCGTTCATATTTCTTGTGGCGGTTGATTTAATGACGTCACAAGTAATGTGGACGCCAAAGAGGTAGGAATAATGGATAGCTTTTGAAATTAGTTTGTTTCTTCTATTAATTACTTCTTACGTAATCAAAGATGGATAAACCAATGTGGAAACTGGTTTTGTCGTAGTAATTGAGACAGATGGCTTGGTAGATTTTTGATTAATCTATTGAAAGGAACTTTCATAGTTAGTTTTTCATTAGTGAAATATGTATTTTATAAATGTTTTGGACAGGTTTATCGGTTTATGTAAAATAAATGAAGAGTTAAGTAAGTGGGATTAGAGGATAAAGGTGGGAAGTGGCCTACTAAAAAACAATTATTTGACGGCTCATTAAGTCTTAGGAGAAAAAAAAAATACAAAAAGTATGTGGTGGGCCTAGTTTAAGTGTTATTAATATATGGGAGGGTTGGTAGGAGTGGGGAAGAGGGGCGGTCGAAGAGGGGAGCTGTCGGAGAGGGGAGGGAGAGCAGAGAATCAGTCGTGTTCCGTCGGTCCCGAAGGAAGGTCTTAGTGTCTTCAAGTAGAAGATGCACTGACGTCTTATCATGATCGTGTGTTTGGTTTTGCTAGTGTTTGTAGAGGCAGCGACAGCTGGCCCTGACTACCTCAAGCTCTTCTCGCCCGCAAGCGTCAATCCGGATCCATGCTACGAGTTCGACAAGCCCAAGAGATGCATTCCGGATTTCGTCAACGCCGCCTTCAATAATGCGGTCGAAGCAAGTTCTACGTGCGGTCTTTTCGGTCCTTCGAGGTTCTGCGACGCACCGGATCCGAATTCCTGCAGCGTTTGCGACGATTCACAGCCCAAGAAGCGCTACCCGGCGGCATTTCTTACCGATCTCAACAACCCTAATAACGTCACCTGTTGGAGGTCTGAACCTTTGCTTCCGCCTTCTTCGCCGAACGCTCCACCGGACAATGTCACGCTAACACTCAGCTTGGGTAAGAAGTACGAATTGACTTACGTTTCTTTGCAGTTTTGCCCAAAGGCGCCAAAACCTGATTCCATCGCTATATACAAATCCATGGATTATGGCAAGACCTGGCAACCTTTCCAATTTTATTCCGGACAGTGTAGGAAATTTTATGGACGTCCGAACCGAGCAACAATCACAAAAGCCAACGAACAAGAAGCACTATGCACGGACTCCCATCGCTTCAACGGTGATTCTCCGATGGCTTCTAGAATAGCATTTAGTACCCTAGAAGGACGTCCGAGTGCAGGAGACTTCGACAATTCTCCAGTACTTCAGGATTGGGTGACCGCGACAGACATCAAAGTGATCTTCCACAGACTCCAATTCCCTACAGCTGTAGCAGAAGAGGTGGACGAACCCAAAGAGGAAGTCAAAGAGAAAGTAGTCCTGACTTCCGAGCAGGAGTTGCAGGAGCCCGTGTCCGACGTCGCGGCAGATCCTCCTAACGTTATAAGCGGTATTGTGACTACGACCCCGGCAACGATGTCCTATCAATATGCGGTTTCCGACTTCGCCGTCGGCGGGAGGTGCAAGTGTAACGGCCACGCGTCCAAGTGCATCCAGAGTGCAAACGGCCAGCTTTCATGCGACTGCAAGCACAACACCGCAGGACGCGATTGCGAGAGATGCAAACCATTCCACTTCGACAGGCCCTGGGGACGAGCTACGGCTAGGGATGCCAACGAATGTAAAGGTACTTACCATAGTTATATAATCTCTTTGGAATTATCAGAATACAAATTTTAAACTGTCAAACCCATGTGTAGTTTTGGCGGGAAATGTGGCATTGAATGCACATTCACATTACATGAGGTGACTAACCCTAACAATATTGCTTTAAAATAGTAAAAACATAGTATACATTCAAGAAATAAAATAAAAAGTAATGCGAATGGTAAATTTATAATGTTAAATAGAATAAAATTGCCTGCTAAGCAACAGATACATTAATAACAAAAACGTACAAAGAAATATAAAAACCCTCTAGAAATAGCGTTTTTTTTAATCATCTTTTTCTTTTTTTTTTTTAATTATTAAAGTACTGTGTATTTTCATATACTGTTTTTTTTTTTACTTTCTTAAATTTTCTTTTTTTTCTGTTTAGAATAATACAAATATTTTCAAAATTACATAATTTACTCCTCGGGCACAGTTTAACAGTATAAATTCCGTGGGAAAATAAAATAAAAAAAATTATCAAGGCGGATATAGTCGATTGTAATAAAATTATAGTTTTAGTAACATAATAGTTAATACAACTACAATTTTATATAAACAACAAGTAGCAAGATATCATCAATAAATAAATTCTAACTATCACCTTATTCAAAAAATATGGAATAAATCATTCTTTGAAATGTATGATGTAAATTGTACCATAATTGTAAAATTATTAGTTGATTTCGTATTAAAAAAATAAATAAACAAAATCGTTTTTCAATGAAAAAAAAACAAAACATTATGACAACATATTGTTGTTAAGAATATTGTGTTTTTCAACATAATATATTCTAGTGAATTTAATAAGACCAAATATTAAAATTTGACCAATAGGCAGTCCTTATATTGCGGAGCACTTAAATCAAGAAGTCTCTTTTCAAGAAGTCTTAGTAATATCAATTGTCCTCAAACAATTCCTATTTACTATTGAAGTAGGGGGTTAAAGTAAATTGAAAACTTTCATTTTAGATTATGAGTTTTATTTCATTGAATTGGTTCATAATTGTAAGAAGTTTAAGGAACCAAAGGGAGAGCCGATTGTGTTCTAAGAGTTGACAATTCCATTAAGCGAAATAAATGAGAATATTGCGGTTATTTTTATGATGTTTTATGTTGATCAAGAACCATTTATTACGTATTCGCCATGAGATATGGTTTTATTAATTTCCTCTAACATTTCGACATGTTAAAGGAACCTGAGAGACCAATTACGTTCAAAGAGTCGACAAGTCCAACAAGTATAATTAATGCTGAGAAAATTACGGTAAATTTTTCTAAAAAGAAGTTTATCTTTATCAAGAACCATTAATTAGGTTCTAAGCTTAAGAAATGTTTCTTTTTTTCTTTTACTTATAAAAATAGTCTTAAAGAAGGTTAAAGCACTACTGAAGTTGTGACATGAAAAAATTATTTCAATAAAATAGTCGACATTCATAAAATAGTCGAAATATTTCAGTTTCTTACAGAAGATATTGCATTTCTTGAAAATTATAACTGAAGAACCACAGGGAGCCTAGATTATTGCTGAAACAACATTAATTACATAGGCACATACAAACAAAAAAGTAGCCCTATTACGCTGGAACAGCAACATTGCAACCCCAACTTCTAACATAATCAGTAATTTGTTGCTAATTTGTTACACAATTTTCAAATTTGTTGCTCCGGCCGTTTCCGAGAAAACGTGGCTGTGGTACAGTAATTTTACGCCAGCACAGCCACCCCCGTAACTTTTGATCTAATTGTCTCACGAAATTCAGATTGGTACCAGAATTTGTTGCTCTAGAATGACACCAATCACGAATTTGTCGCTCCAGCCGTTTCAGAGAAAACGTGGCTGTGCTAGTGTAATATTACGCCAGCACAGCCACCCCCCTAACTTTTGATCTAATTGTCTGAGCTAACCTCGCCCCATATATATATATATATATATATATATATATATATATATATATATATATATATATATATAGTATGTGTCTGTTAACACGATAGCGGCCAGAGTTTTATAATTTTTCACGAAACTTGGAATATAGCGTTCATTAGCAACCGATTGAACGAGTTCTTTTAACACCAGAATCGGTCCACAGGGAGACATGCCTGTGTTATATTATTATATGTTACACACATATATATATATATATATATATATATATATATATATATATATATATATAAAGGGGGGTGGCCAGATATGCGGCCCACAAAAGAAATTACTACTAAACGGTTTGAGATATCTACATTTTCTTAGGGGCAAAGTTGTAGTTCTCGTCGAGATCTATAAAATAGTGCCATTAGAAATGAGAAAATAACACTTCTAAGGGTTCAAATAAACCTTTGAAGGGAAGGGTTTCCTTTTTACAATTAATTTGAAATATATTTTTAGAATGTACTAACAAAACAGGGAAGAACCGTGCAAACGGAGTTTCGATGCGTAAAGTAGTTCTCTGTAAAAACACCTTTTCATATGTATGTATTCCACATATGAAAAGAAAGGCACTTTAATTTATTTAATTTTTTTTTTTGTTAAGGGAGAGGTAATTCAACGCAGGAGAATGTATTCAGCAAAACAACGGTTCCCATTAGTGTAAACTAAAAAAGAAAATACATAACAATTAGAGCTTTAGGCATAAGAGTTGCCAAAATTACAAATCACAAATAATGAATGATTTTTTTGCAATAAAAACCATTTTTAATGGTGAGCACCTTCTCATAAGCTCATTTAGCCCTTCCTTAAAAAAGATACTATTTAAAAAATTTCAAGTGTTTTTTTTTTGGGGGGGGGAGGGCATTTCAGATGTGGAATACAAGCACGTACGTCGTACGTAAGTAAAAACGCATCTTTACAGAGAACTACTTGACGCATCGAACTCCCATTTGCACGATTCTTCCTTGATTTGTTATTATATTTTAAGCATTTAATGCAATATATGCGTAAAGAGGAATATTATTCCCTACTATCCCACTCCCACTCTCAAAGGTCATTATCAAATCACTAGCTTTTTGTTAAGTTCCGAATCGCATGAAGGACCGTCTTAAAAAGACAACATTTTTTTAAAAATTATTATTTATTCATTTGAAATCTGTACAGGTTAACAGTACAATGATCAAGTAAGTTGATCCAGATATTAAAAACGTAAGAAGGATTATCCGAGGACTAGTTTCTAGATTCTTACACGAAGAAAAAGAAGAGCCAATAAAAGTCCCCCAACTAGTCTTATAGTAAATTTACTCGGCTTTCGATTGGTTTCACTCCCTTTCTAGTAGTACCACCTGGGCCGGAGCTACAACGATTATTTTTCTAAAAACCTCGTTTGTCTCGAAAAAACAATAAAACGACGATTTCTCCCTTATAGGTGAGAATTCGGGAAATCGTTGTAGAACATTTTTTGTTCCCCCAAGGGTCCTCTATCACCCCTCACAATATGACTAGACATTTACGGGACATCCTGTATATATATATATATATATATATATATATATATATAAATTTGAACCACCATTATTTTCGGTCTCTAGGGGATCTGAAACGCAAAATTTTCTAGTCGGCACATCATCACATCACCTGTGTGACTAGGTGTCATCAGTGTGTTTTGCAAGGAAGCCTTTTGTAAAAACGTTCATAATTTTCGATCTATTTGTTCTGTAAATAACTTTTATGCAAGAATTAACATCAAGAATAATTTTCATTTAATTTTGATGATATCACAAAAAAAAACACAAATTACTTTTATTTATTTGCTGTTTTTTTTTATTCTAGAATTTCAATTACATTATGAAATTGAGAGATAATCTCCGTTTTGAGTATTCCTTTGGAAATTTGATTAAATAAAACAACTTTTGTGTGATTCGGCAGTCTGCAGGATTTATTTTCGAAGAGTAGTGATTTTCGAAACGTTGTCTCTAACCAGAAGTTTATATTATTATTGTTTGAATTGATACTACGGTTTGAATAAGATAATTGTGGGCATTTAATGTACATTAGCCTTTAAGAACATTTATGGGCCTTTATTTTTTTTTTATTTTTTTAATTTATAGAGTTCTGCAACAGAGGCGAAAAAGTCTTTAAATATCAGTCGTCAACTTCAAATGTGAAAAAAAGAATGATATATATATGTAAATAAAAACATATGAAGAAATAAACTTGAAAAAGAAAGAAGAAAAAAAACAAAAACAAAAAAAAATAATCAAAACAGACAAAATTTAGTAAATTAAATTTTTGTGTATAATAAAGAGTTTTTTAAATGTTTGAGTAATGCATTGATGTGTGGGGTACCTTCTGTCAGTTAAGTGGTAGGGTATGGTCAGGTTATTGCGTTGTCTGCAGTTGGTAAGTATATGTATAACGGTCAGAGTCTCGTTACAATATCTACAAGTTGGTCTGTCCTTTCTGTCTATTAGGTAGGAGTGGGTAAATAAGGTGTGGCCAATACGAAGCCTGGATAGGATGACTTCTTCCCGGCGGGAGAACTGTTCATTTGTCCAGGCTTTCGTTGTATTTTTGTATATGGGCCTTTAAGAACATTAAAAAAGAGTATTTTATAAAGGGAGCCTGCTAGAGTTGTTGTTACCAGGTATGTAAACATAACATCACGTGGAAAAGTTAAGAGAGTTAAGAATGAGGGAGGAAGCGGTGAATTTCCTGTAGCTACTAGGTACTGTCAGATTCCTGTGAAGGCTGATTCTTATAATCTCCCGTTCTCCGGTATGCCATTGCGTCGGTGTTTTAATTTTTCTCAAAATACCAAAACATAATATTAACCTTTAAGTAGAGATGTGGGGAGTTTTCAGCACCCCATGACTTAATTAGCACTATATTTTGAATTTAAAAATTTACAATCCATTTCATCGCTTTGGTACCTTCATAAATAGTAGTTCTGTTCACATCGAGGTTGTATTCGCATAAAAAAAAACATTATTTGTTTATTTTCTGGGCCTTTTACTGGCTTAGGGTGTTCACAACTCCCTACTTACGTAACAAAAATTTAAAATATAATGTCTTCTTTGGACCGCCGTTTGACATTTTATATGAAGAGAATCAAGAAATAATGAAGAGGCGTTTTAAGTAAATGTGTGAAAATAATGGAGAGGATGAGTGTATTGATTCGGACGAAGAGGAAAGAGATAGGTATTTTTGAAAAATCTACTATATATTCAAATACCACTCACTCACTCACTCACTTACTGACTTATCATCCCCTAGCCCAAACCACACGACAGAAAATTTTGAAATTTTGCATGGACACTCCCTACAGAACGTAGGCGCTCGCTAAGAAAGGATTTTTTGATATTCGAATTTTTAAGTATTTTTAGAGGGGTTTAAAGTCTTAATTGTTTAGAACATGCAAGCCTAGGCAGCAAGCGTTGCTAGGACGATAACAGAACAGCTGTTACTGTACTCTATCTATTTCATAGTATTATTTTTAATTGAGGTTAATTTGCACTATGATGGCAGTCCTTGAATTACTAGAAACAAAATGTGATTTTGTCCCTCATGTCCCTCATTATTAACTCATAGCCCTGGTGATGGCCCATCCGAGGTAATAATTATTTACCAGAAAAATTGATAGAAATACTTTTCAAAACTAATTTTCTGTTTGGGAATTCAGAAACTCTGGTGAGGGTAGCGTTCTTGACAGATATTGGTCTTAAACTAATTAGACCAACAGTTAAAAAGAGAAAAACAGAATCTTGGATTCTTAAATACATCAGGCGGCCAAAATGAGCGGGAAGATAACACTAGAACCAGCCAATCCAGAGCAACAAATTAGTCCAGTCACCAGTCTGAATTTCGTCGGACAATTAGTTCAAAAGTCACGGGGGTGACTGTGCTGGCGTAATATTACGCTAGCACAGCCACGTTTTCTCGGAAACGGCTGGAGCGACAAATTCGTGATTGGTGTCATTCTAGAGCAACAAATTAGCAACAAATTCTGGTACCAATCTGAATTTCGTCGGACAATTAGATCAAAAGTTACAGGGGTGGCTGTGCTGGCGTAATATTACGCTAGCACAGCCACGTTTTCTCGGAAACGGCTGGAGCGACAAATTCGTGATTGGTGTCAGTAGATGTAATATAGGGTTTCTGGCGCAGTCTTCAAAATTCCCTATTTCCCCGAAAAAACCTGATCGTCGATTTTTGTAGGATTTTTCATTTTTATCTCAAACATCTAATTTTTTTAAAAAATATACATTTTCTAACATATTTCTTTAAAACCTAACAAATAAAAAAAAATACATATTTTTAACATATTTCTTTAAAACGATACAAAATTGGGATCACCCCCAAAAAGTAAAAATATTATATAATTAATTTAATTATTATTTCCATTTGTTATACACGTTTAATCATCAATATCACTTTCAGATTTCTTAGATTTAGATCTATTTTCATTTTTATTTTCTCGGAAGTCAATAATATGAATTTTCTTCCCATCATTTAATTCTTTTAAACCGTCATAAACGAATAATAGTTTTTGTGAATTTAATTGTTGAATATCTTTTTTATTTAATTTGTCATTAAATCTATCTGGTAGATAAACTTGAAATTTATCTTCCTTATCTTTTAACGTAACAACTATACGTTTTCCAAATTTTGTAATAGTTTCTTTAAATTCTTTAATTGAATAAGATTGACCACATTCCAATTCTGTTAGTTTCTTTATTGGAGTATTTTGACATTGACCAACTCGTTGGATCTTTTTTAATACTTCCATTTATTACAAATAAAATTTATCAAATAAAATTAATCAATTTTATAAAAACCTTTATTACAATTATATTTTCGTACACTGAGAATGCTCTATATAAATCCACCATTGTTATCGAAGTGGGGCGGGGTATCTGAATGATATCACATATGGGCGGAGGTTCCGGTGGGTGTACTCGCTTGATTGCTGCTGCAGTCTGGTATTGATTTTTTGAACTACCAACAACTAACAACCTTTCTATTTGTTAATTTTCGACTGATTTCGAGAATTTCTTAAATATTAATTAATGAAAATAGATTAATCTGATAATTTAAAACTATTAACTAAATAACAAACAAATACTTGGATGGAATAAACAATCTAATAACAAGTAATAGACTATTAAAGTCGTAAGTTCTCGGTTTCATCATTCATACAGGATTCTAGTATATATACAACAGTCAATAGTATTTCAGACGTGGAAAAGTGAGAGAACCAAATGTATCTCATCACCGATGTACCGAGATGGCCATAGGTACACCGGAAACGATGTGACGCATGCGGTGATCTCATAGAGCATGCCATTTTCCTCAAAAATACCTCACGCTCACCTTACTTTGTAAAATCTAAAAAAAGTTACCAAGCCTGAAAAGTTGACAGACGGCTATAAACGCCTGATGGTCCGTGATGGGCTCAAGCAACTCAAAAATAACGAGTTGAACACTTCCAAAGGAAGTACAAAGGTAACTAAAGAACAAAGTAAGGTTGAAGCCAAAAGGAGAGAGGAAGGAGAATACGGGGTATTTTTGCACATTTTTAGAAAAAATTAAAAATAAAAAAATTAACCATTACTTTCAAAGTCTTGAGAGACATAAATAAATCTTATAATATTTGTCATTCTAAATTTCTATTAAATCATTCTTTATAAAATCATATTTCAACTTTTTCTCAGAAACAATAATCACATATATATTTGTACCACCAGGAACTACATTCTGAAAATCAACATTCAGAATAATATTATTTTTACTATTTGAAATATTAATTGGTCCTTTTCTAACATCTATTACATATAAAGGTCTATTTTTTATGAAATCATCAGGATCATAAAGCATATTCATATTTCCGATATAAGACCTTTTATAATCTTTATACATATCATATAATAATGAATAATTGTTCTCTTTAATATCTAAATTTAACATTTCTTCCGGATAATATGTTTCATTAATTTTAACTCTAATATTTCTAACATCAACATGGTCAAATTTAGAAGGATCTTTCTTTTGATCATTTCTTCTCGATGTTTGGAATCCTACAATTATGAATTTCGGTTTATCAATGTTCCTATAAATATTAGTTATATCAAAACTTAAATTTGATCCCATAATACCAGTTTTTTCAATACACTCCCAAGTTTTAAATACAAATTCTTGTGTTCCACCAAACTTGTCCATCTCATTAATTAATTCAATTTTTGAAGGTGTTGAATACTCTATGATAGGAACACGTAAATAAAAATCAGTTATTGTAATTTTACCTGTAGGTGCATAAGACTTTCCATCTGCTTGAAGTGATAGAAAAATCCCGTCATCATCAGTGTTTCTAAGAAATGTTATTAAAAATCCTCCTTTGTATATTGGTATGTTTATACCTCCAAAATATCCTAATCCTAAATCGTTTAAGGTTCCACAATAATTAAATTTTCCATATTTATGATCACATTTCACTGCACCATTCATTTTAGACAAAGTTTCATCTTGAGACAGTGATATCGTATGTTTTACAGTACTTATAATACCTGGATCTTCAATTCTATCAATTAATTTGTTATGTTTTTTCACTTCTATACTTCGAAATAAGAAAGGAATAAAATTATCTATTAATTTAGTTCCCGAATTCATACCATAGTGTTCACCATCTTTGGCATTGAACGAACCTGAAATAACAAACTGAAAATGGGAACTTAAAAAATTATCACCAACATCGATTAAGAATTCTATTCTCTGATTTTCTTTATTAAAATTCAATTCGGTATTATTCGATGGGAAAAAATGTTTAAATTGTTGTTTTTCTATATTAGGATTATATTTTGAATACATCTCCATTTATTAAGATAAAAAATCGTTATAATTTAAAAAGTAGTTTATAATTATTAGACCCCGTCTCAGTGACGAGGTTTGAAAATTTAAAAAACATAATTTATTAATGAAGGTACAGTATCAACATTAAATCTATTTTTATAATATTTCGAAAATTCTTCATAATGTTCTTGTTTAAATTCATTTGATATATCAGTTCTTTCGAAAATTATTATCCAATTAACCAAATGTTTATATTTTATTAAAGTATCTGGAGAAAACTTTTGATAAAAAGACATAATGTTCCAATCAAATAATGAGTAATAAAACTCGATCTTTTGTTCATCGATTTTCTGATATCGCGAAATGATTTTCCAATCTATTTTATTTGAAAACATTCCTAATTCTTCTAATTTAAACGGATGGTATTGTGAAACAAGTTTCCAATTTAATTTATTCTGAAATACAATTAAAAATTCTGTTGTTAAACCAGGAAATGAAGATATTTCATCCCAATCATTATTTTGTGTTGTCTCCATTTATTAAGAAAAAAATCTTTTTAATTTTCAAAATTGTTACCACTTTAGGAAATAATACTATTCGGAAGGTAAAGCAATATAATGAAGTTCTCTTCGCAGTTCTGATACTTTTGTGTTTAATTCTTTTCTTATTATTTCTATTTCTTTAAGAATACTTTCATTTAGTGATTTTTTATATTCTTCTTTCGCTATGTCTTTTTCCAGTTCTTCTATTTTATTGTTTAAATCTTTCATAAATTGTTCTACTTGTGGGTAATAACTATTATATAAAGTGTCAGAAAATATTTGAAGATGTATTTGTAACTCTTCTTCTTTCAAATATTCTTCCATTTTGTTCTTTATATCACTATCAACTTGTACTGGTATAACATCACTAATTAAATCCTGAGTGAGTTTTTTCATCTTTTCATCTAAATCTTCTTTAGTTGTATATTCAAATAATTTCTCATCGATGATCTCTTCAAATTCTTTTGTATCAGTTGTTCTTTTATCTCTTTTATTTTCATTAATTGCCCTCTCTATCATCGTTTTCACTTGTTTCATAATAACTACATCATTATTATCTCTTCCTTCTGAAACACTGACAAGTCTTTTTTTATTAAAACCAATATAACTTTTAGTAAATGTAAACAATGAACCGATAATTTCATCAACTTTTACTTTTAATTCATTCTTTAATTTATTATTAAAATCATTTTTTAAATCATTCTTTAATTTATTTTCATCATCTTTTAATTTTGTTTGGAATGTTGAGAATTCTGTTCTAAAAGAATTTGAAAGTTCATTTACAATATCACTTTTTAATTTCGTTTCATCAATATCGCCAGATTCCGGAAAAACAATTTGATTTCCTAAAACATCAAATTTTAAAATAACTCTTGAATAAGATTCCATTTCTTTCTATTTATTATATTTAAAATTTCATTAAAATCCATATCTTTAGAAAAGAATTTAAGAACTAACAAACATAAATGTCCACAAATAGGTGGATCATTAATTTCTTGAAGTCTGTCTTCATTATATATTAAATTATCTTTTCCCAAATATATAACTAATTCCTTTGATGGATGTAAGTTTCCATATGAATTAAAATAATATTTTTTATTTCCATTTTTATAATAAGAAACCCAGTGAGTACCATTTCCGAAAGAATTATCAATGTTTACAATTCCACACTCAATATTTCTAGGATGTTTCGGAAGTTCATCTTTCATAAAAACTCCTCTAAAATGTTTTATGTTTAACTTCTTAACGATATTCTCGATATCAAAATTAGATAAAGGAGTTATTTTTTTTTTTTAACTGTTACAAGTTTTCCCCCCTGTTTCTTTTCCATTTCTTTATTATGTCTTGTTTGTTCTTCTATTAGTTTATCTTTATATCTTTTATCGATAACCGAGTTTGCAATAGAACTTGCTCCACTCGCTAAAGCAGCTAAAGCTCCTAATCCTGCAAAAATTAAAGGAAGTATTCCACCATCTTTTTCATTTTCTCTTAATTGTTTATATGTTAATTTAATTCTAGTTCCCTTTCCGTCTTTAGCATTTCTGTTAATCTTATCGATCTGTCTTTGAGTTAACAAAATTGAATTATTTCCTTTTTTTGTATCGATTGTAACATCAGTTTTCTTTTTTACAGCACCAATAATTTTAGATTTTTGACCTTCCGTTAGTGAAATTTTAAAAGGTTTATACTCACTCATTTTCTTTAATTTATAATGAATAAAAAAGAATATAAATTCTTTCTACTGGGAAATTTTTGCAGGATTTAAAAATGTTCGTTTCTAATAAATGGAGGGGATTCTAAATATTCTGAACAACAAACTTAACTATAATAATAAAGAAATATTTATGATTTTAGATGAAAATAACGATCCTTGGTTTAAAGCTAGAGATATTGCTGAATTATTAGAGTATAAAAAAATAACCAAAGCATATAATCTTGTTGATGAAGAACATAAAACAAATCTAAATCTTATTTTAGAAGGGTGCTCCTTAGAAGAGCACTCTTCAAATATGCAAGCACATACTATTTTTATTAACGAATTAGGTTTATATTCTTTGATTATGAAATCGAAATTACCTCAAGCAAAAGAATTTCAAAAATGGGTTTACAATGTTATCAAAACAATTAGAAAAACAGGGGAGTATAAATTGAAGGAAGAATTATACAGTAAAGACAAAATTATAAAAAAGAAAGATGAAAAAATTGAAAATTTAAATAATAAAATAACAAATATCAAATCTGATGTTGTACCTAAAACTAAAGATGAAAAATTAAGACATTTTTTCCTATTATTTAAGTTAAACGACTATGAATGTGAATATAGTTATTATGTTATAAGATGTCAAAAAGTATATTTAAAAAGAGCTGTTGATAAAATAGTTTTAGAACATCAAGATTGTGAGGAGATAATAAAATTCTATGATCCAAATAGTGTTAATTTATATTCTAGAATAAAAGAAAAATTAAAAAATGATTTAGAATTTCATGGTAATTATTTTAGAATAAATAATGAAGAATTTAGTGAGGAATATCTAATTATAAAAATAGAGGAATTACACAGTGAAAAAGAAATTTAATTCACAACATTTTTTTTATTTATCCAAGTATTATGTGAATTATCAAAACCTAACCATTTGACATAAACTTTATCTCCTTTTCTTTTTAAAACCTTTTCAACAAGATAATCATGTGGATATTTGGTTTTCATTAATTCTTCTTTATAAAATCTACCTTCGATTTCTTCTTCCTTCAAATCTTTTAATTTATAAGTAATAGGAATGGAATTTATTATTTTATTTATTTTGAAAACTTCAGTAGACCAGTTAGGTGTATATCCTTTTTCAAATATTCCTTTATATTTACTTATCCTTACATAATCGTTTAATTTAAATTTTGGTTTTTCATTTTTAACATTGTTATCATTATAAATATTCATTAATACTTCTTCTCCATTTTTCTTATTAACTTCTATAGGTTTCATTTTTATAGTTCTGTGATAGGAATTATTATATGTTTTAATCAAATCATCTAAAATATCTATCCATTTATATGATCCTCTCTTAGAAAATTCTTTCCACATTTTTTCTTTTAAAGTTCTATTAAATCTTTCTACTATAGCAGATTTTATTTCACTATAACTAGAATAATGATTGATATTATATTCTTTCATTAAATTCTGAAATTCTTTATTATAAAATTCTTTTCCGTTATCCGTTTGTAAATTTTTTGGTTTATTTTTATCGTTCAATATACTTTTTAATGCTTCAGTCACTAATTTACCAGTTTTATCTTTAACAGGAATTGCCCAAGAAACTTTAGAAAATGTATCTATTACAGTTAAAATATATTTAAATCCTTTATTAATTTTTGATATTCCTTTTAAACTTCCAGTATTCATCTCAACTAAATCAGATTGCCACAGGTCATTTATTCCTCGAGTTATAATTTTTGTTCTTTCAAAATTTCTTCTAACCGGTTTATGAATTTCTTCAATTATTCCTTCTTTTACACTCATTTCTTTTTCATTTTTTGACCTAAAAAAGTATTCTTTTTACTTCCACAAATTTCACAAATTCCTTTACCCATGAGTTTTCCATTTTTAGAAGTTTCTTCATGATAATTCTTACTTTCTGTTTGTTTTTTACACTTTACACAATATATAAGTACCATTTATTATAGGATAAAATCTAGTCTTTAAAATAGATAAATTTCTCTAGTTTATGGATATACTTTCCATTGTTTAATTTATTATATGTATTTATCGATAGAAAACCATAATCATCCCCCCAACAATCATTACAAATTTTTTTAAAAATATCAAAGGATGAAAAATCACTTCCAGCAAAATCTTTATATATCATTTCAGTGTAATGAAGAGATTGTTTAAAAGAACAAATAAAATTAACATTATTTCTAATAAACTTTCTATCAACTTTACTATAACATTGACTTAAATAAATACAAGAAATATTTTTATGTCTACCTCTAACAAAATATTCATTAATTTTTTCATGATTTTCAAATATAATATCATCAAAGATAACTAAACTATTCGGTTCACAAGTATCTACATTTTCCATTTCTTCAATATCATTATAAAAACACCCTACATCCTCTCCTATTTTATTTCCAATATCACTAAACAACTCAATCATTTCTTGATAAATATCTTGATCTAAAGATTTACTACATACATATAATTTAGAATAATCTAACCAATCTCCATAAATAAAATTTGTTAATAAAGTTGTTTTTCCAGAACCACTACTACCGATAATTATACATCTTAATGGTAATGGAAAAGGTTTATTGTTAGTCTTATTTTTATCTTCGTGGTAAATTTTTATACGATACTTTTTTTCCATTATAAATAGAGTAATTTATATAAGATGAAATTGTTAAAAATAACTGGTAAAACTTCTGAGTTGACTTTGAAATTAGCACATCCAATATTTCTAGACGAAAATATAAATTATAAAATAGGTCTTGTTGGTTTTTATTCGGATAATAACATTCCTAACATACAAAAAGATTCATTCATTTCATTCGATATTAATAAATCAAGAAAACATATTAAAATTGAAAAAGGATTTTGGAGTTTAAAAGAAATCGATAATCTAATAAAGAAAGAACTTGTAAACGAAAAGTTCTATATAAAAAGTAATAATGATGGAAAGGTAAAAATGTTTTCACCGTATCCATTTGATCTGGACGTAAATCTTAAAAACATTTTTGGTTTCGAAATACCAACTAAAAATGAAATTTCAACAGATTATGCAAGTAACACAGTACATGTTGGAAAATTCAGACCTAAATTAAGACCTTTTGATGTTATCGAAATTCATTGTAATTTAGTTGAATCTAGTTTAGTGAGTCATTCTTCTAATGAACACATACATGAAGAAACTGATTTAGTATATAGTTTTTTCCCGAATGTTCCTTTTGAATCAAAGATTTCAGAAAAACCCTTAGAAATTGTTTATGTTCCAATTAGAAACGATATTCATAAAATTCAAAAAATAAATGTAACTATTAGGAATGAAAGACATGAATTATTAAATAATGAAAATGTTAATAATATTATATATTTAAGTCTGATTCATGACAAATAAACTTAACGAAATGTTTAACTTAGTTAAATCTAGTTAAACCGTTCTGAACTTTTTAATATAATAAATGGATCCAAAACAAACTATTAAGATAAGAGATAGATTAATTAAAAAATTTGAACATGCCAGAAAACAAAGAATACTTGAAGAAGATTTAAAAGGTAAAGAATATTTACCGATAACGAGTGCAATCAATAAACTTGATAATACTTTTAATGAAAAGATTTCTCAAGTCGACAAGAGTATAAAAAATGTGTTAGAACAAAATAAAACATTAATTACAGATCTTGTACCGTTTACAAGAAACATAGCAGATATGGAAATTCCACCTTCGGGAGAAGAAACATCTTTTGAAGGAGAATTATACGATAAAGATACACCACTTGCAAAAAGTACACCTTTTTCAAAAGACAAAAAGAGAGTTACATTTGTTCCAATGGAAAAAGTTTCAGAAGACGAGTCAGATTTAAGTGAAGACAGTTTAAATGAATCAGATACTCCATTGAATATTTCATCATCTGTTATCGGTCAAATAATTGGTCCTCTTGGAGCAACATATTTACCAAAACTAACTGATAAACATTATGGAATTACTTACGATGAAAAAAAATTATTTTTTAAAATCGGAAAGAATAAAGTTAATATAGATGGAAATGATTTAATTATTGATGGAAAAAAATATATTGGAACAAAAGGATTATGGGTTCTCTTAACACAAAATTATGAAAACTTATTTGATAATAAAGGTGAAAAATTATATTCACCAGAAGAATTTAATACCTATAAAGAAATTTTAATTAATAGTGAGGTTTTATATAACAAAAATAACTCATCAACAAATAGACCAAAAGCTCCACAATCAAAAAAATATAAAAATTTATTAAAACCTATATACGAAGAATTAAAGACAATTCCGGTTACCGGAAGAGGAATAGTTAATTATAATGAACATTCTGTTATGTATATACAAAATTTGAATGAATTGATTTCAAGATTGAATTTAATATATGCTTCAGAATTGGCTGGAGATAATAATTTTCATAATGAAAAAGTCGGTATTATCAGATTTTTAACAAATCTTTTAGAAAAACATATTGATGATCGAAAAGGAACTGAATATTTAATAAGATTAGTGAATGCTCTTCCACATAAAATAATTAAGGATGAAACTATAGGATCTGGATTGTTTAATAAAATATTAAGTGGATTACCATTTGAATTACATTATCCGGGTTATAACTATTTAGGTCCAGGTACTAAATTAAATGAAAGATTGGAAAGAGGTGATAAACCAATTAATAAATTAGATGAAGCTGCAAAAGAACATGATATATCTTATAGAGATCATAAAGAAGTATCAGATAGACATATCGCAGACAAAATTTTAGAAAATAAAGCATGGGAAAGAGTTATTTCGAGTGATGCTGATATAGGAGAAAGAACTGCGGCATATTTGACAACGAATGCAATGAAAATTAAAAGACATTTAGGAATGGGTTTGATACATTCAGAATTTGATATATTTCAGTAGAAACAATTTATATTAACTTTTTATCAACCTGCAAAAATTTCAAAGGGGTCGGAAATCATGACCCCCTTGTTTTTGAAGAATTTGAATATAAATATAGAATTTTTTAAAACTATAAATGAAGAAGGTAAGATTTAATGATCTTGTAACTATTTATGAAATACCTTATGAATGTAGAATTAATTTTAATTTAATCAATAATCAGAGGTTTAAAATGAGAATATTTGAGTTTGAAAAGATATTTAACAAAATATTTCGATGATAAATTTTATATTGATAAAAATTATTTCTAAATAAATGGAAGACCTGAAAAATAAGACAGTTAAAGATTTACAAAAAATATGTAAAGAAAATAAATATCAGGGTTATTCTAAACTGAGAAAACAATCATTAATTGATTTAATATTAGAAAAATCTAAAACTAAAGAAAAATTAAGTGATAAAAAAATAGTTGAATTAAGACGTTTGGGAAGTCAGTATAAAATAAAAAATTATTATAACATGAAGAAATCTGTTTTAATTAAGTTATTAGAAGAAAAAGAATCTATGGAAGAATTTAAATTACCTCCACATTACGAAGACGAATTTGAATTAACTTCAGTTTATGGAGACGATTTAAAAAATTCAGATACAGAAGGAAACTTTATAGATGAAAATTTGGATCATGGAGAAATGGAAATGTGTAGTATATGTGGAAGGTATAGTGTATTAAATAATAATTGTTATAATTGTGTAACAGACATTAAAATAGGTAAATATAATCGTAAATCGTATAGAATAAATAGATTTCGTAAAAAATTGAATAATTTAATAGAAAATGTTAATGATAAGGTTGAAATTGAAAAAATATTTGAAACTTTTATTAATAATTATAGAGGTAAATATATACCTTATAAATATTTAGTAAAAAAGATTGCAGATTATTTAAAAGTAGGAAATAATATTGAAATTAAGGAAACTAAGAGAATGGTGAAAATATGGAATAACTTTGAATATAAATTAATCTATTAGAGAGTATATTTTAAAACAAATGATGATGTAAAATTTTGTAAGATCTAAAAAAGTTCGTTCCTAATAAATGGAGGAATTAGAACCTTTCGAATTTTGTCAGATCTGTTGTAAACAATCGGTATTAGATAATCGTTGTTATAGTTGTTATCCACCAACAAGAAATCCTCATAATAATTTTAAATATAGACAGAGATATTTTCATGAACATTTATTACAGTTAATAGATGAACCTGAAGATAGAATTAAAATTGAAGAAGTGTTTGAAGTTTTTAATGAAAATTATAAACGAAAAGCCCTACCATATAAATTTTTTATTGCAAAAATTGCAGATCTATTAGAAATTAAACATAATGTTCGAATAAGAAAATCTAAAAGAAATGAAGAATTGTGGAATGAATTTTTAGAGATGAGACCATTTGAGATAATTGAAAAGAAAAATGAATTTAGAGAATATATTTTGAATCAATTTAGAAATATTAAATAATTTTAAACATAATGTTCGAATAAGAAAATTTAAGAGAAATGAAGAATTGTGGAATGAATTTTTAGAGATGAGACCATTTGAGATAATTGAAAAGAAAAATGAATTTAGAGAATATATTTTGAATCAATTTAGAAATATTAAATAATTTTAAACATAATGTTCGAATAAGAAAATTTAAGAGAAATGAAGAATTGTGGAATGAATTTTTAGAGATGAAACCATTTGAGATAATTGAAAAGAAAAACCAATTTAGAGGATATATTTTGAATCAGTTTAAAAAAATGTATTAATTTCTAGGATGGAAAAATTTGCAGGATTTAAAAAGTTCATTTCTAATAAATGGAGAACCAACTGAGAAGTCAAACTCTCAAAAACCTTCGAGATTACTGTAAATCTCACAATATTAAAGGATATTTTAAATATAATAAGAAAGATGATCTTATAAATCATATTATTGATGAAATAGAGAAAAAGAAATTTATAAATGAATTCAATTTTGATTCTAGTTTGTTTTCTAGACCAAAACCTGATAAAAACTTTGAATTATGGACGATGAAACAATTACAAGATTATTGTAGATCACGTAATATTAAAGGATTTTCAAAATTAAAGAATAAATCTGATCTTATTAAGTTGATCACTAATGATGAAAAAAGAAAGAAAAACCGAAAGAGATTAATAAATGAATCCATTAAAAAATCGATAAATCAATCCAAAAAAACATCAATAAATGAATTCAATTTCCATCCAAGTTTATTTTCAAAACCTAAACCTCCTAGGGAAAAACAAATCAAATGTGATGATTGTAATAAATATTATAAAAAATCGTATAAAGAGAAACATATTGAATCTTTAGCACACAAGAAAGTAAACATTAATGATGAACAAGAAATTCAGGAAATTGAAACAGCTTATGAATCAAGATTAAAAACCTATATAGTTAGGAATATGGAAGGATTTTTTCATCCGAGAGAATTCTTGGAAGATAAAAGAAATATAATAATCGATAAGATAACTGAAAATGTAAAAAATATGGATTTGAAAGTTAATCTTAAATTTTTCCTTACCTTTAAAAAAAGGGGGGGGAGAAAAATGGTTTGGTGGAGCACACTATTTTCTGGAAGAATTTTCATTTAAAACTAAAAATGAAATCATATTACAATCTTCAGATCTAAATACATTTTATGATAGTGCTATTGAGAAATTGATAAAAGAAATGGATGATTTTGAAAAAAATGGTTCAGGATGGGAGTTAGTAAGTATTGATTATTTAGAACTTCGAATCAATAAATATAATCCATTGAGAGGTTCTTCATATATCGATTTACCAGAAAAAATAAAATCTAAAAAAGCAATTATTAATGTAAAAAATAATGATAATAAATGTTTTATGTGGTCAGTTCTATCAGCATTACATCCAGTAGACAAGGATCCTCAAAGAGTTACAAAATATGAAATGTATAAAGATGAATTAAATTTTGATGGAATCAACTTCCCAGTTTCCTTTAAAGATATTAGTAAATTTGAAAAACAAAACGATATATCTATAAATGTATATGGGTATGAAGAATCTGTTCATCCTTTAAGAATTACAAAACATAAATTAGATAAACATGTAAATTTATTTTATATTAAAGATAATGAAAATGATCATTACTGTTGGATTAAAGATCTTTCTCGATTGATCAAAACACAACTAACAAATATGAAAGTAAAAATTTATCCATGTGAAAGATGTTTAAGATATTATTATTCAGCTGAAAAATTAGAAAATCATGAACTTGATTGTAAAACTAAAACGGCGGTAAAAATTGAAATGCCGAAAAAAGGTGAATATTTAAGTTTCAAAAATTATAACAGATCGTTAAGAGTTCCTTTCGTAATATATGCAGATTTTGAATGTTTAACTAAAAAAATTGATAATTGTCAACCTGATTCATCAGGTTCTTATACTATGAAATATCAAAAACATGAACCAAATAGTTTTTGTTATTATATAAAATATCAAAATTATGATTACAAACAACCTGTAGTATATAGAGGATCTGATTGTACTGATAAATTTGTAGAAATGATTCATGAGGAAGTTAAAAATATTCAAAAGATTTATGAAGAAATTAAACCGTTGGAAATGACTTTTGAAGAAGAAAAACAGTTTCAGAAAACTGATATTTGTCATATATGTGAAAAGGATATTATAACATGGAATAATTATAAGAAATATGGGGAAAAACCTATTGGGTTATTAGGAAAAAAGGTAAGAGATCATGATCATTTAACTGGAAAATATCGAGGTCCGGCTCATGAAATTTGTAATTTGAATTATAAAAATCCTTCCTTTGTTCCAGTATTCATTCATAATTTATCTGGATATGATGCACATCTATTTGTTAAAGCGATGGGGAAATTTAAAGAAAATATTGAGGTAATTCCAAATACTGAAGAAAAATATATTTCATTCACACAGAAAGTTGATAAATTAGAAATTAGATTTGTTGATTCATTCAGATTTATGGCTTCGAGTTTAGATTCATTATCTACGAACTTAAGAAAAATTCCTGAAGAAATGAAAGGTAAAAAGTTAGAAGAATATAAATTCTTGAAATCTATGTTTAGAGAAACCAGTAAATATTATAAAGATGAAAAATTAGATTTGATTACGAGAAAAGGTGTGTATCCTTATGATTACATGGATTCAGAAGAAAAATTTGAAGAGTCAAAATTACCTTCAATCGAAGAATTTTATAGTAAATTGAATGATTGTGATATTTCTGAAAACGATTATAAACATGCGAAAAAAGTATGGAAAACATTTGAAATTAGAAATTTAGGAGAGTATTCAGATTTATATGTTAAATCAGATGTTTTAATATTGTCTGATATATTTGAAAATTTTAGAGATGTCTGTTTAAAAACTTATAAACTTGATCCAGCTTGGTATTTTACAGCTCCAGGATTATCTTGGGATGCAATGTTAAAAACTACAGAAATCGAGTTGGAATTATTAAATGATTATGATATGATTTTGATGTTGGAAAAAGGAACTCGTGGTGGAATATCTCAATGTTGTAATAGATATTCTAAAGCAAATAATAAATATATGAAAAAATATGATAAAAATCTACCATCTAGTTATTTAATGTATTTAGATGCAAATAATTTATATGGTTGGGCGATGAGTCAATATTTACCTTATGGAGGATTTAAATGGATAAAACCAGAAGAAATAGAAAATTTAGATGATGATTCAGAGAAAGGTTATATACTAGAAGTTGATCTTGAATATCCAAAAGAGTTACATGATGATCATTCTGATTTACCTCTAGCTCCAGAAAATGGAATACCAGGTAATTCAAAACATGTAAAATTATTAACGACATTATTTGATAAAGAAAAATATGTGATTCATTACAGAAATTTAAAACAATGTTTGGATATGGGATTAAAGCTAAAAAAAGTTCATAGGGTATTAGAATTTAAACAATCGAATTGGTTACAAAAATATATTGATCTCAATACAAAAATGAGAACTAGAGCTGTAAATGATTTTGAAAAAGATTTCTATAAACTAATGAATAATTCAGTGTTTGGAAAAACTATGGAAAATATAAGAAAACGAATTGATGTGAAATTGTGTAATAATTATGGGAAAGTTGAGAAATTAATATCAAAACCAAATTTTAAAGGAAGAACAATATTTGATGAAAATCTATCAGCAATTCATATGAACAAAACAAAAGTTAAATTTAATAAACCGATTTATGTAGGAATGAGTATTCTAGATTTATCGAAACATTTAATGTACGATTTTCATTACAATACTATGAAACGGAAATATGGAAATGATCTTAAATTAATGTACATGGACACAGACAGTCTTATATATAATATTAAAACAGACGATTTTTATGAAGACATGAAAAAAATGATTGATCTGTTCGATACTTCAGATTTTCCTGTTGATAACAGATTCAATATACCTAGAGTAAATAAGAAAGTATTAGGTAAAATGAAAGATGAAAATAATGGAGTTATTATGACAGAATTTATTGGATTAAGATCTAAAATGTATTCTCATAAAAATGAGATATCTATTTGTAAGAAATCAAAAGGTATTAAGAAATGTGTTGTAAATAAGAAAATATCATTTGAAGATTATAAAGATTGTTTATTCAATAAAAGAGTTCATTATAGAACAATGAATCAAATCAGGAGTTATAAACATGAGATATATTCAATTCAAGTTAATAAAAAAGCTTTATCACCAGATGATGATAAACGTTATATTTTAGAAGATGGAATCCATACTAGAGCATTAGGACATTATAAAAATGTTTAAATAAAATTCTAAATAAGATTCTTATAAATTAATATCTTTAAATGTTAAAGAAGTAAGAATATATCTTACTTCTTAACATGTAAAGAGTATAGAATTGAATTGAAATATTTTGCAGGATTTAAAAATTTCATTTCTAATAAATGGAAGTATTAAAAAAGATCCAACGAGTTGGTCAATGTCAAAATACTCCAATAAAGAAACTAACAGAATTGGAATGTGGTCAATCTTATTCAATTAAAGAATTTAAAGAAACTATTACAAAATTTGGAAAACGTATAGTTGTTACGTTAAAAGATAAGGAAGATAAATTTCAAGTTTATCTACCAGATAGATTTAATGACAAATTAAATAAAAAAGATATTCAACAATTAAATTCACAAAAACTATTATTCGTTTATGACGGTTTAAAAGAATTAAATGATGGGAAGAAAATTCATATTATTGACTTCCGAGAAAATAAAAATGAAAATAGATCTAAATCTAAGAAATCTGAAAGTGATATTGATGATTAAACGTGTATAACAAATGGAAATAATAATTAAATTAATTATATAATATTTTTACTTTTTGGGGGTGATCCCAATTTTGTATCGTTTTAAAGAAATATGTTAAAAATATGTATTTTTTTTTATTTGTTAGGTTTTAAAGAAATATGTTAGAAAATGTATATTTTTTAAAAAAATTAGATGTTTGAGATAAAAATGAAAAATCCTACAAAAATCGACGATCAGGTTTTTTCGGGGAAATAGGGAATTTTGAAGACTGCGCCAGAAACCCTATATTACATCTACTGGTGTCATTCTAGAGCAACAAATTCTGGTACCAATATGAATTTCGTCAGACAATTAGATCAAAAGTTACGGGGGTGGCTGTGCTGGCGTAATATTACGGTAGCACAGCCACGTTTTCTCGGAAACGGCTGGAGCGACAAATTCGTGATTGGTGTCATTCTAGAGCAACAAATTAGCAACAAATTCTGGTACCATTCTGAATTTCGTCAGACAATTAGATCAAAAGTTACGGGGGTGGCTGTGCTGGCGTAATATTACGCTAGCACAGCCACGTTTTCTCGGAAACGGCTGGAGCGACAAAATCGGGATTGGTGTCATTCTAGAGCAACAAATTAGCAACAAATTCTGGTACCAATCTGAATTTCGTCGGACAATTAGATCAAAAGTTACAGGGGTGGCTGTGCTAGCGTAATATTACGCTAGCACAGCCACGTTTTCTCAGAAACGGCCGGAGCAACAAATTTGAAAATAGTGTAACAAATTAGCAACAAATTACTGAGTATGTTAGAAGTTGGGGTTGCAATGTTGCCGTTCCAGCGTACATATATTCTTATGTAATTCGACACGCGGAGTCCGTTTAACTCCAGCATGTCAGGAGGTTTAAGAGCATTTGAAGGTCAAATTTCGTATGAAGTCGATAAAGAAGAAATAACTAGAGCTTCCATGGTTTTGATGGTCGCTGATCTGTTTTACCCAAAAATCAAGTTCATTTCAAGGACAAATATGTCCAGTTTCCAAAAATGAATTTTGTCTGTAGATTTTGCGCCGGTGTGATGAAACAGACCTCGGATTCGAATTTAGCTACCCTCAAAACCATGGAAGCTCTAGTTATTTTTTCTTTAACTACTTCATACGAAATTTGACCTTCAAATGCTCTTAAACCTGACGTGATGAGGTGAAAAGGACCCCGGATTCGGATTCAGCGTGTCGAAATACATAATATATGTATGGTGTCTTTGGAAAGTACCACTTTTTTTATTTTGTGTGCCTGTGTTATTTAAGATAGACCAAACGAATCTCCAGAACCCGTGTCGCAAAATTAGATTCCTTGGTACCGAAATGTGCAGAATTTAGTGGCCTGCAACATTTATTTGAAGCCATTTTATCTAACAACACATGTTGAAAAATTACCGGGATTTGACGTCTGAAAAACGTGGTTTTAGCAGGTTTTTTTTCTGTGCCTGCGAATGCATTTCTGGACCCATGTTGATATGAACTTTTTTGCTCAAAATCAATTTTCCTTTATGTATCCTTAAGCTTTGAGGCTACACTATCAATGACGAGCGGAATATCAATAAAAAAAACAGACATGTTTTACACCATTTTAGCAGTTTCTTCAGTACCTAAGTATTCTTTAATCTACTATTACAGCCTAATTGTAAAAAAGGCAAACCTTTCTGTATAATGGACATGTCATGATTGTTTTTTTTTAATTATATTTAGGAAACATTTTTTGTCTCTATGGATAAGTAGCTCTCGAAAAAAATTGTAGGCATTTCCTACAAAACTTGGAAGCATTTATGCATTTGGGAACATTAAACAGAATTTTTGATATGAGTCAAACAATTTATTATAAAAAAGGAACAACTCTTTCACGAATAAAATGCAATAAAACCCTCAGAATTCTAAAAAGGAGAAAGTTCTAGATATCGGTTTTGAACACTATTATCGAGTATGAATATGAGAAATCGATATCGTGTATTTGTGTCAGGTATCATATAATCATGAATTAGTCATTCGTGCGAAAATATCAATAAATATATCATTTTGTTTCTTTAAGAATCGCAAAAAACGTCTGTATTGATGAGCTCTTCAGTTTTATTTATAAAGAGTGTATCGCAAGTAGATGACAATACACAAGGGGGCAAAACTAGACCAAAAACCCGAATTGGGATTTAGTAGTTAAATGCTGCCAATCTCACGTTTCTATAATTTTTTGTTCATGAAATATGCCGTTTTTAATGTTATTTAGAATAAACACGTGTCTCTAAATGGTACAATACCAGAAACAACAAATTAAGAGAAATTAAGGCTTACCCTAATTAAGGTGGTTCTTGCTCGGCTCAGGATAGGCCACACAAGATTGACTCATTCCTATCTCATGTCGAGGAATGAAGCACCAGAGTGCCCAGCTTGTGGCATTATAATTTCCATCAAACATATCTTCGCTGAATGCCATGTCTTCGAGAATGAAAAGGTCTCTATTTGACATCACCGGTAATTTGAGTGATGATATGGGTGACGACTCGACAAAGATAACAAATTTATTTGATTTTTAAAATCCACAGAACTCCTGTATAAACTGTAATAAACTAATATATGTAAAACAATATAACATTTTCAAACTTTAAAATTAAAGATAAGAATGTCACATTATAGTTTTATAAAAGTTAATTGAAGGGCTCTGTGCCAAAGGTGACTAACCCACAATTAGAAATTACTGAGAAAACCGGATTTAAAATTAGGAAGAATCTGAAAAAAATGATTTCAATTGGACCAATTAAAATCATTTTTGTCACCAACAGTAATTTATTTCAGATTTTTTCTACCTTTAAATCCGATTTTCTCAGTTATTTCTAATTGTGGGTTAGTCGCCTTTGACACTGAGCCCTTCAATTGCAATGGTACATGTATAATATTAAATGGCTAACCCAATAATCAATGGTGCTAATAATAATTAACACGATTGATGATTGGGTTAAGCATTTAATATTTGTTGATAAGCTTAAAAGAAACCCACCCATTTTCTCTATTTGTACAGATTATTTTTCAACATTACATTACTTTTTTGAAATCAGCATAACTTTTCTTTAATGAGAATGCTTTCAATGTTCACAAGTGTCATTTTCAAACGGCAATAACCGTTCAAATATTTTATATTAATAAAAAAGTATAGTTGGCGACAAAGTTTTAGGAATTAGGTACTACGCTTCCAAAAAAAAAAATCTGCAAGCTGTCAAATCTCCTATAAGAAGATAGCCCGGCGCTAGATTTCGGCGCGCCTTAAAAAAAAAAAAAAAAAAAATATCATCAGGACCTAACCACGACAGTCAACCCTTCCACAACTACAACCGTCAACGACCTCTTCTTAATATTTTTTTTTTAATTACCTATATGGTTAGGTGAAATTTTAGCTTCATGTCTTATACAAGTAGAAAAGGTTTTTTACGAGGCCATCACAATTTGTATATTTGTTAATTGTTCATTCTATTTTATAATATTATCTATATTTTTTCTGTGTTTGTTTATATTTGCTGTCTTCCATATTTCATATCTACCTACACCCTAAGGAGCTGTCAAACAACCTGATGATGTTTATTATACATCCGAGATTTATATCTCAAACTAGCAGACCATTCATACTTCGTTGTATTATATTTAGCGGAGAATGTGGAGAAAATAATATCATTATATTTAGCTTTTATATTCCTGTATTCTCCGACAGAATACAAACAATGCAATCCAAAATCCTTGGAAAAATATCCATTGCTCCTTACTACGTCTCGAACCTAACCCTTTATCCAATCCCTGTCCAAATCAGTCTAGTTTCATTCCAATCTCCCTGGCCATCGAAATCCTTTGATAAATTCTCCATCCTCCTTACATAATCCACAAAATCCTCATAGAAGACTGAAGTGGAGGTGGCCTAGAGACAATTTGCTTTATCATCTCCAGTGCACAAAATGTATTATATTTTCTGTTAAATGTATACAGTGATTTTAATTTTCTTTTAAAAATTGAGAAGATATGGTCGACCGTTCAGAAGTAGGAAGCGTTGATCGTCGGGGTTTCGGTCAATGTTCCTATTTAATAAAACACATTTTATGGTTAAAATGTATATTTATTAAATAAGAACATTGACCGAAACCCCGACGATCAACGCTTCCTTCTTTTAAAAATGTATTAGTCTTGTAGGTTATGTACATATTTCAACATCATGCCTCACGAAGTCATTGTAACAAAAACATCAATATTACTGGAAGTATGTATAACATATTGTTGTAGTTATTAATTTAAAAAAAAAAAAAAAAGTTCTTGTTTCTAATTATATTCCTCATTAACTTAAATATGCCCCACGACTTACTGACAGAAGATAGCCCACACATGCATACACTACTCAAATATTCGAAAAGCGCACATTTATACACCACAATGTAATTAACTTTTGTAACTTTCACAACCTGTATTTCAAATTAATATTTTTAATTTTATTATTTGTTTTTTTTTTTACGTTTTGTTGAACATTAAGTTGGTAATTTATTTATTTACTCTTTTTTTTTTTTACTTAATAACAAGATACGAAATGAGTTTGTCGCTAATGTTGCTGAAGTCAAAAACAAATAAATAAATTATAATTAAAAAATAACTCTATAAATAGCTGTGGGAGGCAGAAGAGCTGATATTGTAGCTTTATCTGAATCTTGACCTTACGGCAAACTAGGGAGATAGTGGGGTCAGTACTATAGAAGTGTAAAATATTTGTATATATACAGGATGGAACTACGTAATTGGCGACAAATACTTAGGGAGGTGATTGTAGACACCAAATGGACTTACCGCGAATGTAGTTTTATTACGATATATATCTATTTAATTTTTGTAATAATCGTATTTTTAGGTGGGCTAGGGGAAGAGGAATATTTTATTCGGGGTGCGCCAAGATTAATAATTCTTTTCTTCTAAAAACGAGAAGCAATATAAAGAAAATTGTAGAAAAACGATAGAGAGTTGAGGAGCGTAAAGTTTTCAAGTTATTTTTAAGCTGTGTGAACTGAGGAGCCCTAAAAATCAAGTCTTTCTTTTTTATTTAACAGCTGGTTCTGCCTCAAGAATTTATAAAATATGAGACTACGAAGGCCCGGGGAAATCTTTTGCATTATTAAGTTGTTTGAACTTTCTCGTTTTATTTTGATGAAGAAAAAAAAAAAAAAAAAAAATTATCTGCGACATCGTTCGCGAGATAAAACATTCAAAGGTTTGAGTAATTCATGAAATAGTAAAGGTCGGTCCCCGCAGGAGTCGCGTAAACAAAGGATATTCAACAGAAAAGTAAATTTGAGAAGTTTATGGATCAATAGGAAAAGAATTACAAAACTTATTAAATTCCCTACAAAAACGGTTCTTAAGTAACTTCCTGAAGTTTGGCTACTTAGTCCTGAATCACCCTGTATATGCGTCCGTTAACACGATACAGGCCAGAGTTTTTATTTTTTCGCCACGAAACATGGTATATAGTATACCCACATCAAACGATTAAACGAGTTCGTTAAGCAACAAAATCGGTCCATCCGGAGGGGGGTTTACTCCGGAGCCAAAGTAGTTATTTGTCAATACAAGCCGTAATTTTTGTTATATTTGAACGAAACTCGGTATTTGTTGTGTTCAACGGAAGAGGAAAATTAGTTGTAAAAATAAACTAAATCGGTTGACTAGAAGGGGGGCTTTTACTAAATGGACAGAAATGACTAAATTCCTTATACCGGTCGTAATTTCTGTAGTATTGGTTCGAAACTCTGTATACGTCCTTGCTGTCTAATAACAAAGAAGTGTTGTGAAAATGAACTAAATCGGTCAATTGGAAGGGGAGGGGGTGTTACTTTGTACTATGTTTGAATTGAATTCTCCAAAAGAAGGTTCGTGAAACTCACCAAGATCAATAGATGAATATGTGAAGCTTTGTGTATTTATTACGTAGTGTAGTTCCAAGCATACACAAAACTCTGGAAGGAAATTAATTTCAAAATTAATATTTGAAATAACTGCTCATAAAAGCAAAAGAGCAGAACAATTTATGTTTTTATTTTATTTATCTATATAGGTTATTTTAAATTATTCAGGAATACACTCGACTCTACCCAATTCTGAGGAAAGTGCTTAGTTACGCAGCTCCTGCGTGACAGACTTTTTGTAATGGATATCAGTAGTAAAATGAATTTGCTAGGAAACGAGATGCATAAAAAAAAAATCTGTCCCGAAATAGGCTGCGAGTGCCCAAAGTGGCAGATACTATAGATATATCTGATTTTTGATCGTACGGCAAACTAGAGATAAGGTGGTCAGTACTGAGCACAGGCCGCCTGATTTTTCCCTTTGAAGGAACTCATTAATAAATTAATTAAAGGGTGGGTTGGCCGAGGGACGGTCAGGAAACCCGATTCCGACCCACGAACGGAGACAATAGAAGATAAAATCTTTAGTGTTTGCTCGGGATTTAAACTCAGGTCCTTACAGCGTATTAGTCCAGTGCTCTACCACTCAGATCGCCCCCCCCCCGATACATAAAAGGAGATAACACTTATGGCTATTTGTCATAGTACTTTCCGACCTGATGTCAATGCCTAACGATTTTTTTGTTAAATATTTCATTGGATTACTGATCAGCTGACATAGCTCCGCCATATTGGATTCATTTAGTCAATGACTAGTCGTGTGGTGGCCCTACTGATAGAAGTTTCCATTTGACATTAAAATGGTCTCAACTAAAGGAATTGCAGGAAAGCCTCAGAGTGGTTCCTTTTTAGCGCGGTTCCTCCCTCCCTCGCTTGGAAAATATAATATATTTATTGTTAGGAAAATATAATATACTACATTATATTTAATATAATGACATTAACAACATATTGAATAGTTCATTCAGCCAAATCTACAAACTCCCTTATCGTTTTAATCTTTTCGAACCATGCATGAACACAAAACTCAAAATAAAGTCTCTCCGCTCGATAACCCAGATTCGACTAGCTGGACATCACCATATAAAATTATTTTATAACCACCATAAACATAGTTTCATAGCATCTGAGCCATGCCCCTTATGTAAAGCTGATACCAATACAGTATTACATCTGCTACTCTACTGCCCAATCCTCCAGTGTCTTAGATTAAAATATATCCCGATGGTTTACAGAGGAGCTGTGCAAGACCAACTTATAACTCTACTTTATGGCGAAAATGAACAACTAAATAATTTATTAACATTTATAGACAAACGTTTGCAGCTTAGGAAATTATTATCAATAAAGGTTTACCTTTAATTTTGTAATCACATTTTTTTTTTCTGAAATTATACATATGAGTATTACTTTTATATAGTTTTTTCGTTTGGTTATTTTTTACTTACAGACATTTTTTGTTTTAAGTTTCTGTTTCTTTTTTCTCCTTACATTTAGAAAAATATTTAATTTAGTCGAGGAGCTAGTTTAATAAATTATTTAGAATATACTCAGGGCCCCTAATTTTGAGGGGAAAGCAACTCGACCTAAAAGATCTATTGTGAATTATTTAGAATACTTTGTTTGTATTTTTTGTTTTTTTGCCTTGTATATTGTAAGGAATTATCAATCTTATCTTTGTTATGAATCTTATTAGAAGGGTGAACCCTTGCTATAAATAATTTTGTACTTAAAGCAGTAAATATATCATATCATTTTATAGTTAATAATTATTACCTATATCTTTTCCAAGCGCCCTAAATGACACAAGGGATAAAAACGTTATATGAACCACCTCCTGTAAACCGAACCTTTTTTGATAATTTTCTATCAATAAGAAAAATAAATATTAGATTTAATAATATTTAATATCCTTTTGCATGTTTTTGATTAATAATGAGACGATAATAAAACATTATTATTTCTCCTGTAGAATCTTCAGGAATTCATCCAGAGCGAGTATTTCCGCTCCTTGACAGGTACCTATTCCCTTGAATTAATTTCTTTCTAGATAATTGAAGCAAGATGAAGAATTGTTGTGACAGCGAGATGATTTTAATTAAGAAAAGGCAGAATCTTAATAATGAGATTTAATTTTCTTCTTGAAGGAAGAAATAGTCAGATTTTCATTTCCTTTTCTTCCCCGTGAATCTGTGTAATTATGATATTGGAATTCGCTCTCTTTAGCGCCCGGCAGAAGGTTCTATTCCCGTCTAACCGGTTATTAACGAGGACGTTTTTTTATTAAGGTTTTATTACGAATATCTAACAATTGAAATTTAATGAAATGTTTGCTTTTATCAGGGGAAAGGAAATTTATTGTAAATTTAAATATATTTTTTTATAGGGATGATTTTTTTTTTTTTTTTTTTTTTTTTTTTAACGAAATGCCACCACCCTTGTAGAAATCAAACCACAATCTCGGGTGGGACGTAATTAGCATAAATATGCTTTAGCGGTGACTAAACTGAAAAAAAAAACGTTACAAAAAAGTGTCACAAAAAGTTTCCGCTGGCGTTCGCGCATGCGCGGTAGCCATGTACGAAAAAGAAGACTATATGTTTTACAGCACTTAACATAGGTTTGTCGGGTGGACCTAGGCTTTCCAAAAATATGTCACAATAAAGTGTCCGCTGGCGTTCGCGCATGCGCTAAGGCCATGTACGAAAAATAAGACTATATGTTACACAGTACATTGCATAGGTTTTTCCGGTGGACCTACAGCGTATTTAAGTTCCTGAATTTGAGCAGAAGGCTCTAAACGAATTTTGTTATTATTATTTTTTTTTTACGGCGCATCGACATCTAGGCCATTAACGCCTATTTATTCATTGTTGTTGATACTCCGCACCTTTGGATGGTTGTATATTTTCTTTACTGTGAGCCGGGGACGTAGTATAAAAATCCTCATAAAACTTTTGTTGGTCGCTAGACCTTCTATGATGTCTGTTGAAGGTGTAATTGCAGTCGTAGAAATGAAAAACACCACCAAAAATATGGCAAGCCTATTTAGGGGCGCATTATGGTCCACTCCCGCGTGACGTTTTTAAGAAGTTAGGTCACGGCTAAAGCATGTTCTGCGCTGAAACGTTTTGGAACAGGTAGAATTATTGATTTCTTCCTAATTTCTCTCCATTTATATTCTCGTTTAGAGAGAAGACTGTTTGCGGAAACCACGATGGAATAAGAGCATCGTGGGAGACGTTGAAGATCATAGGGAAGCGTCTACGAAGATTTGAAATGATCTAGAAGCATCCGCGGAAATGGGGGCTAATTAAATCTGATCGCTGGCTAAGGAAGCATTTACGCGTCCCTTGGGCTGATTTTAAACGAATGAGAAAATGGTGAAAACACTATAGACAAAACTGTCAACAAACTAATACTATACAGCATGATTCCCTTTGCCTAGCTGTTACCTAGATGCAGGCGTGACCGAGGGAGCGGCTTTAGGCCAACTAGCTCATATATATGCTAATCCGATGTTGGCTACTCTTGTTGTCCACTACAATGATCTCCACTACATCATTGCTACGTCTCGGGTTAATTAAACCTTGGAATTCGCTAAATATCCAATCACCTTCTGTACAAAGGGCTTACATTCAGTACAAATAGACGTTTCTTAAAAGGGAATTTGCGAAAATTTAAATTCAATTTTTTTGCGAGTATGGAAACTAAATATTTTTAGAAGTTGGAAAAAGTCATCAGGTTAAAAACTGCAGATGCACCATCCCAGAGATGTAGCGACATACACACGAATCAGGTCTTCCTCTGCTGATGGACGAAACGTTGGCAAATATAACACATTTTTTCATAAACAAAAGTTTTATTAACCTCTCGAAAATACTTCCCTTCATAATCTGAACAGTCAACGATCTCTTCTCAATGATTAAACTATTTTCAATTTGAAAGTCCAAATATATTTATTTATTTTATTTGCTTGAAGAGCTTCGCAACAAGGGTGATCTGCTCAAAGAAAATTAATAATAAAAATAAAAATAATAAGGAAATACTTTCAAATTTACATTCATAATTAACACCAAATATATTTACAATGGCCCAAAATGAAGTTGGAAAAGTGTTTTGATAAAGAATGTAATTCCCATTTCAACTAAGTTCTTTAGATCTTTTACCAATGTATAGTTTGGTACCCCTTAATAATGTCAACGGCACGTGGTCTTTCCTGGGGGTCTGGTAGTTACCACACCCGACGTTGCTTAACTTCGGTCATTTGCGGGAACTGGCGTATTCAACGTGACTATGGCCTTTGGTCAAATACAGGAGTTTGACTTCACAGGAGTTCGGAGCTTTAGTGAAAGTTTATCAAATGAGTAGTAAAACCTTTTCAATCTACATTTTAGCGCGGTTCCTCCCTCCCCCATAGGGAGGAACCCCGCTTATAAGGTTGATACAATGAAACAATCCGGAAGTGCCGACTAGAAAATTTCGCGTTTCAGAACCCCTAGAAACCGAAAATAACGGTGGTACAAATTTGTATATATATATATATATATATATATATGTATATATTTATATATATATATATATGTATATATTTATATATATATATATATATATATATATTTGTCTGTTCGCTCTCTAGGTAGAAGACGAATGGTCCGATTTTGATGAAATTTGGTACAAAAATCTGTCGTCCAATTTGAAAGGTCAAGTTCGTTAACCAGCAAAATCCGCCCCTCTGGAAGATGGCGTTTGGGGCGAAATTCGCGCATAAAAAATCGTAACGCTTACGTTTTTGAGTTCATAAGCTTGTAAGTACTCGTTTTATAGGCTTCTTGGGCTAGGAAAACGAATGAAACCATTTTCAAGGCGATAGCTTTAACCGTTGTCGAGAAAATTGGAAAAATAGTTTTTGAATACCGTTTTTGGTTTGGGTACTTAGAATAACGGGATTCAGTTGAAACATTATCTGCATGTTCTACTTTCATTAAAACTAATATGTTGAAAGTTATGTTACGTTTGGAGTTAAGGAAGGGTTAGAATAAAATATTTTATGAACAGACATGAAAAGTTTTGGAAACTTCGTATACTTTCATTAATATCTCGAACACGGTTGGGAAATCGTGGTAAGTGGATAGAAACTATTTGAAAGCTTACTAAATTCTCTACAAAAATGATTCTAAAACTATTTTTGATTAGGTTATGTCAATCGGAGAAATAAGTGCTTAAAACTTCAAATACGTCTGTTTTGTTCTTATGAACGGGGTTTTGTCGTTCTTTTAGCGCGGATCCTCCCTCCCCCATAGGGAGGAACCCCGCTTATAAGGTTGATACAATGAAACAATCCGGAAGTGCCGACAAGAAAATTTCGCGTTTCAGAACCCCTAGAGACCGAAAATAACGGTGGTTCAAATTTGTATATATATATATATATATATATATATATATATATATATATATATTTATATATATATATATATATATATATATATATATATATATATATATATATATATATATTTGTCTGTTCGCTCATTTCTGGCTTCCCTGATGGTCCGATTTTGATGAAATTTGGTACAAAAATCTGTCGTCCAATTTGAAAGGTCAAGTTCGTTAACCAGCAAAATCTGCCCACTGGAAGATGGCGTTTGGGGCGAAATTCGCGCAAAAAAATCGTAACGCTTACGTTTTTGAGTTCATAAGCTTGTAAGTACTCGTTTTATAGGCTTCTTGGGCTAGGAAAACGAATGAAACCATTTTTAAGGCGATAGCTTTAACCGTTTTCGAGAAAACTGAAAAAATAATTTTTGAATGCCGTTTTTGGTTTGGGTACTTAGAATCATGGGATTCAGTTGAAACATTTACTGCATCTTCTACTTTCATTAAAACTAATATGTTGAAATTTTGGTTGCGTTTGGAGTTAAGGAAGGGTTAGAATAAAATATTTTATTAACAGACATAAAAAAGTTTTGGTAACTTTGTATACTTTCCCTAATATCTCGAAAAAGGTTAAGAATCTTGGGAAACGGAAGAATACCATTGGAAAGCTTACTAAATGCTCTACAAAAAAGGTTCTAATAAAAGTTTTGATTAGGCGATGTCAATCGGAGAAATAAGTGCTTAAAACTTTAAAGTAATTGATTTCGCTTATTCGAACTGTTCTTTTTGTCTTTGATTTTGATACTTAAAATTATGGGATTCAGTTGAAACATTTTCTGCATGTTTCAATTTCATCAACACTAATATGTTAAAATTTCGGTTACGTTTGGAGCTAAGGAAGGATTAGAATAAAATATTTTATTAACAGACATGAAATGTTTTGGGAACTTCGTATACATTCCCTGATATCTCGAAGACGGTTAGGAATATTGGTAAACGGAGGGTTACCATGCGAAAGCTTACTAAATGTTCTACAAAAAAGATTCTGAAACAATTTTTGATTAGGCTATGTCAATCGGAGAAATAAGTGCTTAAACTTTGAAGTAATTGATTTCGTTTATTCGAACGGTTCTTCTTGTTTGTTTTTATTCCTTGTTGTTTTTTCTATGGTTATAGTAGGATATTGTATTTGACAATAAAACAGATTAATTAAAATAAGAAAAGCAATTCATTGTTAAAAATATATCAGGCTGTACCGTATGAAATGTCAGTTTTGGATTTGTCGATTTCCTTCAAATGTCTTGAAACTCTCGAGGCTCCTATTCCGAGTTCTTTGGCATATTCCCTAGTGTTTTTAATTGCTTATAGTAGTCAAATGTATTTGTCAATAAAACAGGATACGTATAATTAGAATCAATATTTTGTTTGTTAGAATTCGAAGATGCCGTATGAATATCTAGATTACAGTACTGGTGTTGATTTCGTTCTTTAGAATTATTCTTGGTATTCCCTATTTTCATCTGTTACCCATAGTTTCTTATTGATTATAGAATATAAATCTATTTGGCTATAAAACAGGATACGTAAAATTAGTGACAATATTTCGAAGATTTCTGAGAGAAATACTTTTAAGATTTTCTACCACCACGAACGGCTTTTTTCCTCTATTTTTATCCACTAGATAGGCTTTATTTTGCATATTATTCTATATAAGTTTTATTCAGCAGGGGATTCTGATGAAATGTCGTGTTTTTGCTGTGGATTTTAAATACGATGTATCTAAGATTGGATAACATTAGCGAGTCTACATAGTTAAGAACCGACGACGGAGCATTACTTCTTGCTATGATTTAGTCTACATATGTATATTAAGTCCTAAATCCAAAAAATAAACTTCACAACGGTTAGATACTATGAGCGAATATGGCGGTTCAATGCCCGTAGAAGCAGAAGGTCCGCAGGAAATTTACCTGCTAAGAGTTAATCCTCAAGAGCTGTAAATATACCCCAGGTATCTGCCGACACAAATACAAAGCTTAGGCGGAGAGCACCCCAAAAACACAGATCCAAACATAGGTTATATACTAAATATTCATAAAGACTACTTAGTTGTAAACCGATTCATCAATTAGCAATCAATAGTTTTCAACAAATGTTATATACTAAATATTGATAAAAAGTATTTAATTAGAAAAAAAAACAATATTCCAGAAGACTTGTTTTTGGTCCATTTGTATCTACTCCATAGACTTAATTAGGTATATTATTCTATTGTAGTTGGGCAACTAAACTTTGTTTTATTTTGTTAAATAAAGTTTTTTTTCTTGACTTGTTATTCGTCAAGACTTTTATTTGTCCTTGTGTATTTACTAGATAGGTTTTATTCGGCATATTATTCTATATAGGCTATATTAGGCAGGGTATTCTTCTCAATCTTGTGTACTTCTTCTTGATCCTTCTGTACATGGGCGTATATAAAAACAATTTCGGGGGGGGGCTGAGACCATTTCCAGGGTATGGAATACTAAATATTTAGAGCTTGGAATAGTTTTAGGCAACTAAAACGCTATTACACGTAAAATAAAATATGTTTTATGAACTAAGTGATCTTATTTAATTTATTTTTAAGGGTTTTACGAGAAGTTTTTATCATCAATTCAAAATTTCGGGAGGGGCTGCAGCCCCCTCAGCCCCCCCCCCTCATATACGCCCATGCTTCTGTATCCACTAGAAAGGCTTTATTAGGCATATTTTGTATTGATTTATAGACCTTTGCTTTAGAATGAGAGCCAGATTCTGTAATTTCCGCTTCTGTGTAAAAGTTAGCTACTGTCGGTGTCCCTGACGTCTTAATATCATTTTTATTCGAGATGTTCAAGAGAATTTTGACAATTTTCACGAGATATATAAAAAAAAATAAGTTTATTTCTTTTCTAAGCTTATCAAATGGCACTAGGGACATGAACGGAACCGCGCTAAGATGCTGCAGTTCCTGCGAGTCGGACTTTTTTGTAATTTTTGTCTCTTTCCCTTGGTTTTTTATTGCTTTTTATTTTTGTAATTTCTTATGTTGTATTTGTAAGGAAAATGTATGTGTGTGTAAAACAGGATAGGTAAAATGAGACCAATTTTCTGTTGTCAGAAATAATAAAAAGTTTCGGGAACTTCGTATAATTTCTTAATATCTCGAAAACGGTTGAAAATCTTGGGAAGCGAAAGGTTACCATTCGAAAGCTTACTAAATGGTCTACAAGAAAGGTTCTAAAGAAAGTTTTGAATAAGCGATGTCAATCGGAGAAATAAGTGCTCAAAACTTTTAAGTAATTGATTTCGCTTATTCGAACTGTTCTTTTTGTCTTTGATTTTGGTACTTAGAATTATGGGATTCAGTTGAAACATTTTCTGCAAGTTCGAATTTTATCAACACTAATATGTTGAAATTTTGGTTACGTTTGGAGTAAAGGAAGGGTTAGAATAAAATATTTTATTAACAGACAAGAAAAGTTTTGGTAACCTTTTATACTTTCGTTAGTATCTCGAAAACCGTTGACAATCTTGGGAAGCGAAAGGTTACCATTCGAAAGCTTACTAAATGGTCTACAAAAAAGGTTCTAAAGAAAGTTTTGAATAAGCGATGTCAATCGGATAAATAAGTGCTTAAACTTTGATGTAATTGATTTTGTTTATTCGAACGGTTCTTTTTGTCTTTGATTTTGGTACTTCGAATTATGGGATTCAGTTGAAACATTTTCTGCATGTTCTAATTTCATCAAAACTAGTATGCTGAAAATTTACTTACGTTTGGAGTTAAGGAAGGGTTAAATTAAAATAATTTATTAATAGAGATGAAAAGCTTTGGAAACTTCGTATACATTCCTTAATATCTCGAAAACGGTTGAGAATCTTGGTAAACGGATGGTTACCATTCGAAAGCTTACTAAATGCTCTAGAAAACAGGTTCTGAAGAAAGTTTTGATTAGGCGATGTCAAACGGAGAAATAAGTACATATAACTTAGAAGTTTGATAAACGATAATTGATTTCGTTTATTTATACGGTTCTTTTTGTCTGTTTTTATTTCTTGTTATTTTGTTATTGCTTCTAGGAGGAGGATGTATTTCTCAATAAAACAGGGGCATAAATACAAATTCTTTGAACCTGTAACAGAACTGAAAACGTAAATATTCTCCGTGTAGGGTCAGTCCGGGTCGAGGTGGTAGGCCGGTTCAGGTAGGCTTTTATTGCACTTCATAAATCAAGATTCATTGTTCTCATCAAGCATTCTAGGACAGCTGACAGTTACCTTTACCTGTAGGAAGTCATGCAGCCAAATGCTATACTAGAAATATAATTATATTTTGTGGTTGAATGTGGCCGTAGTTCAATAAAAAATAACACTACTTTCTCATTTTCATGTACAATTTTATTTTGTTTAATTGCATTTAAAAGTAAAATGGATATGTTAGCACTGCAAGTTAAGTAAATTAGAAATATATTCGTAGAAGAGTCTTCGTAGACCGAAACTTGGGACGGCAGAAAGAGTAATTTCTGCTTAGGATAGTTTCATCCCTAGCCGAAAATCTTGTTTTTTTTTTTCATATTTGTTTACATTAGGAATGATCCAAACAAAGTAATAACTGTTTCTATTCTAAGTCTACAAAATAACACTAGGGATATGAATGGAACCGCGCTAAGATGACGCAGTTCCTGCGAGTCGGACTTTTTTATATAAAAATTCGTTTTACTTTGACCGACGTGTCGGCGTGAAAGTCAAGCCATCATCAGGGTTGTAAAACAAGGCGGGCAGAGTGAATACTAATTTATATAGAGATGAAATGAAAGTAAAATCATTATGCATAGACGAGGATGAATGATACATATCGTCGTTGCAAATGCAAAGTATCGAATGTGAAAAAACGCATTTTTTATTTTCAATCTTTACTGATTGCTGTTGGACTGATGGACAACAAACTCTCGAATCTAAGTTCACTCAGTGAAAGGGAGAGTAACCACTGTCATATGGTCGAATCTGCAGACTACTTGACTGCCCAAAAGCAAAGTAATAAATAAAAGTATTTTCCCTCTTGAAAGTGGTGATTTTCACATTCGATACATTGCATTTGTATCGACGATATGGTAAATATGTGTATATGTGTTATAGCTTGAGCTTAAATTAGAGGTAGATTAATATAGATTTAAAATATAAATGGCTAACATAGTAATATATATACGTTTAATTTAGATCATTTTAATTAACCCTACAGAGGTTTCTATTTGAATACAGGAGAAATTAATCGCTTAATTAATTCCATAATTATCGTTTTCAAATCGTAAGTACACTGACGTAATAAACAAAATGATTCGTTTCCCCCCGTCAGTCGTCACTGCAAGTCTGCTACCATAAGTGCAAGTAGGTTTCAAATTAATAGATTACTTGAAAACTCATGTTGGTGGAAGCCATTAATTAATTATAAGACTTGTTTTAAACACTAAATATCGTTAACTACCTTGCTCATTATATTTTTATGGTTCTTGGAGCAAATAATTTCTTGTGTTCCTCCGCAATTCTAGAGGAATTACCAGTCCATTCATATGTAAACTCGCTAGTCTGTTGACAGATTGATAACCCCGTAGGTAGAACGGCTGAGTCTGTCGGTGTTTCTGATGTGGCGTTTCTCCAAAAGATAAAACCTGTTGATATGTTGACTAAGACCATAAACAAACACTCCTTCATGCCGGTTCTGTTTGCACTAGAAGGTAAGACAAGATATTTCGGAGGTTTCGTCCGTTTCGTTCTGTTTGTTATATTTTATCGTATTTTATGTTTTAAGGGGGTATTAATACCTTGTGTGATCATAAGGTCATTTTCTTATTTATAAATGACAAATAATTCAGCCAACGGCCATAGCCATGTTGAATAAACCGGTTCCCGTAGATCACCGAAGTTAAGCAACGTCGGGCTTGGCCAGTACCTGAATGGGTGACCGACCACGTGCTGTTGGCATCATAAAAGGATTGCAACCTGTAAATAGTCCGGCGCTAATGGCCAAGTTGTAGATACGCCATAAAAAAAAAAAAAAAAAATTATATGAGTTTTATATGAGATGTTAAAGTATCCCAAAAAAAAAAAAGTTTCAATTCTTCTACAACGTAATGGCGGCGCTGCGTCTGATGAACGGAAACCCTCTTTTTCCAAGGGCGATAGTCTGTAGGCTGCAATTTTTAATCTAGATCGAAAACCAAAAATTATTTACAAAGAAGAAAATTAAATCTAGTAAAGTACGTACGATTTTTAAGAAATATTAATTTTTTTCGAAAATGGTGAACAATTATTCATTTTCTATTAAACAATTCGTCGAAAATCGGTCATAAAATCGTTATAATTCAATGAATTGAAAAAAATCCTAGGTACTTTACTAGCAAATATCATTAGGAAGCTGCAGTTAAAATTTTAAGTTGATCAGGAAAAAATTGAAGAGGCCAGAGTATCGCCCGATTTGAAAAACAAAGTTTTGAGAAAACGACTCTGAAGTTAAATGTACCTACTGAAAATTTAATATTTTCCTATTTTATTTTTTTCATACTTTCTTGTAATAAAGATAAAAAAAAAGAAAAGTGTTTTAATTTTGAAATGTATTGAAGGAGGACAAAAAAAAACTTACCAATTAAAAACGGAACAATCGAAGCTCGCTCAAAAAAATATCTTCAAATCAGCATCGCGTTTACTCGGCATCGGGACTTCACTCGGAAAATCGTACTTTTGCCCATTTAAATTTTTCTTCTTCACATAAAGACTCTTTAATATCATTTTTGCTTAGTTACGGAAGACTTTTATCCCATAAAAAAAAAGTCCGTCACGCAGGAGCTGCATAACTAAGCACTTTCCTCAGAATTTGGGTAGTGTAGACTGCTTTCCAGAACAATTTGCTTAAAATATCCTACATAAATTAAATAAAAACATGAATAGTTCTCTTTTAAATTTGTAATGAGTAACTGATCAATTATTAATTTGCTTCCAGAGTTATGTTTACACATGGTACCTACTACACTACGTAATAAATACAAAAAAACTCATATTATCGTATTTTGATCTAACGCAGGAACAGGATACACTCACTCTAGTGGTAGAAAGCGCTCCTTGCGGCGGCTTTGTGAACCTACGTTTGGTGGGCTTTTCTATTGAAATATATTACAAATTAAACCCCCGCTTTACGATTGACCGATTCAGCTCATTTTTACAACTCTTCTTTCTCATGAGTTACCCACGACGTATACCGCGTTTCGTTACAATACAGCAGAAATTACGACCGGTATGAGTATATTAGGAATTTGGGTCCGGAGTAAACCCCCCCCCTTCTAATGAACCGATTTAGTTTATTTTTACAACACATATTCACCTGTGGATTACCACTACGAACACCGAGTTTCGTCGAAATATACCAAAAATCACGGGTGGTAGTGGCGAATTGGTATTGTGGGTCCGGAGTAAACCCCCCCCCTTCTAATGAACCGATTTAGTTCATTTTTATATCTCACTTTTCTGTCTATATTACCACTACGAATACCAAGTTTCGTTGAAATATAACAAATATTACGGCTGACATAGTCAAATTAGTGTTTTGGGTTCGGGGTAAACCCCCCCTTCCGGTGGACCGACTTTGGTGGTTAACGAACTCGTTCAATCGTTTGCTAATTGAATGCTATATACCAAGTTTCGTGACGAAATAACAAAAACTCTGGCCGCTATCGTGTTAACAGACATATATATATATATATATATATATATATATATATATATATATATATATATATATATTTATAAATTTTAACGGGGGTCATTTTCGGTGTCTACTAGGTAGGATCGATAAAGATTTGAAGACATTTTTCAAAAATTCCGTCATGAGTCCAACCTCAATAGCTACTTTCCTTCGGAGGAAAGTGCTAAAAGAAAAAAAGTTACAAGGTAGCATTACCCCTTAATGGCTATTGAATGTTCTGGAATCAGTTTCCGGAGTTGTTGGTTTCGTAAAATAAAAGCCCTTCACGCAGGAGCTGAATAAGTAAGCACATTCCTGAGATGTTTAGAATTGTACGAAGCATTCCTGGTTAATTTGTTTAAATACAAATCCCTACCCGGAAGTAAAGTACGTCATGTCACATATTTGAAATTGTTCAGGAAAACCAATTGTCCATAACATTGAAGGATTAAAACTTGTTTCTTTGTTTTTCATACCTAACGAGGAATATGCATTATATGAAAGTGATCTAAGATTACACAGTTATTTCGGGTCCAGCTCCTTTATAGATGGGGAAGTTGAGTTAGTTCTATATTGGAAATTCAACATCAGGAATGCTGTAAAATACAAAAATCTGAATTAATTAATGTTGTAATGTTTATATAGGAGATCCTTGCTTAATTAATTTTAGTGCTTTGAGATTTAGTGTGATGGCTCCAGTAGGTGCTTCAATTAGTTCTTTCAGAATCTCCGTGCGGAAAAGATTATGTTGGGCTCGTGGCAGATGTTGAGGTTATCAATATTGATAATACTAAAGTTCGATGCTTGATATTGGTAACTTTTTAAGTACTGACATTTCGAAAAGTATTAGCATAAGAATACAGAATTAGCATTAAAAAGTTATGAAAAAATCCGTCCCGGAGGACCAAGACAGTCCCTATATGCAAGAATGTGATTTAGTTATGCAGCACCTGGGTGACGTTTAGTACTTTCCGAAGCAAGGTAGCTATTGAAGTTGCATGAAAGAATTTTCATCCTTCCTTTCATCATCAAGCTCTGTCTTTCATAGTCATAGTCATTAGGGAACGGATGTTATTGTATTTACATATTTTTTTCTGATTCTTAAATCGTAATTTTTGATGAAATTCTGCACGTTTTAAGTGATTTTAAAGCATTTAAACAGGTTTTTATTTTACATATTTTGTCAAAAATCCATATTTTGAAATAAATCGTATTTTTGCTACATATATTCTTAATATTTTTAATTGAAAAAATAAAGGGGAAACCGAGAAAGATTATAATACTTTACCCATTGAGTCTAGATGACTGTGTCTTTTCTAATTGAAAGAAGCAAAGGTGGCTGGCAGCCATGCTTCCCCGGCGCTAACGGTCTAGGAGCAGATGTGTTATAAAAAAATATACTATAACAAATTATTGTGTAAACTTGTATTATTCCTTTAATAAACTGTCTACAACAAACAAACTAGTGAAAGAATCATGTCGATATTATTTTCCAAACTCGAGATATAAAATAATGAATTTACAACCAATTTTACTTTATGTCTTAGCTCCTTAGGTGCGCATTGGACACGTGTCCACTATTTTTCGATGCAAAATCACCAGAAATAATAATGGGCCTGATCAAGGACCCCACCACTGTATACTCCCTTTATGAGATCATACCGGCGTCATTTCACGTATGCCAATTTCAAAATTCCTGTTATTGCAAACAATTTTCTAAAATAATGTTTATGTGTAGAAATCTTCAATTTATTTTTGCCCCATTTTAAAATGAGTTCCTAATTGTTATTTATGCTTTTTTTAAAAATATTTTATAGAGTTTTAGTCATTTTTTTCTTCCCATTTATAATAAAGTTCTTACTAATTATTTATGCCTTTCCTTTCAATATTTTATAGTGTTTTAGGTATTTTTTTCTTACATATTTTCAATTTTTTATTACATATTTCATTATAAATAGTTAAATACATATGTACATATTTTGAATGTTATTTTACATAAACATTCATTACATATTAGTTGTGTCAATTCACTCAAAAAACCTTGTGCGATATATTGACTATTTAAGATTTGAGGACATTTTTAAAAAAATCGTTTATGAGTACAACCTCAATATTTAGATTTCTTTATATTTACTATCATTTTAGCAGAATATTCTCTTTACTCGTAATATCATCAGAAGTAAGTAATCGCGGTATGTTTAATATTACCTTACTGCACCTATGTGGGGAATTACGACTAGGATTGGAAGGGAGAGTGGGTTGGATACCTGTTAGACGCCCGTAGATTGCTGTAATGTATATGTTATTGTCCTAGAGGCGCCCTCTGCAAATTGAATTGCATACCACAATAGAACTCTACCTCTTCGCGAGCTCTGCACATTCCTCTGCGGTTTCTGGTATATCTTTGAAGGCACTCGGAAAATGAGGGAATAATTCAATCTGACAAAGAGAACCTCTTAATGATTTTCATTTTGTTATGCGCATCTCTCATGCTAAAATATAGCATCCTTTTCCCCACGACAAGCAGTGGGCCATTTCGCAGAGCTAAGTGGACAAGCTCAAAAGATGATTTTAAATATTAGCATAAAATGTTTCAGACTCATGTAGATCATTTTATTTAATTTTTTTTTTTATTTATAGCTTAGAAAAAAAAGTTAACGGCCACTAAAGTTAAGTACTAAAGTTTTTAAATAATTTATAAAGTATTATTCATTAAGCAATAATGAAAATTTTGAAAAAAAACTATTAGCAGTTTGATCTATTTTAAAAAAACGTTTTTTTTTTGCAATATCATTGCGTCATTTTATAAGTCTCTCTCTCTCTCTCTCTCTCTCTCTCTCTCTCTCTCTCTCTCTCTCTCTCTCTCTCTCACTCTCTCACTCTCTAAATTTATATATATATATATATATATATAAATTTAAACGGGGCTCATTTTCGGTGTCTACTAGGTAGGATCGATAAAGATTCGAAGAAATTTTCTAAAAATTCCGTCATGAGTGCAACCTCAACAGCTACTTTCCTTCGGAGGAAAGTGCTAAAAAGCAGCAATTTTAAAAGAAAACTTATCTTCATTTTTTTCATATGTTACAAAATATATATATTTTGATATTTGATAGCTAATAACTATAAAACTATTAACTATTAAATTTATTAAAATCAACTGTTAAATTTTTCAATCACAAACTGAACCAGTAGGTCTGTACGGCTTCGTTTGCTGCAACTATTGGAAAATAATCATAAAAGTTTTAGCGCAAAACGGTTGATGGCGTTTGAAACTAGACATTTTGAGCTCTCTTATGTTTAAAAATTCGGTCTGGTCTTCTTTTGCTATCATAAATGTTTTTTCCACAGAAAATAAACTTTTTTATTTCTCTTAAAAAAAAAACAACACCTTTTTCAAAGACCATATTTTTTTTTATTCCATTATTCTACATCGAATACCTGTGTACCTGTGTTGTGTCGTCATTGAGCGTTAAACCTAAATTTCGGATGTTGCTGGAAGGTTGTAAATATTATGAATCGCAAAGGTTTTTTTTTCACTTTTATTTTTAGTCATATATGTTTTACGTAATTAAATGAATGAAAAAACAGTCATGTCCAACTGATAGCTGACCATAGTTGGCGGCAGCTTTCTAATCATTCCAAGGAAAATCTTCTTTTGTATTGTGTTTTTTTTTCTTATACACTTTTTTCTGCTTGGAATGACAGTAAGCTTCCGGCCTGTATATAAGCCATCAATTGGCATGTATTGTATTTTTTTTGTGTTGTATTTTTTTTTGTTTTTTTTACAACATGTGTTGTATTTTTTTTTTTTTTTTTTTTTTTTTTTTTTTTTTTTTACGGCGCATCTACATTTAGGTCATTAGCGCCGACAACCAGGGTGCAGCGAGGAATTTTCCCAGCGAGCCCTGAGATGAGAAAATTCCTGCCGGAGGTGGGAATCGAACCCTCCATCTCCCGTTTATGAATCCAGCGCGATAGCCACTAGACCACGGGAGACCCCTGTATTTTATTGTATTCCTTTTCTTTTCTGAATTTTCTTTTTAAAATTTATGAGTTTTCTTGTCGTTTCCTCAGCCGTACAAATGATGATTGACAATCCTAATGGAGTCCTTTATTATCGAACGAGCCAGTGTTTCAAAGTCACATCTAATGTTCCATCTTTTGAAAACATTTTGTACGACTGAAGACATGGAGCCTCTTGCACCAAAGAGAAGGTCGATTACCTCCCAATTTTCGATCCTGTAGTTTTTACGAAAATAGGGAATACATTTTTCATAAATGGATTTTTTCTCTTTGTCAACTGATAAGGGCTGATTCTCGTCTATCTCAAACCTCACAGTCGGATCCAAAATAATTCCGCTGGATGCCTGGCGATCTATGACCACAATGTCTGCCCTTCTTGTCGAACCATCTTCGGCTATGCAGCTCACTTCTATTTTTCTACTTTTTTGCGTTTTTATGTGCTCAGGCCTCATATTTGGCCTAAGATATGAGGCCAAAGATAACTGTAGGTGATTGAAAAAAATTTCGTTTATATTTAGATTCAGCTTACCAAAAAAACATTAAATTCACCTAAAAGATTCCATTGGGCTGAAGAAAAAATTGTTTTGCAGACCTGTGTTATTATCATATTTTATGTTTTTTCACAGCCACCGGTCTGACCTTCGTATCCTTAGGAAAACCCAGATATTATGTGTGTAAATAAGCTCTCCCATAAACAAGACATCTCAATACAAGAAGAAATCGTTTCCCTCATGAAATACTGTTGTTACGAAGGACATATCATTATTTATTGTATATTTTTAATGACATGGAGTGAAGACACAAATCTTCTGACTTTCCCTAATAAGCATACCCGGGGTTTGGTTGTGTCGTAACGCATGACCTCTAGACCCCCCGGACATGGAATAGCTTGGAAATAGTTTGGCATTTATATCTGTATATATACCTTTTAGTAACCTTTCTTGGGCAAAATGCTATTAGCACAAACTTTAAAAGGAAATATTTTAACAAATGCAATTGTGGGAGGGGGGAGAACCGCCCATAGCATTCGTACTGCATTCAAATCTCACTATCTAAAAAAAAAATAATATATATGTATTTATAGTAACCTGGCAAAAAGGCCATTTATTTACCTTTTATGTTCCCACATAAAATCTAAATAAAATGTATTCTGTACATATCTGTACAGTTTTAGCATATTATTTTTCTATGGTACTATAATTATTTTTTAAATAATATTGAAAATGACAATACATAAATATATATAATATAAAAAATTGATATAAAAAAATATGCATACATTTTTTTTTTAATTCGATAGTTTTTGGCAGTATCAATTGACTTTAAGGTTAGGTACTATGCTATCTGAAAAAAACCTTTAAAAATTTGAATTATTTCTATCAAACAGTACTTTTTCCCATAATAGGCCAATTTTTGATATTTTTTGAATTATTTTTCTAGCTTCTAAAATTAAATAAATTTTGTTGTTCTTTTTTTGCAAGCTACACGTAATATAGCAAGTGCGCACACACACACACACACACACACACACACACACACACACACACACACACACACACACACACAAACACACACAAACACACACACACACACACACACACACACACACACACACACACACACAAACACACACACACACAAACACACACACACACACACACACACACAAACACACGAGTGTGTTTTTACTCTAATATCTAAAAGGATGTACCAATATTAATAAAATTTGTTACACAAATATTTTGTCGATGCATCGATTGGCCAAGCTTTTAATCAGCAGAATCAGCTGACCACTGGAACATTGTTTTTTTCGTAAACATTCGCCAATATTGACGGTTTTATGTTAATTGGATTCCAGATAAACTTCGCCGGAAATGTGTGTTGTTTTTTTAAAAAAATGTTTATACTTATTGCTCAAAAATAATAAAAAAAAAAACATTTCTGAATAATGGAACATTAAGGGAAATATCATTTCATATCCTTGGACGCCTTGGAGGGTTGAGCAGTACAAAAAAAAAGTAATTTCCTTGAATTCTGTAAAAAATGAAATAAAATATGTTCCGGGAATTCTTCGATTCAAAGACACCTAAAATATTTTGAGTTGTTCAGAAGATATTACCGAAAACAATTTGCTTGTCACCTCTCAACATCCAAGTAAATTCGATGCTTTCCAAATTGCACAAGATGAAAAAAAAAAAAAAAATCCATTATATAAGAACAAACTAGGTATACACAGTTATTTCTTTTTTTAGTTTTTTTTTGACATAACTAGTTTTGGCTTTAGGAATGTAGTTGGGTAGTGTCTATTCCCAAATTTTCGAATCACACCCGGTAAAAGCATTATACGTAAAAACACTGAAATGATGCAGTTCCCGAGAGACTGACATATTACTTTGTATTATCATTCAGCACTGACTATCCAGTGAAATAAAACATTGGATTTATTGAGCCTATTGGTGCCAATTACATTTCCTTATAAATTTTATAGAATGAAATATATATTACTTCCGTTCAATCTGATAAATAAATAACTTCTTCAGAATAATTGAATAATTCCAAAGGAAGAAATACATTTTGTACTTTGGAGGATTACAAATATCAAATATCTGTGGACACTTTTATTACAATTTATTATTATTTATTAAATATAAATTGAATTATAAAGACACTTTTTACTGGAAAATCTCTGAAGATATCACTGTGCCGAATTGCTGGAGACAAGTCTTGGAGAACTAACGACCAGCTCTGAAGAAATAATCCGATATTAGGAAATTTGTCAAGCAGGATTATACAAATGAGACTTTTATCCGCTCAAAATCTTGTCTAATATGAATTTTTAACACTCACACATTTTCCTTATTAATTGTCATATTAGATTTTAGCCTTAAAAATATACGAAGTTCACTGTTTTTTTTTGTTCTAGAATTTTGTTAATGATATAATAATTACGGGGAAGGACCCGTAATTTGAAAATCTATATTTTCGGCCTCTATTTAGGATTTGTAGGGGCAGGGTCGAAGCAATAAATTCTTCGTTTTTTTTTTGTTTTTTTTTTTTAAGTATTACATCATTTTATTATTATTTTTTTTTTTTACGGCGTATCTACAACTTGGCCATTAGCGCCGTGCTATCAGGTACTGACCACGCCCGACGTTGCTTAACTTCTGTGATCTATGGGAATCGGTGTATTCAACGTGGCTATGGCCGATGGCTATTACCTAATATACTTAAATAAATATTAACCAATGAGCCGTGTTTGACTCAATTGTTACAGTACTTGAATCATGTTCTAGAAGTACTTAATTTAAAAGTTGGGTGCGCACTGATCATTTTTCCTAGTCTGCTCGCAATATGGACCTGCAAAGGGGAAAACTGAGCAGCCGAGGCATAGTGGTGACCAAACTATCACTCTCTAATGGACAAGTAGCCACTGTGCCCCCGCTTCCTGCTATGTGACTGACTTTTTTTTTTAATTTAAATCAAAAAGATCCCAATATCTTGGAGATTCCGAAGTAATATTTCTATTAAGAGTGCACTTATGAAAGAATGTTTAAAACTGTCTTTCGAATTTCATGAATCTCATTGAATTTTGCATATATATATATATATATATATATATATATATATATATATATATATATATATATATATATATATTTGTCTGTTCGCTCTCTAGCTGGCTCAAAAATGGTACGATTTAGGTAAAATAATCTGTCGTCTAATTTGAAAGGTCAAACCAAAAAAGTCGTCAACCAGCAGAATCTGTCCACCGAAAAATGGTTTTTGGAGCGATATTCGCGCGAAGAAAATCGTTTTCGAGGTCATATGCTTTCAGGTACTCAAGTTTTAGATTAAGTTAAAAAATAAGAATCCTTTTATATAATCCTTCAACAAAAAAGATCTAGAGCAATTCGAAATGGAGTAATAGTAAACCTATAATAAAAAGTTGTCACGCAGGAGCTGCATAACTAAGCACTTTCCTCAGAATTGGGTAGTGTCGAGTGCATTCCTGAATAATTTGCTTAAAATAACCTATGTAGATAAATAAAATAAAAACATAAATTGTTCTACTCTTTTGCATTTTTTAAAAGCAGCTGTTTCAATTATTAATTTTGTAATTAATTTCCTTCCAGAGTTTTGTGTATGCAGGGTACTACACTACGTACTAAATACACAAAGCTTCACATTTTGATCTATTGATCTTGATGAGTTTCGTAAACCTACGTTTGGCGGAAGAATTCAATTCAAACATAGTACAAAATAACCCCCCCCTTCCAATAAACCGATTTAGTTCATTTTCACAACACTTCTTTCTTATTAGATAGCCAGGACGTATAAAGAGTTTCGTAACAATACAACAGAAATTACGACCGGTATAAGGAAATTAGTAATTTCTGTCCGGAGTAAACCCTCCCTTCTAGTCGACCGATTTAGTTTATTTTTATAACAAATTACTCTCTTCAGTTGACCACAAGGAATACCGAGTTTCGTTAAAATATAACAAATATTATGGTTGTCATTGGCAAATAACTACTTTGGCTCCGGAGTAAACCTCCCCCCCCCACATGGACCGATTTTGTTGGTTAACGAACTCGTTCAATCGTTTGATGGAAGAATACTACATTCCATGTTTCGTGGCGAAAAAACAAAAACTCTGGCCTGTCATCATTGCATCATTCTATAAGTCTCTCTCTCTCTCTCTCTCTCTCTCTCTCTCTCTCTCTCTCTCTCTCACTCTCTAAATATATATATATATATATATATATATATATATATATATATATAAATATAAATTTGAACGGGGGTCATTTTCGGTGTCTACTAGGTAGGATCGATAAAGATTCGAAGAAATTTTTCAAAAATTCCGTCATGAGTGCAACCTCAATAGCTACTTTCCTTCGGAGGAAAGTGCTAAAAAAAGAAGTAAAATTAATTATGAAATTTTTGATTACACTTAATTACTTAATGACCAGATAAGCGGAAACAATTTCTCCGTGGTATTTGTCTGTTATTGAAGAATGTAAGAATTGAGCCGAAAGTTGCTAGCAAGAATGGATGGAATCGATAATATTTGCAAGATTTATGTATTTTAAATAGCACCCAGTCTATTTTAGTTTTCTTCTGGTTTCTTCTTGAGAATATTGTATTTATTTTCGTAGATGATTTTAGTTAACGAAATATTCAATGTGTCATTATTTATACAGTATTTTATATATAAGTTAGTAAAAATATTGGATATCTTAATTTTTTTTGACGTTTCAGAACTCATAGAGAACGAAAATAACGGTGGTTCGAATTTATATATATATACATATATATATACATATATATATATATATATATATATATATATATATATATATATATATATGTCTTTATTTATGAATACATAAATACACTTATCTGTTATCACGTTAGCGCCCATATTTTTTGCAGTCTTATTTTTGCTTTGTTTTAATGTAAAACATTAAAAAAAATGAAATAAAGGGTCTCTCTATTTTTCTCTTTCAATTACATTTCTACAAATGAAGCAGGTAACGGAGATAGTTAAATTTTTATGGCGAGAAACAATAAGTTATCATATGTAATGGGGAATATCAATAAATACTTAAAGTAAATAAAAATCATAACCAAAATAAATTATTCTGATGATTAATATATATTTTTCTTTGCCATCAATACACGCTTTTTATACATAATGTTGTCATAAATTATATGTAATTTACAATAAGAATAAAAAAAATTGATAAGAAAAATCAATGAAAAATGAATAAATAAATCCTATGAATATATAAAATTACAAAAAATGAACAGGAATGAAAATGTATCCAAAGAAGTATAAGCTGTTTTAAAGGAATATTTTGGAAAGTTAGAATAGTTTTATAACCTCTGAAATAATTTTATTTTTAAAATGAATAATAATGCACCCGAAAAATGAAATTATTGCTTTAATGAACCCTAAATTTGAAATTCCGCAATTCCAAGTAAAATTCCAAGTTTTATTTGTATTATACGGTTAATGACTCCTCATATTTTCCAGGGGTTGTGCGAGTTGGGAGTTAAATGACTCAATTTGCGAGGCTTCATGTAGGCGTAATGAATGCGTGATTAGGTTTAGCAATGAATGCTAATGTTTGTGTTGTTTATATGCTTAGCTGATGAAGTACTCCAATCATTTATATGTTTGTTTGTGCTTTTTGTTTATTTAGTTACTTTTTTCCTCCTAATATATTTAGAGAAGGGTATTAGATAAAAATTATTAGGAATTATCGAAATCGGTGGAAGGTTATTTAAATTTTACTACACACTTTTAATATATTGGTTTCTTGTCTTCCGTACATGTTTGACACCTTTTTGGTGCCTTTTCAGGTGAAAAATGTTATAAATACAGATACTTACTGTCTTAATATGAGGATATGGCGAGACTGGTCGTGGACTGAATCCAATATGGCGGAGATAAGTCAGCTGATTAGCAATTCGATAAGCCGCAAGCAATAAGTGGCCAATTGTTTTTGGTGTTAGAGCTTCGAACGGTAGGAAGTGGGTTCATATCACTCTCTTTCAAGTCCGTTTAAAAAAAAAAATAAAGATTTGTAAATAAAATAAAATAGTGAGACTTATCATCATACATCCTTCCTAAGTACTGATGGTTATTCCAAGATAAGAATTTCCCTCTTATTTGAATATATTTCCTGTCAGGGTTGCCCGTGGTCTAGTGGCTAACGCCTTAGTTTCTCATGCGGAGATGGTGGGTTCGTTCGAGTCCCACTGGCGGAAGTAATTTTCTTACCTCAAGGCTCGTCGAGAAAATTCCTCGTTGCACCAGGGATGTCGGCACTAATTGCCCAGAAGTCGATGCGGCGTAAAATAAAATTAAAAAAAATCCTGTCTTCCCTTTCCATGCTTCATTTTCTTTTGGTGCCTCTTCAGGGGGATATGTTATAAATACAGCCTCAACTTAAGGATGAGAACTTTCCATCAGTGAGTTTTCGAGACTAATCATTGACTGAATGGATCCAATATGGCTGAAATAAACCAGTTGATTAGTAATCCATAAGTTTAACATTTATTTTCAGAAGAAAAATTTTCCAGAATAAAATTTAGAGTACAATTTCCGAAACAAAAGTCTTCATTTATATTTCCTAAGTAAAATAAAATTCCTACATAACAATTTGTCTCTTGTGTAAATGTATACTTTCAAGATAAACTAGTAAAATATGATTAATACAAATTAAGCACTATTTTTTTTTCAAAACATTTTTCCATGAATTTAACCCCAATACCAACATTTTGCTCAAACATATTTAACAATCTTGTCATAAATTCTAAGGCAGTTATTTGCCATATTTTATTTTACTGGATGATGCTGAATTACCTACCGATTTCTCTCGAATTACTTCATATCATTAATGTTTAGTGTGGATTTTTTTCTTTTTTCTAAAAGAATTTGAGTAGAATAAGATATTGTTTGACCTGCATGATCCTTGCTGAAAGAAGACAAACTAATTACCTTGAAGACCCTTATCAACGTAAGCTACTAATCATAGTTATGAATTCTCTGACTCCACATACTTATATATACAATTATGCTAAAATTAATAATGAAACAAATTGCTTGGACGTCTCTTAGGGTGCTCTTGCATGCTCGGAGAGGATCTCAACATTTTGACTGCGCGGTCCTCAACTTATCGTTTGTGTGCTTGATCCGTTCAGTCCAAACCTTGAGCTTAAACTGTGCAGTCTCGGCCTTGAGATTTGACCTGAACGTTTATGGCCTCCTTTAGTTAAGCAACATACCTAACACTTGTAATGAATACTGTACCAGCTCAAACTAGACTCAGTACTATCTCAACCGCCTTGTGAGAATGATTTGTATCGAATGTACTCGCTCGGAGAACTCAAACCAGTGCCAGTGACGACGGTCACAACCAAAAGATTTGACAACCTTATTAAAACGTGCTACCACGTTATGAATTACCCTCCAGGAATAGTAATAAGGACTTCTTCTGAAGATTAGCCAAGATTTGAAAAGCACCTTCTACATTTCTCATCCGACCCTTTGACGTACCTATTAGTGCTCCCGTCGGCTCCTTTATCCCTGTTCAGGACTACAGGATACCTCATCCTGATCCTGTGAAAATATCCCGTCCTCCTTCTCCTCACTCCTCCATCCCAACATTACCTCCTTGTGGAGTTGAATAAGAAAGGGCCTAACTAGCTTCCTTGAGGAACACCCTAATAAGACATCCCTGTACTTATTAAACCCTGCGCAGGGTGGTATTTACAGCCCTTCCTAGGAACACCGGGAAATTAGGAGTAAGGCTCCTTGTTCGCTTGTACTTCTTGCTTTCTAGTCAAAAATACAATTTGAAGTCGCAAAACTCTTAAGAAATTAATGAAATAACTATAAAGGAAATAATATCTATCTCTCTATCTATCTATATAACAGGCCACGACGGCCCTGAGGGGCAGGTATCTGATTCATGACCATACGGCACTCTAGGCAGATAGTGTGGTCAGTACTATGCTCCGACCGCCTGATTTTCCCCTTGCTGCTTTGACTGCTAGGGTCATTACCACCAAGGTACCCATTAATAAATTATTTAAAGGCTGGGTTGGCCTAGGGACAGTCAGGGAGGCTGAATCCAACCCATGAACGAAGGCATCAGAAGATAAAAATATTTAGTGCTTCCTCGGGATTTGAACTCAGGTCCTCCAGCATATTAGTCCAGTGCTCTACCACTGAGGTAACCTCGACCCATATATATATATAAAACAGTTATTTTTTATCGAAAAACTTAAAATTTAAGTGTTAAAAAAATGTATTCTATAAGTAAAAAATGAGGATTTAAAACATTTTTTATTTTAAAGTTTTGAGCGTAAAATTAATTTAGGAACTCCTAAAATTAAGTACATGAAAATAAAAGTTAAAGTAATACTTTTATTCTTTTCAATATGAAATAAAAGTTTTCTGAATTTTAATCAAGTATTGTAGGGTTTCGTTGGTTGACAATACCTGAAATACTGACAAGAAAGAAAATACACAGTTCCATATCTATATTAACTAGCTATTATCCTACACCCCAAGCCCAGCCTCTTAAGTAAGTGTTGAAAGAGCCTTTTCAACCCTAAAGTTGATAATAATGATTATAGATATAATCCAAATTCCACCAACTTACAGGATAAATTATTATAGAAATTTAATTAATTTTTCAAAATAAGTGTTTGTCTAAAAATTTATTTTTGTTTATTTACTGAAACATTTTTGTTGTTATAATACAAAAAATAAACATTAATTTATTCCTTTAAACTTTTTCCTATAAAGTACTTTTAGAACAATTAGTTTAAAACTTTTATTTTTTAAGTTGCAAAATAACAGTTAAAAAAACTATTTAAAAAAAAAATTTAAATCGAAGAAATTATTTTTGAACTTTTACTTTTCCAAAATGAAAAAAAAATTAAAAGTTTAAGAAATATTTTTGAAAAATAAAATTTTACAATTATTTTTGACCCCTGTTTCATTAAGAGTTAGCAGCAAGAATGTGTGCTATACACCCATTTCATGAATAGTATTTTTTTTTTAATTATATTTATTTTGTCATTTTGAGGAAATGTCAGGAATTACAAAACACAAGGACATTAATCTCCATTTTCCCATTTAAGGCTTGCGATTTAAGAAATTAATTCAAAATGCCCCCTGACAGCCTTATCCGTCCAGATTAACACCTTCAGTGCCTTAATATCAGCAGAGACATTTTATAATTAACTCTAATTACAATTAATTACATCTTCAAAGGAATATTAAATAACATAATAATGACAAATTAATTGAGATTTTTCTTAATAAAGTTTGCCAGGTTGTTATCAATTTCGGATTATGTATAATTATGATGGGTCCAATTTTCCACTGGTTTATTTTTTGTTGTTGAAAATGTAAAATTCAATATTCCTGCATATTTAGGTGTTTTAATCATCTCATGTAATAATGGTCGCATGGCGAGAGGATATTAATTAAATACGATTCGCAGGAACTGCATCATCATAGCGCCTGTCTATATAAATCTTATGCTTTTTGAAATTTGGGAATATTCACACTGAAACTCTTAATGTTTGCTAAGCTCTCAATGTCTTCTTTTTTTTTAAATTATTTATTTAATTATAATTTATATTATGTTTATTATTATTATTGACAAATATTGGTGGTAGGACTTCGAAACGACAATGAATGCTGTTTCGACATTTTTTATATTCTTTACAATCAGACTTGTTTCATTCATTCTGAATGTTTTGTTTTTCTGTCATCAGACGAAGCTGCTCCACTCCTTTTAGCACTTTCCTCCGAAGGAAAGGTTGCAAGGAGGTTGCACTCATGACGGAATTTTTGAAAAAAATCTTCAAATCTATATCGATCCTACCTAGTAGACACCAAAAATAACCCCCGTTAAAATTTATATATATATATGCATGTGTGCATATGTGTCTGTTAACACGATAGCGGTCAGAGTTGTAGTTTTTTCTTCACGAAACGTGGTATATAGCGTTCAATTAGCAAACGATTGAACGAGTTCGTTAAACACCAAAATCGGTCCACCGGGAGGGAGGGTTTACCCCGGACTCAAAACACTAATTTGACCATGCCAGGCGTTGTTTTTGTTATATTTAAACGAAACTCGGTATTCGTTATGTTGATCTAAAGAGAGACATACGCTGTAAAAATAAACCAAATCGGTTCATTAGGAGGGGGGGGGGGTTCTCCGGACCCACATTACCAATTTGCCACTATCAGCGGTAATTTTTGTTATATTTAAACGAAACTCGGTATTCGTGGTGGTAATCAAAAGAGAAAAATGGGTTGTAAAAATAAACTAAATCGGGTTATTTGGAGGGGGGGGGGGTTACTCCGGACCTAAAGTACTAATATACTCATACCGGCCGTGATTTCTGCTGTATTGTAACGAAACGCGGTATACGTCTTGGGTATCTCATGAGAAAGATATGTTGTAAAAATGAAGTAAATCGGTCTATTGGAAAGGAGGGTTTACTTTAAACTCTTTTTCATTAGAATTAGCCCGCCAGACGTAGGTTCCCAAAACCGCCGCGTGGAGCGCTATCACCCACTAGGGGGACTTATCCAGTTTCTGCGTCAGACCAAAGACGGAAAATGAAGTTTTTATGTATTTATTAAGTAGTACAGAATCATATATTAACATAACTCTGGAAGCAAATTATTTAAAAAATTAATAATTGAACAGTTCTCATAAGAAATGTAAATGAGCAGAACTATTCACGTTTTTATTTTATTTATATAGGTTATTTACAGCAAATTATTAAGTAATTTAGTCTACACTACAAAAATTCTAAGGAAAGTGCTTAGTTATGCAGCTCCTGCGTGACGGACTTTTTTTAATTGGTCTCCAAACGAATTTCCAATAAAATTGATTTATCTAAATATATATATATATATATATATATATATATATATATGAAGGTAGTTGGTAACAGCTTTATTCAGTCCTCATATATTTTATTTTCAAGTTACATATGGTGCGGCATGTCACACACCAGGTTATTAAATTTTGTTCCAGAAACCTTACGACTATAAGCCATTTTCAATCTGTCTATCTGTAGAATATAATGGATCATACTGGTTAGAATATCAAATTTCAAATAATAAACATAAAATTTGATATCCTAACCAGTATGATCCATTATATTTTACAGATAGAAAGATTGAAAATGGCTTATAGCCGAAACGTTTCCGTAACAAAATTTAATAACCTGGTGTGTGACATGCCACACCCTATGTAACTTGAAAATAAAATATATGAAGACTGAATAAAGCCGTTTCCAACTACCTATATATATATATATATATATATATATACGTGTGTGTGTGTGTGTGCGCCATACCCGAATACAGAATGAGCTACTGAACTTCTATACAAGGAGGAATGCAATAAATTCTTGTAAAGATTTTATTAAGGGATGTGATTTATTGCATACCTAAATTATTGCCATATCGCCTGACTGTTCTCGCGTGACTACTACATACGCAGTTTGGTAGTTATTGCCAGACACAGTTGTCAGAAGAATACTACATAATATTCATGATACATATTTTACATTGTCGACATTATCAGTTATTAGTTTATTTTCTGATTGTATTATACGATCTATTGAACAATGACTTTTTTTTTTTTTTTTTTTTTTTTTTTTTTTTTTTTTTTTTTTTTTTTTTTTTTTTTTCTTTTTTTTCCTTTTCTTTTATAGCAATCTCCTCCCAAGGAAAGTAGCTATTGAGGTTGTACTCATGACGGACTTTTTGAAAAATGTCTTCAAATCTTTATCCATCCTACCTAGTAGACACCGAAAATGGCCCCCGTTATATATACACACCGACACACACACACACACACATATATATATTATGTGTGTGTGTCGGTGTGTTAACACGATTGACGCCAGAGCGTTTGTTTTTATATGTTCAGGAAACTTTGTATATAGCGTTACCTTATATTGTACGAGTTCGGTAACCACCGAAATCGGTCCACCGGCAGGGGATTTATCCCGGACCCAAAACACTAAGTTGACCATGCCAGACGTAGTTTATATTATATTTTAACGAAACTTGGTATTCAAAGTGGTCATCTAAAGAGAAAAATGGGTTGTAAAAATAAACCAAATCGGTTCATTAGGAGAGGGGGGGGGGTTAACTTTGACCTACAATACCAATTCGCCACTACCAGCCGTAATTTTTGTTATATTTCGACGAAACTCGGTATTCGTAGTGGTAATCTACAGAGAAAAATGTGTTGTAAAAATAAACTAAATCGGTTCATTAGGAGGGGAGGTTTATTCCTGACACTAATATACTCATACCGGTCGTAATTTCTGCTGTATTGTAACGAAAAGCGGTATACATCGTGGGTATCTCATGAGAAAGAATTGTTGTATGAAAATATACACATATTTTCATGAATGGTATATATATATATATATATATATATATATATATATATATATATATACATATAATTATTCTTGTAGATGACCCAAAATATTTCTTAATACTTTTTTGTTCTTTGAGGCTTAGGGTCGGAAATGTAGCTATTCCTTGTATTTAACCACTTTATTTTGCATGCCCTGTAGTGGACTGTAGTGGAAGAAGAAAAAAGGATTAATATATATATACATATATATATATATATATATATATATATATATATATATATATATATATATATATATATATATATATATATATATACCTTTAGTGAGCTAGGTTAGCTCATTGGCAGAGTATTGCACTAATATGCTGGAGGACCTGTGTTCATATCCCGAGCAATCACTAAGCATTTTTTATCTTCTAGTGTCCTCGTTCTTGGGTCGGATTTGACCTCCCTGCCCGTCCCTAGGCCAACCCAGCCTTTAATCAATTTATTGATGAGTACCTGTCAATGGGAAAGTCAAGTGACCGGAGCATAGTACTAGCCACACTATCTCCCTAGTCCCTATGGTAATAAATCAGATACCTCTATAGTATCTGCTGAAATAAAGACCCAATTGATTCTCATTTAAGGCGGAATTGTAGTACTTGTTTTTTACTTGTTCAATTCAGATTTGCTTGCTTGAATTGCTGTTTTGGTAGTTTAGCTTCCCCTCCTAGAATATTTCTGGATATATATTACGGAAACATTAATTATACTATTTTCTCCACTCTCATTTCTCTTACAAACACATAAACGCAAATACTTTTGTTAAGACCGCATTTGGAGCGAAAGGTCTATAATTAATCAATACAGACAACCTTTATGAACAGTACACCGCAAGTACCTTCTTTGGTGTGGATAATAGCCCTATTATGTATAAATATATACATATAATTGGTTGTTGGAAATTTATTACCTATTATTACAGGCCTCCTTACCCCTTTTACGGATATCTGGACATGTGGTTATTTCCAATCACCCCGACATAATTAGTAATTACAGAGAGTTCCTTTAACTCTGCGGAGAAACACTTAATTATATTGGAGTCGGCTATTTTCTTCTGAAAGCTAAAGAAAAGTTGAAAACAACCTTTAAATAGTTTACTAAATTGCACGAAAGTATTAGCAACACTATTTTCTGGTTAGTTATCTAGTACTGGATTTGCTTATTTTTTAATATAATGTTTGTTAATTTATTTAAGTTTTCCGCTTCGAACCGATTTACATAATTATTGTTTTAAACAATGAATTGTTTTATACGAATATTTTTTAGAACGAAAAATTAAAATATTGTAGTATACCTATTTTTTTTGTGCTTATGTAATACTATGAGTCAAAATATCAAAACAACATTTTTTTTTTTTTGTCAAGAGAAAAAAAAATTCCTATTTGAAACAATTTGCTACAGATGGTCCGGTGGCCGTGAGCGATAAGGCTTGAACACTTAACACTCCGTGCTAAAGGGTCGTGGATTCGATTCCCACTAGGGGTTGTGACTTTTCTTTAGAAAAAAGAAAAGCCATCAGTCCTATCCTGGCTTGAAAACGGTGGTAATCTATAGGTGACCTGCCCTAAAATTCGTAATTAATAAAAAATGGACGTTGCAAATTTAATAATAATAATTGCTAGAGATGGTGCTCCAACAATGACGAGGCTTCATAAGGGTTTTATTGCGCATTTAAAACAAGCATTACTAAATGTACTTGCTGTACATTCTTGTTATTTATCGTGACCATTTGGTTGCAAGAAAATACGCCCTTATACGTCGTTCCATTGCGTCATTTGAACAGTCAAAAATATAAAATTTTGACATAACTTTGACTTTGACCAATGCTATATCCTCTACACTGAATCCAAGCGAAAAACGCATTTCGGACTGGTGTTAACTAAATTGAAATGCGACATTTACATATTCCACAAGCCTCAACCATCTGATTGAAATCTGTGTTTCTTATTGAGTTTCGTTTTTCTAATATTAGCATAAATATGCTTTAGCTATGACTAAACTGGAAAAAAACTGTCACAAAAAAGTATTCGCTGGTTCGCACATGCGCAGTTGCGGTTGCGCAGGCGCAGTGGCATTCACGCATGCGCAGTGACCATAAATGATAAGAAGACTGTATCTACCACAAAAAAGTGTCCGCTTGCGTTCGCGCATGAGCAGTGGCCATGTAAGAAAAAAAAGACTGTATGTGTCACAAAAACGTGTCCGCCTTGCGTTCGCGCTTGCGCAGTGGCGTGGCTATGTACGAAAAAGAAGACTATATGTATCACAAAAAGTCCCCGCTGGCGCTCGCGCATGCGCAGTTGCGTTCCATGTATGAAAAAGAGGACTTTATGTTATAGAGTACATTACATAGGTTTGTCGGGTGGACCCAAGGATTACAAAAAAGTGTAACAAATATGTGTCCGCTGGCGATCGCGCATGCGCGGTGGCCATCTACGAAAAATATTACTATATGTTATACAGTAAATTACATAGGTCTGTCGGGTGGACCTAAAGCATATTTATCTTCTTGAATTTTAGCAGAAGGCTCTAAACGAAATACAGTAGGGTTCCGATTAACCGAGGTCCGGTAACCGAGATCCCGATTAACCGAGGTGTCAAGCCTGAGGGGGGGGGGGGTTGGCTATGTGTATATATATGAAGTTGAGCCAATGGCCACGACGGGCACTTCATCCCGATTCTCAGAAGAAATACAACTCTCAATTTGAGAGTCTCAAATCGTAAGCACCATTTTGTACCTCATGTAAAACAATTTCTGGACGAAAAAAAATACCTCATCGAGCCCTGCTCCTAATTGATAATGCACCCTGACGAGCGCGTCCTATGCGAGGGCGAAATAAAATCGATGTTTTTCCCTGCAAATGTCATGAAGAGGGTTTCAATCTGCTTGACAGATCCTTTCTCTATTTAGAAAGCAGAAGCGATGTACCGCCAAATGAACTCATGATTCTAAGAAAATGGAGGGACACAGCTGCTGCCTACAGAAAAAGTTCATTTAGGCAAACCACAATTAAAGATTTATTTTTAAAAAAAATAATGTCACGGTTTCTGTTATTAGTACATATTATTATTGTGCATTATTATTATTAAATGTTAGTTTTTTTTATCATATAAGTATTTTTTATTAAAAAAACAACCTCCATTTTCAATTGCTATTGGTATGGTTCCGATTAACCGATTATTTCGATTAACCGAGGTAACCTTGGCCCCATCGACTCGGTTAATCGGAACCCTACTGTAATTTTTTTTATACTAATTTTGATTAATCTTTTTTGCCTTAGTACACTCTTGAATTATTGTGGTGTAGTTTACGAATTGCAAATATGGAAGAGACAGCTGCTTCCGCGTTTGTAGTAATGGCACGCGAATACTATGGTTAGATGTTTTTAAGCAAAACGACATTCAGAACATGCTTATAATTCTTTAATGCGTCCATAAAGTTGATTGGTCAAATTCCTGTTCAAATAGTTCTATTATGTTGCCACTTTGCATTTGATTTGACGAGTATATATATATATATATATATATATATATATATATATATATATATATATATATATGTATATATATATATATATATAAACACACACATGTATTGTGTGTGTGTGTATATAATATAAACATATATTATATGAACGTACTGTGTTACATTAGGAAAAATAAAATTTTAATAAATAGGATTGTAGTAGCTCTATGGAATATTTTGCCTAATTTATTTAAATTCTAACGTCCATTATTATTAACTACGAATTTTGGGACGGGTTATCTATAGGTTACCACCCTTTTCTAGCCAGGAAAGGGCTGATGCCTTTTCTTTTTTCTAAAGAAAAGCCACCAACCCTAGTGGGAATCGAACCCACGACCTTTGGCACGGAGTGTTAAGTTCTCACGCCTTAAGACTCACGGTTTAATTATTTTGCCTAATGAATGACATTTACTTAAGGCAGTTTGTGTAAGAAAATTTGATCTTCTATGTGATTAGAGTTTTAATTTTTTTTCAAAAAAAAAAGAAAAGACGAGTTTGTAGTTGAAGTGAGAACCTCGTCAATATGTAGCAGAGCCACCGATGCTTCCTTCCTTTTGCCTCGTCCATTGCAAAAAGAACAGAACTCCAGAAGATCCACGTATCCCCGTTCGAAGAAGCACCCTGGGAACCTGGGGTCCGCATTCCTTCCAAGGTATACACGCGGTCGGCAAATACTCATTCATTACTCTGGAAGTCATTCTTTTTGTACTATCAGCGGACATTCACACGGACTATTTGCCATTGAGAAATCTATGAACTAACTAGCCCATAGTTTCTCAAAAATTTATACACTACTGCCTCCAGTGCAAAAGAAAAAAAAATATACCAACGCCCACTTTACATAATAGTTAATCATACCAATTTTACAAGTCTATCTATTATATACTAGCTGAATACCCGTGCTTCCTCACGGCAGATAAGTAGTTTTTTTTTTTGGCGTTAAATAATGTATCATCAAAATTAACGCTACAATATAATGTTTTTGCATTTTATTATAGCATGTTTCCTGTCATACTATAAGTTATTCATCAATTCATAACTAATTAAAGTAGGTATAATGTTTCTCAACATTGGGGAGCTCCGGACCAGTGCCAAGAAACAGATAACGTAGAGATAACCGTTATCTATAGGTCAGCAATAACATGAGTTTAACCAGTACAGGTTAAAATTTGTAGTCAATAATAAATGTACGTTAAAATTTAAAAATGAATGTTTCTCTGATGTTATCAGATCAGACTGGGGATGCTGATGGGTAAGGAGGCTGTGCAAGGGTTCGGGATATTATTACCTCGGATAGACCATCAGCAGGTATAGCGTATACTCTATGAGGGACAAAATTACAGTTTATTTCTAGTTATTCAATCATAACTGCAAATAAAAATAATACTATGAAATAGATACAGTATATGAACAGCTGACTGTTATCGTCCTAGCAACGCATGCTGCCTGCGGGGCGGTATAGCCCCTCGAATCAAACCCCCGAATGACGACACTAGAATATAAAATAGTTTTTGGGCGCCCCTGTTTTGAACTCAGGTTATGTGGGTTTTGAACGAACCCACTCTGACCTAAACTATGAGTCCTAGATGATTTGACCTAGCCCATGACACTCCCGTGATCAACGTCTACCTGTGAGGCAAGTTTGGTCAAAATCGGTCGAACGGTGTGGATTTGTATAAGGAACAAACACACAGACAGACAGCTGGTAGACGTTTTTGACCTAGTCTACGAAACTCCCCGGATCAAGACTTACCCGTGTGCCAAGTTTGGTCAAAATCGGTTAAACAGTGTAGATTTGTATAATGAACAAACACACAGACAGACAGCTGGTAGACATTTTTGATCCTATGCAACTTCCCGTTTCAAGACCTATCTGCGAGCCAAATTCAATCAAAATCGGTCAAGCGGTGTAGATTTGTATACAAAACAAACATACAGACAAACAGCTGGTAGACGGATTTGACCTAGCCTACGAGACTCCCCGGATGAAGACTTACCCGTGTGCCAAGTTTGGTAAAAATTGGTCAAACGGTGTGGATTTGTATAAGAAAACCAACATACAAACAGATAAACAGTCAAAGAGAGACGTGATTTTTAAATATATAGATAGAGTATAATATAATAATAAATAAAATACATATACTTATACATGATGTATAATTGTTACTAGTATTTACACTGTAAATCTTTCCCTTCAGCCCTGATGATGGCTTGAAAGTCTTGCCTGTGTAACTCAATTTTATATTTTAGAAAATGTAGTTTTTATTAACTCTTATGACCTATAACCGGCAGTCTTCACCTCTATAATAATTTTCAATAGAAAAATTACGTATTTTTAAATTTTAACTGAGAAATATTCCTTTCTTATTTTTTCCCCACTTATTTTCTTTAGAAAGTTAGAGAAGATTAATGGATTCCTGAGACGAGTCATTCATTTTTTATATACGAATGAATAAATAATCTTTATTAATGAACCTTCTCAAAGGATGAAATCCTTCATACCGGTTTCCATGGAAACTTAAATATTTAATGCTTTATCGAAGGATAATCTTAGGCCAGCAGACAATAAATCCTTCGGGACAATATTCATTTTATGGAGGCCCGGTGGCCGTTGGTGGGTTCGATTCCCACTAGGGGTTCTGGCTATTCTTTGGAAAAAAGAAAAGGCATCAGCCCTATCCTGGCTAAAAAATAGTGGTAAACAATTGATAACCCGTTCTAAAATTTGTTGTCACTAATAAATTTAAATAAATAAGAATTCCTTTTTAGTTTTGACTGTGAGATAGTAATATTAAAATTATTTTTTTTAATAGAAATCGTGGTTTGGATACAGTTAAACGGTTAAAATAAATGTTGTAACTATTTATTTATTTGAGGGATTAATTCAATATATGTTGGTATATATATTATTAAAATAACGGTGATTACATAAAACAATGGATATTGATCTCTTCATATTTTCATAAAATACATGCTTTTGTATACTATAAATAATTTTAGTTTAATCATTTTCATTTACTTTTTCTTTTGTTTTGTAATATTTATATATATTTTTTTTTCTCTTGTTCTTTTTTAGCACTTTCCTCCGAAGGAAAGTAACTATTGAGGTTGGACTCATGACGGAATTTCTTCAAGTCTTTATCGATCCTACCTAGTAGACACCGAAAATGACCACCGTTAAAATTTATATATATATATATATACATATATATATATATATATATATATTATATATATATATATATATATATATATATATATATATATATATATGTGTGTGTCTGTTAACACGATAGCGGCCAGTTTTTGTTTTTTCGTCACGAAACTTGGTATATAGCATTCAATTAGCAAACGATTGAACGAGTTCGTTAACCACCAAAGTCGGTCCACCGGAAGGGGGGTTTACCCCGAACCCAAAACACTAATTTGACCATGTCAGCCGTAATATTTGTTATATTTCAACGAAACTTGGTATTCGTAGTGGTAATATAGAGAGAAAAGTGAGATATAAAAATGAACTAAATCGGTTCATTAGGAGGGGGGGGGGGGTTTACTCCGGACCCACAATACCAATTCGCCACTACCAGCCGTGATTTTTGGTATATTTCGACGAAACTCGGTATTCGTAGTGGTAATCCACAGGTAAATATGTGTGTAAAAATAAACTAAATCGGTTCATTAGGAGGGGGGGGGGGTTACTCCGGACCCACAATACCAATTCGCCACTACCAGCCGTGATTTTTGGTATATTTCGACGAAACTCGGTATTCCTAGTGGTAATCTACAGGTAAATATGTGTTGTAAAAATATACTAAATCGGTTCATTAGAAGGGGGGGGGGTTACTCCGGACCCAAATTCCTAATATACTCATACCGGTCGTAATTTCTGCTGTATTGAAACGAAACGCGGTATACGTCGTGGGTAACTCATGAGAAAGAAGTGTTGTAAAAATGAGCTGAATCGGTCCATCGGAAAGCGGGGGTTTACTTCGTAATATATTTCAATAGAAAAGCCCGCCAGACGTAGGTTCACAAAGCCGCTGCAAGGAGCGCTTTGTATCTAGAGGGACTGTATCCTGTTCCTGCGTTAGATCAAAATACGATAATATGAGGTTTTTTTGTATTTATTACGTAGTGTAGTAGGTACCATGTGTATACATAACTCTGGAAGCAAATTAATAATTGATCAGTTATTCATTACAAATTTAAAAGAGAACTATTCATGTTTTTATTTTATTTATGTAGGATATTTTAAGCAAATTTTTCTGGAGAGCAGTCTACACTACCCAAATTCTGAGGAAAGTGCTTAGTTATGCAGCTCCTGCGCGACGGACTTTCTTTTTTTGGCGGAGGGTCGATGAAGCAGAACACCATTCGTTTTTGTTCAACTACTTTATTTTCTCTATTTTGCCCGACATGTTTCGTGCCTTTATTCGCACCTCTTCAGGGGCTTTCCTTATCAGGAAGTCCTCCCGTCATGTATAGTGGCTTGAGTCAGTATTACGCCTTACTCAAGCCAGTATACATGACGATTGAACAAAAAGGAATGATGTTTTGCTTTATCGACCCTCCGCCAAAAAAAGAAAAAAGAACAAGGGAAAAAATATATATTGGGTCATATTCAGAAGAATTAATATATATTTATTTTCCAGCGGTTAGTTTTTTTAACGTGATATTTTGCAGAAATCCCATTCTCCGTAGTTCCCATATTTTTCCATATTCTTATTGTTTAAACCTCATACTTATATAATGTAGGAATATAATTAGTGATCTTAAGACAATAAAACAAAAATTTGGACTGGTATATTAATAAATTTTCCATAATAAACTACTTTTTTTTCTTTTTGTTTTTTATCGAATAACCATAAGTTGCAACCCTTCAACCCGCTGCTATCTGCATCTCTTTAAGTAGAAATCAGATAGTATTTATGCTACCAAGAGGAATAGAGAAATTCTTTCACGAGTACAACCTCTTTACAACTCAGACATTAGTAAATGCCATAAAAAAGTGATTTGATAGAAGTAAGCTGTTATGATAACTACTTAATTCTGACGAATTATCTGGAGAAATTATGGGCGATGAAACCTTGGCCATCTGTCAGCCCCGGAGTGCTAATATCTTATGACGTCTAGGAACATAAACACTACACGCGCATACATTTACGACATTTTTTATTTCTTTGAGAGTGTAATAATTAAAGAGACACCTTAAACTTGTTTTTCTTTTCTTTTGCTTCGTGTCGCTGTTTTTATTTATTTTTTGTTGTTTTGTTCTGCCCGAGGGAGAACTCTCCGGAGGAGGATAAAGGATAAAAACTCATTAAATATTCAGAGCACGCCCCAAACGGAGATAAAATCTACCCTTAGAAATTAGGATCCGAGCTTCGAATTAGGCTTAAGTAGCTGATTAAACGGAATTTTCAGCACTTATTCTACTGATATTGTTATCAGTTTGACATTTCGGGTGGACGGTTATTGTTTGCGGGTTATTTTTTCTCAGTGAGTATATTCTTTTGTAAATCTACTACATATATTTGTCAAATACCACTCACTCACTGACTTTCTGACCTATCTTCGCCCAGCCCATACCACTCGACTGAAAAATTTGAAATTTTTTAGGGACATTCCCTTTGGGATATAAACACTCGGTAAGAAAGGTTTTTTAGATATTTAATTTTTTAAGTATTTTTTGAGGGGTTTGAAATTTTAGTTGGTTAGAGCAGACAAGCCTAGACAGCATGCGTTGCTAGGGCGATAACAGAACAGCTGTTATTGTACTGTATCTATTTCATAGAATTATTTTGAATTGCGGTTAATTTCAACTATGATGGCAGACCTTGAATTACTAGAAATAGACTGTGATTTTGTCCGTCATAGAGTTTACCCTATACCTGGTGGTGGTCCATCCGAGGCAATAATATCCTGAACCCTTGCACAGCCTCCTCACCCATCAGCATCCCCAGTCAGAACACTTCTTGTTAATGCTATTACTGGTTACCTATAGATAACGGGGTATTTCTAGGTTATCTGTTTTTTGATACACAGCCCAAGTGTCATAAAAAGATTACTTATCAATTGATGAATAACATATAGTATGACGGGAACCGTGCTATAATAAAGTGCACAAAATTATATAGTAGCGTTAATTTTGAATATACCTTATTTAACGCAATAAAATAACTTCCTATCTGCCGTGACGGAGCACGGGTATTCAGCTAGTACTGTATATTTGTCAAATACCACTCACTCACTGACCTATCATCGCCCAGCCCAAACCACTTGACAGAAAAATTTGAAATTTTGCATGGACACTCGCTGAGAAAGGTTTTTTTGATATTCAAATTTTTAATTTTTTTTAGAGGGGCTTGAATTTTTAGTTGGTTTTAAAGAGAGCATGCACACCTAGGTCAGCTGTTACCGTACTATATCTATTTCAAATAATTTTTATTTGCGATTCATTTCACCTATGATGGCAGATCTTGAATTACTAGAAATAAACTGCTATTTTGTTCCTCATAGAGTTTACCCTATACCTGTTGATGGTCTATAATCACAAAATATTAACTGTATCTATTCCAAGATTTTAAATGCGAGTAGGGATAAAAAAAATTTATGGAAACCCGCTAATATGACGAGTCGTAGTTTTTTTGGCATTTTTATTGTTGTGGTTACCTTTCTGGCGAAAGTTGTCAGTTCACGCAGCTTCACGGGTCTCATGAGAAATATATCGTTTAAAATCGATTATTTTTTTCCATTCACAATTTTCCCGCCTTAAATATTGATAATACTATCAGTTCGATTAGCAGCTGGCACGAGCGAGGCTACGGTTCAAAATAAACAGAGCGAAGTGGCCACGTGGCTTGGAATGTAAACAATCTTGCGTGTCCATTATCTGGGAGGGTGGGACAATCATGGTAGGCTTCAATTTTCAGTATCTACTCAGTGAAATTTTAATTGGGTTTTGCCTTCCCCAAGAAGTCCTGAAAAAAAAGCAAATTTCACAGCAAGGCAATGGTTATAAACATTTTTTTTGGTAATGAGAAGCAGACAATCAGCTGTTGAGGTGATAAGTATTCAAGGAGTGGTTGGAATTCGGCTAATAGGAAATGTCAGATTTTTTTTTTTTTTTTTTTTTTTTTTTTTTTTTTTTTTTTTTTATTAATAAAACAAATGAAACGATAGTTTTATAGGAAGCTTAGTTAGGAATTAATAAAAACAAAATAAAAAAAATTACTTGTGTCCAACTGCCATAGCCGCTTTGAATGCACATTTTCCTGTTAATCACCGAAGTTAAGCAACGTCGGGCGTGGCCAGTACCTGAATGGGTGACCGATCACGTGCAGTTGGCATTATAAAAGGGCGGCAACCTATAGATAGCCCGGCGTTAAGAACCGAATTGTTGATACACCGTTAAACATAAAAAAAAAACAAGAAACACTTACTTGTGTCCCCTGTTATTTTTTTTACTCAGTCAGAACTAAGTTCTTAATAAAACTGCTGTTTATTTTTTTTTAAAAAGAAAACCATTATTTACTTGATATGCATATAACAAAATGTTTTATTACCTATTTTCACGATTTAAAATTTTGCTTCCTGTTTCGATTATTCTCTTCTGAGTGTATATTTATTTTTTAGTTGAAAAAGGATGCTAAAGCCCTTGCTGAAACGTTCGAAATATTTATTTTTTTCTGAAAATGTGACGTTTTCTCTTTCCGGAATTCCAATCATTCCTTGCATTATTATATTATTTTTATAATACCAACAGCCTGGTACACCTGGACGGTCACCCATTTAAGTAGTGGTCATGCCCGAAGTTGCTTAACTTCGGTAATGTACGGGAACCGGTGTATAAAACAGAGATGGGCATAATTTTATTTATAAATAAAAATACGAATTTATTCGTACTTTATATATTTGTAAATACGAATATAAATAAATTCGTATTCATAAGTGTGAATATGAATTTATTTTTATTCACGTATATAAAATATAAAAAGACAAATAAAATTTTATTCGCAAATTTTCCTGCGAATACAAATAAATTCATAGAAAAAATTGTAAATAATCACAAAAAATGTGAATATTCAGAAATAATCAAGTGATTAAAAAAAATCACATTAAAATTTATGAATACAAATTTATTCACACTATAATTTCTGAATACAAATTTATTCACAAAAAAATTCGCAAATAAATTATGAATTTATTCGAATTAACGATAAGATGATATTACAATTTTTTATTTGTTTCAAGGCTCTTAACGTCGTTTTTTTTTTTTTTTGCCCATAGCCCAGCCACTCTGCAGGGACATAGTTTGCCATCTGTACGCGCTGATAACTTGGACGTTAAGCGCCTTAATAAAAAAAATAAATAAATAATAAAATAAAAATCACCTTCAATAACTTTCGTAGTATCATCTTAATACGAATAAATTCAAAATTTATTTGCGAATTTCATTGTGAATAAATTTGTATTCACAAATTATAATGTGAATAAATTTGTATTCTTATATTTTAATGTGATTTTTTTTAATCACTTGATTGTTTGTGAATATTCACATTTTTTGTGATTATTTACAATTGTTTCTATGAATTTATTTGTATTCGCAGGAAAATTTGCGAATACAATTTTATTTGTCTTTTTATATTTTATATACGTGAATAAAAATAAATTCGTATTCACACTTATGAATACGAATTTATTTATATTCGTATTTAAAAATATATGAAGTACGAATAAATTCGTGTTTTTATTTATAAATAAAATTATGCGTCTCTGGTATAAAACATGGCCGTTAGCATTTCTTCCTGTGTATTTAACTCCATTACTTAATAAATACACACAAAAAAAGAACAAAGTTCAGATTTTTTATAGATTTATTATTATTTTTAATTTATCTTGATGAATAATAAAAGCGGTCTCATGTAGAAAGAGAAACCCCCAATTATAACAACAGAGAAAACGAATACAGCGCCCCTACTGGTAGAAGTATGAACCAATGCCGGTACGGCGGGTATTCTATTTAAACACAATATTGACATAGACTAAACCCCTACATTACAACACATGTTTCTTAGCGATGGGGTCACCGATTTGGACCAATTTTTTTCTGGTGATTCTACATCGAAAAATAGTCGACACTTGTCCGAGCGTTCCGTCCAATGCGCCTTAGGAGCCGAAAAATAAAATAAAATAGGTTGAAAGTGCTTTATTTTTTATATCGAGTTTAGAAAATGATATCGACATGATTTTTTCACCAATTCATTTGTTTTATAGAGTAGATTAAAGGAAAAATATAATCGTTAAACAATAATTTATATTTTGTCAAATATATTCAAAAATATGCTTACGTTTTCAAGTAAACTAGTATTGAACATTTGTTTACACCAAAAATAATAGCAGATTTAAAATCAGCACCCCAAAAAACCCTAATATGGTGAATATTATTGAAAACAAAAAATAATGATTTTTTCCAGTCTGGAAGAGAATAAAAAATTGTAAGCGAAAAAGTAATGTAACGTTTTAAAATTCAATATCTCCCGTTAAGATAATCAGATTTTAACGTCATTGATATCTTTAAAAAGAAGGAACCATATAAATTCTAACCATATAAATGACTCTTGTATTAATTCAAAAGAAACTTGCGAATAATGGTTCTCAAAATAAAAATAAAATGTAAACTTTTTTGCATATAACATCTATCCCAGAACACGTAAAAACACCCCGATTGGAAGGAAATGTTTCACATTAGGGCCTTTATCGACCCTCCAAGTTTGTTTTGAATCGGGTAAATATTCTTGGAAATATGGCCGGATTGTTGAATCTTTAACAACATTTTAAGGGGTCCTCCCTTAGCGAAATTTAAAATACTTTTTTTTATATTTTTGTAATATTCCCAAAATTAGAATTTAGGGGGTTTTCAACGTGCTAAAAACGATTCTGACATCTGTTTTTAAATCAAAATTTTTTTTTAAATCGATAACTTTTTAAATGTAGGTATATGGAATATTTTGGCAGAATAATGACTTCTAAAGATTCGAGTATGTAAAACAATTTTTTATTAGTTGTGCCCGATGTACGTCGATTGGGGTGCAACAAAACGTTCTGCCGATAGGTGTAGATATTAACAATTGGGGTCCACAATAAAAAAGCATGACAGAGGTGTATTTCGAATATAAGGGCCAAGTCAAAACTTGGTCATTGTCTTACTTGGAGTTTGGACATGGCCCTTATTGGAAAGTTCACCTAGATCGTGATGAACGAATATTTATTTCAGTTTTATAAAAATAACCCTAGAGCCTTAAGAAAGTTGTCAATCTCTCCTATGGGCCAGCGTTTTGATGATTACAAGGAGCATATTATCAATTTTTACAACATAATAACTTAATCTTGTTGAATTTGATTAAAACATTCCGCAAAAAGGATCATTTTCCTCCTTATTGTTGTTTTTTTAAATTAATATGACACAAATAATTTTTTATACATATAATTTTCTTTCAGCACCCGCATTAGGATATTAGCTCTCATTATCTTTGAACTAAGCAGGCATGTTATTAAAGAATGTCCACCAGGCTGGAATTATGTAAGCTAAACCATGCTTCAATAGGGAATCTGTAATAATCTAAACACAAAGTGTATTTTTTATATATTTTGTGACATGGCACGTTCGCTAATTGCTTAAAATATACAAAAAATGGATTCAGCCCATTTTATTGAAATGAAAATCCGATTCGCAGGAACTGCATAATCTTAGACATGTCCATAACCTTATTACCTAGTGACATTTGGAAACCCGGTAATGTAGTTAATATTTTGGGAAAATGAAAATACAATAAAATCATAAAGAAAACTTAGATTTTAGGCGCCAATAACTTAATGTTACAGCAGAGAAAATTGCCATCTCTTCTCTTCCGAGTTTTTGTCATTAAACTCTATGATAAACAACCAAAAATTGTTTCTCATTTTTCGTATCTTGTTTTACTGGCAAATTAATATTACTAATATAAAATCAATTAAAAAAACAACAAGCAATGTAAGGAAATCACCGTTCAAAGCAAAGAATCTAACACTTTGTAAGTTTTAAGCACTTATTTCGCCAATTGACATTGAGAATTATATTAGAAACTGTTCTGTAGAGAATTTAGTAAGTTTCCGAATGGCTACCTTCTACTTATCACGATTTTCTAATAGTTTTAGAGATATTTATGAAAATATACGAAGATCCCAAAACTATTTTATGTTTTATAATAAATTTTTTTTCGAATACTTCCTTAACTCCGAATTTAACAAAAATTTTGGATATCTTAGTTTAGATGAATTTCACACATTTGGAAAACATTTTAATTAAATCAAACGATTCTAAGGCCTCTCGTCCTCTGGGACCAAAAAGCTGCGAACTGCGAAGCAACGAATTCGGGCGAACTCCAATCATCCGAAATCGTGCGAATGACTCTCGTCCATTGCTTCAGTATTTTTCCGAATTCGCAGTAGACCTGATGGATCTTCGGAAAGGTTTTTCTCATGATTTTGATGAAGAATGTTTCGCTTTGGAATTATCACCTTTGATTCATCAACGGTTCAGACGATATCGACGAAGACGGGAAATGTGGGTGAATCACATTAACGCCAAAAGAAACGACTTCGGTGAATTTTCTCATTTGTGGAACGACCTTCAAATCGACGATGACCGCCACTTTTCCTATTTTCGAATGAGAAAGGATACATTTCGATACAATCTTGACAACATTTATTCTAAAATCAAAAAATATAGTAATTTTCGAGAGACGATTAACAATCGACCATTCTCACAGTTCATTTTTAACCACGACTTTTCGCACTCATTCGCAACTAAATCCCAGCAGAAAGGGATCGGTTCGCACTTCGCACGAGTTCGGACGAAAACGGACGAACGATACGGGCCCAGTGGACGGGGTCCATGATGGAGCCTCGTGTTTGGATTGTTCGTGCGTTTTCGTGCGAATTCTGACGATTTCATTTCGCAGCTTTTCGGCTCCAGTGGACGAGAGGCCTAAGTACCGAAACCAAAAATTTCTACATCAACAACCTCCTCCAGTTCAAATTCTTTGTGTTGTCCTGTAGCAGCCGTTCCCGTCTTCCCGACCTCTGCCACAGAACGTCCTTCTGGAACTCTTCCCTTTCTCCTATTTTAATATGAAGACACTATATATATGTACATATTATTAGCTTAATTTTAATTGTTAATTGATGTATTCATTTATACATAAATAATACCCCCTCCTTATTCTCGCTCAATATATTTCTTCAATTCAGCAATAATTTCGTTTCATCTATTATTAATCATGAATGTACATACATATTTTTAGAATTATTGTTATCACTAAAATGTTCCTTTTTAAGCCTCTGTATTAAGTACCATCCTTATTGCTATTCCGGAGTGTGAAATGACGCGGAATAAAACTATTTTTCTTTCATTCATACTCCGTTCGAACCTTATATTTGTCAGAGGGTAAAAATCATTTATGCTTTGGATTGAAGAATTTAGTGTAATTAAGTACTTAAAAAATATTTAAAAGTGTGAGCAATCTGAGTGAATTTATCTGCGCCCCAGACAATAAAATTCTCGACAGAAATCCCGCTGCCCATCGGAAGCCATTAAGTAAGGCTCGGCTAATACCTCCAAGAGTCTCCCTCCTGCTTCTACACCCCCAGCAGAACGGGCGGATAACCTCACGGACCAGGGGGACAGAGTGCCGGGAAGTCGGTTTGGGTTAACTTTATTGGTATGAAGGGATTTGTGTGAAAAATTGAATCCTCCTGAAGGTTATAGGGGCGGTATGGAGGGGTAGGGGGTGCAGCTAATTTATTTATACGAGGGGTAGGCTCTATGTAGGGGAGAGTTGAAGAAGGGGAGATGTGCGCACTCTATTGGCTCTAGTCGATAACAAACAGGATGTTTGTCATTTGTTATGCCTCTTCGCTAGCGCCATCCGGCAGGAGATAGTGCAAAGTGGAGTCCCTTAAGGCATTATACTTGTCATGTCTCTATATCCTTTATTTTTTTTTTATTTTTTTTTTTTAATGGCGCATCGACAATTCTTGGCCATTAGCGCCGTATTTCCTTTATTGTTCATATTTTAAGCGCAGGGGAAACAACTAATAATCTAACATCACAAAAAAAAAAAAAAAAAAAAAAATTAAGAGCTAATACTTATCTGTATAAGTGATTACACTAGAGGTAGTGTCCTTCAGAATTCGTTACACCAGCCTGGATTTGAACATAGTTTTTATTTGGTTGTACGAATCCTAGTAGTTTCCAGAATCCTAGTAGTCCAATAGAATATTTTCTTTAGCTGCAACTATTATTAATACTATTCAAATATAATTTCACTGTAGCCAATAATAAAGTGTATGTTACCATTCGTTAGGCCCTTTCGCTAGCGCCATCCAGTAAAACAAGAGGAAAGTGGAGTCCCTCAGGGGATGATACTTGTCATGTTTCTATTTACTTTTGCAGAGGGAAACTGATTGCGTCTCTCGTATTGTTTTTCATTCTACCATCGGAGTGGTTGTTTTAAATATTCACAAAACCGTAAAAGGAAACAATTACTGCTTCTAAGCCAGCATTCCAAATGATTCCAGGGGATAAATTGCTATGGAAAGGCTTTAAGAAGACGGAGTTTCTGTGATTCGAACTATCTCTTTGTATTTTGGGATAGCACAGGAAAAAAGCATAAGACATTTTGTTAAACTGGTTATTCTGTGCTGAAAAGAAACAAAGGCCTAAGATATAGTGGCCGCACGAGAGAAAGTGTTATATCAGATTTTTAGTTATAACTGATTTTTTTAAATAACTTTTTTCAGATATCATGGGAAACTAAATCAGGCCATTCACGTACCGATTTGTAGTCCGACTAAGTTGGACTACTAGTTAGATAGTCGACTATACTCACGCTCCAACTTGCAATCCAACTTTTGTCCTAGTCCTTTTTTCAGGACTGTTTAGGTTGTTCACGAGCCAAAAAATGTATCGAGTGCAGACCGAAGTTGTCTGAAGGTCAAGCACTGAATGAGCTAAGTTGGACGACTTTGATCCGCCTCCCCTTTCACGCGCCAACTCCGTCGCCAGTCGGACCTTCGAGTCGTCCCTCTAAATGCTCCGACTCGTCCAACTAGACTTCCAACAATCCAACAAACCCATTGACGATGGGATATCGGATCCAACTTCGGAAGTTGGACCACAAGTCGGATTGCAAATCGGTACGTTAATGGTCTGCTTAAAGTAGACATTAGGTTTCCTTGATGTGCGCACTATTTGTCATATTTAGCGTATTTCATCCCTCCAGTAGTACAGTAACCACGCGTATGATGTAATCCATAAGTACTTACGTGCTCAACGTGAATCGACTGAACTCATGACATCTTATGCACGGGTTTTGCTCATTATCATAATACTCCTCACTAATTATATGTGGACTATATTCAGCTTTGGAGTAAACCAAAATTATGGACTGAAGAGAGGCATCAATAATTCGGATTTGGTGTAAATCACCAAGCCAAATAGACCACTTTGAGCGTTACGTAGTAACGTTTACTCCAGGAAACGCAAAATTACGGCCGTTACGGGGGCATCAATAATTTGGAGCAGTGTAAAATGCCACTTCTAATGGACCAATTTTGGCAACTTTCCGCAGTTACCTTCCACCGATTGACAGCTGTAAAGGAAGGTTTCGCTGCCTTTTTAGTGGAAGTGCCGGTACAATCTATTTAAAAATATGGAAAGTGCTTTTTAAAATTGCATTATATATAGTGTTATCATAGCTATTTTCAGTCGCATTAATCATACGGAAGGGGTACGCTGCCTTGTCTGCACTGCAGACTCTGCAGTCACTATGTGATTAACAGTATATTTTGCTTGTACATCTTTCTTTTTAGTTGTGTATATTATAGAGTAATGTTCGTGGTAAAAAAAAAAACAAAAAAAAGACAAAAAAAAACAACAAAAAACAAAACATTAATCACGCCGAATTGGAGTACATTAATAAGCATGGCAAACCTTTTTTCTGTGTATTAATTCTGTTTTTGTCATGACTATGCCTGTGTGGCATTCGAGTTCCGCTTTACTATATATATAGTACCTACTATATAAATAGGCATATATATACATATATATATATATATATATATATATATATATATATATATATATATATATGTACCAATAAGCAATTACTAAAGTAATTTTAAATACCCAAATTAGTTTATTTATTTCTTGCTGCTGTTGTTTTTTATTTTATCTGTTTTTTCATTTTATTTTTGTCTTAATTTAGTTTATGGTGTTCTTTTTTATTTGTAGTGTTTTTTTGACTAGACTGAAAACACTTCCTTCATCATGAGCTCATCACTAAAATTGCGAAGCTCAAAATAAAATAAAGAAATAAATAAATTCTGTTTTTTCCTTGTTTTTTTTGTTTTTTTTCATTTTAGCTGACGAAGGCTACCAAAGAGTAGCCGAAACGTCCTTAAAACAGATTTTTTACAAAAGCGTATTGATGTTTTCATAGCCGAATCCCAGCTAATCCATGATTACTTATCACCTCGACGGCTAACTATCTAATCTTCATGATTAATAAGCATGCCTGAAGGGTCCTATTTTACAGCTTAACGAACAAATATATTTGTTTGTAAAGCATGTTTTGCTGCGGAAGAATAATGAGAACTTTTTTTTATGCGTGGAAAAACTTGATAAACATTTGTTTCTATGTAGCATTAAATTTGATTACTGAAATTCCAGCTGATAAAAAAACTACATGCGATAAGAAATCTTAAGTTGCATATCTCGTAGTAACTTGAATGAATAGTACTGTATAAACAGTGTTGTGAGATACGTTGTTCTCACCATTCTCAAGATATACGAAGTATCCATTCATAAATCTTTATCAGCTTTCTCATAATATCTATGGAGTATCCATTCATAAATCTTTATCAGCTTTCTCATAATATCTATGAGGTATCCATTCATAAATCTTTATCAGCTTTCTCATAATATCTATGAGGTATCCACTCATAAATCTTTATCAGCTTTCTCATAATATCTATGAGGTATCCATTCATAAATCTTTATCAGCTTTCTCATAATATCTATGAGGTATCCACTCATTAATTCCCACAATATAATTGAAGAAATCGGAAACCGAATCAACTGGTTGCTATTTGAGGCTGTTAAACTTGTTATATTTATTTTAGTAGATGCGTTTCTGAAGAATGTGCTAAATTTACGCTACTACTACTGGACGGATTTTTAAACCTTATGACAATCCACAATATATGTTTTAGCACTTTCCTCCGAAGAAAGTAGCTATTGAGGTTGGACGGAATTTTTGAAAAATTTCTTCAAATCTTTATCGATCCTACCTAGTAGACACCGAAAATGACCCCCGTTAAAATTTATATATATCTATCTATCTATCTATATATATATATATATATATATATATATATATATATATATATATATATATATATATATATATATATATATATATGTCTGTTAACACGATAGCGGCCAGAGTTTTTGTTTTTTCGTCACGAAACTTGGTATATAGCATTCAATTAGCAAACGATTGAACGAGTTCGTTAACCACCAAAGTCGGTCCACCGGAAGGGGGGGGTTTACCCCGGACCCATAACACTAATTTGACTATGTCAGCCGTAATATTTGTTATATTTCAACGAAACTTGGTATTCGTAGTGGTAAAATAGAGTGAAAAGTGAGATATAAAAATAAACTAAATCGGTTCATTAGAAGGGGGGGGGGGTTTACTCCGGACCCACAATTCCAATTCGCCACTACCAGCCGTGATTTTTGGTATATTTCGACGAAACTCGGCATTCGTAGTGGTAATCTACAGGTAAATATGTGTTGTAATAATAAACTAAATCGGTTCATTAGGAGGGGGGGGGGGTTTACTCCGGACCCACAATACCAATTCGCCACTACCGTCCGTGATTTTTTGGTATATTTCGGCGAAACTCGGTATTCGTAGTGGTAATTTACAGGTAAATATGTGTTGTAAAAATAAACTAAATCGGTTCATTAGAAGGGGGGGTTTACTCCGGACCCAAATTCCTAATATACTCATACCGGTCGTAATTTCTGCTGTATTTTAACGAAACGCGGTATACGTCGTGGGTAACTCATGAGAAAGTGTTGTAAAAATGAGCTGAATCGGTCAATCGGAAAGCGGGGGTTTAATTTGTAATATATTTCAATAGAAAAGCCCACCAGACGTAGGTTCACAAAGCCGCCGCAAGGAGCGCTTTCTACCACTAGAGTGACTGTATCCTGTTCCTGCGTTAGATCAAAATACGATAATATGAGGTTTTTTGTATTTATTACGTAGCGTAATAGGTACCATGTGTAAACATTACTCTGGACGCAAATTAATAATTGATCAGTTACTCATTACAAATTTAAAAGAGAAATATTCATGTTTTTATTTTATTTATGTAGGATATTTTGAGCAAATTGTTCTGGAAAGCAGTCTACACTACCCAAATTCTGAGGAAAGTGCTTAGTTATGCAGCTCCTGTGTGACGGCCTTTTTTGTTTTGCTGCAAACCATGGGCGTATATAAGGGGGGCTGAGAGGGCTGCAGCCCCCCCCGAAATTTTGAGTCGATCGGTAAAAATGTTTCATAAACCCTTAAAAATAAATTAAATAAGATCACTTAGTTCATAAAAAATATTTTATTTTGGGTGTAATAGCGTTTTAGTTGGTTAAAAATATTCCAAGTTCTAAATTGTTAGTATTCCATACCCCGGAAATGGTCTCAGCCCCCCTGAAATTTTCCCAGCCCTCCCTCCCCCCCGAAATTATTTTCTATATACGCCCACGCTGCAAACCGTTACGTTCCCAACAACGATACGCTACACTAGAACGAAAATGCTGCTCCAACTTTGGACGAGGCACTTCCTCCTAACTTCCGGGACACTTTGACTCACTTCCTGCCAATTAAGGGATATCCATGATCTTAATTGTTTTCCGGTGAGAAGGAAGTTAGCAGTGTTGGAAATTCCGTTGCCTTTTTGCGTTAAGCTTCGTGTAACATTTTGCTTACATATCCATGTAAACAAAGTCCGACTCTCAGGAACTCCATAATCTTAGCGCGTTTCCGGTTATACCCTTAGTGTTATTATTAAAGAAATAGAAACAGTTTTTGGTAGGTTTTGATCTTTCATGAAGAATATGAAATGAAATCACAAAGAGAAGTAAAATTTTAGGCGATTTCCGAGCCGTTTCAGAAATATTATTGGAGATTCTCCAAACCTTTCATGTCTGTTAATAAAAATTTGTTTTCCCCCAATACTTATTTAACTCCTGATGACTGCCGAATGTCTGGAACAAGTTCAACTGAATCAGACGTTTTTGAATACCCAAACTGTAATTTAGTTTGGAAAAGTAGTTGTACCAACCTTATTCGTTAACAGTCACAGATATTGGCTTAAAAGTGGTTTTACTCGTTTTCCTACATTAGAGCACAAAAAATTACACCCGCAAGCTTGTAATACTGAGAACGTAAGTGAATTTCACTAAAAAACCCCGGTGGACGGATTCTGCTGTTGAACTGATTAAATCAGACGAATGATTTTTGCACCAAATCTCATAATTTTTTACATAATGAAACCTAACTCGTACAATAATTCCTTATTATTATTTACTGATTGCTGAACACTGGCAGGTTTAGGTTATTTTTACGAGAATGTGAGTTTTCGCTTGTCATTTCTTATAAATTAAGTTAACTCTTATTATAAGCATTCTTAGTAAAAATTTCTTATACCCATACACTTATACCTATCTGTCGATTCCCGCTGTAAGCAGATGGATGTTTAGGGAGGGTGGTAACCTATGGACAACCCGGTGCTAATGGCCCAGATGCAGTGCGCTGTATGTATAAAAAAAACAAAAACAAAACGTTATTTTATACATAACAGAGGTTTTTAGGACAGGTTACCACACTTTTGTTGCCTAGTTAAAGTCAATGACTTTTCTCTTTCCAACCACCCCAATGCATGAATTGAACCCACATCCACATAATTTTTCTACTGTATATGTAGCTTTTGATAAAAAAAATAGTTATTAGTTCTGGATTCTACTGAGGTTGGAATGAGGTCGGCCCGATGAAATATTAAAGAAGATATCTTATGTGTAAGTCTTCCGTTTTCTTCCCTCCCTCGTCAAACATTCATTCAGCAATTATTTGGTCGATAGGTCGGCATTTAGGCGGAGTTGAAAGGGACTACAGAAGGACTCCCCGGAATGAAGGGAAGTTCCAGAACCTGGTGGTTTTAGAATGAGCGGGTTTCCTCCTTATATGGACGGAGGAAACGCGATCAACGTTGATAATTGACCGCAAATTCTGGTGAAGTCTGGTAATGGATTCATGGCCCAAAATAAACGGTGATGTATGCCTATTGATGTTAATAACTAGACAAAATATTAAAACTAACTCACTCACTGAACTATCATCGCCCATCCCAAACCACTTGACAGAAAAATTTTAAATTTGTCATGGACACTCCCTTTAGGACGTAAACACACGCTAAGAAAGGTTTTTGTGATATTCAAATTTTTAAGTATTCTAGAGGGGTTTGAATTTTTATTTGGTTAGAGAGCAGGCAAGCCTAGGCAGCAAGCTTTGCTAGGACAACAGGTCAGCTGTTAGAGTACTGTATTTATTTCATAATATTATTTCTTGTAGACCCGGTGGCCGTGAGCACTTAACACTCCGTGCCAAAGGGTCGTGTGTTTGATTCCCACTAGGGGTGGTGGCTTTTCTTTAGAAAAAAGAAAAAAAGGCCCTATCCTGACTAGAAAAGGGTGGTAACCTATAGATAACCCGTCCTAATGTTCGTAGTTAATAATACATGGATGTTCAAATTTAATAAAAATTATATTATTTCTATTTGAGTTTCATTTCAACTCTGACGGCAGACATTGAATTAATAGAAATAAACTGTGATTTTGACCCTCATAGAGTTTACCCTGTAGTTTCTCAATAGTTGTGTTTTTCTGGTAATTATATTTAAAATAAATATCTGTAGCGCTCAGAAATGGTTGAATTCATGGTCATCTCCTAGTATTTCACCAAGAGAACCATGAATGTCCATTTGGTTTCGAACAGCTTCGTATGATCTGCATTCTGGCCTAGATTCTCTTTTAAATAAATAAGCATAGGTGAGATTGGTGTGTCCAATTCTTATTCTCGAGAGAACCACCTCATCTTGCCTAGTGTCTTGTAGTGGGGGTTTCCATACCGAGGTAGTGAATTTTGTTTCCCTTGAAGATCTAAAAGTTTGGGAGTTCCATAATTAATAATAAACTCAAATTAGGTAAATTCTCTAAATAGCCCGAATTCTGTTTCACAATATTCATCTCTCTTCCACCATTTTCACACCATTTTGGCGCCTCTTCAGGGGAAAACGTCTTATATAAAACAGCTTCAGCCTCAACTTAAGAAGGAGAACCTTCCAACTGAAGGGCCACGTCAAGATTGATCATGACTGAATGAATCCAATATGGCGGAAAATTTTCAGCTGTTTGATAACCGATGTCAATAAGATATCGCCTGAATGGACGCCAAAATGGTGCGAAAAATATGAGGAGGAAAAATAAATATTGTGAATGTAATTAGTAAATTATTATTGATCTTCCGCCGATTCTTGATTGAGTTTAAAAAAAAATCAAGATATTCTTTTGTAAACATTTCAAATCTTACCAGGAGAAAATGTTGTAAGGAACCCCGCTAAGAATCAAAGTTCTTTCCCTCTTCCACAGCTATGTGTTTCATTATTTTGTTGGAAAACGTGCTCAGTTTTTCCCGCGTTAATTGAAACCGAAATGAGGAGCGATGAAGCATCAATGAAGCAGAGAAACAGCGGCATGGATGGAACAAATTAAAAGGAAACAATGCCCAAGGCTAAAGGGAAAACAGCTGGTTCACTTGGTGGAATCAAATGAAAACACCGGTTCAGCCCTCGGGACAATGGCAGTATTCCCGCCAAAAAAACAGTATGCCCGCCAAAGTCATTATTCCCGCCAAATCGTTCTCGGAATATTATGCTTATTGGAGGCTGAACCTTTTCGTAAGCAGTCCCACAATTATCAGGGTGGGGGGTATCTACTTATAATTACATTTTATATTTTTATGGTAAAATTTATCATTAACCAGTAACTGGAAAGTATTCCATAGTGATCGCTAAATGGAACGATGATTATCAGGAAGAATATCATTTTAAGTATACGGTGATTTTTGATCTATATACATAAAAATCAGCTGTTTTTCTGTCTGTTTGTTCCTTATCAAAATTGACACCGTTTGACCGATTTTGACCAAACTTGGCACACAGGTAGGCCTTGATACGGGGAGTGTCATTTTTGTTTGAATAAGATGGAGATAGTTAGCCGCTAAGGTTATCAAGGGAGGGTTGGGATTCGGCTATGTGAAAAAAAATCGTCAGATCCAGAAAAATCTATATTTTGACGTTTAAGCTGCACTTTGGTAGCCTTCTTCAGCTAAAAAATAAATACTCATAATTACAAACAGGAATAATCAAAACAGAAAAGAGACCTTTTAACATCCTGACAATAAATTATGACCCAATCTTTTTTATAGTGAACATTAGGTAAACAAAACAAACGCAGACACAAAGCCTTTTATAACAATTAACATCTATTGATTTTTTAGTAAGTTTATTAAGTATTTGCTTAATTGTAAGTAGTTGATATGTCTATAAATTTACTGAAGAAATCGCTTAATTAAATTTGTTGGAGACAATAATTTATATAATATCATAATTTATATAAGTTTCAATAATTAGCTTCATACCGTGTAGATAATTTCTCTTAAAGCCCCACTCCAATAAAAAAGAAAGTTGTGATTAAAAAAATAATTTATTTATTTATTTAAATTTTAACGTCCATTATTATTAACTAAGAATTTTGGGACGGGTTATCTATAGGTTACCATCCTTTTCTAGCCAGGATAAGGCTGATGCATTTTCTTTGTTCTAAAGAAAAACCACCACCCCATAGTGGGAATCGAACCCACGACCTTTGGCACGGAGTGCTATGTGTTCACGCCTTAACACTCCACCGGGCCTCCGATTACAAAAATAATTGCTCTCAAAATGAACTTGTATGTTTATGATAATTGATACAAAAGTGTATTGTTTGTTCTGTAGTTCATACGACTGGTTCGAACTCCTCCATAGGTAGATTGTCCATGATAGTGGGAGGCCAGGGTGCCATGTAGATGCTGAAGACGAAGCCGAAAGCTAGGGTAAATCTTCTTAAAGGGTACACCACCAGGCCGATGAACTCGATCAGGATATCGTTCATTTCTGAATGCTGCAAATTAATATATAAATTCCATAAAAATATTACAAAATAATTATAATGATAATACAATCATTCCCGTAACAGGTCTCAAGGTGATGAGGAGTTCGCTATGGTACCCATTATATGCTGAGTGGGCCAATGGACGGTCTAGCACCCCTAGGTCGACCCTTAAAGGACGACACTACTAGATAAAATCTTTCAGAGCGCACTCGAGTTCGAACTAACGTCCACCTGAACATGAGTCTACCTCTGACTTAACCTGACCCTCCAATAATAATAAATTCAAAATAAATATAATATAATAAATTCAATTGAATAGAAGAATTGCCTCTTCTAAATAAGAAAATATAACGTTTAAACAAAATTAACAATATCACGGGTGAGAGCACTATAGATGTAAAATACAGTCCTCGTAAAAAAGTAAATAATAAAAATATAATCTAAAAATATTAAAAAATAAATAATAAAAAATTAAATGATTTTATTTTTTATTATTTTTAATTATAATTAAAAAAATGATGCATGTATATAGGATAAATACTATATTTTGGATTATTTGTAAAAAGTAATAACTAGAAATAATATTGCAAAAAATAAAGAGGAAAAAGAAAAAAACAATTGATCAATGAAAATAAAATAAACTGTTGTAAATAAAATATATTCAATAACAATAAAACCATAGGTAATAAAATCGTATAAAATGAAACTAAGGTAAAATGTTTTATGTTTTATAATTTATGTTTTTTCATTTTAATTTTTATTATATATTTTATGAAAACGTTCTGAAGCTGCCAAGCATCTACATTCTCACTTCCTCACTTCGTGATCATCCCCAAGTATCTCAAACAAACTCTACCTAGTAAACCACAGTATTTCATGGAGAGAGCAAATAAAGTATTTAGGAGTGACCTTAGATAGAGGCCTAACATTTACCAAAGAAGTAAACAGTAAAAAATAAGCCGCTAAAAATCTTCTTTACAAAATGTCTCCTTATTTGACCAAAAATTCAAAACATAACCCGCAAAATAAAATGATCATCTACAACAGGGTCATCCGCCCAGTCCTTGTGGCTGCCCAGTATGGAGCTGCACATTGACAAAAAATTACAAATTTTTCAAAACTGCTGCGTACGAATAATTAACAATTAACCAAGATACACAAAGATCACACACATGCACGATGAACTAGAAATAGCCACAATAACAGACTACATATACAAACTTACTGACAAGTTTTTTGGACATGTATCCACCATCAATCCTCACATAGCAAACATAGGTAACTACGACAAAACATAACTAACTAGATACCTACACAGACGAACTTAACACATATTACTTGACACACAAGGCGTAATTAAATATTGTATTATAAATGTTTTGTGGTTTTAAAATTTTCCCCAAAACTGTAAAATAACTCAAACCAAAGGAATTCCAAGAAGAAGGAACATGTTTATGTTTACCGTACATATTTTAACTTATGTATGATACGTAAATATTGTAAATAAAGCTTTGTACATTGATTGATTGATCCTAAGTATTTCATAGAGAGGACAAATAATTTCCTGAACGAATGACACATATTGGATATAAAATTTAATTTTATGATATACATGGGCATTTACAACTCTACATTTTTAAAAGAATTGATTGAATCTTATTGAAAATTTTAAAACCACAAAACATTTATAAACTTCGATCGATTAAAAATACTGTCGAGGATTGGCCATCCAGTCACAGAGAAAACAGACGTGAAGAAATAGTTCTGGCTCGACTACGACTTGGACACACTCGAGAAAACACACGAATACTTAATGACTAGGCGTAACAGTCCAATATGTGACATATGTAACTGTGAACTTACAGTCAAACATTTACTGACAGACTGCCGCAGAAGAAACAGTATTAATCTGCCGTATGATATGCAAGAACTCTTAGGCAATGATAGCCAGTATATAAACACTGTACTCACATACTTCAGGAACACAGGACTGTACGACCTTATTTGATGACCGAAAGCGTGCTGTCTTGAAAACATTAAGTTCCTATGAACTTTAAGTGATATTTTCATTTAAAACCATATTACACTACCTTTACACATACATTTAAAAATATGCAATCAAACAAGCTGATTTCCTAGTGACACTAAATTCAGAAGATGCTGCTCACTGTGTTATTGCCAAGAAGCGGAACACTGTTTAAATTAAATAAAAGTAAATCTTATTGTGTATTTAAATGTTGAATGTTATAAAAAAAAAAAAAAATCAGTCCCGTAACAGGCCGCGAGGGCCCTGAGGGGCAGATACAATAGAGGTATCTGATTCATGACCATACGGCACATTAGGGAGATAGTGTGGTCAGTACTATGCTCCGGCCGCCTGATTTTCCCCTTGGCTGCTTCGACAGTTAGCACCCAAGGTACCCATTATTAATTAAATTAATTAAAGGGTGGGTTGGCCTAGGGATGGTCAGGGAGGCCGAATTCAACGCATGAACGAAGACACGAGAAGAAAAAAGCTTATTAGTCCAGTGCTCTACCACTGAGCTAACCTCGCCCCCGTTTAATTGTATAATTTCACAAAATCAAAACAGGAACTTTTGTAGAATATCTCAAATCGCTTTAAGATTAGAAATACCAAAAAAGCTAAAAATATATATTGTTGTTTAAGAAATAGTCGTCCTTCCATTAACTAGCAGGTGTTATTGATTTATTGATGTTAATTGTCCTACATACGGCAACCTTAAAATTCCTTTTCGACCTCGTTGGAAATCGATATTATTCATTATTGTGTAATTAGAGATCCTCTTTGGACTGATGAATCAATCATCAATGAATCTTCATTCTTAATTAGTATCAGCTCTTGTTGATTCACTGATTCCAACAATTTATAAAGCCCGGAGCTGCGGCAGCTGAGAATAAATGAATGAATCAAGATTTTTTTTTTTTTTTTACAAATAGAATACATACAGAATATCAAAATTAGGGACAGGATTCTTAGGTTTTCACATTTTTCCCCCTTTCTCCTAAACATGATAATGATCGGACATTTATTCGCGTTTTGTTGTATAATTCATTTAAATTTGGAAGAACCTAAAAAAACCTATTCAGGATGGTATGACCTAAATTACGATGAAATGACCAAGATATACCTAATCTTTCAAATGCAAAATGCAATTCAATGAACTCTGGTCTGGAAGTTCAGGGAAATTTTACTAGGAATGTCACTTCCTCCAGAACCCATTTTAACACGCTGGAGAACCTGGACAGACGTTGGGGCTGTGTGCAGCGCTTTACTAAGCCGAGCACTTGGCTGCCATTTCTAGCGTTCCATGGTCCTCTAGAGCAATAAGACTCGTGGTGCACTTGCATTCCTAAGAGTATATTTCTCAGTTTTCCAAATCGCTTTTTCCACTTTTAAGACAGTTTTCAGAGACAACAAAAGAAGAATTTCACCATCGACACCCTAGGCACCTATATGGTAGTTTACTGTAACAAGAGGTTTACCTATTTTAGTTTCATATTTTCCCTTCTCAATATACTATTCTATAAAATAATGTTATTTGTTGTTTATTTTTATGCCACCATATATATACATATTAATTTATCAATGATAAATTATTCAAAATTATTACTGATAAATTATAATAGGTTGAACTTATTACAAATAGCCTATGACTCTCCCCATGTCAAGACCTACTTGTGTGCCACGTTTGGTCAAAATCGGTCAAACGGTGTGGATTTGTATAAGGAACAAACATACAGACAAGCAGCTGGTAGGAGTTTTTGACCTAGCCTATGAAACTTCCCGTATCACGACCTACCTGTGTGTCAAGTTTTGTCAAAATCGAACGAAGGGTGTGCATTTGTATAAAGAACAAACATACACACAGCTGGTAGACGTTTTTGACTTAGCCTACGAGACTTTCCGTATCACGACCTACCTGTGTGTCATGTTTGGTCATAATCGGACGAAGGGTGTGCATTTGTATAAGGAACAAATATACGGACACACAGCTGGTAGACGTTTTTGACTTAGCCTACGAGACTTTCCATATCAAAACCCACCAGTATTCCAAGTTTAGTCAAAGGGTGTGGATTTGTATAAGGAACAAACAGAAAAACGGACAAATAGACAAACAGACAGGCATGTGATTTATATATATATATATATATATATATATATATATATATATATATATATATTTGGAAAAAGGCATTACAATTGGCATTAAGGCAAAAAAATTTCCCACAAAAACGGTTCTCAAGTAGTTTTCGATGGGACGTTCCCAATGGAGAAATGAGTGGTTAAAACTTCAAAAGAGTAAGTTTCGTTCATTTGAACAAATTTTCTCTGCGTGTCGTCCTATTGTCTGATAACCAGACGTTCGTAAAATAATCAACAAACCGTGCGGTATGTTTTTTTATTTTTCTTCTTCTCTAAGGAGATTTAGATCTTCTTGTAGAAATAACTACATACGTGAATAATCAACTGAGTTTCTATCCGGTGTAACCTTTTGACAAAACTTTGTTACAATCCCACAAGCCAAAACTTTAAGAACATCAAGGGACATGGGAGCTCAGTGTTTCTACGAGAGGGTTAACAGAGCTTCGTGTTTCTACGAGAGGGTTAACAGAGCTCTACCAAAGCGTAGGTGGTATTTGGACAAAAGTTTCTACCGGACAATGGCCAGCCGTAGATTAGCAGAGCATCCGAGCTGTAGACCTTTTGAAAAGATTCGCTCCGCTGTTATCATCCGCCTCTACCGATAAGAGAAGTAGGGGATTCTAGCAGAACAATGCCAGAAGCTGGATTACATTTCTACACAATTCCAAGGGTGTTTTCTCTTCTACATGACAATTACCGCGTGAAAGATGTAACTCAGAAATCTAGATTAATACCAGTCCAGGGGTCTCCCGTGGTCTAATGGCTAGCGCCTTCGATTCATAAGCGGGAGATGGTGTGTTCGATTCCCACCTCCGGCAGGAATTTTCTCATCTCAGGGCTCGCTGGGAAAATTCCTCGCTGCACCCTGGATGTCGGCGCTAATGACCTAGATGTAGATGCGCCGTAAAAAAAAAAAAAAAAAAAAAAAAAAAAAAAAAAAAAAAAAAAAAAAATAATCAATATAATAACAGAATTTCCAATCGCAAAATTGTCGACCGATTTATTTATTTATATTATTTTTCTATTTGTTTTCATTTACTTTAATTTTCTTTTTTATTTTATGTATTTTTTTGCGATTGGAAATTCTGTTATTTTTTTTTTTTTTTTTTAATTTTTTTTTTTTTTTTTTTTTTTTTTTTTTTTTTTTTTTTTTTTTTACGGCGCATCTACATCTAGGTCATTAGCGCCGACATCCAGGGTGTAGCAAGGAATTTTACCAGCGAGCCGTGGGATGATAAAATTCCTGCCGGAGGTTGGGAATCGAACCCACCATCTCCCGCTTATGAATCCAAGGCGCTAGCCATTAGACCACGGGAGACCCCATTGATTATTATTATTAGAATTATAGTATAGTTGATTTTTTTATCAACTATTATCTCAAGATTATTTCGGCTTAAATTTAATTTTCTGATGAACAATAATTGTTCATCAGAAATAATTAATTAATAATAATCAATTATTGATTTATAAATAATTACTTTATTATTTTTCTTATCAACATCTTTTTTAATTTTTGATGTTGAGCTGATCACACTTTCCGTGGAGCTCTTCAAGTAAATAAATAACAAAGTATATATATACATATATATACTTTCATCTTTGAATATCAGTGTGTAAGAAGTGGACCTTCAGTCAGACCGAGTTTTATTTATATATACATATATATATATATATATATATGTATATATATATATATATATATATGTATATATATATATATATATATATATATTTGTTACCGGGAAAGTGTACAAGCCAGGCATTCTATATAATGCCTAAGCAGTTTAGGCAAAGTATAGAAAGTATTAGTTTTTACTACATGTTACACACATTGCCTAGGCATTGTATAAAATGCCTAGGTATTCTATAGAATGCCTGTTCCTTATTTGGCATTGTATAAAATTAAAACGGTTTTGAGTTTACTCTATACACTTTAACCTAGGTAATTTGAATAACTTTAAAAATTGGTTAAAAACAAGCTATTTTCGTACTGTAAACAATTTTTCATGATGATTAGATAGTTAGCCGTAGAGGTGATAAGTAAAGATGGAATGGTTGGGATTCGGCTAAATAAACCTCAATATGATTTTTGTTTAAAAAATCTATATTTTGAAGATATAGATATTTTTTTTTTCACAAAATATAGATTTTTTTAACAAAAATCATATTGAGGTTTTCTTTAGCCCAATCCCAACCATTCCATCTTTACTTGTAAACAATTTATTTAAAACAATATATTAAGTGAGATTGTTATTTACATATTTAGAGCTACTTGTTGGAGCAGGGCTGAGTATTGTCACACTTAGAATTCCATTTTCTTTGCTCTTTTACACATTTACCTTTACATGAAGGCACCCGCCGTCCGCCGGTAGTTACTCCTGCAAGCTACAAATCCTGTCTTTCATACTTTGCCTAAAGCACAGTAGGCATTCTATATAATGCCTAGGGAAAGTATGAAATAAGCTTTATTTCATACATTGCCGGCTGGATTTAGGCATTCTATAGAATGCCGGATTTTATACTTTGCCGGTAACATATACGTATAAACATTCTCTATGAAGAGTTTAAGACATTATTAACATAATCATTCGTCAGTGCAACCTCAATGGATACACTCATTTGTAAAATACTACTATGAATTAACAATGTGATTTAAAATGTTATTCAAATAATACAAAATTTTTGCATTTAGAGGGTCACTAAAAATGTTTTTCGGATTATGGGAATCAGGTAAACCACAACTTCTAATAAAGCGATTTTGCCGGTTAACAAACTCGTCCTATCGTCTGATACGGGAATGGTATATGCCGAAAATCGGGGGGTTATTTTTGGTGTTTGAAATATAGGATACACGGAAGATTTTGTGACTTTAATAATAAATTCTTTCATTAACGCCACCTTAAAAGCTACATTTTTGTGAAAAGCAGATGAGAACGTTCATAAAGATAAAAATGATTTTGTGTTTCTCCTTGAAGTGTTGAATACTTCACCATTTCTTGCAACTCACAAGGCATCGTTCAGACCTCATTCATCAATTCCATATTTAGAAAATCCAATAAGACAAAGCTGTCAGGTAATTATGGGTTGTGTAATATTTTCTCGTATTTCCAGATGGCCTTCCTATCTATTTTTATGTTGTTGTTTTTTTTTACATAAAAATGTAAGTCCCGCTTACGTAAAATCCCACTTCTAATGTATCATTAACCGTTGAGATACGGCATGTAGAGATTCAGAGATTCATGGGGTTCGGTGAAAAAGTTAATAAAAACTACATTTTATAGCGGTTCCTCTTCCCTCCCTCCCCAGGGAGCAAGCCCGCTTATGAGGTTGACCTCATGGCGCAATCCGGGGCTTACATGCTTGCAGGTGCTAGTTTTACAGGTTCCTTTACGTATTACGAGAAACGAAAATTTACGAGAAAAAATAATACTACTTTTTCAAACTAATTTTCAGTTCGGGGATTCAGAAACGATTGATTTAATTTAAACTTGTTCAGACTTCTTTCACATTCATCTAATCCAAGATATTTAAATTTTTGGTTGTGTTTTGTGGCAAGGAAGTATTAGGCGGAAAAAAGTGCTTAAAACTTCGAAATTGGTAGGTTTTTTTTATTTTTTTTTTAACGGCGCATCGACAAACCTGGGCCATTAGCGCCGTAGTAGTTTTGTTCTTTTCAACGGGATTTTGTCTATCTTTACGTGAGTTCTTAATTAGTTTTAATTTTTTTTTTAAACGGCGCATCAACTATTTGGCTATTAGCGCCGTTAATTAGTTGTTGTTTCTATTAATAGCATATAATAGGAAAATTATATTTTAGTAAAATAAGGTAAGAAAATCAGAAACATAATAACATGAGTGTTTTACTAGGGCGAACGTTGAAAATGTGTGGCGCCTTAAATCTTCCTTCTCTTTGAGATATAATTTTATATTTTTCGCTAAAGATCAAAACCTACCAATAACTGCTGTTCCTTTAATAATAGCTCTAGGGATATTAACGGAACCACACTATGATGATGTAGTTCCTGCGAGTCGGACTATATATATATATATTCCAGCGTTTCGGCTTAAGTTTTAAAGTCTTCAACAGGGTTATGGGGAGGGGACGATCTGATTTATCTGGAAGTCGCAACATTTCTGAGAGTTTGAAGCCATTATCGGGGCTTTTAGGAGGGGAAAAACTAATCCAAGGTACAAAAATTATGGTTACATTTGGAGTTAAGGAATTATTCGAAAAAAAAGTATTTTAATGATAGTTATAAAAAGTTTTGGGATTTTCCGTATATTTTTTTTAAATATCTCAAAAACGGTTACAAAATCGTAGTAAGTGGAAGGCAAATTTTCGGAAGCTTACTAAATTGTCTACGAAAAAGGTTCTGATGCACTTTTGACGGGGCGGTGTCAATCGGAGAAATAAGTGCTCAAAACTTCGGAAGTGTTGCCGTTGCTCTTTTGAACGGGTTTTTGTCTGTTGACCTGACTTTTTATTTGGTTGTTTTTGTTTTAAATTGCAATTACCTGTTAAGCTAGTATTTTAGTAAAATGATACGAGAAAATGATAAACTTATTGGTAATAGTATTTTTCTAGAACAATCATTGAGAAGGCAAAGGGAGTCATTTCCGCTTAGGATGCTATCAGTTTTCTGCTGAGGCGCCTTAAATCTTCTTTCTCTTTGAGATTTTATTTAAAAATTTTCTGAATGATCAAAACCTACTAATAACTGCTTCTATTCCTTTACCAATGGCTCTAGGGATATGAACGGAAAAGAGCTAAACAGATGAAGAGTTGAATTTTTCTAATTTGTCAAACGATTCATAGACTTTTGGTCAGCGAACATATCGCGCTAGTATTTCTAAAGTGACACAACTCAAAAATCGGTTTTATTTGCATCGTCATAGTTATGACTGTGAAAGACATGGTTAGTATATCTTTATCAACCATCAAAACTGTACGTACCCTATCTTCAGAGCTTATGCTCCAGAGGGCAGTCTTGTGCCCAAATTATTATTATACAGAGAAATTTTTATTTTATGTACTGTAACTAACAAATATACATTTTCTCTCTACGTGATTAACCTATATATATATATATATATATATATATATATATATATAAACCTATAAACTTCCCTGCACAGGCAGTGAAACCTTGCAGGTTTTAGGTCACGCAATTTCTTGTCGACCTTTCTCTGTGTACCTGTTCAGGTTTTCTCGCGTATGATTGGGACTGTTTATGCGGTCCTTCGTCCAAGCATGATATAATTATGAACTTTGTAAAAATCCTTCTTGGTTGTAATCTATCTTACCGTTGCCTTGAGCGCTTTCTGTCTTCACATCCTTCTCACTGCTTCTGCTTATAGGAATAGCTAAAAATTTACATATTAAATTTTGTTTGTAATTTTAAATATTGATTCATATGAACATCACATGTTTAAGACGTATTTAAAGCACTCCATTCCTTAGACCGTGGGTTCGATTTTCGCCTGGGATTATGGATTTTCCTTCGAAAACAAAAATTTGATACAAATAGTCAGCCTTCAGGATGATTGAGTTGAAGAATAGTTGTGTTTCGGCTACGACCAATAGTCAGATTTTCGGGAAACAAAATCTATATTTTGAACGTTTAGTCATATTCATTTGCAGCTTCCTTCACTATTGAATGCCTGGGGGACCACATTTCGAAGCTCGCACTAAAGATTTTGGCTTCTGATGGCGTCGTTTAGGGGTCGGACTCAGGGTCCCTACCAAGCGTTTAATGGATTCCTGCAAAAGGTAAATTTAAGCAGCTGGAGCATAGTATCGTCCACACTAACTCTCTAATGTGCCGTATGGGCAAGGATAAGATATCTCTACAGTATCTGTCCCTGTGGGTTTATTTTTTGTTTATTTGAAATATTTTTGGCAAAAAAACCTGGCCGTCAGCACCCTACCATGTAAACATGTCACTGTAATACGCATCCATCTTGGATTAGGGTGTGCTTTTCTTAATTAGCATTAATTTCAGTACTTGTTTTTATTTTATTTCATTTGCTTTTAATTTTACACCTATATATTTATATATATATATATATATATATATATATATATATATATATAAATCAGTCCCGTAACAGGCCACGAGGGCCCTGAGGGGCAGATACTATGGCGGTATCTGATTCATGACCATACGGCACACTAGGGAGATAGTGTGGTCAGTACTATGCTCCGACCGCCTGATTTTCCCCTTGGCTCCTTCGACTGCTAGAATCATTAGCACCCAAGGTACCCATTATTAAATTAATTAAAGGCTGGGTCGGCCTAGGGACGGTCAGGGAGGCCGAATTCAACACATGAACGAAGACACTAGAAGGAAAAAATCTTTAGTGCTTGCTCGGGATTTGAACTCAGGCCTCCAGCTTATTAGTCCAGTGCTCAACCACTGAGCTAACCTCGCCCCCACTGATTGTATTATCATCATTATTATTTTGTAATATTTTTTGATGGAATACATATTAATTGTCCATATTTCAGAACGATATCCTGATCGAGTTCATCGGCCTGGTGGCCTACCCTTTAAGGACATTTACCAGCTTATTAGTCCAGTGCTCTACCACTGAGCTAACCTCGCCCTATATATATATATATATATATATATATATATATATATATATATATATATATATATATATATAGGTGTAAAATTAAAAGCAAATGAAAAAAATAAAAACATATATATATATATATATATATATATATATTGGGAGGCGTATGTTCTCCGTGCCCAAGGGCGTGGGTTCGATTCCCACTTGGACTGACGAAAAAAGTAAATGCATCGGCTCTATCCTGGCTAGAAAAGCGTGGTAACCTATAGATAACCCGTCCTAAAATTCGTAGTCAATGATAAATGGACGTTAAAATTTAAATAATAATAAATATATATTTTTGGTTATTTTATTATTTTTTTTAAATCCTCGGTTCTGGAAATAATGAAGAACCATATTGACTTTCTGCCGACTTAAATATAGTTATTGATATTTTAGTTCATGTTTTACGCTCGGATGCGTTACCAATTACGCTACCGCGCTTCATATCACAGCATGGTAAGTTAATCCATCGAAGGTTCGTTACTTTGTGAGTCGTTCCCAGAGTGCCGAGTTAATTCGTCTACACAAAAATACATTTGAATAATAACTTAATTATTCTATTTCTATCCCCTAAAAAAAAAAAAAAAAAAAAAAAAATAAATAAATCAGTCCCGTAACAGGCCACAAGGGCCCAGAGGGGTAGATACTGTAGAGTTTATCTGATTCTTGACCGTACGGCACACTAGGGAGATAGTGTGTTCAACACTATGCTCCCCTTGGCTGCTTCGACTGCTAGAGTCATTAGCACCCAAGGTACCCATTATTAATTAAAGGCTGGGTGAGCCTAGGGACGATCCGGGACCCCAAATCCAACCCTCGAACGGCAGCACTAGAAGAAAAAATCTTTAGTGCGCGCTCGGGTTTTGAACCTGGTCCTCCAGTTCATTAGTCGAGTGCTCTACCACTGAGCTAACCTCGCCTCTTCTATCCCCTAATCCTTCCATAAAAGGAGCTCTTCCAACAAACATAATGAATGGTGTTTATTAAAATATCTAGTGACCATTTCCCAGGATTATAAAAGAGATTTGCATTATTTACAAGCAAACTCGCAATTTTATTTAAAACTCTTCCTGGTTTGTGTAAGTAGTCAACCTTTTGAAAGCAAATTGACCTGTAGAATATTAAAACGTAAGTAACGTCCTTCTGCTACTTCAAGGAAAACCTGTGAACATTCAGCACACTCAATATGCAAAGCAAAAAATAAAAATCACTAACAAACATTTTGCAATTAGATCGCAATCGATTTAATTACTTTTGCATTACTTTGATTTTCATAAAATTAGAAAAATAAGGTATGTCAGTCTCGTATGATTCTTTCCATGTACCCCTAGAATTTAAATTTTGTTGGATATATATGGCATAGGTCAAAAATGGTAGTAATTTTTCTTTTGTACCACTTTATTATATTTTTCCCTACATGTTTCGTGGCCTTAATGCCACCTCCTCAGGTGCCATTACCTCCTGGCATGTGGTCAGCTCGCCACCCATATTAAGACTACGTCACATGTGGGGTAAAATACAATTAAGTGGTACAAAAGAAAAATGAAGTCCTATTTTTGGTCTACGCCATATATATATCCAAAAACGCACATATTTTAATGACATGTTGTAGAAAAATATGTGCGAGTATAAATGATTGGTCAGAAAAACGTGGAATAAAGTAGAATTTAAATAATATACAGGGTGCTTCAAAAAAATGTATACACACTTTAAACTATCGTAGTTTTCCCACTCTACAAGGCTAATGTTATATATCTTCGCCAGGTGGATGCATAATCGTCCCTCTATGTTATATTGTCAGTTGGAAGTTGTAATATCAACATGGCGGACGTACGTTTGAGTTTTGAAGAACGTAAGCAGGTTACTAATTCAAACTTAATGGAACTGTCAATAGGCACAATTGTGTTTACTGGGGTGAAGAAAATCCTCACATTACAATTGAAAAAGCTGTAAATTTGCCTGGTGTAAATGTGTGGTGCGGTTTGTCTTCAAGGGGACTCATTGGACCTTTTCGATTTGAAGGCACTGTAACTGGTATTAATTACCTAACAATGCTTGCTGATTCCATATTTCCTGCCATTCGTGCATTATACGGTAATGATATGTTTTATTTTCAACAAGATGGTGCCCCGCCGCACTATCACAGGGACGTACGAGCTTACCTGGATCAAAATTTGCCGGGCCAGTGGATAGGACGCAGGGGGCCAATCGAGTTTCCAGCACGCTCCCCAGACCTTACACCACTGGATTTCTTCTTATGGGGCACAGTAAAAAAATGAGGGAGTAAAACCACGTAACCTAGACATTCTTTGGAATGAGATTCAAGCCGTGTGTAGAGAAATCTCATTGGACGTTTTGATACGATGTACAGAATCAGTGGTGACTCGTACTCAGAATTGTATTGATGCTGCAGGTCACCAATTTGAACAGTATTAACATTTGTTATTTATGTTTCATTTACATTGGACTTTCAGCTTTCTAATTTCCTGAAATTTAACTTTGTAGAACGGTAAATAAATTTTCTATGGAAGTTCAAAGTGTGTATACATTTTTTGAAGCACCCTGTATATAGGCTTGATCGGCGGTTTTGAAGAAAAATTACGAGTTTTTTTTTTTTTTTTTAGAAAAACAAAAATATATTAGAAACCAAACAAGTATTAAAATCTACTAACGCAAATCTGTAACTGTTCGGGTTGAAAGTGTTCTGGGATCGACGTTATATACAAAAACGTTTATATTTTATTTTTATTTTGAAACCTAGTTTTTGCAAGTACCTTATAAGATTGAATTTCAAAACGTCAGGTTACTTTTTCGCTTACAAATTTTTAATCTCTTCCAGACTGGGAAAAATCATTATTTTTCTGTTTTCTATGATATTCACTACATTAGAGTTTCTTGGGGTGCTGATTTTAAATCTGCTATTATTTTTGGTGTAAAAAAATGTATAATACTAGTTTACATGGAAACGTAAGCATATTTTTGAATTTATTTGACGAAATATAAATTATTGTTTAACGATTATATTTTTCCTTTAATCTGCTCTATAAAACAAATGAATTGGTGAAAAAATCATGTCGATATCATTTTCTAAAAAATAAAGCCCTTTTAACCTATTTTATTTTATTTCTCGGCTCCTAAGGCGCATTGGACGGAACGCTCGGACACGTGTCGACTATTTTTCGATGTAGAATCACCAGGAAAAAAATGGTCAAGATCGGTGACCCCATCGCTGTATACTCCCCTCGTGAGCCGAGGAGGTACTGTCGACGATAATGAGTGAATAGCCAATTTAGCTCCTGGTAGAAATTTGATATGTGGGAGTCTGAGGATCCCGAGGATAAAACGAATGAAACATTTCATGAGGTGTTTGAGTTCGAGATGGCCAGATAGTCCACCGTACACCAAACAACCATAGTCAAACTGGGGGAATAATAGGGAGGTTACAAGTAGTTGACAGGTCTTTGTTGGTAGGAGATGGTGGGAGAGGTTGAGCTGTCTCAGAATAAATATGGATCGACGGGAAATATGATTCTTCTAGGAAAGGTTTTGATCAAATATGATTTCAAGATTTTTAACTGATTTACAACATTTTATAGGGATGCTGTTGAGATAAAGGGCCGGAAAAGGGGAGGAGGAACTTATGAGAGATTTTTCACTAAAGATTAAGTCAAAACAATAACTATTTCTGTTCTAACCTTTCTAAATGATACTAGAGATACAAACGGAATCGCGCTGAGATGACGCAGTTCCTGCTTGTCGGACTCTTAATATTTGATGCCTATTTTAATAAATAAATCCGTTTACAAACCTCTCCCGTTTTTTGTAGCAACACTCTTTTTTTAGCTAATTTGAATGGGCTATTAATAAACATGAAAAAATATAATAAATAACAATAATTTTTTTTATTATCTCCTATTATAAAACCCATATCCCCCACTAAATGAACATGCTTACCTCCTGTAGCAGTGAGTATTGAATAGTTGGCCAGCCTGTATAAAAAGCTCAGTAGCTAGGCAAGACAAACAATCAGCTGATTAGTGACATCTGTCAATGTCGCCTCAATCATACCCAGCATGCTGTGAATAACAGCTCAGCTTTATATATCAAATGTTATTCCTGACAGCTAACTTCATGATTGATACAAACCCACTTGACCATGGTTTAATTGTTCCTTTTGCAAGTTGCTCATGATAAATTCTTTGAACATTTCCAAGCTCAGAACAGCTCAAAAAGATAAAGCAGGCCACAAAAAGTCCAACTCACCGAAACTGCGTCATCTTAGCGCTTTTCCGTTCTTATCCCTCGTCTTATTTGGAGAGCTTAGAATAGAAACAGTTAATGTTCCGTATTAATCTTTTGTGTAAAATGTAAATACGTGTAAAAATGTAAAATAAAATGCTATAGTGCCAAACCAGGAAACACTAAAGTGATTTTTTCGTTTTTCATAAAAAAAAATCTGAGAGGTAGAAATAGGCCTCAGGATAACGGGAAAAATACGGAAAAAAATTCATCGAGTTTTCTTTTCAAGGAATTTATGAAAAACTGGAAGATGCCTGTAGGCATCATTGTGCGTAAGGGGAGGAATGTTTTTGTGGATGAACATGTATAAGAATTTACATTTAGTTAAAGTTAAAAAGAACTCTCTTCTCTTTTTATCAAAATCACAAATGGTAATCCTTGAAACATGATTTTCCTTTAGTTAAACACAAAATACAGTTCACATTTATCACAGTAACCACAAGTTTGGTTCTTGGAGTTTTCCATCCTGCATTTCATCTTCTGAGATACATCAGGCAGTACATCCTCAATCAAATCATTCAAATATGAGAAAAGGCCATTCAAATCGTCGCCATTTACCTCTAAAACATTGGCTGAAAATACGCCGAGGTTCAGAAAGAACATTGTCGTCGACATCTTCATCATCCTCACTATCATCTGGTGCTGTGATTATATGAAAAATTTGTTTCTCCTTTCATCGATCTAATAATGGGATCTATCGCTCGGACCTCAGTACCAGATGCACGATGGTGCCCACAGGAAACAAATGAACAACCACAAAAATTGGCACAAAAAAAATATTTTTTTAATTTAATTTATTATGAGTTTCGCGACGGAGGCGACTGACTCATAAGAACAGCAGAATCAAAGTCCGTTAAAGTAGTATTCAGGTCGTAATATTAAAAAGGATTACACTTAAATAAAACACTAGAAAAAACATTTTTTTTGAAAAACACAAAAACATGAAGCAACATACTTTATACAATAAAGGCAGAGAAAAAAAAAATTAGAAGAATACATATAATTATATTTTCGAATAATAGGTTAGTGTTTTGAGATGTGTCAGAAGTATTTCGGTGTATTGGCTTCCCTCTGTTAGTAAGTCATGTAAGTGTGGAATTGTCAAGTTGCTGAGTTGTCTACAGTCGGTCAGTGTATGTTTAACAGTTAGAGTTCTGTTACACTGTCTGCAAGTCGGACTTTCTCTTCTGTTTAGTAAGTACGAATGGGTAAGTCGGGTGTGACCTGTCCGAAGCCTGGATAGGATGACTTCCTCTCTTCAGGAGAATTTTTTTTTTATCCAGGCTTTGGTTGTGTTTTTGATTTCCCTTAACTTGGAACTACTTCTCAACCAATCTCTTTCCCAATCGTACAGTAATTTAGTTCGTAATGTTTTGGTTTGTTAGTATGATGAAGTCACAGTGTTTACAAAAAAATAAAACTTCAATAAAACAAACTTTCACTTCGTAAAATACACCCCTAGTACTAAGGAGTGCGACTTTTTTTTAGGTCGGAATGGTCGTTCTTAATAGTATTATGGCGTTGCGAAACGGGTCCCCTCGGGTTCAGAAAGGAGACTCCTGGTTTTGTCAACATTAACTTGTTTATTCCTTCTTGGGAACAAAGTACAATGTTCCAAAATCTTTTGACACTTGTTGATGCTAAAAGGAAAGGAAATATAATTTGAAAAAACTCGACATAGTGCTCTGGGAGCAGAGATGGGCATAATTTTATTTATAAATAAAAATACGAATATATTCGTTCTTCATATATTTGTGAATACTAATATAAATAAATTCGTATTCATAAGTGTGAATATGCATTTATTTTTATTCACATATATTAAATATAAAAATACAAATAAAATTTTATTCGCAAATATTTCTGCGAATCAAAATAAATTCACAGAAAAAATTGTAAATAATCACAAAAAATGTGAATATTTACAAACAATCAAGTGATTACAAAAAAATCACATTTAAATATACGAATACAAATTTATTCACATTATAATTTGTAAATAAAAATTTATTCACAAAAAAATTCGCAAATAAATTATGAATTTATTTTTATTAAGATGATATTACGAAAGTTATTGAAGATTTTTTTTTTTTTTTTTTTTTTTTTTTTTTTTTTTTTTTTTTTTTTTTTTTTTTAGGTCCAGGTTATTAGTCCCTAGATTTTTTGTTAACCCCGAGTCCGCCGCGGGACCACTAGCCATACTACAGGGACACAGTTTGTCATCTGTACCTCCATTTAAAAAAAAATCACCTTCAATAACTTTCGTAATATACGAATAAATTCATAATTTATTTGCGAATTTTATTGTGAATAAATTTTTATTCACAAATTATAATGTGAGTAAATTTTATTCGTATATTTTAATGTGATTTTTTTTTTGTAATCACTTGATTTTTTGTAAATATTCACATTTTTTGTGATTATTTACAATTTTTCCTGTGAATTTATTTGTATTCGCAGAAAAATTTGCGAATAAAATTTTATTTGTATTTTTTTATTTAATATATGTGAATAAAAATAAATTCGTATTCACACTTACGAATACGAATTTATTTATATTCGTATTCACAAATATATGAAGTACGAATTTATTTATATTCGTATTTACAAATATATGAAGTACGAATAAATTCGTATTTTTATTTATAAATAAAATTATGCCCATCTCTGTCTGGGAGTGTAAAATATTATATAATGCCTGCAGGCATCACGATGCAACAAAGGGTTTACGGGTCATACTACCTTGTAACTTTTTTTTTTTTTGCCTTTTTCTTTTTTACGAGCTTTAATGCTTCCTTAACTAATCAAAAATGATAGTCAAGAGTGTTTATGTACCGTAAGAGTTTTTAAATCTGCGAAAAATTCGATTTTTAACTAAGCTCCCAATACATTTAAAAATTAAAAAAAAAATAAATAAAAAAAATACATTCCTCACGTTCAAATGCTTACAAAATGTTAACCACGAAAAATTTGAACGCAATAACTTAATTGTTTCAATTTCATTCGCTGGACTTTCAACCAAAAAAAAAAAAAAAAAAAAAAAAACAAAAAAAAAAAAAAAACTACTACTTCTGCTTTAACTCCCTGAACGGGCAATGATCACCTTGCAGTTTTTTTTGCCATTAAACCCGGGCAAACAGCATACAAACTTGGAACTTTTAAATTTGGAATCACATAAACAAAAAACTGAGATTAAGTACCTAGATAAAATATGTTTTAATTTAATAAACAAGACAACATAATATTAATTATTTTATTTCATGTCTAGACGTGGCCCTACCTGCGCAAGGTTCTCGGAGATGTAGGCTGTAACCATATTTTATTTTATTTTAGTTTAAGAGCTCCTGAAGAGGAGTCATAGGAGTGCGAACCATGTTGAGCGTAAAAACGGAGTAGTGTAGAACGTGAGTGTTTTTATTTTTTTTTAAATTGGACCTTCTGCCACATATGAACATACACAGAAATTGTTTTTGTACACAGTTTTATTAGAATCGTTTTTTTAGCCATCTGAAGAGCTAAGAGGCCAATATATTTGTATTTTAATGTTAACCTTAACAAAATTAAAAAAAAAAAATAAATAAAAAATAAGTTTTTCTAATCTCCTTATTAAGATCAACATACTGTGCACTGCCGTAGTAATTGTTATCAATAATTTGTTTTTATTATTTTGTAGTGGAATTAATTTACTTTTTATTTTGATAGTTACCACAATGTGCACGTATGTAAGTTATTTTCATGTAATCTTCAAAAGTTTATTTTTGTACATGGTTATCATGAAATTGAAGAAGAAAATCGCCTGGTTGCCAACCTCCTAAAATAAAATAATAAAATGTTAACGTCCACTTATACATAACTCAGATTTTTGGGGTTGTTTAGGTTACCACCCTTATATAGTCCAGAGTGGACTGATGCCTTATTTTTTCCGAAATAAAATGCATTTTCCCCCCATGGGAATCGAACCAACGACCTTAGTTATGGTATACAGTAGGTAGGATCGATAAAGGGTAGGATAAATTTGTTAAAACGTGTGGAACCATCGAATATCGCAATTATCTACTAAGATATTTCGTTGAGCCCCTACGCCTGTAGTTGATCGTCCTTAGAATGACGGAAGAGCGTTCCTCCCTTAGCGAGGTCAGGAACAACCAGAACATTGACAGTTAGGAATAAATAATTCATTGTCAGCTGTTCGGCTATGATCGTCCAGTTCCTCGCGATATTGATCGCCCGGTAATTCGAATCGCGATGTATTATAATCGAATCCAGCGCGAATATCGTGCTATCTGATGGGGCTAACTGAAAACAAGAGCTAACTATGACTATGACATCTAATCGAATCACAATCATAATCACGTTCAATCATTAATCATTAGTCTAGGAATGTAGTTTCATTGAGAAAAGGTCACATGAATAAAATCACTGTAGTTGTTTTAAATTTCATTCAGCGCGGTTCCTCCCTCCCTCCATACTGAACAAACCCGCTTATGAGGCGTACCTCATAACGTAATCCGGAATTCTCGACTAGAAATTTTAAGTTTTAGAGCCCAGTTTTATTGAAGGGCTCTTGAATTCTCTTTAGCAGGGGGAACCCTCAAACATATTATTCAGGGTGTAATTTGTCTATTGGTGGCATTATAATTACTATATTTAATTATTCCGTTTGATTTTATTCATTTTGTTATTGCATCATACCGATATATATTCTCTCTCTTTTATTTAATTATTTTATTTTTTTTACTTTTTTTTAGTAATTATTATTTTTATTTTTTTATTTCATTTTATTTAATAATTTTTTGTTCCTATCTATATGGTAATTACTTAAGTTATTTGTATTTTATTAATTTCCTTATATTTTATATTATTTTGTAACATTGGACAACAGGATTTTAATCTGTCTATAAATTAACTGCAATTAAAAATAATACTATGAAATAGATACATGATGTGTGGTGAGTGGTTTTGGCTGGGCGATGATAGGTCAGTGAGTGTTTGGTATTTGACAAATATATAGTGTATATATATATATATACATATATATATACATATAGTCTTTAGTGGACTGTAGTTGGATTGTTTCATAAGTTCATCATCTACTGGAATGCGTTTCCCTATATTCCTCCCATAGACCAAACAATGCATTAAGATCCCCCCGCCGGAAAAGACAAGCAGTAGCCCCGTCTAGAGAAGTGATCCGTTGAAAGAGGCCGCTATCTCCTTGCAATTTGTTACTGCTTCAGCAGTCGTGAGTAACATTGAATAGTGCCTGTATGGAAATCACAGATCCAACCGATACTCCGGCTCTTCTTATTGGCTTTCTTAGTCTTGACTCTATCTCAATCTGGTCTCCCTTTGGGAATATTTATCGTTATTTTTTTTATTTTTGCTTGCTTTATCATTTATTTATGTAAATTTTTGACATTAGTTTTATTTGCGGCACCCGAGTGGGAAGCTTTATGATTTGTATTTCTTTTATTGGATGCAATCCCCCGAGGCTGCTTTCTTGTATTGCTTGCATTAATTTTTTTTCAGTATTTATTGCTGCAGAAATTGCAATGACATCAATATGCAAGATACACTTATTGGAGAAAAACCCTTATCAATTCTATCAACTAACAACCAAAAAGAACATCTGTTAAAATGTATTACATATGTAAACGAAAATGTAGTACAATTTCATACTTACAATAATCTCACAGCGTCACAGACCGATGTCGGCTTTCCATTTTATTACAATCTTCAATTTTATTACAACACTTTTTTATTTTATTTTATTTAAACTTATTTTTGTTTGTTTTAATTGACGACAATAAACAAATCTAATGAGTTTACACACTCACTTTGATGATTTTTGGAGTGGCATCGCTTAGTGCAGCGCCTTTATCAACTGAGTAAGAAAAATATGCTATTTGCCAAAGATGCGGAGCCTCTGAAACAATAAATAAAAATAATAATAAAGTGTATTTATAAAGATTAATAACACAGCCACAAATAAAAAAAAAAAAAAAAAAAATGCTGGCCCAAAGAGCAGACCATATTTTTCATATGTTTTTGGGTAGTTAAATCCGATCCGGTGTCAGAAACATCAGAATTAGTAAGCACATCTTGGTTTAAGCCTAACCCCCCAAAACTCATAATTTAGCATATTTTATTGTAAAATCTCGTTATTCAAGTCGTTAACCAAAATAATCGACTATTTCCTTTATACTGCTTATCAGTGATAAAAAATACACGTTGTTTGAGGCTTCAATAAACTCGTTTGGTCCATTTGGAGCGAAGTAACAATTCTTTGACTATTTGACTTTTCTCAAATTTATGCGTTTTTGCTTTTGTTTGAGAAAATAGTAGGTTTTCTAATGCAACACTATGTCCTATGTGCTATAGTCAATGTTCCTTATTATTTTACAAATCGCACCCTCCATAATGACCTAAATATACCTTTTGTCCAAGATATAATCCCTACCCACTTCTCATCTTTCCGTAGTAAATTAATCAATCATCCTAATCCTATAGCCCAATCCTTATCCAGCACCAATCATCCTTCCTCTCCACCAAGACATCTTAATAGGAAGTGGCTCCGGGATCCACTCAGACAGTGAAGTGTCGTGGAGTAATAATAATAATAATTCAACGGCCATAGCCACGTTGAATGCACTGGTTCCCGTAGATCACCGAAGTTAAGCAACGTCGTGCGTGGTCAGTAACTGAATGGGTGACCGACCACGTGCTGTTGGCATTATATAAAAGGGCGGCAACCTGTAGACAGCCCGGCGTTAATAGCCCTAATGTTGATACGCCGTTAAACACACAAAGAAACAATAATAATAATTGAGAGTGCCACGTTGAATGCACCGGTTCCCGTAGATCACCGAAGTTAAGCAACGTCGTGCGTGGTCGGTAACTGAATGGGTGACCGAGCACGTGCTGTTGGCATTATAGAAAAGGGCGGCAACCTGTAGACAGCCCGGCGTTAATAGCCCTAATGTTGATACGCCGTTAAACACACAAAGAAACAATAATAATAATTGAGAGTGCCACGTTGAATGCACCGGTTCCCGTAGATCACGGAAGTTAAGCAACGTCGGGCGCGACCTGCAGGCTGTATCGATTTTTATTTTTTTTTTGTTTCCAATGTACCACAAAATTTTTTGATTTTTTAAAAAAATGTTTAGGTCTCCCGCACACGGCCTAAAGTTTAGAAAATTTACTAAAAAAGTCAATTTTTACAAAAATATTGAAGTAACCTAAAACACTTTTATTTTACGTTGCAAGTTAAAATTCCACTAACAATAAGCACGAAAAACGATAAAAAAAATATTTCAAAAATTTATCACATCATTTAGGTCTCCCGCACAAGGCCTAAAAGTCGTAAATTTCAGCACATTTATGAAATTTTGCAATACTTTGATATTTGTGTGGTTCATGGTTTAAACCTTAAATATAACTAAAAACTGGTTGGAATTGTTGTTATAAGTGAAATAATGAACACAATTTTAACACATGAAGTGTTAACTTGAAGCAAGGGGGTGAGGGAAAGCCAAACTGTTGCACCGCGGTGACGCGCCACCTATGAATCACTGTACAGACTTGTTAGTACTTGTATCCTGGCAAGCAGTAGTAGTTGTGTTTTGAGTGCGATAGTCCGGTTTCTAAGACTCAATTGAGTGATTGGGGTACAAGAACTCGAGTTGATGGTCGACCAACGTGGTTCTGGATTGATGTCAATTGCAGACAACAATTGTCATCAATCAGCGTGTGACAAAAACGAAACTACTAAACTTGAAAACCGTTTAGAAAGACAATCTTGGTCACAAGCTTTAATGCATGTAGTTGTGAAGAAAACAACAGTAGAGTCTACGGTCACAAGCTCGCGAAAACAAAGACAAGCGTTGTGACAGTTCTTGTTTTACTTCTACAGTTGAAACATATTTGTGTCTCGTGTAAACTACATTATTTTCAAAGTCGTCACCTTGATTTGACGTTTGAGACACGCAATCATCTGTACTATCACTAGAATCGATGTTATCAACAGATTTTAAGTTTTGGTCAGAATTTTTTTTTTACAGCTACCTTTAGTAAAGCATGTGAACCAAATTTATCTTTCTAATCGCTTTTTACGTTTTTTAGTTTCGCTTTTGCTACACTCTGCAATGTACATCAATCAAGGATCACGTTGGACGACCAAAAACTCGTGTTCTAGTGCCAGGACGTTTTTGTCAATAGAGCAAATGTAGTTGCTTGGGTCACATTTACCTTTCACATTTGTACATGCTGAGTACAAATATCAACCACTGCAATTTTAGTTTTGGGCGGAAAGCTAGTAACTGAATCTTTCTAGGATACTTCCTGTTAGACCCTGAACACAATATCATTTAGTCAAGTTGCTCGTGCAGACTTATGACCATGAATATTGTGTTTTTGATGCCACTAACAGGAATAGAAGCGCTTTTCCTTATCTCCCCAAGTTTTAAAGCAACTCTCAATGCAATTGCCTTCATTACAGGCAGATAAATTCCCTCTTGTTTTATTTCAACGCGTAACCATTCAAAATACTTCAATACATCCATCTTGAACATTAAAACCATTCACATCGATAGGTTGCCCGATAACCGGCATGTCGGTAGTTTGTCTAGATAAATCCGGTTATTTACTCATCTTGAACATAACGACTACCACTCAAGTGAGTCTTAGAAACAGGAGTATCGCTCTCAAAACACAACTGCTACTGCTTACCGGTACACAAGTACTAACAAGTCTGCGCTGTGATTCATAGGTGGCGCGTCACCGCGGTGCGACAGTCCGGCCTTCCCCCACCCCTTTGCTTCAAGTTGACGCTTGACGTGTTGAAATTGTCTTCATTATTTCATTTATAACAACAATTCCAACCAGGTTTTAGTTATATTTAAGGTTTAATCCATGAACCACACAAATATCAAAGTACTGCAAAATTTTCTGAAATTTACGACTTTTAGGCCTTGTGCGGGAGACCTAAATGATGTGATAAATTTTTGAAATATTTTTTTTTATCGTTTTTTGTGCTTATTGTTATTGGAATTTTAACTTGCAACGTAGAATAAAAGGGTTTTGGGTTACTTTAATATTTTCGTAAAAATTCACTTTTTTAGTAAATTTTCAAAACTTTAGGCCTTGTGCGGGAGACCTAAACATTTTTTATAAAATCAAAAATTTTTTGTTGTACTTTGTGGTGCCTAGTAGCAACTTTTTTCAACTTGGAATTCGGAAACAAAGTTAAAAATCGATACACCCTAGTTGGCATTATAGAAAAGCCCTAATGTTTATACGCCGTTAAACACACAGACACACACACACACACACACACACACAAAAAGAAATTATTGAGAGTGATATTAGTAGATATTTTCTCTTCTCATGATATGATAGGCCAAGTCTCATTCGCCTCCAATCCTCCCTGCGAGTCGCAGGGTGTGGTTGGATGGCGTAAGGTAACTCCAGGTCATCCTAGAATCCTTCCTAAGAACGAAGCTGATCTGTTGACAACTTGGGACACCTTAGGCGTTGGAAAGCTACCAGTATCAAATTGCATAATACAATTTACTTGTGGACTGTTATATTGTATTTACTTGTGGTAATATTTTATGTAAAACCAATAAAACCAGCCACCACATTCAAGAATAATCAAAATACACGATTTCCTCCCAACCTTTAAGAAATATGAGAAATGGATGCTTCCAGATTTAGAACATTCTTTCATTTTAAACAGGAGAAAATATAGGCCGTTCCTGGATGTCCTTTTCTTTTTAAGATCTTTGATCCTTAGACCGAATTAGAAACCTCTATTGGAGATTAAGTATCAGGTTTCTAGCGAATCGCCAGAATCGGACACGAGAGTGTTGTGAATTACCAGTCACGAAACGCATAAACATGGAAGAAAAAGGAAAAAAAACCTCGCTGGAATGGAACATTCCGTTTTGGAACTATCCCAAGCTAAGAAACCTTCGTCACTATTTCTCATCAATACCTCAGCTCCTGGCTTCCGTTCAAGGTGGTGTTTCTTTTTCTTTTATAACATGTGTTGATTAACTTAGGTACATTATGTCGTCTAAGGATGTCCCGGTTTGGCTTACAATAAATTATAAATTTTCTATTAAATTTGATATCTTTAACAATATCTTTCAGAAAATGTATATTTAAAATAATATCTATTAAAAGTGTTTTAAATACCACTTTACGTTAATAAAATACATTATTATTAGAATTTTTAGCTAGAAGGAAAGAATTCTTTGTGTATTGTATATGAAAATGAACCGTAATTAACATGCGGCATGGATGTAAAGATTTTTAAATTTCTTTATTTTATACCTAGATATATTAGTAATTGGCTAAATATATGACTGGATTTTATTATATTATCTATTATTTTACGAATAACTTTTAATTATGTTAACTATTAAATTCTTTTAATAATTTTACGTAAAATATTACATGATATGATTATACATACCAAATATAACATAAAATATGTAAAATTACAGAATATATCCCTGAAGAAAGACAATATGTCTAAAACGTTGCAGTAGTAATTCTACCCTTCTCTCTTATTTCGTTTTATTCCTTCTCTATGAATTATTTTAGGGCGTTTTCTTCCCTGACTGAGAATGAGAAAAATCCCTGCTGTCGATGGGATTCGAACCCACCATATCCCGCATGAGTAACCAAGCCGTTAGCCACTAGACCACGGAGAGACACGCCGATAAGAAATGTCCATATTTCAGACAATATTTGTTAAAATTTGTGTGTGTGTATATATATAAATTACTAAATAGAATTTAGTAAAAAAAAAATACTTTGTCTAATTTGAAAGGTCTAGTTCGTTATCCAGAAAAACACCGCCCACCGAAACATGATTTTTTTCGGCTGAAATTCGCCGGATAAAAATTTCTTTTTTTTGCCTTACTATGTACACTTTTTGAACATGTGGAGTCTAATTGAACCATTTCCATGGGCATATAACCATTGTCGAGGAAAATGGAGCAAACTAGATTTTTCTTCTTCGAAACCGGTTGGGAATCGCAGTAAATGTAAAAAATCTATTCAAAAGCGTATTAAACGAAATGTTTGATAGAGCGTTTTACTTTACTGTGACTTTTTTTATAAAATTCAAACAATTTTTTCTCTCGGCGCTAATGACCTAGATGAAGATGTGCCGAAAAAAAAAAATTGTTCTCTCGACGGATATGAAGCAGACAGAGCCAACTAGGGACTCTCCTATCTACCTAGTGTGCCGTCAAGAATCATCAACCTGCCTGATAGCCTGCTTCTAGACTGATATTGGATTATAATTAGAAACAAGAATGTAAAAGCTAAATATAATGATATTATTTTCTCCGCTAAATATAATACAACAATGTATGAATTTGAGATATAAATCAGGGATGTATAATAAACATCATCAGGTTGTTTGACAGCTCCTTAGGGTGTAGGTAGATATGAAATATGGAAGACAGCAAATATAAACAAATACAGAAAAAATGTAAATAATATTGTAAAATAGAATGAACAATAGACAAATATACAAATACTGACGGACTAGAAAAAAACATAGTCTCTCTCTCTCTCTCTCTCTCTCTCTCTCTCTCTCTATATATATATATATATATATATATATATATATATATATATATATATATATATATTCATCTGGTGGAATGGATATTGATAAATTATTGTTGTATTTTAAAAATATTAATTTTGTGATAAATTAATGAATAAAGTCCTGTCGTAAGTTAGAGTGCCCAGTCAGCAAACGTTGAACTGATATGATCTCTGTGGAATGTGAAATATCCTGGGAATGTGGCTACCACAATTTATTCTCGGCAGGAATATCTGTATGGTTGTCTTATTAACGTCAAAGCGGCAAATACAGAAAATCCTTCTTCACTTTAGAATTCTCCTGTCAAGGTGACATGTCAATGTTTCTTTCCTAGCGCTTGCTCGTAACTCTTAGAAACAATACGCATCTGTACTTCCTACCGTTATTATTCTTGACTGAACCACTTCATCTCTTCTACTCCCACTAAACTCATAGATGTCTCAAAATCAAATCAAATAAGTCAAAATAGTTTAAACAACTAAATTTGTAAGAAAGGACCTAGGAGCCATCAACTTTTTTAACCGATATACTAAAAGGCGCAAATAGCCTACTGTAAAATAGGGTTAGATTTGTACCGTGTGGTGAAATTTGTACACACCTATACTCGTAATATATTTGCCTGAGACCGAACAGAAAAATATATAGTCGGAGAGCTGGTAAAGCACTTTTCATGAAGTGTTTTATGCACCCTGAAATTTTGCTATAATGTACCTCTTGGGCAGATAAGAAGGTAAATATGCGTTTCCTGGACATACCTTGGTGTACTATCAGAGTTGGGCAAACGTTAGCGGTCGCTAATATCTAATACCTTCTCGCTAATTTAGAGGTACTGATAAGTGCCTGCGCTAACGATTAGCGCATAGCGACGGCAGAGCGCTAATCGCTAATTTATTAATGAAATGTTTAAATATCGTGATAGCTAATACCTTTAGATATAGTTACAACATTTTGTCATCTCAACGTTCACTTCCGGTCCGCTCTGATCCGGGGGCATGCACCGCATATAACTTTAGGTAAAACTGAAGATTAGCGTCCTCCAAACCGATTTCTTTCAAATTTTGTACAATAACGTATTTTGATGCACTAAACACGAATCCGCTTAAAAAAAAGTTCGCATTCAACTAGGAAAGAAGTTATTAAGCACTAAAGTTCACTGTTAGGAAGGTTATAAAAGTAGGCGTAAACAGCGTATTAGTAAACACGCGCATGCGCAGATATGTAACAGTGGGAAACAGAGAACTCGTTTGAAATGTTCATAAACCATTTATACAAAAATATTGTCAATTTTAAGGGCATCCTCACCCCTGGGTTTTGATATCTTCTTGAGCGAGCGTAGCGAGAGGAAACGCATAGCATGTCAGCCTAAAAGCGTCGTCCTAGACATTCTTCTTATCTTCCTAGACATCCTTCTTAGCTTTCTTCTTCTTCTTGAGGCGCGATGTTCCGTGGACACAAATCCCCAATCGCACAGAAAAATGCATTTAAGCGCTCTTCATATTTATGAGCACGTTTGAAGAGAATAATAAATTCGTGCAACTTTATTGCTATTTTTTTTATAAAATAAGAGTATGTTGACAATTAAAGTTCAGCAGGCGCAAATTAGAACGAACTAATAATTATAAAGGCATTGGCTAATTATTTAGGGATTTCTGTTATATAATAATTTTCATGAACGAAACAAGAAATGTGAAGAGTGTTTCATTATTTTAAAAAATGGTTGTGAATAAATAACTGCTCTTGAATTCAAATAATTGATGGTAAATTTCAATTAAACTTCTTTATTACGAATTTTTCCATAAGCGCGCATGCGCATGTTGACAAATTTAGTTGTTTACATTAGCTCTCATAACCCCCATAACAGTGAACTTTAGTGCTTAATAACTTCTTTCCTAGTTGAATGCGAACTTTTTTTTAGCGGATTCGTGTTTAGTGCATAAAAATACGTTATTGTACAAAATTTGAAAGAAATCGGTTTGGAGGACGCTAAACTTCAGTTTTACCTAAAGTTATATGCGGTGCATGTCCCAGGGCTCAGAGCAGACCGGAAGTGAACTTTGAGATGACAAAATGTTGTAACTATAGCTAAAGCTATTAGCTATCACGATGATTAAACATTTCATTAATAAATTAGCGATTAGCGCTCTGCCGTCGCTATGCGCTAATCGTTAGCGCAGGCTCTTATCAGTACCGCTAAATTAGCGAGAAGGTATTAGATATTAGCGACCGCTAACGTTTGCCCAACTCTGTGTACCATGTTTTGCGCATAGGGGAAAGGTGCAAAACAATATTGCCCAAAAGTAGAGTTTTATTCAGAAGCCAACTATTATTAATGAAAAAAATTGCCAATTAATGCAATTTTAAAATTAATAATAAATAAGGCAGACACTTTTAAGGGGGTTAAAATGTAAATTAAAAAAAAAAAAAAAAGTACCTAGTTTTTATTTGTAATATTAAACACTTTGTAAAGTGCTTTATTCACGCTGCGATTTAAACAGCGTCTTCAATAAACATATTTGAAAATAATTACAAAAGGGCAGATACTTTTGTGGGGTTTAATTATCAGGAAACATAAAAATAATGTTGCCTATGATAGACTGCAATACACTGCGCGTAACCGTAAGAGTGAATGACAGCACCGCGCATTTGTGGTTATTCTCTGCGCTCTCATTGGCTTTTGCTCATATGATCTTGTACAGCTGTTCTGGTTTAAATGGCAGCGCGAATAAAACTCTTATTTAATATTAGAATAAAAAAAAATATATTTTTTTTTTAACGAGTTATACCCCTTAAAAGTTTCTGCCTTATTTATTATTCATGGTCAAATTGTCTTAATTTTACATTAAAGATAGTTGGTTTGGATGTGTTTCCTGGACAGCCCAGGAAACACATATTTACTTTCTTATCAACCCAAGAGGTACATTATAGCAAAATTTCAAGGTGCATAAAACACTTCATGAAACGTGCGGTTACTGGCTCTTGGACTGATATATAGGTATATATTTGTCTGTTCGCAATCTTTTGCCAAATTTCGACCCCTTGTTATCAGTTAAATGAAAATATCTATGCTGTATTGGCTTGTAGCAATTAAAAAAAAGTATGATTTCTTTACGTCCTGCAATATTTAAAGCTCTTCTTGAGGAGATAAAGAAGCTGCGCCACAAAGTCATAAAATTATAGGACCCACAAAAAGCGTAGAATACATAAAATGTTATGTATTTTATAAATAAAAATAGGATTCACCTTCATAAAAACATAACTTCACACTAAACATATTCGAAAGTGGGTGTAAGAAGTCCTATTTATTATAAATCGAGCAGGTTTTCTCGAAATTTATTCTCATTATAATTTCAAATATCTTACTGACAAAGGTTGTCAGTAAAATGTATGTTATTTTTGCTTGCGCAGTTTCCGCTTCACTAAAAGTCATACTGACAATTTATTGACCGTAATAGTATGGATTAGGTATCAATTTATGGCATTTTAATGTATGTCAGATTCGTTGGGGAACGTATTTGCGTTTTTTTTTGTATTCTATCTTGATAAGGACTCAGGGATTAGTTGGGATTTAGCAAGAAAAGTATCAATAACGTTTGTGTAAAAATCTATATTCTGGACGTTCGGTTACACTTTGGTCAGCTGAATGGGAAAAACACAAATGCAGTGAGTATGTGTAAAATGTGACCCCAATATACGGTAGTAGTTGAGTGGCAAATCCCATATCCTAAACATAATTCTCTATCCTACTGTCTTAATGGGTAATTCTACCATGTAACTTTTTTTTTTACCATTTTCTTTTTTATGGGCTCAAATGTGTCAAAAATTCGATTTTTCAACTAGAAAAAAAAATTCAAAATTAAAACCCATTTTTTTGTAACAAAAAATTATGGAAAAAAAAATAAACATTTCAGTACATTAAACTTAAATGTCGATTTTCTCAAAACTATGTTTTTCAAATCGGGCGATTAGATGTCACCTTTAATTTTCAGCCGATCAGCTTGAAATTTTAACTGCAGCTTCCTAATAATATTTGCTAGTAAAGTAAGTAGTTTTTTTTTATTCATTAAATTATAACGATTTTATGTCCGATGTTTTAAGGATTCTTTAATAGAAAATGAAGAATTGTTTATCCTACTTTACTAGATTTCAATTTCTTCTTTTAAAATATATTTAGTCTTTTGTTCTAGATTAAAAATTACTGCATGTAGACTATCGCCCGTGAAAAAAGATTGTTCGTCAGAAACAGTGCCGCCATTTTGTTTTCGAAGAATTAAAACCTTTTTTTTGGGATACCTTAAAGTATCCCATATGAAACTTATGACATAAAGAATCGAAAAATGTTGATTTATTTTATGCCTATTCATGAATTGAAGAAAATGACTTTGATTTTGATCACAGAGTACTTGAGAAAATCATTGTTTTCCACATTTGTGGTATTTGTGTTCACTATCGATTTCGACAAATCGATAATATTATTCCACAAACAAAAGGAAAGAAGATGTTGTAACAAGTGCTAAAGGTCTCCGGAGACCATTCCTGCGGAAGAAAACTTCCAGCTTTGCGGATCTTTAAATAAACATAGAAGCATAGCTGGTTGCGACAAGATCCTTGCACTGCTGGTAATCAGGAGGGAGGGGCTTTACAGCGTGTTTCCCGACTCGGAAAAACGGGGGTGGATTTTGTGCGGGGGTAACGAGCGAGATCAAAAGGAGTCCTAGCTCGTTTGCTCCCACTTACCTCTCCCTGGAGCATTCAGGCCTCCGTACCCTTTTAGGCGGACCGGGCAAAACATTGCTTGGCGAATGACGATGACGACGGGAGGACGACATAATCTTCTTAAGGTTGTTTATGGATTACCTAAGGAGGAGGCGAGTTATTGGAGGTAACCATTGAAGCTCAGTCGTCCATAAACAAAGGTTTAGTATAGTTCATACAAAAATCCTGATAATCGACATAAGGGAAGAAATATCGAAATTACATTTAGAAAAATAACACATAACGCATTTTATGCTCACAATAACGCCATTAACTTGTCCGAACTAACGTCGGAGGCAGAGTAGAACATTATTCAATACATTTTAAGTAAGTTTTATTCAATAACACAGCCCCACAAAAAAAAAAAGTCCGGACCCAGAGACCAGACCATGTTTACTATATGTTTTTGGGGTCGCTGAATCCGAATCGGGGTCGGAAAACTTATTGTTTAAGCCCCACCCCTCAAAATTCATAATTTAGGATATTTATTTTATTTATTCAAGTTGTTAACCAAATTGAACGACTATTTTCTGGCTACTGCCTTTTAGTGCTTAAAAATACTAATTTTTGTAGACCTCAACGAAATCGTTTGGTCCATTTGGAGCGATGTAACAGATGTAAATATATGACGTTTCTAAAAAATTCGCTATAAAAACATATAGTAAACAAGGTCTGGTCTCTGGGTCCGGACTTTTTTTTTGTGTAATCATTCAAATAAATTTTTATTGAATTAGAATTTATTTATTGAATAAATTATTCATCCACTGATTTATTTTTTATTCAATGAATTTATCCATTGACTGATTTTTTTTTTTAAATTTAATCAATAATTAATCATTTTTCATTCTTCATTCATAATTTTTATACATTTAAAATAATGTGACTCATGGAACAACAAACTCAGAAGTTCAGTAAACAATATCACTTAAATAAATAATTTTCATTAAAAGTAAGAAAAAGTTTAATTTTTATAAGAAACGATTGTTAAAATAAATCACTTGTATTTAACGAAAAAAATAAATAAATCAATTTCATTCAAAAAATTGTTTCATTTGAATAAATAACTTTTATTCAATACAAATTTTCATTCAATAAATCATTTTTATTCAATACAAATTTTCATTCAATAAATCATTTTTATTCAATACAAATTTTCATTCAATAAATCGTTTTTATTCAATACAAATTTTCATTCAATAAATCATTTTTAGTCAATACAAATTTTCATTCAATAAATCATTTTTATTCAATACAAAATTTCATTCAATAAATCATTTTTAGTCAATACAAATTTTCATTCAATAAATCGTTTTTATTCAATTCAAATTTTCATTCAATAAATCGTTTTTATTCAATACAAATTTTCATTCAATAATTCATTTTTATTCAATACAAATTTTCATTCAATAAATCATTTTTATTCAATACAAATTTTCATTCAATAAATCGTTTTTATTCAATACAAATTTTCATTCAATAAATCATTTTTATTCAATACAAATTTTCATTCAATAAATCATTTTTAGTCAATACAAATTTTCATTCAATAAATCATTATTATTCGATAATGAATAAAATTAAAAAGTTACGTTATTCATTGAGTTGATTGAATAACAGATTTATTCATCATTCATTATTCAGAATGATTTTTGCCCAACACTGGTCGGAGGGTACGCTTTTCATTAACACTGTAATTAAAATTTTTAAAACACCTCAACCTAAAGATTTTGATATTTAGCCTGAAGCCACTGGCAGATTTATTTGAATTATATTAGGTCGGTCAAAAGATTTGTGCGGGTTTCAAGGAAATTATGTAAATAAAACATTTTAATCAATAATATATTTCTCTTCACTGTCTAATATCTCTCACCATCCTAAAGGTAGCTTATAAATTTCATTGCTCTAGGAAGACTCATTTAGGGCAACCTGTTCGGTTTAACTTTTTCCCTAGTAATAATATTTGCCAAGCAAGGAATAATGAAAAATTTCTTGGAGAAATGTCCGTGGAGTAAGCAGGATGCGGAAAAAGCCCCCAAATTAATTCAATTAATTTTTTTTTTTTTATTTTTTTTTTTTTATTTTTTTTTTTATTTTTTTTTTAAGGCGTGTCAACCTTAGGGTCATTAACGCAATCGAGTGAATGTTTTATTATATTTTGTGGTGAAATATTTTCTTATTACTTTTGAATTTATTAAAGGGTTAGATCAGCTTTTGAATTTTATTTAATTATTTATTATTGATTCTGGTTTATTTTGCTTATTGAGATTACTTGCAATGTAATTTTCATTGGCAAATATAGATACAAACATACTCAAAATGTACACATACACACATGGACACACCTACGCACATACACGAACCCAGTTCCATTCAGCCTTACTCACAAACATTAAACACACTCACCATTCGCTATCTGTTCAATTGTATGCTTTAGATTTTATTAATTAGTTCCGTTTTGTCTATAAAGTTTAATAGCTTTCTAACGTTATCAGCATCATCTCCAAGGATTTCATCCATGATGTCTGATAACATTAGCTCTTCTCTAATTGATTGATATATTCGGCATTCTGTAAGTAAATGTTTCACTGATACTTGAACGTTGCATGATTGAAAGATTGGGGGTGGTTCTTTAGAAAAAGGGAATGAATGCGTTAATCTTGTATGTCCAATCCGCAATCGACTTAAGGCAACTTTATGTTTTCTATTGATACTGGGTGGGGTCTTCCAAGCTTTAACTGTAGATTTTATTTCTCTTAATTTATTGTCCTCTATTATCTGCCATGTAGATTGCCAGTTTTGCCAGACTATTTGCTTGAGGTAGTTAATGATATCATTCTTTGGAACATTGTGATAGGAGATTCCTTCATTTACAGCTCTTTTCGCTAAGGTATCGACCTCCTCGTTCTCTTTAATTCCAGAGTGGCCGGGGACCCATACGAAAAGAACTGTTTTACTGTGAAGTTCTGCTATGGTTTCATGAGTAAGTGTGATTAATGGATGATCTGAGAATGGATTCCTTAAAGCAAGAAGTGCAGACAACGAATCCGTAAAAATTACAAGATAATTATTGTTAGTATTTATATTTAAGGCTTATATGACTAATATGACTAGCTTGTGGTAATTCATTTCGTATTTTAAGAAATTCTTGCTGATAAATATATTGGTTAGTATTTTTCTTCATGAATCTTTGTTCTAGCCTTAAGTGGTCCAGCGGTATCAAGATAAAACAACACTTTGTTCACAATTACTATTCACTATCTCGATCATATTTAGTTTTATGTTCTCTTCTAACTTATTTATTATTCTTATTTATTGATGATTGTGGACATTTTAATTTATTTTGTTTGTTATTAAAATCAGAGCTCCTTAAATAAATGAATAACAAAAAAAATATTTTATCCCTTCGACGCTAAAGAATCTTGACAAAATAATACTATGATATTAAAACCTATATAAATAATATAATTTTCGTTTCACTACCTAGATTAAAGATTCAGTTCCTGCGGTTCCCCTTGAACCATCGCTGGGCTGAAATTGCTCGGAAATTATGCCCGTCTTATGCAAACAAGACCAAAAGGAAGAAAAAAAAAAAAAAAAAAAAAAATCCTTTCCAAGGATATTGAGATGCGGTGCGAGATATAAACAAGTTTGACACCTCCTTCGACGTGAAGTGTGTAATTGAGAGGCCGGAATGAGGCGAGGCAGAAGAATTAAGATGCCGAAACTAATTGAACCACTTTTCATATTGGAAAGTTGTCAAAACTCCTAATATAGTAGGCAATAAAGTGGAATCTTGTTGGGTTTCTCCCGCCCACCTGGATCAGCTGATTTAATGATGGCGAAAATAATAAAATACATTTGCCGGGGAAATATCGCCCTTATTTGTATAAGCTATGCGTTGTGGCTATTCGTACCCTTAAGAAGATATTCGTTAGGGAGAAGTGGACTAATTTTGTATGCATATTTAGTGAGGACTAGGAAGATAAATGGGTGTTAAAGATGATAAGGTTTATTAGCGGTATACCGCTGCATAAAGTTCCAAAGAATGATATGATTGCACATTCACGGGCTGCGGTTTGGGGTGCTTGGCAAGCGGACTGGGAAGGAGTGAGGGAGAATAAACTTCGCGAAATTAAAAGAAGTGTTAAACCTTTGATAACATCAATCCAAGAGACAAGAAGAAAAGAAGTGGTGTTGACCCGGTTAAGAATAGGTCACACAAACCTCACTCACTCCTTCCTCATGTCGAAGAATGCTCCTCCGGTGTGCGGGTGGTGCAATGTGCAACTCACAGTAAAGCATATTTTGACGAATTGCAGGGCTTATGAACATTTAAAAGAACAACATCAACTACCAGACTCTATTGATGAAATATTAGCCGATGACCCCCAAACAAATCGCAAGACATTTTGACTTTTTGGAAGAAGCAGAATTAATCAGCAAAATTTAATCAGTCCGAAGATAACTAAAATCAATATCACCACCGAAGTTGAATGATGCTGCTCATTGAAGAGAATGGCTCCTGACAAGATTCATTTAAAAATAATTATTGGCATTATCAGACTCATGTAATATTATACTGCTTATTAATGGGAATGTATATGTTCGCGAATAATCATTGATGATACAACCATCACAGATTATTCGCTTCTCAAAGAAATGGCGTTAATGACCGAAAAGGTTGACACGCCATAAAACATACAAAGAAAGAAAAGAAAAAAAAGTTGATTGGTAGCTACAATCTATGTTGTTGTTAATATTTGTCACAAGAGGGCAACAGATATCCGTTTAAACCATTAATCACCCAATTTCAGAATTAATTTTTAAAATTAAGCCAAAAATAGACGGTTTTTTTTGCATACTGTTTTTATTACCTAAAGATATGGCTAAATATACGCGGTATGTCACTTCCACGGTCCGAGTCATTACAAATATTATAGTCTTCTGGTATTGACCGTGTCACAAACTTCTTTGCCGACGCACGGTGCGGCGTTTTTATGGAGTAAGTGGACAAAAGTCGTTCTTGACGGATATTTAAAGAGTAAACTAAGTTGATCACTAAAAAAAAAAACACGTGTATTTTAAGGGTCTTGAATAAAAACTAAGGTTTTTTCAATTAAAATTATAATTACAAAAATTTATTTGAAGTGGTTTATTGACCACCCAAATTTAATCAAAGAAAAATAAATAGCAAAAAAATGAAAAATAAGTATACAAAAAATTTATAGAGAATTTATATCAACTATTCGCTGTCCGAAAAACTATCTTCGGATGGCGATAAGTTGTCCAGTTCAACTTGAAGAGAGTTTAAATTCGTTGGCTTTTACCCAAGTTTCCAAAATCTCAAAATTTTTGGGTTTATTTTTTCTAAAAGAGAAAAATAAACACAGAATCATTCAAAGCAAGACAAATTAGTATATAAATGAAGTATAACTGTTATTAAAGCATAGGTATTGTATTGGCACAATAGGTCTTGTAGGCCTCGGTACGGTTCCTCGGTTAGCCGGGCACCTTGTTTTCTAATCTATTAAAGCAAAGTAATTCAGAAACTCAGGACGTTTTGGATCGAAATTGAAAAAAAATGTATCTGAACTTATTTTAAAAATGTTATTTAAAAATATTTACGAAAAATGTTAACAACAAAGACAATGGACATTTTCCTACCTTCTTCAAGGCCTTCCATACTAAAAATTCGAGAAGACTTTTATATGGTAATTGTTTCGTTTAGAAAGATAAGCGAACTGCCACTTGTTCAAACATGGTTTTAATCCTTTGTGTTAATAATATTCGAATAAAAGCTCCCATTCTATGTCACTGGGGTCAATATAAAAGGATTAGTAAAGCAAAACAAGTTGGAAAAAATAGTTGCATTTTCGACTTTTGTCCACAGGCTGCCACACTGTGCGACGTTTAGCTAGTCATACCGCCAGCTTCCTCAGGGCTTAGTCTGAGAATGAGTATGTTCTTCTAGTTGTCCTGTAAAAACACCCGTCTTTGTATTCATCCGCGAGCATACTCTGCTCTTCCATGTCCCTGATTGGTCGGCTTCAGTCCTGCTCAATTCTGGTTGGTGGGTTCCTTCTAAACCCTTGATTGGCTGAATTTACTTTCTTTTTTTTCCCCTAGGTTTGATCACCGGATGAAATAATTAAGTTTGTACTATCTCCTTGGTTGAAATTCTCCGGTTGTCTTACAATTTCTATGGCTTCCCTAATTAAGCGTTCCTTGTATTTCACTATTTTCGCCAGAATGCTTACTTTATAAAATTGGATAACATGATAAGAGTTGTAAAAATGTAACAGGCTATCGCCGATTTTTCCATAAAAAAAAAATCAGTCCCGTAACAGGCCAAGAGGGCCCTGAGGGGCAGATTTTATAGAGGTATCTGATTCATGACCATACGGCACACTAGGGAGATAGTGTGGTCAGTACTATGCTCCGGCCGCCTGATTTTCCCTTTGGCTGCTTCGACTGCTAGAGTCATTAGCACCCAAAGTCAGGGAGGCCGAATTCCACCAATGAACAAAGACACTAGAAGAAAAAAATCTTTAGTGCTTGCTCGGGATTTGAACTCAGGTCCTCCAACTTATCAGTCCAGTGCTCTACCAATGAGCTAACCTCGCCCCCGATTTTTCAATATTGCCATTTTTATCATTTTTCATGTGTACCGAAATTCTTGTACATATCAATCTTCCTGTTTGTACGATATATTCTTTTCCGCAGGATCATGGGATTCTATAGACACCTGGTGATTTCAACTTCAAATTACCTTGAGGGTTATTTATCATTTGGCTTATTTTTCGGTGTGTGGTGTAAACTGTCTTATTGTCCATAATTCTTTAGAGTATTCGCAATCTTCTCTGTAGTTCCTTTCACGTAGGGGAGGATTACGTTTTTCTTGTTAGGATCCCCGGGGACAGGAACATGGAAGAGCAGACTACGCCCGCGGAAGAATACAATGATAGGTATTAATACAGTTGAACCAGAAGAACTTTTCTCAGACGAAGCCCAGAAGAAGCTGGCAGTATGACTAGCGAAACGTCGGCAAAGATGTTTGCGACATGGTCCATACCAGAAGACTATAATGTTTGTAACAACAAAGATATTTATTATATTAATAAAATTACCAAGTAAACTGAGGGTGTAGAATTTTTTTTTCTTTTTTTTTCGGCGCATCAACAAATCTTAATTAGCGCCGACATCCAGGGTGCAGCCAGGAATTTTCTCTGCGAGCCATGGGATGAGAAAATTTCTGGCACCGGCGGGGATCGAAGCCGCCATCTCCCGCTTATAAATCTATAGCGCGCTAGCCACTAGACCACGGGAGACCCCGGGTGTAGAAATGTATATAACTTTCATAATACCAAAACTATTTATCTGAAAACCTTTCCTATACTTATATGTGAGTATATTAACCTTTCATGTTAACTGCCTATCTTATAGCCGTTAATGCTCATCTTAAAACCACTTGTTTCATTAACTCCATTTTTGTACGATTTTTTATTGTACACTGAATTATATCAAAACATCATAAATTGATTTCTAATCCTTACTATTACGATCAATAAATTGTTATTTTGACTTTTAGTGAAGCAGAAACTGCAAAAATAAAAATAAAATACCTTTTACTGACAACCTTTGTCAGTAAGATATTTGAAATTATAATGAGAATAAATTTCGAGAAAACCTGCTCGAGTTATAATAAATAGGACTTCCTTACACCCACTTGTGAATGTGTTTAGTGTGAAGTTATGTTTTTACGGAGGTGAATACTATTATACGGTGAAATTTAGTATTCGGTGTTTAATAATAAAATTTTATATATTCTACGCTTTTTATGGGTCCTATAATTTTATGACTTTGCGGCGCAGCTTCTGTATTTCCTCAAGGAGTGCTTAAAATATTGCAGGAGATAAAGAAATTATGCTTGTTTTGAAGCAATAAAATTCTCTTTTCAACTTGTTATTTATTTTTATACAAATTATCATTCAATCTTCATTTAACTAAAATGTCATTTTATGACACTATGAATAAATGTCCCATTTATTCAAAGGGAGGAAAGGCGTTTATGACGTTGACCCGACGACGCAATCCGGGAGTGCCGAATGAAAATTTCACGGTTTGGAACTAATAGCTCACGAAAATATTGGTGGTTCTAATTTGTGGATTCTAAAATATATAATTTATATATAAGTTGAAGGTGAAGGTGGGGAATGGTTGTTTAAAACATTGATTTATATTTGCGAGGTTTCGAACCTTTTTAAGTTCATCATCAGGCAACTACAATGTAAAAAAAAAGAAAATAAGGAGGAAACTTTTCCTATGTCACTAATAAGAATAAAAATACAATTACATTGTAGTTGCCTGATGATGATCCTAAACAGGTTCGAAACCTCGCAAATATATATTTCAAGTATATAATTTTTATTCACAAATTATAATGTGAATAAATTTTTATTCGTATATTTTAATGTGATTTTTTTTGTAATCACTTGATTTTTTGTAAATATTCACGTTTTTTGTGATTATTTACAATTTTTTTCTGTGAATTTATTTTTATTAGCAGAAAAATTTGCGAATCAAATTTTATTTGTATTTTTATATTTAATATAAGTGAATAAAAATAAATTCGTATTCACACTTATGAATACGAATTTATTTATATTCGTATTCAAAAATATATGAAGTACGAATTTATTTATATTCGTATTCACAAATATATGAAGTACGAATAAATTCCTATTTTTATTTATAAATAAAATTATGCCCATCTCTGCACGCATAACCCTTGAGTACCTGATGACATAGACTGACATACCAAAATATAAATACTGTAAGACAGACCTTACTGGAAAACATGGATTAACTGACTGTCGGTTATGAAGTAACTTGGGGATTCCACATGACCTGACAGATATTCTTTCTGATGGCAGTCGACATATAGAGACAGTACTGACCTATTTAAAAAAACAATAACATATTCGATAAAATATAGACATCACGTACAACCTAGGACATAATATGTCTTCTTTTTATAACAATAATTTTATTTAATTTAATTTTTATTATTTGATCTTTATACTTATTTTGTAATTTATTTTATATTTATTAATTTTTTTTATTTTATGTCTATCTGAATTAACATATTCACTCGGATAAATGTTTGGGATGGCATTGATATGTGCAGCCTCTGCATTAGGTTACAATATCAGTAACAATAAATAAACGATGTGTCTACTGCACAAAAAATCATGAAAATGTCGCGAAATTAAAAATAGGGCACGGAAAAGTCACTAATTTTAAAACCACGTCAACAAATTTCAGTTTTATTAGTGTCTAACTTCCGCGCATGCGTAATTGTCGCTGTTTCCCTATCTGCCCCCCTCCTTTTCTCTATTAGATTCCTTTGTTGTAGCATTTACACATAAATTATCCATTATTTACATATATTATTATTTTTCTTTAATCATATTGAGGGCTTAAGTATTGAAATTGTGAAATAGTAAAATGTTTAGAAATTTTGAATTCTGCTAACATTGTTCAATATGTTTAAGCCTGCTAATTCCATACTAGTCATTCTAAAGTAGTGCCATCGTTTCTTCACTTTTAAAATTAATGTAACTATCCTCTTTAACATATAAAGTAATTTTGGACAGTTTTATTATTTTTTTTAAATGTATATAAATGTATGTTTATAGATATCATAGGTAATCTTGTAAGTTTACAAATAATTATATGCTGGAAGTTAAGGCATTTTCTTTTTAAGTGAAGTTATTTTCTTTTTTATAGGGGATGAAATTTGCATTTTGAGTCAAGAAAATGTCAAGAAATTAACTTACACGAGGGAAGTAGACACCCTGATAAATTATCATTAAAAAAAAAAAAAAAAAAGAAATATGAAATGCTTCCGCTGATCATCTAACTGAAAACATGCTCCCTGGACTAGCTGTGCTTTAGATTGCCGATACTGCTAAGCTAAGCTACGCAGAGGATGCTCTTGAGCTGTGCATACATATGCTAATGCTGCCAGTACTCAGAGCTCGGAGATTAAAACTATACAGCACTTCCCGCCTCCGGCTTCCGCCTAACACGCACAGACACACACACACACACACACACACACACACACACACACACACATATATATATATATATATTAATTCTGGTGAATGATGACCCGATATATATTTTTTCACTTTTTCTTGTTTCTTTTTCTGGCAGGGGGTCAATAAAGTAGTACACACTTTTTTCACTTTAACTACTTTATTTTTTATGTTTCGCCCGACATGTTTCGTGCCTTTTCGCACCTCTTCAGGGGCTTTCCTATTCAACAATAATTTTTGTAAATCTCAAACTTATAATTTTTGTATACCAATAGTATATCTATCCTTTCCTTAAATAAATTTACATATGAACATATAATATTTTATCTTAATCTTAATCCTACCTTATCAGGAAGTCCTCTCGTCGGAAGCTAGACAACACGACGAGAGGACTTCCTGATAAGGTAGGATTAAGATTAAGATAAAATATTATATGTTCATATGTAAATTTATTTAAGGAAAGGATAGATATACTATTGGTATACAAAAATTATAAGTTTGAGATTTACAAAAATTATTGTTGAATAGGAAAGCCCCTGAAGAGGTGCGAAAAGGCACGAAACATGTCGGGCGAAACATAAAAAATAAAGTAGTTAAAGTGAAAAAAGTGTGTACTACTTTATTGACCCCCTGCCAGAAAAAGAAACAAGAAAAAGTGAAAAAATATATATATATATATACTCTCAGCTGGTTAAATAGCAATGTACAATAATTTCACACTTAGAACTACTTAGTGCAATTATTGTTGCTTAAAAAAATCGACTATTAGGAACTGCGTCATCATAAAGTTTTGATCCCTAGTGTCATGTGGAAAGCTTAACAATAATATCTACTATATATTTGTCAAATACCACTCACTCACTGATTCACTGAATATCATCGCCCAGCCCAAACCACTTGACAGAAAAATTTGAAATTTTGCATGGACACTCCCTTTAGGATGTAAACAGTCGCTAAAAACGGATTTTTTTTTATGCTCAAACTTTTAAGAATTTTTAGAGGGGTTTGAATTTTTAGTTTTAAAGAAAGCATGCTCGCCTAGGCAGACAATGCTAGGACGATAACAGGTCAGCTGCTACCATACTGTATCTATTTTATTGTATTATTATTAGTCACAGTTAAACGAAAAGGCACCAGCCCTATCCTGGCTAGAAAAGGGTGGCAACCTTCATTTCAACTTGTCCACCACAGAGTTTTCCTGGTGTTGGTCCATCCGAGGACCATGTAATCATGTAACACATACATGTAATCATGTAATCATCGTTTATTGTTATAGAGTATATCGCTAAAAACTGCGAAACTTTTAATAAATAAATAAAATTTTAATGTACATTTATTAATGACAACGATTTTTAACCTGTACTAGTATAACTCCTGTTACTGGTAACCTATAGATAACGGGTTATCTGTAGGTTATATGTTTGTTGACACTGGTCTGGAGCACCCCAGTGTCAAGATATATTATACTTTGATTACTTAGTAATTGATGAATATCACATAGTATGACGGGAACCATGCTATAATAAACTGAAAAAAAATATATAGTAGCGTTAATTTTGATGATACATTATTTAACGCAATAAAATAACTACTTATCTGCCGTGACGAAGCACGGGCATTCAGCTAGTAGTTAATATTCATGAAAGATTAGAACACATATTCCAACGAAAAGCTAAGTCGGCCTCCCGGAAAGATCTATTACAAACAACCAAATATTTTTTCTTATTTTACGTATCTTGTTTTACTGGCAAATTAATATTACTGCTAAAATCAATTAGAAAGGTCCGACTCGCAGGAACTGTAGAAATAAATCTAAACAAAACGTTTGGCATGATGTAAAGTTTGGCTGAAAAAGGAGCGTATTTTCTCATGTCAATTTGTTGAATAACTTAGCTCCCAAGGATTGGCACAATTATCTAGTTATGGATGGTTGGTGGTGATTGTTTTTCGGTATTACTTGCCATGTACATGGTTCACTTTGATAAATTCCTCTAAGCAGGTGTTTTCTCTTTCGTGTATCATCACTTTGACGACACCAGTACTAGACGGAACTGTTTGACCTGACAGCCTGAGGTCCCAACTGGGGGCGGTACCGTACACACGTTCAGACTTGCCTTTCTGTTCGTCCGGCAGGAATATATACACGTTCAGGCGACCGGCTTTCAGGCGGACTTTTCAGGTCTAACTGACAGGACTGCCTGACTGGGTGTAGCCTGCTTTTAGTTTGGTGTCTAGGACATATTATTGATCTTGAACTTGAAGAGTGTTTTCAAAACGCCTTTCAAGAATGCATTCCTTCGACCTGTGCTAAACCTTGCTAGATAACCGTGAAACGCCGTAGAAGAGAAGGCTGGACCTCGCCGCCCTGTAAGTAGGGTGTAAGGCTGATGGTCGTGTCCTAACAACCCCCTCAGGCAGTCCAGGTTCCTCCCAGTCTCAGTTTTACTTTTTATTATCCTAATAGTCTGGTACTAACTGCTCCTTAATAGCGGCCTTATTACTCCTCCTAGGGGAGGTAATCATTTCCAGGGTACGTCAGGCCATTAATCTCGGGATCCACTCCTCCTGTCACCCCTGGATGCAGATGGGAACACGGTCCTGAGATGTTGTTTGCGAGGGTTTGGTATACTGTTGATGTGTTTGCATGTTTTTTCATGATTGAGTCGTAGAAAGAATTCCTAGTATTATTATAAAGTGGACTGCGTGGAAGCATGGATAGCACATATACATACCAGTCTATGGAGACGCGGGTTGGAGTACCGCTTGCATCAGCTGGAATTTTTTCATCCGTTGAATGCATTCCTCTCTCCGCCCTGGATTTTACGAAGGGTCTCAACCCCCGGCACTTATGGGCTAGATATCGATGTGCTTTAAAAACAATAAACTTATTACAAGGCGTGTTGGGTGTTTACACTGAAAACACGCTTTGGTGTCCGTCATAACCTGCTATATATTTGTCAAATACCACTTACTCACTCACTCACTATTATCGCCCAGCCCATACCAATCGAGAGAAAAATTTGAAATTTTGCATGGACACACCCTTTGAGATGTAAACACTCTCTAAGAAAGGCTTTTTTTTATATTCAAATTTTTAAGTACTTTTAGAGGGGTTTGAATTTTTAGTTTTAAAATTTCAACTTGTCCCCCATAAAGATTTCCTGGTCATAGTCCATCCGAGGTAATAATATCATCATCACCAGTCAGAACACTTCTTGGTAATGCTCGCAAATATAATGGATGTTACCAAATGACACCTGAGAAACATTAATTTTTAAATTTTAACGTAAATTTAACATTGAAAACGAAAATAAAAATACTTATTTGCCATGAAGCATGGGCATCAGCTAGTATTACGTAAAATTACAGAATATATTCCTGAAGAAGGACAATGTGCCCAAAACGTTGCGGTAGAAATTAAAAATATAAAATGTTTGGAAAGTTCTTTCCATCTTTTTGAATTCAACCCTTTTCACTTATTTTGTTTCATTATTTCTCTGTGAATTATTTTAGGGCGTTTTTTCCCTGACATGAGAAATATCCCTGCTAGTATTTTTATAACTACTATAAGACATCATAAACAAAGAACACCCGGTGAGGGGTAGTTTTCGTGATAGAATTCAAGATGATTACACATAATACATTGGGAACTTTGCAAGGTGACGTAGAGCTACATTTCAGAGCTGTTATATTAATACCAGGTAACGGTACCCGGATGAACTCTTGAAGACATGTAGCTGACGAACTGTGTCGGATTTGCGATTCCAAGCTCCGGTCGTACTCCGTTAGACGCCCGAGGACCGATGTAATAACCTGTCATTACCCTTGAACGAGTCATCTCGCAGGAATCCTAGCTTCGGTAGTACGGTGGCTGCTGTCTGCGTCGGGGGGTAAAACTCACAGCTACTGGAAGTAAAGTTCTCCTAACTATTTCTTGGGGACTTCAATGATTTAGAGCAGATATGGGTAACAGTTGGCTGAAAAAATGCTTCAATTCCACTTTTACATTTGGCTCGTTTCCTTCTTACCTCTATAGGGAGGAAGCCAGCACATGAGGTACGCATTTTACAAGTGCTTTTTCTTTTTTTTTTTTATTTTTTTTTATTTTTTTTTTATTATTTTTTTTTTTTAGTAATTTACAATATGCAAAAATATGTACAATAAGTAAATCAGTTAGCAAATAGACAACATACACACTGGATGAAATGAGGGGAGAAGGCAGAAGGCAGGGAAAACTTTGTGTGATTTAAAGGGTCAAATTTTTTAACTAGGAGAATCTATGTTCCAAACCGAAATATGGTTTGAGCAAAATTCTCGCGAAAAATAAAATCGTAACGCTTACGCTTTTCCTTTCGTAGGTTTGTAGAAAATTAATGAAACTGGTTATCCTTACTAACTTTCAGTTCGGTTACATAGAAAAGATGGATTTATCTAAAGAAATTTCTAAATGTTTGAAATTCTTACAAACTAAGATATTTAATTTTTGATCACGTTCGAATTTAAGGAAAAAAAAAATTAATAACAGACGTGAGCATTTTTGAGGTTTTCGTATATTTTATAAAGTATCTCGAAAGCGGTTGTGAAATCGTGGTAATTGGACATTAACCATTCGAATGCTTACTAAAGATTTAAAAAAAAAAAAAAAAACGGTTCTAAAAAATTTTTCATAGGGCGATCTCAGGCGGAGAAATAAATGCTTAAAACCTCCAAAGTGTTGGTTTCTTTGTTTTGAACAGTTTTGTACGTTCGTTTCCTCAGTGTTAGATTGTTTTTTTTTTATTTTATGGTTTGCAAATAACTCGGTGCATGATTACGGAACCACGCTAAGATGCAATAAAATAACTACTTATCTGCAGTTCGTTGCCTATAAGTCCGTGATTTATCCGCCAAAATTTTTCAAAATACATAAATATGAATGTAAATATATATATATATATATATATATATATATATATATATATATATATATATATATATATATATATATATGTTCCGGTAGTAGAATTCTGCTCTTTAACGAGCGTATTCTTACGTTTTAAACAATGATTTTTATGACGTTAGCTCATAAAAAAAAATATAAGTATGATCATGTGTGTATATGATAATATAATATATATACACACAAACTCACACTCAAGCTTTATCAATTAATTAAAAGTGGTAGAAAGGATTTATAGTGTGGCGTGTTTATAGACCTTTGATCGTCTGAAAAATACGGCGTTTGTGTATACAGTCCCGCAGAACGTATTTTCTATTGTCTTAGATCAGAGGTCTCCGAATAGTAGGATAGCTGACATCGCACTTTTCATGAAGTGTTTTATGCACCCTGAAACTTTGCTATAATATACCTCTTGGGTAGATAAGAAAGTATGTGTTTCCTTGACATACCTTGGAACACCAGGTGCTACGCATAGGTGAAAGGTGAAAAAAAATATTACCCAAAAATAGTGTTTTATTCAGGAGCCAACTATCATTAATGTGAATAAAATTTCAAATTAAGGCAATTTTACAATGAATAATAACTAAGGCACACTTTTAAGGAGGTTAAAATAAATAATAAAACACCAAAGTACCTACCTAGTTTTTAGTTTAAATATTAAATTAAGTGCTTTATTCACGCTGCGATTTAAACAGCTTCTTCAATAAACATATTTGAAAATAATTACAAAATGGCAGACACTTTTAAGGGGGTTAAAATGTAAATAAATAATAAAACACCAAAGTACCTAGTTTTTAGTTTAAATATTAAATTAAGTGCTTTATTCACGCTGCGATTTAAACAGCTTCTTCAATAAACATATTTGAAAATAATTACAAAATGGCAGACACTTTTAAGGGGGTTAAAATGTAAATAAATAATAAAACACCAAAGTACCTAGTTTTTAGTTTAAATATTAAATGAAGTGCTTTGTTCACGCTGCGATTTAAACAGCTTCTTCAATAAACATATTTGAAAATAATTACAAAATGGCAGACACTTTTGTGGGGTTTAATTATCAGGAAACATAAAAATAAATGTTGCCTATGATAGACTGCAATACACTGCGTGTAACCGTAAGAGTGTATGAGAGCACCGCGCAGTTGTGTTTTTTCTCTGCGCTCTCATTGGTTCTTGCTCACATGATCTTGTACAGCTGTTCCGGTTTAAATGGCAGCGTCAATAAAACTCCCATTGAATATTAGAATAAATAATAAATAATTTTTTTTTTGTATGTTATATCCCTTAAAAGTGTCGTGCACATTTATTGTTAATTGTAAAATTGTCTTAATTTTACATTAAAAATAGTTGGATTCTGAATAAAACAGTATTTTTTGGGAAAGATTTTTTTGCACCTTTCTCCAATGGTCAGTACCTGGTGTTCAACGGTAAGTCTTGCCAACACATATTTACCTTCTTATCTACCCAAGAAGTACATTATATCAACATTTCAAGGTGCATAAAACACCTCATGAAAAGTGCGGTTACTGGCTCCATATAATTATCAATGTACTTAGATGTCCCCTGTTATTACTAAGATGTCAACGAACTACGAAACAAAAAGACTTTTCATTATTTATAGCCTGAAATAAAAGATGATACTCCTTGGCCATTTTTTTTATCTTGTTTTAACTTTGTATTTTACTACTTGAAGAGATTGTTTCAAGTACATAAAATATTTTTACGGTGTAATTATAGATTCGAGACGGATTTTACTCCCCAGAGTAATGCTTCTGGTTAGTCTTGTCAGGGTACAACGAATAGCTTCTACACCTGTATATCAACTTTTGCAATTCTCAAAGTTTTATTTTATTGAGCCTTCTAGGGTTGTAATTAATTTTTATTTGCTTGCTATAAATCTTGCAATATATGTTTATTTTTTGTAAATAATACTGGAGTAATGTTTCTTGGAAACAGTTATTGTTTAGTGCACCTTGAAAAGGCCACCCATTTGGTGATGTTGGGTATTTTTTACATTAAGGCTGCCAGTTAGTTTTTATCACCAAATGATTACTTTAAAAGTACTCGTTTTAATTAACATATGATTAGGTAAATATGAATACAGGTAAATTTAAATGATTTAAACTTGAAAAAAAAAACAGCCAAATATTAGTTAAAATAATTTTTTTAGTGTTCCTTTGTCACTATAATTATTACACTTTTTGTATTTAGTAAGACATAGAGTATGGCAAACTGTGATTAATTTCATGACTAATGACTAATAATTGAATGAATAATCGGGATGTGACCAACGATCGATGATTTATATATCATATTTCTCCATCACTTATGAGTGACGGACTAACTGCTTTCTAGCCTATGATTGATGATTAATGATTAAACATGCTTTGACTAATGATTGATGATTACTGACTAACCATACCTAGATTAATGATTAAAGACTAAAAAAATGCCTTGATTTATGATTGATGATTAACTGGTTCATGAAGGAATTCCAAAACCCAATGTATAGATAGTATGTGTAAACAAGTTGTTATTAGCCTAATACTAAAAGTATTTACAACCTTAGTCATGTCAATGATTAGTACAGGCTATCAATGATTGACGAGTAACGATTGATTGATGACTAACTTTACATATGATTAATATGGCCTATGATTAATGATTAACTGGAATTGTGATTAACTTATTTTATCCTACGATGGATTAATCATAAGTAAAATTTAATCGATTTGTCAATCATTTAGTTGATTTGTGCCCTACTCTGGTAAGACACCTTTATATTAATATCATGTCTGGAATATGTTTCTGTTAAGAAGAACTAATGTGCAAGACTGATAATTATATTTATATTAGAATTAATTCCAGAATGAAAAAATCAAAGCAAAAACAAATCAGTCCGACTAGGTACTGCTTCATCTTGGCGAGTTTCCTTAAATTTCTCATCCCTAGCGTACTCTGAATGCTTGGGTTAGATATTTTGAATATTTTTTAAAAAAATGTAAATACCTACTCCAATTTCGAAGGAATAACGAGATTTTCGAAGCCACAATGCACAGAGGATTGGAAATAGCTAACTCTAGGAGACACTAGTCACTTCCACTTCTGCTCGTTCTAACTGAAAGCTCTATTACAAAGAATAAATATTAGTGTGTCCAATTCTTAGTCCGGACAGAACCACCTCATCTCGCCTATTATATTGAGATGAGGCTTTTCCAAAGTAGCGGGTGTTAACGCCTTTAAAGTTTTTCTTTTTTTTTTTTTTTTTTTTTTTAACTAGCTTATTAGAGCCGGGTATCCCCCTTCTTATAATGCTAACAGCACGTGGTCGGTCACTCATTCATATACTGTCCTCTCCCGCCGTTACTTAACTTCAGTGATCAACGGGAACCGATTTATTAAATGTGGGTACGGCCGTTGGCCTTTGACTTCATTTTATATAATTTTCTGGCAATCATTGCGACTTTGAGAGGATTTAATATTTTAGATTTGCTGTAACATCTGACGGTAAGGCTGCATTCACATTGGATCCCCCAATCGGATTCTCGGATCGGATTCTCCCGATCCGATTCGATACGATTTCTTCTAACGGACAAAGACCGACAGCGGCCGACGTGAGTGCCTTCATTGGTCCCGATCTGATCCGATCCGATTTATAGACAGCTCCTCAGCAATAACCTCGTACTAAAGTGAAAATAAGTAATTTAAGAAACACCACCTAATAAGCATAGAATCTTTAATTAGCTTGAATGTTGGAGGTAAGATAAGCATTAATATTCATATTTTAAAATAATTTAAAAGAAAGGTAGCTAGAAGTTTACAAGCATTGGAAGTTTATAAACATTGGATTATAGCCATTGGATGGTTACAAACACCTTTCAACACGGGAAACAAAAATGAGACTTGACAAAGTTGTACTAAATAGTATTAGCTTTCATTTAAAAATGCATTGATATAGGTTAAGATGTAGAGGCTCTAAACCTTTTTCACCTGGTTTGGCGCCATTTTGCTTCGTCGGTCCGAAATCGGTCCAGAAACAAATTTGAATGTCCGGGAATCGGTGGCCATCGGATCGGGTCGGGTTGGGACCAATGTGCCCACTAAGGTGTGTATGTAATGGATGCCTTATATAGTGTCATGCGCTAAAAATACTTCTGTTTTTATAATGAGTGAAAATATTATCCTTACAGCTGACATTAGAATGTTCATGTTTATTCTAACCTCTATTTGTATACTTCATTGTGTTAGGTGTTGTATTCTGTCACCGAATTCCACCAATAATTAACTTATTTGATAATTATGCCGAAATATTTGTTTTAATGAAATGAACCTAAATTATATTATAGAGCTATCCTATCAATCTATGTCCGTTTATTATGTTTTGGCTTTTACTTATCATTGTTAAGGATATACTAACACGAAGGACTCATTAAAACCAATAGCTCTGACAGATCTAGGCGTGGGTGGTACCACATACTTCCTCGTCATCCGTCTTCATCATGTATTCTATAGTCCCTTCTGACGGAGCCTCCTTCACCTACAGAACCTTTCTAGCTTTATTATCAATTTATCATGGCTTTTTAGATTCTATATTTTATTTATTTCGAGAATTTCAGCTATAATATTTTAAGTAGTAATTAATATGTTAATTCCAAATGGTGGTCAGGCTTTTGTTAACTCTCTTTCTTGCTATCTCTCTCTCTCCCTCTCACTACTCCTTCTTTCTATCTCTCTCTCACTCCCAACCTCTCACTATCTACTACTACTACTACTCTCTCTCTCTCTCTCTCTCTCTGTCTGTCTTTCTGTTCAGCTCTTTCGCAAATTTAATATTATTATGTAGAACATGAACACAGAAAGAAATATATAATAAATGTATTCATTAATTCATTCTTGCCTATAATTAGAATGAAATACTTGTAAATTGTTGGACTAGAATGACTGAATAATATTGGGCTAAGCGAAGCTCCCTTAACCCTTGGGGTAATTAAACTTATTCTTGGGATTAAATCAGGATTAAGATAAATACTGCTCTTTGTCTGAGGGGGAGGGGGCTGGCAGGGAAGATCTGGGCTTAACCCTATCGCCCCCCACTCTCACAACTCCATTTTCCAGGCAATTCAATCGGCTGATAATCTCCAGCTCAGCAGACCCTTAGCTTAGTCCGTGACATCGGGGTTCGGGGACAGTAGCCATTGGGTAATGAAGCCGAAAAGGATTATGGGAGGGTCGACTTGCCAAATTGCAGATTCAGTTTTTTTTTTTGTCTCGGGGATTTCAATTGTAATATCATTCGTTTATATTGCACCGAACTATGTGCAATTATTTATTAGCCGCGATCCTTCTTAGAAGTTGTGCAGAAAAGCTAGCGACTGCTTTACCGTCCTTTTATTTAAATTGAATAGGCTGAGGATCTTATTCATACGTATCTGAATACTTTCTACAACGCCCGTCTGTGCAGACTTTATCCGGCAATGTAAAATACACAGTGAATGGTCAGCCTCGCTGTGTCCTGCTGGGAGACAATGTTGTCGAAATTTACGGCAACACTGTGTTCTAAACCGATTTTTAACCAACTTGGCAGAAAGGTAGGTCTTGATTCGGGGAGTGTCATAGGCTAGGTCAAAATCGTCTAGCAGCTGTTTGTTCCTTATGCAAATCCACACCGATTTTGACCAAACTGGGCAAATATGTAGGTCTTGATCCGGGGAGTCTCATAGGCTAGATTAAAATCGTCTAGGACTCTCAGTTCGGAGGCTACGGGTTTGAAACTGAGAACGCGAACAGTTAATGATTTGAATGAATGAATGAATGAAAAAAAAACTTTATTCTGGGACTTCGTCCCATAAGAATAAAAATAAGTACAAAATAAACAATAAAGAAATTTAACCTAAAAATATAAATATGAATAAAGAAAAACAAAAGTATAAAAGAACAAAACAAAAAAAGCAACTAACACAAATATTATATGTGAAGCCTTAAATAATAAAATGAAATATAAGTAAATATGTACATTCATTGGAATGGGGCAATGATGATACAATGTTCAGAGGGGGATGGGAATAAAATTAAAGAGTTTAAATAAACAAATAAATATTAAAAAGTTGAATAAATATTAAAGGAATGGGGGCTATAAAAAGATATAAACTAGGAAAATGCATAAACACGAGAAAAAAACAGCAATATTTGCATTATTAGATTTGATTTTTTCCCCGGTGCATCGACTGCTGGGGTCATTAGCACCGGATATTAGAATTGATATTACTTATTCGGTTTCTAATTTACTTTGGCTTTTCTAGAAGTATAAAGTAGGTGTAGCATGCCAGAACGGGTAACAGCTTAAATTTGAACATTAGTTTTGTCAAATATTTTAGTAACATGTTAATTTAAACGTTCTCATGAAAATAAGAAATAAATCTAGTTGGATCTTAAAAATGAACAAAATAGGTTTTGTGTTGAGATTTCTACACCGCATTTTGGGCTTATCTTTCTCTAGAAAGTCACGCTTTTTCGAAACTTCACGAGCATCCTCAGTTGCATAAGAGAATTGCGATATTCATATCACAACCTACCATCTGGGTCGAAGTCTTCCTCCTTTTTTTCATGAAGTTATATAATTTTTATCCAGCAGAAGTGAAATTTTACGAGGAGATAGGAGTAGAAGAATCATAAAGTTTTTTTTTAATTACAATTTTTATTAATCTGTATTATTATAAATAATACAAATCTTTAAGACAGGGATAGAGTACCAGCATAGGGCATAAGGCTGACGCTTATAGATAGAAAAAACATCACACATATGTGTTCATACATGGAAGGAAACCCGCTTATAAGGTTGAACTCATGACACAGTGCCGACTAAATAAGTTCAATTTTTAGAACCTATAGATGACGAATAAAGGGTGGTTCAAAATTTTATATAGCCTATTTGCTCTTTACGGTCTTAAAATTAGTCCTGTTCTGTTGAAAACCAAATGAAATTTGGTAGAGAAATACTTTGTCTAATTTAAAAGTTCTTTAACCTGCACAATCCACCTACTGAAACACGGATTCGAAAATGCGCTGCGAATTGGACTTTTTTCATAGATTTGCCCCACCCCTGGTGTGAATCGTCCAAGCAGCCTTATGCAAGGCGTGACACTACATTACTAACACTCATGAACATCCCATTATATTTAATAGTCCATGAGATAGGAAGGTGGAATCCTTCGCTTTAGCCCGGGGTGAGGATACGCCCGCTCCTGTCGTAATATTCTTCGTCAAGGTCCTTTCTGACACGTTCGGAGGAAAGGAGATCACCGGGCTATAGAGTCTAGTAATTATCATTTTGAACGAATCCTTCGTCATTATCTTACAAAAGGTGTGTTTAGAGCCAGTAATGGAGTCTGCAGTGGCGCATACTTTATTTAAGAAGCGCAGGAAATATGGGCCAACGTTGCTAACGTTGCGTGGACTATTAAATCACTTATTGAAAGGAATACAACCTATTGGCGTGTTTCCATGCCTCCCTATCAGTCCAGGCAACGAACAGTTATAGATGGAAAAGTTTGTAACACAATTTTTGATTTATAACCTTTGTTTGGGCTGGATAGGAGGTGAACATATCAAAAATCCTCGCCTATGTTGACCTCCTAACTAGCCGAAAAAAAGTTACGAAGTCAAAAATGTTGTTCCAAAAATCTCCAACTATAGCTGTTTTTAAGCATTCGTTGCATGGACTGCTGAAATTTTAGGCTTTCAGCTACTCGTTTTATATGTTCCTTACATTGATACAACTACAACAAGTTAAAATTTAAATAAATGAAAAATAAATTTACTTATATTGATCGGCGCTAATAGCCAAATAGTTGATTCGCCGTTAAAAACGAAAAAAAAAAACAAAAAAAAAAAAACTTATATTGATTTACTTTACAAAATAAAGCTAATTCTTCCCCACACCTATTTTCTTGTCCTGAAATCCTACCTGTCAAATAGATCCTTCCAAGTAAAACTAGGCACAACTCTTTCCCCGACATGCTCCATAAATGCTGGTGTCCCTCAAGGGAGTATTATTGGTCCCCTCCTTTTCCTTCTTTACACTGCGGATATTCCCACCCACCCCCAAACCCTACTAACCACATATGCTGATGACACAGCCATCCTATCAACTTCCCCTGATCCTTCAGTAGCATCCCAACACCTCCAGGAACATCTTTCCGCCATACAATTTTGGAGTGAAAGGTGGAGAATACAGATCAACACAGAAAAATGTAAACAGGTGACATTCACTCTTAACCGGAGATCATGCCCTCCGGCCTACATTAAAGGCACTCCACTACCAGAATCAAACGAGGTTCGATATCTAGGATTATACCTTGACAGCCGACTGGCATGGAACCCTCACACGAGACTGAAAAGACATGAACTCAACAAAAGATACGGACTACTTAAACGACTCCTTGGAACTTCATCTAAATTATCGATACAGAACAAACTAACGATATACAAAACAATCATTCGACCCATATGGACATACGGACTTGCTCCGTAAACTCTGCGGATCCGCAAAACCATCCAACATCAACAGAAAACAGGTATTCCAGTCCAAAGTTCTCCGAAAAATTGTTAACGCTCCTTTTTATGTATCCAACAAAACCCTCCACAATGACCTTAACATCCCATTTGTCCTTGACCTTGCTAAAACCTGTTTCCAAATGTTCCACTCAAAACTGTCCCACCATCCCAATCCCGAAGGTCTATCCTTATCGTCCCAATCCCACCCAGACAATCCTCCTAGGCGGCTTAAGAGACAGTGGCCCCGAGACATTTTACTCACCTGACCTTATCATAATAATTTTAATATTTATTTAGACAGTCCCGGAAGTGCCAACAGTGGTTGGCTTCTTCCAATTTTTATTTTATTTTACCGTTTTGTTCAATTTATACATAGCATATATCTGTATCAACAAACTTGATTATTCTACTTACATGACTTGTACAGATTTCAAATAAACAAATTAAAAAAAAAACAAAAAACAAACTTATATTGATAAATATCCTTTATCACGAGAGCAATAAAAAGTCTGTTTTATTTAAATCTCTTCTCTATTTATATATACAACTTTAAGACTGTTAAGTTAATGGTGTTTTCCTGTTCATGCTTTTATTGCATATCATTGACTTAAGTATTGCTTTGATATCACTTACTCATGAGTAGAGGAATGTTGTTCAACAAATGGAAATAATTGATTTACTTGGTAAAAGGGAATCTTTCTATGTCCAGTTACTATTTCGTTGGATTCTTTGGGAGACAGGGATTCGAGTCCCACTTGTATTAGATAGAATTTTTTTCAGATGTGGGCATTCAGAAAAGAATCTCTCCTCGATCATGGCAGTTTTTATTGTATGGTAACCCGTCGCTTATGACTTAGATGCAGATGCGCTGTACAAAATATTAAAAAAAAAACAAAAAACTTTTTAAAGCATTTATTACATACAGGGTGGCCCAGATAAGCGGTCCACAAGAGAAATAACTACTAAACGGTTGGAGATATCAAAATTGTTCAAAGGGGCAAAGTTGTAGTTCTCTTTGAGCCCTATAAATTGGTCCCCTTTGGAAATGACAAACTAACACTTCTAAGGCCTCAAATAGGCCTTTGAAGGGAAGGATTTCCTCTTTACCCATATTTTGCATTATATTTTTAAAATGTTCTAACAACTAACAAACAATTTCAGATGAGGAATACATGCAAATGAAAACGTATTTTTTCAGAGAACTACTTGACTCATCGAAACCCCATTTGCACGGTTCTTCCTTGTTTTGTTAGTAAATTTTAAAAACATAATGCAAAATATGGGTAAGGAGGAAACCCTTCCCTTCAAAGCCCTATTTGAGCCCTTAGAAGTGTTATTTTCTCATTTCCAAGGGCACCATTATCTCGACAAGAACTACAACTTTGCTCTTTTGAAAAATGTTGATATCTCAAACCGTTTAGCAGTTATTTCTCTTGTGGTCCGCTTATCTGGGCCATCCTTTATAATGTAATATAATTTACTACAAAGAGCTTTAATTTCAAGAAAGCGGTATTTGGTAAATGGCAGATCCCAGAGATCTCTATACGATAAGGCTGATAATAAGAGCAAGATGAGAGATGTTCCACCTTAATAAGAAGCCTTGGCGAATAGGAGAGAGGTCCCGCTGCTCTATGTGCAAGCTGAAAGAAGATGAAGATTCCTTCCATTTCCTTGCAGTATGTCCCGTTCTGAAGGAGTTTAGGCCCAAATATTATGGCTGGTATGATGGGCTCTACCAGAGCTTTTGTTGTAAATTTTATTTAATTAGTTGTTAAATTATTATTGTTTAATTGCATTTCTTTACTATATTCATTCATTTATTCGTGTTATTTTTTCAGGTACGTTAAGAGCCTTTATGGACGACTTCTCAGAGTGAGTAATTATATTCTTTTATCTTAATTATATTTACATTTACATTAATTGTAGAAAATTAATGACCCTTCCGCTCATCATTGAAGATTATCACAACACATTTACACGACACACAGTGGTGCCGAATGACCAAAAAGCGGAAACAAATTAAATATCTCGAGAACGGATTAACATAGAAACCTCGTCTTCGACTAAGAACAAAAAAATACATCAAGTTTTTTTGTTTTTATTAAAAGTTTTAAGAAAATTAAAGAACTAATGAAGAAATGAAAGTCTAATGGGGCGTTTTGAGATCTTCGGAATAGGTGGTACTCATCAAAACAAGTTGAAATCAGTATTTTGCGTGTTTTTTTTTTTACGGCGCCATCATCGACATCTAGGCGATTAGCGCCGAAATCCAGGGTGCGGCGAGGAATTTTCCCAACGAGCCTTGAGATGAGAAAATTCCTGCCGCCGGAATCGAACCAACCATCTCCCGCATGAAAATCTAAGGAGCTAGCCACTAGACCACGCGGAGACCCTATTTTGATTATTGTCTTCGATAATATTTTATATTTATTATTTAGCTGCGAAGGCTGGCAGTGACCATGCCGAAACGTCCAAAAGTCCCACGAGGAGACCCTATTTTTTTTGCATCTTATTATAATTTTTAAGAAATGAATATTTAGTATGTAAGGAATAAATATATGATATCGTCGATACAAATGGAAAGTATCGAATGTGAAAAAATGCATCTTTCATTTTCGATCTTTACTAATTTCTACTGGACTTACCATATGTACGGCAAACTCTTGAATCTTAGTTTACTCTATGAAAGGGAAAGTATTCCACTGTCAAAAGGTCAAATCTGCCGAATATTTGACTGCCCAAAAAAAAAAAAAAAAAAAAGTAATGAATAAACGCTTTTCCACTCTGAAAAGTGGTGATTTTCACATTCGATACTTTGCATTTGTAGCGACGATATGTAAGGAATGAATATGTAATATGTAAAGAATGATTAAGTAATATGTCTAATTGTTTAACCGGATGTATAATACTTGCATAACCCAATGTATATGCATAATCCCATTTTTTTTTTTTTTTTTTTTTTTTTTTGTTTTTAACGGCACATCAACTATTTGGCTATTAGCGCTGGGCTATCTACAGGTTACCACTCTTTTATAATGCCAGTAGCACGTGGTCGGTCACCCATTCAGGTACTGACCACACCCGACGTTGCTTAACTTCGGTGATCTACGGGAACCGGTGTATTCAACGTGGCTATGGCCATTGGCCCCATTTGTTTAATTAGATTTATATATGTAATATTTTAATCGGATTTATATATGTAATAATTTTTTTCTAGTGAATCGCCTTAGCTGCGCATGCTCATAAAATATTTTTACAGAAAAATATACTTCAAAGATTACAGATATATTAAAAACTTATTTTTTATTTAAAAAATATATGTTCAAGTGTTTTATAGACCTATCTTTTTAATGTATTTTTAGTAAACTGCTTGGTGGAAGGTTGACGGTTCTAAGTCATTCCGTTTTGGCGGGACAACAGAAAATAATTTTTTGTTAATTGGAAACACATAAAGTGCTTTTCGTGGATTGATTGGACTTTTGGCAGTTTATTTTATCTTTGCAAGAGTTATTTTCATTTTATAATAGCCGGCCGAAATGATTGCCAATTTTTTAGTCCTTTTTTTGCACTAAATTGCATAATAACTTACTCGGTCGGCATGTTTATTGTTCGCAGCCCTAATTGTTTTACCTGAACGGAATTCAGGCCGAGGTAAAATTAATTGGAGTAAATATTGCATTCTGAATGGCTGAAACCAGTTCTGAAGAGCCATCAAGATTTAGAGAGGGTATACGGAAGGTTTACTCTAATAGACCTATTAGGGTTTGAGTATTTTGTAAATGGAACTAGTCATTTGGAGTGAAATTGGCCTTTTAGCGCCTCCATGACAGAATCATCCCTCGCCATTTTCTATCTAATGAACCGCTTTAAAGAATCGTTCATTTACATCTAATAGAACGGTTCGTTTCCAGATACTAATCGCGACCTGTTTCTGCAAATAGGGTCTCTTAAGATATGTGTTTTTACGGATTAGCTGCGCCGTTTAATTTTTCTTCTACCGTTATCTTTATGCCAAATGATAAGGGGTAGATCTTGTTGGACGACCTTTTGCTTATCTTCTAATTGTACTAAAATAATCTTTGAAGACTTATATCCAATTTTACGGCCGAATTTCATATAATCGTATCATCATTTGTTAAAACGTCCGGCTCGCAGGAACTGCGTCATTTTAGCGCAGTTCCGTTCATATCCCTAATGTCATTAATAAAGGAATAGAAACACTTTTTGGAAGGATTGGGTCTCATTAAAAATATAAAATGAAATATCGAAGAAAAGTAAGTTTAAAACGACACAACAGGAAACTCACAGTATCCTAAGCGGAAATAACTCCCTCGCCTTCGCAAAGCTCGCTCCAGGAAAACACTATTTCCTATAAGTTCCTCATTTAGTTGCATTCTTTTACTAAAATACTAATTTTACTGAAAACAATCAGTTTTTACTGACAAAAATCCGCTAAAAAAAAACAAAAAACTAGACTTTTTTTTTTTTTTTTTTTTTTTTTAGTAAGTTTTCAAACGGCCACATTCTACTTACCATGATTTCCCAACCGTTTCGAGACATTTTAGAAAATATACCAAGATCGGAAAATTTTTCATGTCTATTTATGCATTTTTTCCTAATACAACCCTTACCTCCAAATATCTTAGATTTGATGAATTTCAAACGGCTGGAAAAAGTTTCAACTTAATCAATCGTGCACAAAAAAATGCAAATATAATATAAGATAATATACATATGCACAAATTTAAATATCTTAGTTTGAATAATTTTCTAAAAAACATGTAATTTTCTAACTAGTACCCAAGCTGAAAATTAGTTTGGAAAAGTAGTTGTATCAACCTTTCTCTTAAACGGTTACCGATATGGCTTTTAAAATGGTTTCATTCGTTTTCCTACGTAGGAGGACCTATAAATCGAATACTTGGAAGCACATTTACTCGAAAACGTAAGCATTACAATTTTTTTGGGTAGTATTTCACTCTAAAAACCATGTTCCGGTGGTCGGATTTACATAGACAAATTTGGAGTATCGTTATTTTGCTGATCTAAGGGCTCTGAAACGTGAAATTTTCTAGTCGGCACTTCCGGATTCCGGCATAAGGTCAACCACGTAAGCGGGTTTCCTCCAACTGGAGGGAGGGAAGAACCCGCAAAAATGTCGAATGGTAGGTAGCTAAGCGGAAGCCATTTTAGCATCTACAGTCTTCACCAATCGAGGACCATTCTCGGACTGAAATCCGTTTCTGTGATTACCTTATCGGGGAGAAACTCCAGAAATTCTCTGTCATCTAAGTTTTATGATCCCCGTAGTTGGGTTGTTTACATCCTTGACAGGTGGCTAGTTTTCTCATGTCTTCACGAAGATCACGACCGAGGAAAAGTGGGCGCCATGGAAGAACTCCGCCAAAGATTCAGGTCCTATAGTGCCGAAGGGAAGAGCGCAGAGTACCTTTCTTTTAGCGCGGTTCCTCCCTCCCCCATAGGGAGGAACCCCGCTTATTTGGTCGATACAATGAAACAATCCGGAAGTGCCGACTAGAAAATTTCGCGTTTCAGAACCCCTAGAGACCGAAAATAACGGTGGTTCAAATTTGTGTGTATATATATATATATATATATATATGAATATATTTATTTATATATATATATATATATATATGAATATATTTATTTATATATATATATATATATATATATATATATATATATATATATATATATATATATATTTGCCTGTTCGCTCATTTCTGGCTTCCCTAATGGTCCGATTGTGATGAAATTTGGTACAAAAATCCGTCTTCCAATTTGAAAGGTCAAGTTCATTAACTAGCAGAATCCGCCCACTGGAAGATGGCGTTTAGGGCGAAATTCGCGCAAAAAAATCGTAACGCTTACGTTTTTGAGTTCATAAGCTTGTAAGTACTCGTTTTATAGGCTTCTTGGGCTAGGAAAACGAATGAAACCATTTTCAAGGCGATAGCTTTAACCGTTTTCGAGAAAATTGGAAAAATAGTTTTTGAATACCGTTTTTGGTTTGGGTACTTAGAATCATGGGATTCAGTTGAAACATTTTTTGCATGTTTGAATTTCATCAAAACTGACATGTTAAACTTTTGGTTTGGAGTTAAGGAAGGGTTAGAATAAAATATTTTATTAACAGACAGAAAACGTTTTGGTAACTTTGTATACTTTCCTTAATATCTCGATCCCTTACAAAAACAAAAGATAACACTATTTACGGACTCACTCAGCTCAATACATGGACTACAAAACATGTACAACGACAATCCCATCATTATGAACATACTAGAATAGATACACAGGACGAATAAAGAAATCACAATATATTGGCTCCCAGGACATGAGGACATAGGAAAAAGCAGTCAAGCTGACGTACTGGCTCGGACAGCTACCAGACAAAACCGACAGGACATAGACAAAGTTACATTACAAGACCTGCAAATCGAAGTAAGAAGGTTTATTACAGAAAAGTGGCAGAAATCTTGGCACATGACGACAGAAAACAAACTTCGCGAAATAAAACAGACGGTAGGTGAATGGCCTTCAAGCAAAAGGGATAATAGAAGAGACGAAGTGATATTATGCCGCTTAAGAATTGGCCATTCCCGACTGACACACTCTTATCTCATGACAAGACAGGACAGACCGACATGTACACAGTGTAACACACCGCTGACTATAAAGCACATACTTACTGAATGTTTACAGCGACAAAACTATGACTTACCTTACAATATGACTGAATTACTCGGCGATGGAAGCAAATATATAGATAACATACTGAACTACCTCAACAAGACCAACCTCCTAAACAAATTATAATTAAACATGAACAAATTATAACAGGACATACACACATATATGTGTATGTATTTTATTTCTCTTAAAATGTTAAAACTATACAGCCGTACTATACTAAAATCTTACATTTGACAATATAAAACTAACAGGAGTGTGAAACCTCCTTCAACCAACTTAATTGATTATGTGTATAAACTTCATGCATTATTATAATATTGATTTTTCATATATTCAAGTATATTGTAATGTATTCTCTTATAAATAGATGTGTATATAAATTTCAATTTGTATATTTGGCCAAAAATGTGTAAAATAAGATCGTATTTAATTAGATGTATTTAATTAGTTGTATTTAATTAGATGTAATTTTCGTATGTATATTATATATGTAATTTTTGTTCTGAGCGAGTCGCCTTAGTTACGGTCGCTCATAAATAAATAAAAAAAAAAAAAAAAAATAATATCTCGAAAAAGGTTGAGAATCTTGGTAAACGGAAGAATACCATTAGAAAGCTTACTAAGTGCTCTACAAAAAAGGTTCTGATGAATGTTTTGATTAGGCGATGTCAATCGGAGAAATAAGTGCTTAAAACTTTAAAGTAATTGATTTCGCTTATTCGAACTGTTCTTTTTGTCTTTGATTTTGGTACTTAGAATCATGGGATTCAGTTGAAACATTTTCTGCATGTTTGAATTTTATCAAAACTAATATGTTGAAAATTTGGTTACGTTTGGAGTAAAGGAAGGATTAAAATAAAATATTTCATAATTATTCTTCAACTGACCCTTTTCTCAATATTCTTATCTTCGTGGACGGCGGAAGGTCGGGCCTTCCGCCGTCCACGAAGATAAAATATTTCATTTTTAGTCATGAAAAGTTTTGGGAACTTCGTATATTTTCATTAATATCACGTAAACGGTTCGGAATCTTGGCAAGCAAAAGATTACCATTCGAAAGGTTACTAAATTCTCTACAAAAAATGTTTTGAAGACATTTGCGATGGGATGGTCATATTTGGAGAAATAAGTGCTTAAAACATAGGTAATTTCGTTTATTTGAACGAATCTTTTTGTGTGTTTCCTACAGTGTTTTTCACTGCTCGTTATTTTTGTGATTGCTTATAGTAGTCAAATGTATTAGTCAATAAAACAGGATACGTATATATAGAAACAATATTTTGTTTCAACGGCATCTTGGAATTCGAAGATGCCCTATGAATATCTAGATTACTGTACTGGTGTTTATTGCGTTCTTTAGAATTGTTTTTGGTATTCCCTATTTTCAGCAGTTTTTATCTATTTATTAATTTTTTTGTTTAAATTTCATTGAACAAATTTCATTGAAGAAATTCATTGAACAAAATCATAGGAATTCGAAGGTGAGGAGCTAGGAGGCTTAGGGTGGGGGGCATTTTCCCTGTCCCCAGGTACCTCCCAGTGTACCCTCGTCAAGTCCCTTTCTAGAGTCATAAAGATAAGCCTCCAAACAACTTTAGGAATGGAGGATTTCTAATTTTTGCCAGTATCAGAACAGCCGCTCTTTACATACCACAGTGGTACTGACGTACCGGTCTATACAAGTTGCACTCCACACGGTGGTAGTACTTGGTGTATGCCACAGCGGATCGCTCATTATAACCTTATTTTATTCGTATTAAATAGATACCTAAAAAAAAATGTATTTGTGTATAAGTGTAGCGTTATTGTGATTAGAATCAAATATTTTATTAACAGACATGAAACGGTTTGGAATCTTCGTATATTGTCCTTATATTTTTTTTTTTTATTTCTTTTATGGTGCATTGAAATCTGAGCCATTAGCACCATTTTTTCCTTATGAGCTTATATAATACTTAGATTTAGCTAGCGACAATATTTTACACCGCAATTAAAGTGACTTGCTCTTCTTACAAATATAATATATATATATATTGTAATATAAACATAATACATTAATTTGTCTGAAAAAAAAGTCCAACCCGCAGGAACTGCATCATCTTAGCGCAGTTCCGTTCTTGTCTCGAGTGCGATTAGTGAAGGAATATAGCAGCTATCGGTAGGTATTAGCACCTTTTTTCCCCCTTAATATCTTCAAAACAGTGGAAAGTACGATATAACCATTCAAAAGCTTACTAAATTCTCTACAAAAAAGATTCTGAAGCAAATTTCGATGGGGCAATATCAGTCGGAGAAGTAAGTGCTTAAAACTACGAAAGTTTTAGTTTTGTTATTTTAAACGGGTTTTTGTCACTGTTTACCTCACTTTTGTTTTTTAAGTTTATTTAACGGTGGAATGAGTATTTCATTAAAGCTGAGAAAATAAGAATCATATTGGTAATAGAGTTTTCTTAGAGTGAGCGTCGCGATGACGGGAGAGTCCCATCCGCTTAGTCAGTTTCCATATGTGGCGCTTTAAGCTTCCTTCTCTTTGAGATTTTATTTTATATTTTTAATGAAAGATCAAAACCTACCGATAGCTGCTACTATTCCTTTAATAATCGCACTTCGGATAAGAACGGAACCGCGCTAAGATGATGCAGTTCCTGCGAATCGGACTTTTTTTTGAGCTTTTGTTTGGATTGCAGAAAGGTTCTTTGGTTGAATTGGGCTTTAAGGGAACTTCTTGTTTATCATTGCCCGATGTGTTTGGGGTTTTTAGGATTTTATTAATTAGATTGTAGAGTAAATATTTAGAGAAGAAAAAGTCTTTTCCACAGAAGATACGTTATACTATCAGACTCCTCAATTAGGCTGTAACAGGAATAAATGTAAAATGGTTTGATATTTTATTGATGAAAGAACCATTAAGATAAAGATATTCTTTACTGTTTCTATAATATTTTTTTCCTGTGTTTTCTAATTTTTTGCAATTTTTGTTGAAACAAAGAAATAGGAACTCAGAAGATGAATTTATCGAATGAAGATCATTTTAAGTAATCAACATAATTTCTTCTATCAAGTGTTGAATTGGCTCTATTAATAGTCTAAGAGTAGGTACAGTGTAAAGCTTAGATAGCCCAAAGAGCATAGCGAAGAAATCAAACACGTTAACAGCTTAAAGAGAAGTACTCAAAGTGGACCAACTGGCAAATGAACGTTTTCAACTCAGCTTGATTTTGAATCTCATTGGCTCTTTGGTTTTCTACCCTCCAATCTGTACGTACTCTTTCACGTAATCCCCCCCCCCCATATTTTTCGACTCCTTAAGTTTAGATCCCCTCAAAAAAGCTTTATTCGAAAATTCCCTCATTAGGCGTATCAGCTCGCTTTGGAATATCTTTGGACTCATTAATAAATTGTACCCTTGGTCGTTAATAAACTGTAAAGACACTTTGGTGTTTGTTTTGGTTCCTGGCCAGATACCTCATTATCCTAGACGTTGTTTCTGTTTGATTAGTGTCAGATCTTGACCAGGCTCTACGGGAATTGAACAGCCTTAACTAACAGACCGGCCGGAATATATGAACGTTCCGGCTTTCAGGCGGACGGTTCAGGCCAAACTGACAGACCTGTCTAACCGTGTGTAGCCTTAAGGAATTACATGATAGGCCACTTTCGGCACTAATCGCGGACAGTTCGCTCTGAAAGGCTATGTCTTGCAGATTGATGACTTGTTTTCCTCGTATCAGAAAAGATAATGCATTTGTCTTTTGTAGGCCAAATAAGGTTGTACTGTAATCTTGAACACAGAAGGAAATTTTGTTTACTTTTTACAGCTCCAAAAACGGAAAGCATACGATTTGGGCATTCTGATAGAGTCGGCAGGAAAACGGATTGCTCCTGAATCGACGCCATGCACTCCTGAATGCCTTTAGTTCATTCCTCCTGATCTTGTAGGTTGTTGACTACACCTTAAATCTACTTAAACCTCGTTGGATCTCCGCTGTCCTATTCGGTCTCCTGGAAACTGCTTCCAAAAGAAAGGGCAAGTCACGGCAACTCAGTAGTGGAGGCCTGTGGTCCTCTAATCAGTATATATATAAGAAATTCGTATGGGGCATATGGAAGTTCAGGCTGTGATGTAATCTAGAACCTGGAAGCAGAACGTGTTTACCTCTTCCGTCTCCAAGAGTACAATCGATTTGTGCATTCTTGTTGTGTCGATAGGATAATCGATTGCCGCGCAGAACCGAACAAAGAAGGTGGAGGTCATGTCCTCCTTGCTGCGCCTAGTACATTCCTCAAGAAGTTGTACCCCGTTGGCAACACTGTCCTACTTGGTCTTCTGGAAAGTAGTCCCAGAAGAGAGTGTAAGTCACGCCCTGTGCGGTGGCAGCCCTGTAATAATCCTACTATCAGATGGTAATACAGCTGTGATTCGGGGCTTTCTAACGTCCGTGTGTTTGTTCTTGTTTGATTGTTTCTTGAAGGGCCGTCGTTAAAAAGCCAATCTCCAATTCTCTTGAGACATTCTAATCTTTGAGCTTTACGTTTTCCAGCTTGTTTCAGTCAAAACAGTCCTCAGATTGTTTTTGCTTGACAAATTTGGACTATTCTTCATTATCTATAGATAAAATAAAATTCTAACGGATCGCTGTCTGCACATGGAAGATATATGGGGAAAAAATTACTGTTTGGGGCCTTTATCAAAGCAATAGTACCCAAAACAATGATTTTTAGAATTTTAGCATAAATATGCTTTAGCGGTGACTAAACTGGAAAAAAACGTTACAAAAAAGTGTCCGCTTGCATTCGTGCATTAACAGTGGCGTTCACGCATGCGCAGTGGCGTTTGCGCATGCGCAGAGGCCATGTACGAAAAAGAAGACTGTATGTGTCACGAAAAAGTGTCCGCTGGTGTTAGCGCACGCGCAAAGGCCATTTACGATCAAGAGGACTGTATGTATCAGAAAAAAGTGCTCGCTAGTGGTTGCGCATGCGCAGTGGTGTGGACATGTACGAAAAATAAGTCTATATGTTATACAACACTTTACATAGGTTTGTCGGGTGGACCTAGGCGTTCCAAAAAGGTGTCACAAAAAAGTGTCCGCTGGAGTTCGCGCCTGCGCAGTCGCGATGTACGAAAAAGGAAGACTGTATTTTATAGAATACCTTATATAGGTTTGTCGGGTGGACCTAAAGCATATTTATGTTCCTGAATTTGAGCAGAAGGCTCTAAACGGAATAATTTTTCTCTGTTTGTTTGTATGTCTGCTGTCTGTCCAACACTATACACACTAGCGTTTAACAATCCCTAAGGGGTCTGAGCTTAGTGGCTCAGACATGTTTAGCTATCCTAGCAGCCTGTATGCTTGATCCCCGATGGCTATACGCCTAATATCGTATATAGAGAAGCATTACTGTAAAGTAGATTTTTTTAAAACACCCATACCCAAATAATCCAAATGATATATCTAAAATTGCTGTCCTAATTCAACATCCACGCGGTCACAGATAGTATATAAAAATATTCATATGTTTTATTAAGTACCATTAAAACGGTTAAGTATTTGTGGTAAGTGGAGGATGATCTTTTCAAAACTTAATAAATGTTCTACAAATACATTCATTTGTAATATCCGTTAATATACTCAGTGAATGAAACAATGGTTAAATTTGTAAAGTAGTGATTTCGATCCATTGTACCTTTTGACTATTTTCTTTGGGGGTTTTGCATGCTCAAAACCGAAAGAATACTCAAAGAAACCCTTTACGTTTATTTTTTTTTTTTATTTACTTATTTTTCATACCAACCAAGGTGAGGAATAACCCTTCAAAGCTCCAAAACTTACTTTTATTTTACCATCACAACGTTTCGGACTATTCGTCCATCTTCAGGAGATCTACGATAGTATATTAATTACTAGACACTGCAGAAAACACGCTTTATAATTACTATTAACCAAGATATTACATCATCTAATACCAAGTATTAAATTTTATTTCCTTAATTTTAAACTCACCATGTTTTTTTTTTTTTTTTTTTTGCTTTTTAAACTATTTTTTATTAGTACCTTTCGCTTGTGTTGTTAATCAGCGTTAAACCTGAAATTCCGTAGTTGCTGCCAGGCTGTTTATTTCATGAGTTGCATTTGTTTTGTCACTGTCATATCACCCCTAGGAATGGTAGTAAATGCAATATAGACGGTAGGGGAGAAGGGGGTGGGATTGGATTGAAGAAGGAGAGGTGGGGTCTCCCGTGGTCTAGTGGCTAGCGCGCTAGATTCATAAGCGGGAGATGGTGGGTTCGATCCCCACCGGCGCCAGAAATTTTCTCATCTCAGGGCTCGCTGAGAAAATTCCTGGTTGCACTCTGGATCTCGGCGCTAATGGCCAAGAATTATGTCGATGCGCCGTAAAAAAAAAAATAATAAAAAGAAGGAGAGGTTAAGGAAGGTTAAACAAGGGAAAAGAAAGAATCTTTTAAGCACTATATGCTTTTGATTTGATTCCAAAATCTTTTTTTTTTTTTTTTTTTTTTTTCTTTTTTAGTTTGTTCAGATTGAAAATGTTTTTTTTTCTACAAGTTTCTGTTCGTTATGTGTCCATTCCTCCTATTTGTGTGGCCATTTTTGGATTTAGAACACCCAAAATACATAAAATTCACCTAAAATGTTTAATGTAGCTCGTAAAAAAAATATATATTTTGCAGACCTGTGATATATTTTAAGGTTTATAAATCTCACCGGATATAAACTTTGTTAGGAAACACGCTAAAATTACGCAGCTCCGTCGAATAGGCCTCTAATTTTTTACTGAGGAAATGGAAACTATTGGGGAAAAAAGTAGACTAAAAACATTTTGATTTTGAAGAAGCATTACTACCCCGCAGATATATCGAACAATGTTCCCTTGTATCTGTTGTCATTTCCTCCTGCAATCCAGCTGACCGATGACCCTCGAAATACAAATCATATTTCTTTACAGGAAGTGGAAGTATAAATCTAAATCGAAAACCGCAGCTCATATCGTTTCCAACTGATAATTCTTCAGATAATCAAGAGCGCTGTTATCTTTATTTATTTTTTTAATAAGGTTATTATATTCTATGGCATTCAGAATTCTTATTAAAATAAATAGTGGCCCAACACTTTTTCAATAAGTCTCAACACTTTTTACTGGCGTAGACAGAAGGTAAATGAAAGAAAATTCCAAATTAACATTATCGTATATTTATTAAAAATGATTCTACATTTTTCACATCCTCAAATGCTCATTTAAGAGCCTAAAAAAAATAAGTTTAGCCTACCGGAACGCTGGTAGATTTTAGGGTTCTGAAGAGGCATCCAGGGATGCGAAACATGTAGAGCCATTTTTAATAAATTGACGTTTATTTTTATTTGGAATTTTATTCATAGAAATTCTGCCTGTACAAGAAGCTACGCCTACAGTCACCAAATCTTCAAACAAAAAAACGTCCTATTGTTCGCAAAGAAACTCGCCCTACACCCACCAAATCAAAAAATAAATAAATAAATAAAATTGCAAACAGGAATTGCCAGACAAGCATTTTCCATTGAAAATATTGGCTTTCCCTAAGTCAATAATTCCAGGCGATGATACAAACAAAGTGAAATTTAAGCTCTCGAGATAAAGTGCAAAGTCAATTTCGTCTCAAACTTTTTTTCTCCCACTTCTTTAGAACTGTAATGAAGTCTGCTGAAGAGTATCGACTTGCTGTATCATTATCTCTTTCATTTTATTATTTTATCCAAGAATCGTTCGCTTTTAGTTATTGGATATTATAGCTTATATCTTGTTCACTTTATATGCTTAATTCTTACTCCGTGCTTATCGAATATTGTATTTTCTTCTTATATTACATAGTAATTCTCTTTTCTACAACAGCAGAAAAAGAAGATAAAGACATATTTAGTCTTAATGGCGACCAGAAATCTTACTTTTTTTTTGTTATATATAAACTGAAGGAAGGACTTGAAAAAAAAAAACGTATAAGTAGACATGAAATGTTTTCGGATGGGAAATCGTGGTATGTGGATATAAACCATTCGAATGCATACTTAACTCTCTTAACAAAAAAATTCTGAAGCAATTTTCGATGGGGAAATGTCAATGAAGTGCTTAAAACTTTAAAAGTGTTTGTTTTGTTCTTTGGGAGCGATTTTTGTATCTGTTTACCTACAGTTTTAAATGGTTGATTCTCATTTTAATTGCATTTAACAGTAAAACGAGTATTTGACTAACAGCCCAGTCAACGAACAGTTACAGATGGACATTTTTGACTTCGTAACTTTGTTTGGGCTGGATAGGAGGTGAACATATCAAAAGTCCTCGCCTGTAGCCTTTGTGCCGGGGGGAGGGGGGTTTAGAAGGTCCCATTTTCGGGTTTTCACTTATATCTCGGAAACCCTGCGTCCTGGCGACATGACTATTCTATAACAAATGAAAGCTGATTAAATTTCCTACACGTTCTATCCTATAAAGTTTTTCGTGATATCTTTAGGTTTCGAAATATCCGCTCTTGAAAGTCGGTCATTTTGGGGAAAAACACTTTCGCCACATATTTTTCCCCCTTTTTGACGGGCTAACTCTTAATAGATGAACCCAAAAAATAAATAACGGTTATAGGGATATAGATTATTGCATTCCCTTCAATAATATATATTACTTTGCTATTCTATGTATTTTCCTTCAAACGTAAAAATAATTTCAGTGTTCAACGTGAAGTCTGAAATTTAGCGACTAATAGTCCAGGTAACTAAGATTTATAGATGGAAATGTTTGGAACACCATTTTTAACTTCATACCTTTGTTTCGCCTAGTTAGGAGAACAACGTATCAAAAGTCCTCGCCCGTAGCCTTTGTGCCGGGGGGAGGGGGGTTTAGAAGGCCCCATTTTTCGGGTTTTCACTTATATCTCGGAAAACGTGGGTCCTAGCGACATGACCATTCTATAACAAATGAAAGCTGATTCAATTTCCTACAAGTTCTATTCAATAAAGTTTTTCGAGATATCTTTAGTTCTCGAAATATCCGATCTTGAAAGTCTGTTATTTCGGGAAAAAACACATTTTTATATTCTCCACTGGATATCTCTTCAACGATGAACCCAAAAAATAAATGTCGGCTATAGGTTTGTAGAGCATTCGATTCACTTCAATAATATATATTACTTTACTATTTTATGTATTTTCTTTCAAACGTTATATACGCACTCACATGGTCTTAGAAAAACCATGGGCAAGATCTTATGTAATTGAGTTTGAATAACTGGTCAATGGGCCCAAAATTATATATTTTGTGCTATATTATATATATATAGTGAGTACTGTACGTATGTACTCACTATATTTATATAATGGAGCATATTTTGGACTATACATTGACTGGAAATGGTGAGAAATTGAAAGGTTCCTTGGTCAGTTGTCGCCAGTTATCACGATAAACATTAAAACTGTTTTCACGTTTGAAGGAAAATACATAAAATAGTATAGTTATATATATTCTTGAAGAGAATGGAATCTCTACAACCCTATAAACGGCATTTATTTTTTGGGTTCATTGTTGAAGAGATATCCGGTCGAGAATATAAAAAATGTGTGTTTTTTCCCAAAATGACAGACTTTCAAGAGCGGATATTTCGAAAACTAAAAATATCTCGAAAAACTTTATTGAATAGAACTTGTAGGAAATTGAATCAGCTTTTAGCACTTTCCTTCGAAGGAAAGTAGCTATTGAGGTTGGACTCATGACGGAATTTTTGAAAAATTTCTTCAAATCTTTATCGATCCTACCTAGTAGACACCGAAAATGACCCCCGTTAAAATTTATATATATATATATATATATATATATATATATATATATATATATATATATATATCTGTTAATACGATAGCGGCCAGAGTTTTTGTTTTTTCGTCACGAAACTTGGTTTTAGCATTCAATTAGCAAACGATTGAACGAGTTCGTTAACCACCAAAGTCGGTCCACCGGAAGGGGGGTTTACCCCGAACCACAATACCGATTCGCCACTACCAGCCGTGATTTTTGGTATATTTCGACGAAACTCGGTATTCGTAGTGGTAATCTACAGGTAAATATATGTTTTAAAAATAAACTAAATCGGTTCATTAGGAGGGGTTACTCTGGACCCAAATTACTAATATACTCATACCGGTCGTAATTTTTGCTGTATTGTAACGAAACGCGGTATAAGTCGTGGGTTACTCATGAGAAAGAAGTGTTGTAAAAATGAGCTGAATCGGTCGATCGGAAAGGGGGGGTTTACTTTGTAATATATTTCAATAGAAAAGCCCTCCAGACGTAGGTTCACAAAACCGCCGCAAGGAGCGCTTTCTACCACTAGAGGGACCTGTATCCTGTTCCTGCGTTAGATCAAAATACGATAATATGAGGTGTTTTGTATTTATTACGTAGTGTAGTAGGTACCATGTGTAACATAACTCTGGAAGCAAATTAATAATTGAACAGTTTCTCATTACAAAATTAAAAGAGAACTATTCACGTTTTTATTTTATTTATGTAGGATATTTTAAGCAAATTGTTCTGGAAAGCAGTCTACACTACCCAAATTCTGAGGAAAGTGCTTAGTTATGGAGCTCCTGCGTGACGGACTTTTATTTGTTATAGAATGGTCATGTCGATAGGATCTTTCCTCAAGAAGGTGAAAAACGTTATCGTTTTCATTTCTATTGCAAATGTTGCTCTAATAGATTTTAGTCATATCCCACGGTTTATAGTTTAAATTCAGAATTTCTCCACACGATTTATGTAAAGTTGTTATTCGTTTTTGTGTTATATTATGCCAGCATGTCCTGCCAACAAGGACCCGTCAACTCCTTGTAACCTCCCTATTATTACCCCAGTTTGACTATGGTTGCTTTGTGTACGGTGGACTTTCTGGCGGTCTCGCGGCAAAACGCAAACGACTCACGAACTGTTTTATTCTCGGGATCGTCAGATACACCCACATACATATCGCATTTCTACCAGGAGCTAAATTGGCTATTCCCTCTTTATCGTCGACAGTACTTCCTCGGCTCAGTCCTTTACCAAGTAATTCAATCCCAAAGACCTTCTTATATCTTTGAACTCCTTAAATTTGAACCCTCTGTTCACTCCCGTAACACCCGATCTCGTCCTTCCGATCTTTATATTCGTTCCCACTGTACAGGTTTATTAGAAAAGTCTTTCATCACCCGTGCCATCTCACTATGGAATTCCTTACCTCTGTCTGTCCGCCACTCTACCACCCTAGAAACTTTTCGAATTAATTTTTATTTTATTTTATTTATTTGGATGGACAACTATTCTTGCATCTTCTGTCTCCCCCGGTCTGCTGCTAGTTGGCCGACAGAGAAATGACATACAACAGAGTATTAAAATTTCTAATATTTTATAATACTCAAATGTAAATATATTTGAATGGAAATCGAGAGATTTTATGCTCCGTTGGACATTGATCATGAAGAAAAAAATTATGAACTGAAGGTCGACATAAAAAATGAACAAGAACCTCTTTGGATTCTCACGAAGTGTTTCCCTTATTTCATGAAAAATTTAAAAGGCCAAGAAGAACCTCCCTATCACCCTCCCCCCCCCTCCCCCAGAGTAATTGGCTATACAAATTTAATAAGCTGGCCTATTTCTGGTTGACATTTTCTCCAGGACTCAATCTCTTCCTTCTAAGGCCTTATCACCCAGACGCTTTCCCCGCCAATTTGGTTATGTTGATTATAATGAAATATTTCACAGCTGTTCTCGGTAAAAGCCTTACTCGCCGCTAGGGGTACAGCTGTCCGTTTTTATCAATATCTATTTTCACTGAAATGGAGCAAAATTTGCTCAGTGACAGAGCGCTCGAATAATGTTCTGGAGGACTCAAGGGCGCATGAAAAATTGTATCTACTATATATTTGTCAAATACCACTCACTCACTGACCTATCATCGCCCAGCCCAAACCGCTTGCCAGAAAATGTTGAAATTTGCTTGGGCACTCCCTTAAGAACGTAAACACTCGCTAAGAAAGGATTTTTTGATATTCAAAATTTTAAGCATTTTTAGAGGGATTTGAATTCTTAGTTGGCTAGAGAAGCCCATGCAGCACCTATTTCATAATATTATTTTGATTTGGGGTTCATTTCAACTATGCTGGCAGACCTTGAATTACTAGAAATAAGGCGCCATTTTGTCCCTCTTGGACTTTACGCTATACATGGTGATGGTCAATCCAAGGTAATAATATCCCGAACCCTTGCACAGCCTCCTCACCCATCAGCATCTCCAGCCAGAACATTTCTTGGTAATGCTCGCAAATATAATTGGTGTTTCCAAATGACATCTTGGAAACATACATTTTAACTCACATTTATTATTGACAACGAATTTTAACCTGTCCTGGTTAAACTGCTGTCCTGATAACATATTATCTCTACGTTATCTGTTTCTTGACACTGGTCCGGAGCGGCCCGATGTCAAAAAACATTATGCTTTGGTTACTTATCAATTGATGAATAACTTATAGTATGACGGGAACCGTGCTATAATAAACTGCCCAAAATTATGAACTAGTGTTAATTTTGATGATACATTATTTAACGCAATAAAATATCCACTTATCAGCCGTGGCGAATCACGGGTATTCAGCTAGTCTACTATATATTTGTCAAATACCACTCACTCACTGACCTATCATCGCCCAAACCAGTTGACAGACAATTTTGAAATTTTGCATGACACTCTCTTTGGAAATTAAACACTCGCTAAAAAAGGATTTTTGGATATTCAAATTTTTAAGTATTTTTATGGGGGTTTGAATTGTTAGTTGGTTAGAGCAGGCAAGCCTAGGGCAGCAGGCGTTTCTAGGTCGATAACAGGTCAGCTGTTAGCGTACTGTATCTATTTCATAGTATTATTTTTATTTGCGGTTCATTTCAACTATGATGGCAGACCTAGAATTACTAGAAATAAACTGTGAGTTAGTCGCTCATAGAGTTTTCGTTATACCCGGCGATGGTCCATCCGAGGTAATATATATCCCGAACTCTTGCATAGCCTCCTCACCCATCAGCATCCCCAGTCAGAAAACTTCTTGGTAATGCTCGCAAATATAATGGGTGTTTCCAAATGACATCTTGGTAACATAAATTTTTAAATTTTAACGTACATTCATTATTGACAACGAATTTTAACCCGTACTGGTTAAACTCCTGTTTCTGCTAACCTATAGATAACTGTTTCTTGACAGTAGTCCAGAGCGCCCCAATGTAAAGAAACATTATACTTTGATTACTGATGAATTGATGAGTAACTTATAGTATGACGGGAACTGTGCTATAATAAACTGCCCAAAATTATGTAGTAGCGTTAATTTTGACGATACATTAATTAACGCAATTATCTGCCGTGGCGAAGCAAGGGTTTTTAGCTACATACTCATTAATCGTGAACATTAATTACTAGGACCAACACACAATGGTAACAATGGTATGGGTTCCTGGTCATGAGAACATCGGACAGTCTACATTAGCGGACGAACATGCAAAACTACTGAGACTAAAGGTCCAACACACAATGGTAACAATGGTATGGGTTCCTGGTCATGAGAACATCGGACAGTCTATATTAGCGGACGAATATGCAGAACTACTGAGACTAAAGGACCAACACACAATGGTAACAATGGTATGGGTTCCTGGCCATGAGAACATCGGACAGTCTACATTAGCGGACGAACATGCAAAACTACTGAGACTAAAGGACCAACACACAATGGTATGGGTTCCTGGTCATGAGAACATCGGACAGTCTACATTAGCGGACGAACATGCAAAACTACTGAGACTAAAGGTCCAACACACAATGGTATGGGTTCCTGGTCATGAGAACATCGGACAGTCTACATTAGCGGACGAACATGCAAAACTTGCTACTAGAAGACAACCGAATGACCAGCACTTACTTACAGTTCAAGACCTACAATTACAATAACAGAAGCTGTCCTGAATAGGTGGCGTGCAATGTGGTATACCACTCAAGATAAATCCTAAGGGAAATAAAGATCCTTCCTTCCTAAGGGAAGTTGTACTTACAAGACTAAGAATCGGATATACACGCCTCACTCACTCACACCTATTTACGAAACAAGACAAGCCAAGGTGCGAAGCATGCAACGTCCCTTTGACTGTGAAACACCTACTAACAGACTGCATGAAAAGAAACAACCTACAGGCACCTCATGACCTTAGCGAGAGGTGCTTTTATATTTCTGTTAGCAGATAGGAGCCCATATGTTGATACCATACTCACATACTTAATCACCACGAATGCATACAACGAAATATAACTGTATTACAAGTAACGCACAATTAAAATCAAAGACAAAATTTCTGATCTCAAAATAATTTTAGAGCAATTTGTCTATATTTTTTTGTCTTTGTTTTCTTTAGTTTAGATCCTACTTACTATTTTATAAATTTTTATTATGAATTCAATCATACCAGTATTTTATTACTTATTATTTGCTACTTATTTTGTTTTGTATACATAATAAATGTATATATTTCTTTTTTTTTATAAATATGACCAATCAATGTTAATTATGAATGTAAATTTGAAAGTTTTTCCTTATTATTTTTATTTTTATTATTAATTTTCTTTGAGCAGATCACCCCTGTTGCGAAGCTCTTCAAGAAAATTAAATAAATAATCTTTGAAAATTATTATCTATAAAAATAAATCTCCTATTTGCTTGTATAATCTACATAAATCAAGAAGAATAAGGCAACGACCAAATGTGGCGTTCTGAGTTAGCTTCGCGTGCAGGTTGCAAGTTGTTCTAATCAGCATGCTGACAACTTGTTCATTTACTGATTACATTTTAAGAGGATCCATTATACACTTTGTCCAATTAGCCGAGTGTTGTTTTATTGTCAATGTATTTTCATGTAATTGGTAGTGATTATTTGTTTTTATATTTCTTCTATTTTGTTTTAGTTTCTTTTATTATCATATTTTTAAAGTTGATTATTTTTTTTTAACAGAAAAATAAGCAAAGTAAAAAATATTCCTTTGAGTTTTAACTTTAGTAGTAAGCTCCCGAAAAGGCGCGTAACTCGTAGAACAGAAGAGAAGAAGGAAGAAGAGTGAAAACAACCCATAGAGATTTGTTTATATATACCATTATTATTTATATAAAAAATATACCATTGTTAATTTATATGTTATATGTGTGTGTGCAGGTGTGTACATGTGTGCATTTTTTTTTTATTTATTTTTTTTTTCTTATTTTTTTTTATTAATGTATTTATTCTATTATATCTTTATTAACGCTCTATTATATTATATCTTTATCTATCTTTCTCTATTATAAATTTATTTAGGTTCTATGATAGTATATCTTTATTAAGGTATTTATTCTATTATATCTTAATCTGAATAGTATTATCCTATGTCTAGAAGCAGAATAAACTATATAAACATAGTGTAATGTATATTTGCATAATTTGATGTATATATATAACAATGATGATGTATATATTGTTGCTGTTGATGTATATACATAATAATGTGTTTGTATGCACATATGTAATAACCAAATTGTATCTAAGTATATATGCATGTAGATGTGTATGTATGTACGTATGTGTAATGTTTGTTCTGAGCAAGTCGCTATAGTTGCGAAAAGCTCATAAAATAAATATAAAAAAAAAAAAAAAAAACTCGTAGAACAAGAAATTAAAAGATTTGGACCTGAAATAATTAAGTATTTCTTATTATTGACCTTCCGCCATTTTATTTATATTGAAGGTCACAACAAACATAATAAATAATACCGCATTTTTGTACAGATTATTTACACTTTATTGATAGATTAGTAGTGCATTACATACGCAAAACTCTGGAAGAAAATTAATTTAAAAAATAATAATTGAGTCAGCTGTTTGTTACAAATTTAATTTAACTTAAATTTGAACGCCCATTATTAATATCTACGAACTTTGGGACGGGTTATCTATTGGTTACCACCCTTTTCTAGCCGGGGCATTTCTAGCCTGAGGGCTTTTCTTTTTTCCTGAAGAAAAGCCACCACCCCATAGTGGGAATCGAACCCATGACCCTTGGCACACAGTGTTAAGTGCCCACGCCTTAACACTCACGGCCACAGGGCCTCCTCAAGTGATTGTTTTTTAAATTCTTTTTATATAGGTTATTTTGAGCAAATTATTAAAGACTGAAGTCTACACTACCCATCTTCTGAGGAATGTGCTTCGTTGTGCAGCTTATGCGTGACGGTCATTTTGTTGTTTGTAATAGAAGTTACCGTAAAAAAAATGTCCCGTAACAGGCCAGGAAGTCCCAGAGGGGCAGATACTGTAGCGGTATCTGTTCTTGACCGTACTGCTCCCTAAATTGATAGTGTGATCAGTACTACTTTGCGGGCACCAATTTATAAATTAATTTACTGCTGGTCGGGACTAGGGACGGTCTGGGGCCCTGAGTTATCCGTAAATATTGATGTAAAATTCCTTCATGATTGTAACGTAGATTTCCTCAAAAGTTAGCTGTACATAAAAAAAAAACAAACTACCTCATTATATCGTCACACCGTAAAAAAAATCTCATAAAAGAGAAATGATAAGCTACTCCCTGTATCAATGATAATCGTATTGCCAAAATCTCATCGGGAGAAACCAATATCCACAAAATAAAACGGCAACCGTTAACAATCTATTTATTGATGGAGTCAGCTGATCTTGGTCCAGGAGAAAATGACTCCGGGGATGTGGTGTGATAACATCTTAATTCTCCCGCCCTGGGATTAGAGCGCGGCAATCTAGATGGCTTTTGGCGGGCTTATCATTGCCTTGCGTTACGGCATGCCACCTCCTGTGCAATTCCTTCACACGTGTGCGATAATTCCTTGCAAGAACCGTTAGATTCGTGCAACAATTGGCGCTCAAATTATACTGATACTTGTTCTGTATTCCTGTTTCTTTATATGCTATGGGCTGGTGGGAGCGCTTGCGCGCTACCTAGTTCTTTTGTTTGCGGCACACCTATAGTGGGAATCGAACCCAAGAAACTAGGCACGGAGTGTTCACGCCATAACACTAACCCATTTATTTACGTATGTATATAGATTATTTAACCCATTTACTCCTTTAGAGATAAAAAATAAATAAGTAAATTAATACAAAAAATTAATAAAGTTCTTCACTTTTAAATTAGTAACTTTTATAAAAACACATAAAAATATTTAAAGATGTACTTAGATAGATACGCATTCATATGTGCCGTTTAAACCCATAATTGTGCATGCATACAAATATGTGAATTCATATGTCATTATATGACATATTAAAACACATACAAACCATATGGTGTATGTCTCTAAATTTATTGCTCTACTGTAAATTTATAAATATCGTCTAGACGGATTATCTCTCTATATAAAAATCACGTGTCTGTCTGTTTGTTCCTCATACAAATACACATCGTTTGGCCGATTTTGATCAAACTCGTAACACTGGTAGGTCTTGACCCGGGATGTCTCGTACGCTAGGTCAGAACGTCTACCAGCTGTATGTTTGTTTCTTATTCAAATCCACAGGGTTCGTCCGATTTTAACCAAACTTGGCACACAGGTAGATATTAATCCGGGGAGAGCCATAGGATAGGTTTAAATTGTCTACGATTCACAATTCGGAGGTCACGGGTTCGAAACTATGAATCTAAATAGATACAGATTTGCGTTATTAGATTTTAATATTACTTAATTCGTTTCTAATTTATTTTTGCTTTTCTTGACGAAGAAAGAAGGGGTAGCAAGGCACGCTGGGCAACAGCTAGTTATTATTAAATTTCAACCTGCTACAGTCTACAATGGATCACAGCACTGTCGTATCTGTTAATCGCCTATGTTGGAGAGTAGTCAATAAATAAATAAATATAGATTATTAAAGAAGATTAATGAGGAATTCAAAGAAGATTAATCATCTTATTATTTAAGAAGATTCATCAGGAATTCTCTTTTTTCTGTTTATTTATAAATTTGTGTACTTTACATTGATCAGAGTCGTGCAGTTATATTTCGTAAATAGAAGGTTTCAAGAAATATTCTTTGGAGAAATATTTCACGTGACCCGGTTTTCCTAAATTCTCCCACTCCCGCCAAAATTGAGTATGATCATAAAAATATCAATAAAGCTCAGAGCGAACAGGTGTCTGTAAGTACTCCCTTTTGAAGAAGCCATTTCTATAAGGATTACTGTCCCTGCAATTCCAGGAGGTAGCGGCGGGCAGGATCTGTATAAAGGAGGCGAATTCAGAATTCCTTCGATTCATTGGAAAATGTGCAGCCGTTTCAGGAAGCGCGGTCTCTTGATAAATGCAGTTTAGGTATAACTCATTGGGTTGTATTTCATCTCCTTAAGGGCTAATTCTACCTTGTGCGATCAAAATCGAAGTCTTCTTCTTGAATTTATAAAAAAAAATTAAATCAATATTTTTCAATTCTTTAAATTAGACGTTTTACTTATGATATTAAAGTGTAAAAAAAAACAAAAACAAATTTTCAATTCTTCGAAAATAAATAGCGGCGCTGTGTCTGAAAACGGAAACCCTCCTTTGTTTAAGGGCAATAGTCTGCAGGCGTAAATTTTTAATTTAGAACAAAAAATTAAAATGATTTCGAGAGAAAAAGGTTAAATCTAGTAAAGTATGTAGGGATTTTAGGAAATATTAATTTTTTTCTCGAAAATTATGAACAATTGTTCATATTCTATTAAATAATACGCCGAAAATCGATCATACAATCGTTATAATTCAATAGATCGAAAATATCCTACGTACATTGCTAGCAAATATCATTAGTAAGCTGCAGTTAAAATGTGAAGTTGATCGGGCAAAAATTTACCAGAAAATCGGGGAAAAAGACTCCAGAATATCGCCCAATTAGAAAAACATAGTTTCGAGAAAACGACTTTATTTACAGTAGGACCTCCATTATCCGGGACTCTATTATCCGGGATTCCAATTAACCGGGGTCTCCATGGGGGAATTTTTATTTGTATTCTTTCTTTAAATATTATGTACATACGAACATATTTATTGCATTATTTTTATTTTTATCAACTAAAGCATTTGATTTCATAATTATGCATTAAATATTTGTGTGTATGTAATGACGATTATGTACATAAATATGAATATAAATTAATTACGTACATTGTAAACTAACGAATGGAAAAACAGGGCTGTTTTCGGAAGAATGTGATGATTCCATATTTCTGGAAGCATCTTAATTTATTTCATATTCTTGGATCTGAAATGTTTTCACATCTTATATGGCTGTTAGCCTACCAAGGAAATATTACCTCAGTTGGGTTTTAACTCTTCACTCGAGTACATAGGAATGCTGATTACAGCAGAATTATCTTGTTACGGGCGATCAGAACAGATATAAGAAAATAATTATGTATCAAAAAACGACCAAAAATTACTGATTTTCTCGACAAAAAAAATTCAATTTGAACTTGAGTTTATTTTTGCGCTTATACAAATTATTGATTAATAAAACGTTTACATGACATCTTATACACAGTTTTTCTTTATAACCTTATAATCCAGCACATTTAGTCAATAAAATATTTTGTTTCGATTATCCGGGGTTTTCCATTATCCACCCTCCCCGTCATTACCCCGGATAATGGAGGTCCTACTGTATTTATTTATTAAGTGCTTCGTTTCGTCGACAATAAGCACACTAGTAAGTCTTCCAAGAAACCAGGGTGAAAGTGAAAATTGTATTATTTTACAATATTTGAATTATTTTACAATTTTAAACTATAATGAGTAATAACTTATTCATGCGATGAAAATGTAGTTGATTAACCTGTCTTCGGGACCCTCATATGAGATGGTATAATCCTGTACTTTGTAGATATGTCAAGATACTGTCTATGTTCTGGCTACATAGACAGTATCTTGACTTTAAACAACTTATTATAAAATTTATTGTTATGAAATGATCATTTTTTTCATATTTATTTTTTTTTATACTTGTGTTAAAAATAACGAGGTTTTAATTTTCAAATGTATTGCAAAATAATACAAAAAACTTACCAAATACAAACGAGACCAATCGAAGCTTGCCCGAAAAATTATCTTCAAATCAGGATCGCGTTCACTCGGCATTTGGTCTTCACATGGAAAATCGTATTGTTTGCCCATTTAAAACATTTTTCTTCACATAAACACTATTGGATATTATTTTTGATCAGTAAAGGAAGGAATTCAGCCAATAAAAAAAAAAAATTGGCAAAAAAAAGTTTACACGTTAGTGTTACTCTTCAAGTGTATTGTTATGCTGCCAAAACTTGAAAATTATAGATTTATTCAAATATATGACTGTTTTTCTTTACCGAAGTTCAACTACTTTTTGATTTCGTATAAAGTTTAACGGGTGTCGTATCAATAACCTAGTGGAACCTCAAAAGCTGTATTCCGTTGAAACGCTCTGAAATGAGAAAATAATTGTATAAAAGAGAATAGCGAGGGAAATTTCATTTTGTGTTTTCGATACAATTATCCAGGTCTTTGTATTTCGATACAACGCAGGCCGTTCTATTTTCATATGAAACCTTTGTATTTCCTATACAATGCCCCCAGCATTTTTATTTCTAAATAATACCTCCAGCCATATTCAGGATAAAAAAAAAGTAATACTCCTTTGTTTTATGTTTAAAAAGTTAACGTTTATATTGAATGGGCATTTATTTCTATTAATTTTTTTTTTTTTTTTTTTTATAATGCTAAGTTTTAGGTTAAAGCTTACCCTTTTCTAGCCAGGAGAGGGCTGATGCCTTTTCTTTTCTCCAAAGAAAAGCCACCACTCCTTAGTGGGAATCGCACCCACGACCTTTGGCACAGAGTGTTAAGTGCACACGCCTTAACACTCACAGCCACAGGGCCTCCGGTGAACTTCTTTATCACACTATATTTTTTTGGTTGTCTAAAATATTATCTTTTTTTCAGTATACAAAATAATAAAACTTTAGAAATAATATACCTAGTATACAAATTTGATTTTCGTTCTCTAGGGGTTCTGAAACGTAAGATTCTCTAGTCGACACTATATATATATATATATATATATATATATATATATATATATTTGTCTTTTCGCGCTCTATCTCAGTGAATAATAGTCCGATTTTGATGAAATTTGATAAAAACATCTTTCGTCTATTTTGAAAGGTCAAGTTTGTTGACCAGCAGAATCCGTCCACCGGAACATGGTTGTGGAGCGAAATTCGCGCGAAAAAAATCGTTACACCTTCATCATATGCTTGTCAGTACTGATTTTATAGGCTTCTTGGCCTAGGAAGACGATTGAAACTATTTTTAAGGCGATAGCTTTAATCGTTTTTTGTTTAAATCACTTTATGCTTGATTTTTGTTTGTTTTAAATATTGTAATATTGTAAAAGAAAATGTGAAACAATAAGTAGTGTGTTTCTAGAGCGAACCTTGACAAGGCCAGGGAGTCATTTTTCTATGCATGGTATGAGGTATGTACCCTTGCAAGCGAGACCTATTTGGGGTCATAAATTATTTCATGAAAAATCTAACCAAAATTATAACTGTTTCTATTTCAACCTTTCCAAACGACATTAGGGATAAGAACGGAACCGCGCTAAGAAGATGCAGTTCCTGTGAGTCGGACTTTTATACTTTTACACTGAATTTTAGGCATTATTTTGACAAAATTTATAATCAAAGACAATCAATTATATAATGTTTAGTAGGATAGTGGAACAGGTTTCTGGATATATCCAGGAATAATTCGCAGTATTTCTGCATGAGCTAACCACAGGATTTGGAGCATTCAAGTGCACAGCGGTCCGTGGATTCCAGCGTTTCGAGAGAATTTCATCGCATTAGACTCCTGTATGCAATTCAAGCTGCAGCTTCATACGCTCTAATTCGCTCGGGAGCTAATGAGGCCAAACACGAGCACCGAAGAACCGCAATACGAATAGAACCACCGCAGTGTGCTGTAGTGCAACGCAATACCTACAATTACAGTATCATATACTTCAGCGCTTTTTCTTCCTTGCTTCATAGGGAGGAAACCCGCTTATGGGGTTGACATTTTACTCGGAGAGCTGGTAACGCACGTATCATGAAGTGTTTTAGGCACCTTGAAATTTTGTTATAATTGACCTCTTGGGTAGATAAGAAGGTAAGTATGTGTTGGCTAGACTTACTGTGGAAAACCAGGTGCTGCACGTAGGGGAAATGTGCAAAACAATAATGCCAAAAAATAGTTTTTTATTCAGAAGCCAACTATTATTAATGTAAAAAAATTGCATATTAAGGCAATTTTACTATGAATAATAAATAAGGCAGATACTTTTAAGGTTTTTTTTTTTTTAATTTTTAATATTAAATGAAGAGCTTTATTCACGCTGCGATTTAAACAGGGTCTTCAATAAACATATTTGAAAATGATAACAAAAGGGAAGACACTTTTGTGGGGTTTAATTATCAGGAAACATAAAAATAAATGTTGCCTATGATAGACTGCAATACACTGCGTGTAACCGTAAGAGTGTATATGAGAGGACCGCGCAGTGTTGGTTGTTCTTTGCGCTCTCATTGGTTCTTGCTCACATGATCTTGTACAACTGTTCCGGTTTATATGGCAGCGTGAATAAAACTCTCATTTAATATTAGAATAAAAACTGTTTTTTTTTTTTTTTATGTTATATACCTTAAAAGTGTCTTATATTTTAAAGTATATCCTTTTATTTAACTACCACAAAATCTAATTTAGAGAAGCCGGGTTGAATGTCTAGTTAAATAATAAAACTAAATAGAAGCAAATATAGCAAATACAATTCAGACATTGATATGTGCCATGAAATATTTAGACAAAATAATGAAGTCTTGTTAAATCTTTGAAATTCTAAAGTAGATCTTTCTTATAGAGCTCAAAGCAAACTGGGTGATTGATGAAATAGAGATAGTTCTCTGAGGAAACCTGATAACACAAAGAGAATCATAAAGTAAACATAGATAAATAAATAAATAAATATATATATATATATATATATATATATATATATATATATATATATATATATATATCCCAGAGGGTGAAACAAAATTCAGTCTTCCCACAAATTTTTGGGAAGACTGAATTTTGTGGGAAGACTAAATTTTGTTTCACCCTCTGGAATTAAGCAACCCCACTACCGGAAAACATCAATAAAAAATATATATATATATATATATATATATATATATATATGCTAGGATGTTAAGCAGAAGAGACTTTAGAGAGAATTATGGAGGACCTAAGAGAGAGCAGCTGTTCCTAGCTTGGAGTAAACCTAGAAATATAGGGATCGGATATCGGAAAACCTTATAGCATCATCATCATCAAGGAATTTATTATTATATGTATTTAGAGGTTCGGGAGTGTTGATTACGTTTCATTTGGGATGTACTAAAGACTTTTTAATGAGATGCAGCTAATTATAGTCCGCCCGCAAACAAAAGAACCATAAGGGGCGTGGCTGGACGGGAGCTAGGCCTTCCCAAACATGGGCTGGATGCAGCGCGTGCGCACTATCTGGTCCTTTTGTTTGCGAGCGGACTATAGCCTTCAGGGTGATAAAAAGTCAAGGAATAATTCGGCATTTGCTAAGAACATAGGCATATATAAGGGGGGGGGCTGAGGGGGCAGAATCCCCCCACCCGAAATTTTGTTTTTTTGAGAACATTTAATGTAAAAAAAAAGGCTATAAGAACGGAAAATGTCTTCTACATTTACCCTAGTCTACTAGGTGTCCAGAGGATTTGAGTCAATCCATTTGAAATGGTCCATAAAAAAATAATCTGGTTGCTTGACCATTTTAGAAAAAAAAAAAAAAAAATGGTATTTTTACCATCTATTACATATGGAACGAGTAGTTCAAAACGATTTTTAAAATTTTTTTAGAGTCAACCGTTTGAAAATGGCGGTCATCTTTGTTTCACCGCGCATGCCAATTTTGGAGTTTATTAGCTCTTACGGAAAACTCATTTTCTCAGACCTGGTATGTAATAGACTAATAATTAAAACACCATTGTTTTCCTTATAGTCTGCTCTATATTTTAGTTTTTCTTCACTATTTGAGTATTTTGAAGTCGAATGCCTGAAAACTGTTTTAATTTCTCAAAAAGCCGCTTTTGAGGGGTAGTTTTTTAGCACAAGGGGATGAATATCAAAGTTGATTTCGGGCATGATAATAAACCTAACTAAGTAGCTTCTATTAAAAGTACTATTAACTCTGATATTTGTTCCCCTTTTTTTTTTATAAATTTTTAAACTTCAGGTTTTCGCAATTTTTGATGACTAAGTTAATAATATTCGTGGGCACTACGATCAAAGCAAATTACGGTATATTACAAGTAATTATTTTGATAATCAAAAATAAGATAATATTCCGTAGTTTTTAGCAGAGATCATGGTGTTTTTTTTTATTTATTAATTATAGGTGCTTTTTATTTATTAATCATGGTGTTGTTGAGGTATTACAAAAATGAAGTTAAAAGTTTAAAATTTGATTTTATCATACATCGCGGAAAATATACTTAAGAAAATATACCCCCAGAATTGAGATAAAATAATGAATCCCGAGTTCTAAAATTAAAACACAAATTATTTCAAGTTTACATTAATCCCTACCCAACTTAATTTCTGTATTTTTTCAAAATTTTAATATTGATAGTATTTTAAGAGACTTTGAAATATTAAAGAAAAACGAATACCATCGTCTGTCTTCATTTTTAAAGAGTGACCTAACTTTTTTTTCTTCTTTTTAAAGAGAAAAATTGTCTTCAAAGAGTAGGATTCTCATTAGACTAATGCAAACAGTCCGAAATAAAAAAAAAAAAAATTGTACCCTAAGCAAATAAGGAAAAACCTTTGGGCTGAAACATTCGCTAAAAGAGAGACATAAAACTTGGAATATTTTCTGATTACCTTAAGATTTTAATTATCTTACATCAATGCTACATATATATGGTTCAATCCATTAGAAATCACCAAAATTGAATAAAATTTGTTGCTCGACATTTTTGATTTTCCTCATTTTTTTACCAGTTATTCCCCTATACTAGGTGAGTTCAAACCTGCAGTAAAAAAAATTTCAGTGTCATACTTTTTTTTTGTCGGCCATTTTAAGTTTGCATTTTAACTACTTTTTGTCCGAAAACAGGTTTTACGTAAATGTATCTAACTATCTTAATTTCATAGATATCTAAACAGAATAAACACTAAAATTATCAGAACGATATGCTCTTGATTTTTGTTCCTGCATTATGTTTTGTAAATAGTGTGGAAATTGAAGAAACAAAATCACGAAAATTGATTAAAATTTAACGTAAAATGGGAGATTTAGAGCTTCAAAGTTATTAGAAGGAATAAATACTTACCTTCTATTTTCTTTTCTTGCATAGATGTATTATATGACTACTTGCCATACCAACCGTATATACTTGGTATGGTAACATATAGACATACCGTCGTCACTGAGATCGGTTGGAATACTATAAACAGTTCTTATAGAGTTTCTAGCGATGTTAAAACGCCTTAACGCGTTTCCTCCTTCCCTCCATAGAGAGAAAACGCGCTTATGGCATCGACTGTGCCGTTGAAGTTACGACTAGAAGATTACACCTTCGAGAACTCTCACATTTAAGTTTTATGAAAAATCTGTGGTTTCTATCTTGATAAAAGATTTCTTTCTCTCTTTTTTTGTCCTTTAAAAAAAAAGAAGTTAAGTAAGTAATTATACTTAGCTGTATTAATGACACTAATGGATGGCCTATGCTAGACCTTGTCAGAACTACTAAGGGGCTAGAGAGAGCCACTGTCCTCCTATCTAATGGAAATTAATTGCGTGGGGGGGCTCTTAACTCTTATAGAACGTCTAAAGTATACTTCTTGTATTTTTCCTTCCAAAATATAGGCAAGAGAAACGCTTCAGATATCAACCCGATGGCGCAATAAAAAGGCTTCATTAAGATTTGTCAACATGGCCCCTAGGTAATGAAAATTTAAAATGTGCTTGTGTGCATTTCTTCAGACCAGATTTTTATTTTCTAGTGTCGTTGTTCGAGGATTGGAATCGAGGTCATTGACCGCCCCTAGGCCCATCTAGACTTTTACTGATATATATATATATAAACACATCAATTTATGGATTTTATAATTATAAAACTACATAATTTAATTTAAAGCAGTTTTATCGTTTGTTTGTTTTTTTTTGTTGTTTTTTTTTTGTGCATTGTATTTTTATATTTACGTTTCTTAAGATTTTTTTTAATTATTTTAAATTTTCTTTTTGTTCACAGGTAAGTGAAATGATGCAAATATTTGTACTTAATTGGCAACGGTATGTTTTAAAACCTTATTTATATGATGATAATATACATATTGGTTTTCTTTAGAGTTACATTTTCTATATTTATTTTATTGTATTCACATTGGTGTTCACAAATAATTTTAAAAATTATTTAAAATTCTTATCTTAAGCATCTCTAATCTATCTTATCTTAAGTATCTTTCAAATTTTTCGTAAAACCTGAAAAAGTACTATTCGGCCAACGTCATAACTTTATTATTATGACGTAGCCCAAATAATAGGAGGCTCTCTCGCTCACTGTGGCTGTAAATATTCTCAAGTTTAGCTCCTGATGAGGCATTAAATGTGCGAAACATGTTAAGCAGGGTCATAGGACTTTCCATTTCTGAAATAAATAAGTCGCTTTTTATTAATAAAAATAAAAAAAAAAAAATACATTTTTGTGGAAAAGTTTAAGAGTCGTTTTCAGACTTCAAATCTAATATTTTCTTATGTACTATATAACACATGCCCGGACTTAGAAAGAGTAAGGTTATTCACTTTAACTTGAAACTGTGAGAGAACTAAAGGAGAACCAGAGAAACAAGGCGAAGCGTCATATTACCTACTTCTTTCTGAATCCGAAAATAAAATAAAAAAATAGTCCCGTACTCTTTCAAGGCCCTGATATGAGGTACACCTGTAGTAGTTTCTTTGCGCGATCCAACCCGGATTTTATTACAACGGAAGTCAGAAAACATGCCAATATGCCGTAAGCGTTGGTTGATCTTGAGCAATATTGCGCAGCCATTTATCAACGCAGAATGTTGCGCGTTTATTTATCGCAGCAGCAATCTAAATTACTACTGACGCATGCAAACAATTTGCTCGCAAATAAATAATTCCCTTCGAGCAAATCGAGCAATAAATATAGTTAATTATAGTTCTATGTATATATATCTACGTCACAAGACACAATGACCATTAAAAGGCCGATTGTATCAACGATATAACCCTTTAAGTCCTTGTGCAGTTAACATTATCAACGGCCTTGATCCGTAAAGCTATCCTTAGAGAAACACCGTCCAAGATTATTTTGTTCTCCAAGTGCCGTCAGGATTTCAACATTATTTAGTAGTTAATTTTCTTAGTAGAAGTCTTAATTTGTAGCGGAGACTCGAGAACCGACCTGTAACTAGGCGCGTAACGCCAATCAAGAGCTGTCAGTCAAACTAAATTACGGAGTCCCGCAAGGAGATAATGTAAAGCCCCTTCATGTTTCGCCTTTTCTTCGGAATTTAATTACATACTAGCTAAAATAATTTATTTAATTTACCTCCGCAAATAACTATGAAGGCAAGATAAATTTCAATTCTTAAGAGCAAACTGTTTTTTTTCTTTCATTATTGTTAGGAAAAACAAAATATGTAATAGCTGTCATTATAGAAAACCCAATAATTAAAAAAAAAGTAATAGTAATATAGTTTCGTATGTTTTAGCGGATTGAAACTTAAATTATTTAATACGCCAAATTATCTCTCAAAGGAATGTTGCTGTTGTGGTTACACTCGTGAATTAGTTCTTATAGAAACAACATATTTACTCGCCCTGAAATTATATGTTATTTCTTTATTATATTGATTTGAATATGTATATAATTTGTACAATTTCCTACACAACAATGTCTACAATTTTTTGGCGATTTTTATTTTTTGTTTTTATTTAAAAAAAAAAACGTTTTTCTTAGTTTTTTTGACACTTAATTTTTTTTATCTTTGAAGTAAGTTCGGGTGATGTCAGTGTTGACAGCATGTTTCAGTGGGATGTGGAAATATTATACTCAATGATAGATATATCTGCTTTTCTGATCTATGTAAATAATATTAACTAGATAGCTAAATAATGGTCTTTCGTCTGAATTGTCACAGTCTTTAAATTGTTTGTATTTTTTTAATATTTGTATATCTCGTCTATAAATAGTTTTGCTTCCATCTGAGAGTTCAGTCATGTTGTCCGGTAAGTCATAGTTTTCTCTCAATCAGTATTCAGTCAAGATGTTTTTTATTGTCGTGAAGTTTTACATAATTCACTGTCGGGTTCTCCTGTCTCGTCATGAGGTGTAAGTGCGTCAGCAGTGAATGGCCTATTCTTAAGCGGCATAAGACAACTTCTTCTCTTCTAGTTTGCCTTATGCTTGGTGGCCATTCTTCGACTGTTTGTTTAATTTCTCTTAATTTGTTGTCTATTGTCATGTGCCACTTTTCTATGACTGTTTTATTTTTTGTTTCGGGTGTCATTCTGCATGTCTTTCTAAGTTATGTAGTGTATATCCTGATGTTCCTGTTTTGTTCCAGTCTTGACAATCTTGTCGACAGTTGTATTTTGTTCAATTCCCAGGCGATAACAGATTTAAGTACTGACCACGCCAGCCTTATTTAACTTCGGAGATCCGCGTATTGAACATATTACGGTCTATGTTTCGATGACCGATAGTTAATTTAATTAGTTAAGAAAATAAAAAAAATAATGTAAAAAATTTACGTCATAACATACCTCTCTGGGAATCTATCTAAGCAGATAACTGTATTTGATATTAAAGAATGCGTGTTTTGACTCGGACGCGCATTGTAAGGGATCACCGTAACAGTCACATGTAGACTGTAACAGTCACATTTACATTGTAACAGTCACTTTAGATCAGATAGAGCCTTCGGTCGTGACACCGGCACACATCAAACGAAATATCCCTTCTACAAGACGTTTATAATTGTTTTATTACTCTTAGACATGTTCTTGTCTGCCTCTTATATATATTTCATCTCAGTTGAGCGGTTATCTTTTTTTATTGTTCCTCTTGGTCTTATTTACATGTTAAATAATCGTATAGGCCACGCTCCCAGTAGGGGACTCGTTCAAAGTCTAACCTAAGCCAAACAAAACCTCTGAAGTACGTCTGACGTACTCAAGTAATTTTCAGATTGTTATCCCAGCTTGGATTGGTATCATGGAATGAATATGTGACTAAATATTACTAGGAAATATTTATATTACATCTTTATATCCATGACAAAAAAAAAATAAATAAAAAATACTTACGTTTCAAGTTATTGCAGCGACCAATAGGAAATTATGTACAGGACTAACAAAGGGAGTATACAGCGGTAAGGGCACCATTTTTTTTCTGGTGATTCTTCATCGAAAAATAGTCGACACGTGTCCGAGCGTTCCGTCGAATGCGCCTTAGGAGCCGAGAAATAAAATAAAATAGGTTGAAAGTGCTTAATTTATGTATCGAGTTTTGAAAATGATATCGACATGATGCTTTCACCAATTCATTTGTTTTATAGAGTAGATTAAAGGGAAAATATAGTCGTTAAACAATAGTATGTATATATTTTGTCAAATAAATTCAATAATATGCTTACGTTTTCAAGTAAACTAGTATTACAAATTTTTTTACACCAAAAATAATAGCAGATTTAAAAACATCAACCCAAAAAACTCTAATGTAGTGAATATCATTGAAAACAAAAAATAATGATTTTTCCCAGTCTGGAAGAGACTAAAAATTTGTAAGCGAAAAAGTAACGTGAGGTTTTGAAATTCAATATCTCCCCTTGAGATAATCCGACTTTTACGTCATTGAAAAGAAGAACGACTCCTTTTTCTAACCATGTAAATGACTATTGTATTATCTCAAAAGGTGCTTGGAAAAAATGGTTCTCAAAATAAAAGTAAAATGTAAACATTTTTTGCATATAACGTCAATCCAAGAACACGTAGAAACACCCCCGATTGGAAGGAAATGTGTCACATAAGGGCCTTTATCGACCCTCCAAGTTTCGTTTGAATATTCTTTGAAATATGGCCGGATTGTTAAATCGTTAACAAAATTTTAATTTTCCACCTCAGCAAAATTTAAAATACATTTTTTATTTATTTTTGTAATGTTCCCAAAATTTGAATTTATTGGTTTTTCAATGTGCTAAAAACGAATCATTTAAATAAATCTCAAGTGTAGGATAGATATTTTCTTGAATGTTTACACACTGACAGAAATAGAAATTTATTTCATGGATATGTATACGACAGTTCTGGATTTGGTATAATTTCCGATAAATGTACGGTCCGTTTACACACATACGTTTGTGTCCTGTACTAGCAAATGATCAGTGTTTACTTCTGATGGTAAAGAAGTGTCGATAATACAGCTAGTAGCCAAGATATTTATTTCTGACATTAAATTCTTCTATTTATAATCAGTGTTTATACCTGACGGTATAGAAGTGTTGATACTTCGTGATAGAAATATATATCTCAGACAGAAATTGTTCGCAGTTTACATTAGTCATAATTTCTGTCTCACATAAATATCCTGAAATCAGATGTAGACGCACTGTAAGTCATAGAACATCTCCAAGGCATTAACTCGGTACTTCAAGAGTTTAGATTAATGTATTTAAGAATCGACATTCTCTGTAAACGCCAAGAAATGGTGACAGAATGTACTAAATGTTGAAACCCGGTATAAGCTGATAGTATATAACAAAAGTGCACGACGATAGACAGAAGATAACTTGCCAAGTGTAATGAAAATATTCAAAAAATATTATAATAAAAGTGTTATGTTATAAAAGTTAAAAAAATAGATAAATTGAGAAAAATAAATAAAATATAAATTATAAATAACGAAAATATTCGATAAATAAATTTTACAAAAATATACAACTCACAAATAAGAGAAAAAAATAGCAGTAATATTTGGTGAAGGTTTATTCTTTATATTTTGTTATATATTCTTGATGTCTTCAAGATATTATAGTCTTTATTTTATTTATTTATTTATGATGATGCTCCGCATCTAAAGCGAAGAGCATTTAATTTCCTGAATTAAGCTGATGCAGGTGTTGAACCTAACGATGACACTCCAAAACAGTAGTTGCTACAGACAATGATATAAGTATGTTTGTATGAGGTATAGATCGTAAAGGAAACAAAAATTAAATAGAAATATGTAGGAAGAAAAATAATTAAATACAATTAGAATGAATGATGTGTTTATTTAATTAATAGAGTGAATTAGATTTCATTATTATTGCAAAAAAGGTGAAATGGATTCGTATGGTTATGTATTATATTTTGTCGTACATGTTAGTGTTTTTTAAATATGTCAATATTGTGTTAATATAATGGCTGCCTTCAGAAAGTATGTCTGTCAGGTCATGAGGAATGTCCAAGTTATGCCGCAACCGACAGCCTGTTAGAATATGTTTTACAGTAAGATCTGTGTTACAAGTCGTGCTGTGTTATAGTCTTTGTTAATTTGATAGGTGCGATATTCATTAATTTCTGTCAGATGGTAACGAATGTCCCATGTTAAGCCGTAAATGACTAGTTTGATAGCTTTTTTCATAATGTTTTTTTTAGGCTGTGGGACAGTTTATGTACGATTCTCAATATAACAAGGACTACCTATTCGTGATCATAAATGCTTATATTTACCAATAGTGAATAGCATATACCCTATTTATGGATTTTGTACCAAAAAACGTAAAAAATAAATAAAATAAAATACTACGTGTAGCTGAATAAAATATTTTGTTTTTGTAGACCTGTAAAATTCAAACATATATTTTACAGTAATAACTCGTTTATAGTTAATAATTTATTTTATGAAACAATTATTCGAATAAACTAAAAACATACAGTAAATAGGTATTATTTTAATGGGACTTTTTAGCCGCATGAGTCATCATACTGGGTGACATCAATTACCACTACCTTTTATGGGGAAATGATTTCTGAATTTTCGGCCTTGGTTAATATCCCATCATTTCGTAACAATATAAGAATGTTGCAATTAAAATATGCATCAGCTATAAATAATACCATGACACTTAATCCCCGACAAAAGGCCATAAACCAGCTGGTTTCGGGAGTTGTCAAAGGTAGCGACGGAACGGTCCGTGGGCTGCGAATCGCTACCCAAACTCTCCCCACAACGTCAGTCCTAATTAAGATGTGTCTATCTCATTAAATATTGATAAGCCGGAGGAGATAATAACATGTTTGATGTTTGTGTATATTTACATGTAGGTGTTTTTAGAAATGTGGTCCTTGTTTATTTTGGTATTGAATCGGAATAAATGAGTATTAATGGGAAAATAAAAGCAAATATTTAGCAAGGACTATTTCGGCTAAAGTCACTAAATAAACCTTACGTTATTAAATTATGTCTTTTTAAGAAAATGAGGTGTCGTTTTGACGAGGCTTATAATTGGGCATTCGCTTCCCACACATTCCGATATAATAGAGAGAAATGAAAGTCCAATATGAGCAGAGTGTAACATCAAACTATATTGCCAAGTTTACATGCGCTTAGTAGTTGCTAATCGTGCTTGTCCCTATCACTGGCTTTGTGACAAGTGACAAGTACAAGTTCACACTTAGTGTACAAGTGTGTTACAGTAACTAACTTGTCTCTAGACACTTCGGCATTGTTTCGGCTTTGTGACAAGTGACAAGTACAAGTTCACACTTAGTGTACAAGTGTGTTACAGTAACTAACTTGTCTCTAGACACTTCGGCATTGTTTCGGCTTTGTGTTATTAGCTATCTCCTTTCAAACGTGCTATCAATAGCGCATAAGTGCAGTACTTAAACTTTCTGCTCTTCTGTGTTCACTTCCAGTCTTCGTATTCACATGCGCATTTATTATCAATTTTTTTTCTTATTAATCGGTTGTCGAATAAAAAAGAAAAATCATCAGTGTATATCTTCAAACCCCTCGGATTCATCTTTTTACTCATCCTTTGTGTTTATTTATTTCTTTGATTCTGTGTATTTACTTTTTTTCCCCTCTCTCATCCCCATTTTATCCCCGCCTCATCGAACAGCATCCCAAGGCTTAATGACCCGATGTCATCCAGAAGACAAAGACTTCACTCCGAGTTAAGTCTCGCGTTACTTCAGATCCAATTAGATTAATGACGGATTTTTCTTCTTTTTCTGTTTTTTTCTTCTTTTTTTTGCGGCGAACATAAAGGGGTGATTCCTTTCATTTTTGGCCGCCTGTAAGAGCCTACAACACCCCTTTTATACAGGAAACTCGCTCTCTTCCTCTCTCTCTCTCTCCCCTCCCCATGTCCGTTCTTTCTCTCTTTTTAACTCTCCTTCTCTCAGTTTCAACCCGACTCTGTCCCTTCTTCGCCGTCTCTCTCTCTCTCTCTCTCTCTCTCTCTCTCTCTCTCTCTCTCTCTCTCTCTCCCTCTCTCCCTCTCTCTCTCCCTCTCCCTCTCTCTCTCCCTCTCTCTCTCCCCCTCTCCCTCTCCCTCTCCCCCTCTCTCCCCCTCCCTCTCTCTCTCCCCCTCTCTCTCTCCCTCTCTCTCTCTCTCTCTCCTCTCCCCCCCCCCCCTCTCTCTCTCTCTCTCCCCCCCCTCCCCTCCTCCCTCCCTCTCTCCCTCCCTCTCTCTCTCTCTCTCTCTCTCTCTCTCTCTCTCTCTCTCTCTCTCTCTCTCCCTTCCCTTCCGTTTCTTGAAGGGGAGAAACAATAGAAGGAAAAGGTTCCTTTAGAACCCCGCAGGCTTTAATTTTACTGCCATAATTTAATTATTGTAAATCTCCCATTCAACTTACTTAAGAGTTAATATATATATATATATATAATATATATATATATATATATATATATATATATATATATAATTAAATAATTGTTTTTTAAAAGTACAAAGTGGTACATCTATCATTAGGGCGCTTTTAAGGTTACAATCTTGGATGAAACGATTTGCCTTAATTTTACAACAACAGTTTTTGTTTAATTTCTACAGTAGAAATTCTACTTACTATATCAAATCAAGTTACAATATAACAACAATTTTGACGGGTGCGAATATCTCTTTGCGGCTTTCTGCGTAGTGAAAGGGTTAATCAAACGTGTTTTTTTTTTTTTTTTTTTTTTTTTTAAGACAGAAAATTCAGAAAAATGACAGAAAGGGAGGAAAATCTTTATAAGAATACTTTGTTCCTCTGTTATTTTATTTTTTTAAGTATTCTTAACTAAGCTATGTATAAAAACTACTGTTTAATTTATTCAAAAAAGAAAACTTTGTCTGTTTGTTCTTTATAGAAATGCACACCGTTCGGCCGATTTTGACCAAACTTGGGACACAAGTAAATCTTTATCCGGGGAGTGTCAGAGGCTAAATCAAAATTGTTTATCAGCTGTCTGTCTGTATGTTTGTTTCTTACAAATCCAAACTCGTGTAGCATGGAACGCCGGGGAACAGCTAGTATATTAGGGGTCTCCCGTGGTCTAATGGCTAGCGCCTTGGATTCATAAGCGGGAGATGGTGGGTTCGATTCCCAACCTCCGGCAGGAATTTTATCATCCCACGGCTCGCTGGTAAAATTCCTCGCTGCACCCTGGATGTCGGCGCTAATGACCTTGATGTAGATGCGCCGTAAAAAAAAACAAAAAAAAAAAAAAAAAAAAACAGCTAGTATAATATAAACACATATTTTATAATCTGTTTTCATAATTTTGTTTACTGCCTGGATTATTCAATAATAAATTTTGTGTAATTGTATATATTTTGTTTATTTGTACTTTTTAGCTGAAGAAGACAGCCAAAGAGCATGCCGAAACGTTCGTATTATATATTTTTCTAAAAATCTGATGTTTTATCTTAGCCGAATCCTAACCATTCCTTGACTTCTTGTCATTTTTAGGTGTCTGGTTTGGATCGGAAAAAGGCCTAAAGGATTTGAATTTGGATAAAACATACTTTAAGAAATCCTGATGGTACTATCATTCTATAATGTATCCAATTGCTTATTTACTGGGCGAAAAAAGTCACTAAAAGCAGGAACAATTATATATTTACTGGATTGAATAAAGGGGAACCTAAATGCGATAAATTCGCAAGATTTCCAGTTGCCGTGGAATTGAGAATTATTACAAGGTAGTCGGGAATTATGGCTGTGCAGGACTACGGCCTCTGATCAGACGGTGATATATTGTCTGGGTTTCTTAGCATTGTTTCTCCTGCTTCGGGCGAGAAGCGTTTCCGTTTTTGTTGTTCTCGCCATCTTTGTAGTGTGTGCTTTATCCTTATACAGCCATTCTGTAAATCAGGAAAATTTAATACCAACCCAAAGAGGTAGGGAAAAATTTCCAAATCATAGCTTATGCAAAAGCTTTTACGGTCTTTCGCTCTTAATTTATTTATTTATTTTAGTTTTGTCATCAATTGATGATTAAACGAAATCTTTTTCCGTAAAATCTTCTCTGGTAATAATTCTTCTTATGTTTCCATGTTAAAATGTCAAAAAGTATGTTGTGTCCGTGAATGTATTGTGTTCTGTTCCATTGACCCAACAAAAGGAAGTACCTTTTTGTTGGGTCAATTAACGAAAAATCAATTTCACTAATGTGCTTTGATTATCCTTTCTTTTTTAAATATTGTTGTAAATATTTGCATGTTTTAGGTATTTCATGTACTGGCTACCATCGTTTAGTAAGTCGGTCAAGAAGTAGGGTAATTTCAATTAGTCTACACTCTGTCAGTATGTGTTTTATTTCGCTCTTAAGCTTAGGAGCCGAGCATCTATTGCTGGTGTAAGGGTGGTTTATGTGTTGCAAACTTTATTCAAAAGGACGGTGAAGATGTTTTTTGGGGTAAAAAAAAGTTATGAAACACGGCGCCGCACAGTAGGGCCAAACGATTTATCGTAGTCTGTTTCACCCAATCACGCCAGGTTTAAGAGCATTTGAAGGTAAAATGTCGTATGAAGAAATAACTAGAGCTTCCATGGTTTTGAGGGCCGCTGAATTCGAATATATGAGGTTTGTTTCAGCACATCAGCGCAAAATCAAGGTAATTTCAATGACAAATATGATTATTTTGCAAGATATGACTCTGCAATCAAAATTCTTTTTTGCAAAATAGAGATATTTGTCTTTAAAATTACCTTGATTTTGTGCCGATGAGGTGAAACAGACCTTGGATTCAAAAATCAGGAACACTCAAAATCATGGAAGCTGTAGTTATTTCTTCTTTAACGAGTTCATACGAAATTTAACATTCAAATGCTCTTAAACCTGACATGCTGAAGTGAAAGGGACTCCGGATTCGGTGTCAGCGTGTCGAAATACATAAGAATATGTGTATAGTGTCTTTGGAAAATACTACTTTTTTTCTATGTGTGCCTGTGTTATGAAAGAATCCTGGAAGCAAAATACATAAAGGAGTTTCCGAAATATAAGTGAAAACCCGAAAAATGGTACCTCCTAACCCCCCCCCCCCCCCCCCTGACTCAAAGGCTACGGGCGGGGACTTTTGATATGTTCACCTCCTATCCAGCCCAAACAAAGTTACGAAGGCAAAAATGTTGCTCCAATAATTTCCATCTATAGCTGTTTTTAAGCATTCGTTGCCTGGACACATATGGTTGTAATTGGAGTCCATCCCTACTGACTTCCAGAGACTGATTGGCACCTGTCGTCCTCCCCCTCCCTCGTCACTGCTGTCCCTCTGTGTGCGCTGCTCGCATCCGATTGATGCCTTCAATTATATAATTCCCCATAGAGTAATTCCAATCCAATGAGATCTATTAATCCTTGTTTAGTAACCTCCTATGCATTACTGATGTGCTTGTGAAATCGAATCACGTTTGGTGTGTCTGTTGAGGTGAGTTTGCCGACGAGTAGAGAGGCTTGAGAATACACTCCAAAATGCAACATATTTTGTTTAGTCAAGGTTAAAGTCTAAGAAACGAAGGTACTTACGTATTAGCTTCAACTCAGGTTAAAGGAACTGGCTCTCAGAGATCTGGATGATCACCGGATCAGAGATCTGGATCATCACCTGATCAGAGATCTGGATCATCACCCGGTCTGAGACCTGGTTCATCCATTGCCGTATTTAAAAAAATTTCGGGAGAGGGATTTCGGGGGACTAAGCGCATTTGTGGGGCATAGAATACTTCTAGGAATAGTTCGCCAATTAAATTTCTATTACACCCAAAAAAAAATATTTCTTCTGAACTAAATGATCTCATTTAATTTATTTTTAAGGTTTTTATGACAGATTTTTACCGATTTCGGGGGTGGGGGATGCATCGCCCTCAGCTCCTTCTTTTATACGCCCATGGAATTATCAGCCCAGGCGTAAATATACATATATAACGTTGAGGAAAGGCGTAGTACTTATTTTAATGGAATAATTGCTATGCGTTACCGCTCGCTACGTTTGCTCAAGGTTTTATCGAAACTCTAGTCAATCCAACTCGTTGATAATATAGATCACTGTTTTTTTTTGTTGTGGAAAGTGGGCCGATATGCAATTTAGCATCTCTTAAGTTAAGGTAAATCCCAAAGACGCACTTTCCCAGCAGAAACAAGGACAGCACAATGGACACAAAAAACACTAAGAACTCAAAGAACAAACAATGAAAAGAAATTGCATAAAAAAACACAAATCTACAGGTGAATTGCTTTGAATAGAAAAAGTAAAGAAGACGGTTACTAGAAAGGCCAATAGAATTGCCCGTAGGAATATGCCAATAGAAATACTATTGAGTTATGCGCCTGCGCTGATGATCCAGATCTCTGAACGAGATCCACATCTCTAACCTGCGTTGAGGCTAATACGTAAGTACCAAAACGAATTGTGCCTTCTGTTGGAAACATTTGATTGTTGCTATGGTTTTAGGCCTGTTATTGTAGGCAAACCAAAATGAGAAACCTTCCGAATCTATTGGTTCTATTGGTGGAATGATCGATCGACCAGTTGAAACTACATTTGCTTGAGGCCAAATAGAAAACAAGCTTGCCAAAAGAGATCCAACACAACCATCCCATCTGGCGTGAAGGTGAATGACTAAGCAATCCAGCGACCGGACAGGTGGTTGCAATTGAGAGAATCTTGTCGGCAGATGTAGACTGCTTGACGCCAAAGTGCTACTTCTACTCCACCCACTTGTTCTTACAAACAGTTGGCACATACAGAAGCTTTTATTGCCAGATGCTACATTATATCTCTTGAGGATGACATTTTGCTCGTTTCATTAGCTAATTCATACTTCATCATTAATATGTTTTTTTTTTCATCAATAAGAGGATGGTATATCATATTACTACCACTTTTTCTTCTAACACTTATGAATTAAAGTGCCATATAATTACCAACAACTTTTGGTTTCATTATCGTTTCAAGGATTTTAGTTCTTGGGTCGACGTCCAAACCTCCGACCCACAACAACTACTTTTTCTTAGAGTGCTTCTGTTTGATGTAGTTTTAAAGTAAAAAATAAAATAAAAAAAAGTTGTTAAAATAAAAAAAGATTACTTTTATAAGTTGTTGCTCGTTAAAAGGTAGGTACACTCTCTCATTAACTAGCACAATTGAAGTAAATATTTGATTTGGAGGCCTGGTGGCCGTGAGTACTCAACAATCTTTGCGAAGGGTCGTGGGTTCGATTCCCACTATAGGGTGGTGACTATTCTTTAGAAAAAAGAAAAGGTATCAGCCCTATCCTGGTTAGAAAAGGGTGGTAACCTATAAATAACCCATCATAAAATTCTTAATTAATAATAATGGACGTTAAAATTTAAATTTAATAAAAAATAATTGATTCAGTAATATATTTTCCAACCGGAAATTCCCATAACCGCAAGACAACTCCCACGAAAATAAATGAAAGTAGAACAAAGTAAGTTGATTTTCTTTCATTTAATAATTTTTTTTTTACAATGGAGAACGCCAAAGTAAAAGGTGGGTAATATTTTACAATGGAGAACGCCAAACTAAAAGGTGGGTAATATTTTTTATTTTTATGTGTGGTTTTTATCTGCTGCATACAAATCTAATGTTTACCAAATTGTATTTCTTATTTATTTTTTAATTTTTTTTACGGTGCTTCGTCAGCTAGGCCATTAGCGCCGACCAGGGTGCAGCGAGGAATTTTCCTAATGAGCCGAGGAATGAGAAAATACTTGCCGCCGGTGGGGATCGAACCCACCATCTCCCGCTTATGAATCCAAGGCGCTATCCACTAGACCACGGGAGACCCCCATATAAATCTAATATTTAACCAATTGTATTTATTATTTATTATTTTCATATATGTAGTGCCTGTTACTTGCTTCATTGCTTCTGTCTCATTGGAGACTCTCTGAGGTTGGAGTTTCACTCTAGAAGATTATTCTTATTTAATTTTTTAACATTAAGCAATACTTGTTTTGGCCTCTTCCCTTACATAACTCGTGAGGCCCAACTACTTTTTCTCTTCGTGATAGTTGAAAACTTGCATCACCGTGGGATTAAGACGTCATTTTTATGCTAGTTTTATGTTTGCCATCTTGCTCTGATCGTTTTTTTTGCTATAAAAAAAACAACAAAATATTTTAAAAAATGTTTGAGACTATTTATCTCATGGTAGATAATGGATATATTAAAACGACAAAATAAATATAAATTAACATTATTTATGAATAAATTTGTACCAGGAATTCACAAAAGGCACTTTTCATCAAATCACAGGTACTTATAAGAAACTACACGTAGGTCCACAGAAATTTTAGCTGGAGTCATCACCACTCTAATTCTCCCTACCAGTTTTGCCCAAAATTAATACATTGGACTTCCGTTTTGTGAAGAATAATGCAGAAAGTAAGAACATGCTGCTTGAACCCTAATCCACCAAATGAAAAGGCTTGAGACTGTATTATGCTGTTTCAAACCCTTTCTGAAGACTATCAGCCCCTTGAAAGGCAAGCTTTACCTCAAATCTACGGATTACAGCTCTTTTATGATACTCAAGAAAACCATCCCCTTAAGCTACAAGAACCAAGATCAACCAGCTCTATATACATTTTTCAATTTTTATCTTTCCAATAAAAATTACTTTTAATAGTAGTTATTTTTTCATATTTTACACTACATATTTTGCTTTTTATTGAGACCTTTAAGAAAACTAATTTTTGTAATTTTCACACTGGCACTTGAGAAAAAAAAGTCGGCTGGTTGTCAGTTATCCACAGTCTCCTTTGAAAAACTTTGAGTAAAACCTGTTAATATAATTTAAACATAGACTCTTGAAACATCTTGAAAAATAGTGGGATTTTAGGTGCCACAATGCACACAAAAACCTACAGAAGCGGAATTTACTCTGCCTCCTCGTTTTTAGGAAAACTATTAAAAAGTACAAATAGTAGAAATATATTTCTTATTTACTTACCACGTTTTGCTGAAATATTCATTTTACTGCTAGATTTAAGAACTACCCAATTAAAGATAAACAACCAATTAAAAACTCTTAAAAATATAGACACAGAACTGTTGAAAATAACGAAACCAAATCTTCGGTGCACCCAATTCCATGTTCAAAGGAAAAAAATTGGTCAGGTTAAAATGTTTTCTTTTCTTGGCAGCCCTCTAACAGAGAACAAACAGAGAAAACACGCTATTTTACGATATTTCAAGAAATCCACATCTTTATTGGTCGAAAACTATCAACACTGTGAGTTAGTGTCTTCTTTACACTATCCATGAGTCTTAGGAGATAATCATTGTGCACTTAACTCATTTCGCCAATTTTCTGACTTACCAACTTATAACCGACAATGAAACGGGATGGTTAATTAAATTAATTGTTTGTTGAAAAACAATGTTTTTAATACTTTCTAACAATGTTTTTAATACTTTCTCGTAAAATAGCGTGTTTAACTTGGAAGCCACACATAACACAGAAAAGACAGGAACTAAACAGACGCTTTAGACTTTTATCACGCTTACTGGACAAACGCTCGAAACTTTCATTGACTAACAAACGACTTATATACAATACCATACTCCGACCAATATGGACTTATGGACTTGAACTATGGGGTTCCACTAAACCTTCCAATTCCTACAGAATACAAACAATGCAATCCAAAATCCTTCGAAAATATCCAATGCTCCTTACTATGTCTCGAAGCAAACTCTCCATAATGACTTCAATATCCTCTTTATCCAATCCCTGGCCAAATCAGTCTATCAGAAGTTTCATTCCAATCTTCCCGGCCATCCAAATCCTTTGATAAACTCTCTATCCTCCTTCATAATCCACAAAATCCTCATAGAAGGCTGAAGCGGCGTTGGCCTAGAGACAGTTTGTTTTAACATGCCATCTGTAATGCTCAAAATTTATTGTGGGTTTTGTAATTGTACATATTCCCACATCACGCCTCATCATTGTTAATTTTCCAATACCAACTAAATTACTGGAAATATGTTTACATATTGTTGTAATTATCAATAAAGGTTAAAAAAAAAAAAAATACTTTCTAACAAAGTGATTGAAAGAACAAGAATAGCCATTTAGGGTACAAAACAAATCATATTATTTTCTGAAAAATAGGCCTACCAACTTCGCCAGATTTGACTGCTTGCTACTTCTATTTATGGGGATACCTAACAACGAAAGTGTTTCCAGCACATCCGCCAACGGTAATTCAAGCCCTGAAACAAGGAATTGTGTACGAGATAGCTGCAATACCTGTCAACATGCTGCTAGAGGTGATGCTAAGCCTTCAGACCAGCATCCAGGAATCCCTTAACTACAATGGAAGACATATGGTAGGCTTAGGGTTCAGAAAATAATATTTTTTTTGTATTGTAACCTGAATGGCTATTCTTGTTCTTTCAATCACTTTTTAGGAAAGTATTAAAACATTTTTTTTTTAACAAGCATTTACTTTATTTAATCAACCCTTCTCTTTGGCGGACGTCTTATTCCTTAATGGTTCCTGTGTTGATGTAGTCCTCCATTTTTGAAGGATATTTCCAGAAGTGCCGAAGCTCTGCCCGTGCAATGTTGGGCAAAACTAAACTAAAATTAAACTAAAACTAAAATTAAAACTACATTCACTTTTTGGAAGAAACTAAATTTAAACTAAAAATTGTAACCTAAAAAAATAAAACTGAAATTATACTAATTTATAGATTTTAATTAAACTAAAACTAAATCGTTGGGGACTAATTAAAAATTAAATAAAATCTTTAGTTTAGTTTTAGAACAATAACGTGAATTAATGTAAATCATGTGTTATTTCGATAATTAAGTAAATTATTAAAACTAATAGAACTTGTTTAAGAATAAGCTATTCTTGACTTTTAGACAGACCTAAGATGTATTATAAACAGAAGGGAGTTAATATGATCTATATATTACTAATTCAGACATTGTTTATGAATGTTCTACTGTCTACAGGCCTTGTTCAGACTGTTTGAAGCATTCATTTTTCTCTTCCGCTAGCTTCTACATCTTCTCATTAGTCATTTTCCATACACTATTTTGATCTATACAGTTCAGGATATAACGAATTCTTTAGAGAGTAAGAAACTTTGGCTTTTCCTCGTTATTTGCAAACATATGTTCTTTGATAAACTAATTAGTGAATTATAAACTAAAACTAAACTAAATTCACAAATTTAGGTTTCGTATGCTAACCTAAACTCATTACCATACTAAAAACGGAAACTAAAACTAAAAACAACTATTTATTAAGAAAAGACTCCAAGAGAGTCCAATTTTATGAAATTACAATCATTTTTCTGAGTGAACATGATTAATAATTATACAAATCTAAAACTAAAACAAAAATGCATCGTTAGTTTAGTTTTAGGTATAGTAAACTAACGTTAGTTTAGTAAACTAACATTAGTTTTGCCCAACACTGTGCCCGTGTAAGTGCAAGGGACCCTTTTTTTCCAGCGAAACTAGAAATACTCCCAGAAAAGTAAGAAATAAGAACAAGGTGTTTGTAATGTCAGAAGTTCGGAAGCCATTTCTACTCCCTAGACAAACCGGGTCTTGCTACACTTAAAAGTTTTGTAATGCATAAGGGTGTAATGGCTGAACTTACATCTGTTCTAGATTATAAATTTATTTACTTTATCCTTTTACTAATCTAAATAAACTTTGGTAAAGAAAATACACAAAAAAGGCTTTAAAAAGTCGAATAATATCTGATCTCTCTGAATAATATCTCTGAATTGATGTGATCCGTAAGGTCTGTTGCACCCCTGCTGAAACACTGAGTTATTTAAAAAGTCCATTATCTTACTTAAAATCTTTAATCCTTTGGGATGTCAAATCTTGCCAAGTCCATGCAGTAGCAGAGAAGGAAGCAATCAACAAAAATTGACTTAGCTGCTTTAAAATGTCTAGGTATTGTATAAAAAGATCATATATTTTGTAAAAAATTCAATTGGGGTTTTAAGATTTATTTGTTATACGTTTTGTTCTACTTTAAATTCGAACTCCCGAAGTATATAGTTTTTTTTTTTTTTTTTTTTTTTTTTTTGCGATAGGACGTTGAAAAAAGTTCTGATATATCTCCGGCGCTGATATATCTCCGGACCTTCAATATTTCATCAATTCCCTTTATTGTATGGCATAAGGTCAATAAAAAGTGCTCTAGACTTATTGTTTACTTATTTTATTAAAATTCGGGTCTTTTTTAATTCGTTAACGCAAATTCATTTTTCAATAAAAACATAATATGTTCTCAATTATAATATTTTTAACAGTTAGCGTATTAGGTTATTTAGATGGGAGGGACTTTTTAATTTATATTGATTTTATATTTTTTTCGCATTACGGGAATACCTGCTATGCGTTTCCGCTCACTACGCTCGCTCAAGAAGATATCAAAACTGTAGTCAATCCAACTCGCTAAAATTAATAGAATTCTATTAATTTTAGCAAGTTGGATTGACTAGAGTTTTTATATCTTCTTTAGCGAGCGTAACGAGCGGAAACGCATAAAACGTACGCCCATAAGCGACAGATTACGATGGGTGAGGAGGTCCTTAAAATTTAAAATTATTTTTGAATAAATAAACATTTCAAATGAGATGTTCTTTATTTCCCAATTTTACATCCCTTCGCATGAGTATGTTTACAAGTACGTTGTTGGACTATAATAATAATAAAAACATGTAATCACTGTGTGATAATAGAATCAAATGTTAATAATGCAATTTAAATTAATTTATATTTCCGTTAACGAAGCAAAAAAGATCCTAAAACTCTTTCGTTCTTTATGGTTGGGTTGGGTCGAGGGTTTAAGGGCAGAAAACGTCTAGGTCATCGCCCATCTTAGACGATAGTAAAATCGACTAAAATGTAATGTGGTTAAACATACAATAACCAAAAATGTACAAAGTTGCTTTTGAAAAAATTCTTACAATGTTGCTATGGAAAGAATTACTATCAATAGATACAAGTACTTAAAATTTACATCCGTAAAAAGCCAGTTTTACATATATATGTAAATATATATATATATATATATATATATATATATATATATATATATATATATTTATATATATATATATATATTCCTTCTTTAGGGATCATTCAAACACCTAAACAAATTTACTTGAGAATCTAATCCACAAACATTGTCACGGACTCTTGTAATTACTGGAGAACGTTTTAAGCTAAGATTCATTAGTTAAACCAAGAACATTTGTTTTAAGGCCCCGTACAGGTTTAGCCCCTGGACTATAGCGTGCTCAAGTGGCCATGAAATTGCAAAGCGTTACACTCTATCTGAACCACTTGTGCTGTTTATTTCTACAGTTTAAAAATTGTATAAACAAATTGAGTCGTGCAGTCACAACTATTTAATTTCACAAAAACAAAAAAAACAAAAAAATAAAAAATAAATAAATAAAAAAAAAATGCTTTTACAAAACGAATGACAGCCTTTTATATATATATATATATATATATATATATATATATATATATATATATATATATATATATACTAGTTGTGACCCGGAGTAAAAGTAAATTAGAAACCAAATAAGTAATATTAATATTTAATAACGCAAACCTGTAACTGTTCAGATTAACAGTTTCGAATCCCTGATCTCCGAACTGTGTGTCCTAGACGAGTTTAACCTAGCCTAAGACACTCCATGGATCAAGATCTACATGCGTGCCAAGTTTGATCGAAAACGGATAAACGGTGTGGATTTATATAGGGAACAAACGTTTCGGCTGCACTTTGGTTGCCTTCTTCCGCACTAAAAATACCTAGAGGTGAAGGAAGACCGACCGGACATTTAGGTGACCATGGTTAAATACATTTAAGGTCGATTCACGCTATACCGCGTCGGGTCTGGGCCGAGCTATGGCGAAGCAATCACACACGCAAAAAACACGGACTCGGCCCGGTGTAGCGTGAACGAGTCCATTGAAAATGCTGTTTTGATTGTTCAGGTCGATTCACGCTAGACAGTGTCGGGTCCGGGCCGAGCCACGGTGAAACGATCACACCTGCATTTTCAATGGACTCGTTCACGCTACACCGGGCCGAGTCCGTGTTTTTTGGGTGTGTGATTGCTTCCCCGTGTCCCGGCCTTGGCCCAGCCCGGACCCGACACGGTCTAGCGTGAATCGGCCTTTATGCGTGTGTGATTGCTCCACCGTGTCCCGGCCGGGCCCCGGACGTGGCCCAAGCCAGGACCCGTCCCGGTCTAGCGTGAATCAGCCTAAAACGTTTTCGGCTGACGTTTTTTTCTCCTAGCCGAATCTCAGCCATCCCATGACTTCGTATCACCGCAAAGGCTAACTATCTCCATCTTATTGTGAAATTATCTATTCGGCTCTTTCGGATTACCTCGTGAGCTCAACCTCATAAGCGGGGGGGGGGGATGAATAGACCGTTAATAACCTAGCACTTTTTTTTTTCCTTTGAAATCGTGTTTAACGGCGTATCAACCATTAGGCTATTAACCCCGGGCAATCTACAGGCTGCCACCCTTTTATAATACGAACAGCACGTGGTCGGTCACCCATTCAGGTTCTGACCACGCCCGACGTTGCTTAACTTCGGTGTTCTACGGGAACCGGTGCACTCAACGTGGCTAAGGTCGTTGGCACCTAGCAGTTATCCGCCAAAATGAATCTTAACCCTACCCGTACTATTTGCTTGATGATATGAAAACTTCCCATCGTACTAAACTACTTCAAGCCTTCCAAACTACCAGAGCCGCTATCTCGGTGATAAATGCTCCCGAAAGAGGAATTCCCTAACTTAGTAAGTTGCAAAGTTCCCGACTAAGTCCGAGCCTGCTCTTGCTTAACACCGCAACACTACAAACAGCTGTTTGGTTATGCAAACCCTTTCATTGAATGTATATTACAGCTGAGTTCCGTGTGAATAGAACTCCAAGCAAGGCTGCCAACCTATGGAGCGATACATCTCGGATAGAGCAGGTGAAGTATCAAGGTCTCAGCTTTCTAGCTAAGGTTGGTACTACTGCATAAACATGTTGCAACAACAGATGTAATTGATAGTCCTGTGCGGTTGTCAGGAATTGACACTTGTTAAATTATAGAATGTTGCGCGCGCAATTTCCATTGTTTACTTATTTCATTTCAACGCACCTTCTGCGTCTTGTCTATTTTTTCTCCACGACTATTTGCCCAACATTAACCAATACATCCAACATTTCGCCACTTTTCTCGTTCCTAAATCTCGTCCTGTCATTTGTTCAACTTCAAATCTGTTTTTTTTTTTTACTTGTTTTATTTGTTTATATTGCTTTATCCCAGAGGTAAAGGACACCACGTCCATTTTTTTAATGAAATTTACTTAACAACATGTTCTTAATGCGGGTTTTCGATCTATATAATAGCATAGGGCACTATGTCCTGTTCCCATAAATAACGAAGATAAGACAGTAGAAAATAAAATCTTGTATGTTTTTATTAGAGGTAGAAGACACCATGAGGAGGACTTGGTTATGTTTGACTAAGTATGATCAATACTTACAATTATCTATTAACGCCAATAAAAATATGAAAAATTTTCTTTCAAATGTTTAGATAAGTAAAGAAGAAAAACATTTTTATAGTCCAAAGGTATGGAAAATTAGCTCAACTGAACAATTTAAAATATATGACATGGTGTCTTTTACCTCCGGGATACAGATTTTTTGACAGTAAAATTCTTTTAACTGTTTTAAGGAAATTTGGAAAAATTATATTTTTTTTAAGGGGTAATACTACCTAGTAACTTTTTTTTTTATGGGCTAAAATTCTTCCTTAACTAATCAAAAATGATATCCAAGAGCGTTTATGTGAAGAAAAGAAAAATTAAATGTGCAAAATCTACGATTTTCCGGTGCCGAGTGAGCGCGGTGCTGATTTGAAGATAATTTTTGAGTAAGCTTCGATTGGTCCCCTTTTAATTGTTAAATTTCTTTTTTTGGTCCTCCTTTAATACATTGCAAAATTAAAACTATTTTTTATCTTTATTACAAGAAAGCATGAAAAAAAAAAATTAAATAAGAAAGACATGAACATTTCAGAACATTAAACTTTAAAGTCGTTTTCTCTAAACTATGTTTTTCAAATCTGGCGTCTTCAAGTTTCGTCCGATCGACTGCAAATTTTAACTACAGCTTCCTAATAATATTTACTAGAAAATTACGTAGGATGTTTTTGGTTCTTTGAATTATAACGATTTAAGACGGATAGAAAATGAATAATTGTTGACCATTTTCGAAAAAATTAATGTTTCTTAAAAATCCTTTACTAGATTTAACCTCCTTCTTTCGAAATAATTTTAGTTTTTCGTTCTAGATTAAAAATATCCGCCTGCAGAATATCGCCCATAAATAAAGAGGTTTTCCGTTTGTCAGACACAGCGCCGCCATTATTTTTTTCGAAGAATTGAAACGTATTTTTTTGGATACTTTAACATCCCATATAAAACGTTTGATATAAAGAATTGAAAAATATTGATTTTTATTTGTTATTTATAAATTGAAGAAAATGGCTTAGATTTTGATCGCTAGACTGTTTAAGCAGGCTACAGACGGTCAGGCAGGCCTGTCAGTTAGACCTGAACAGTCCGCCTCAAAACCGGTCTGTCAGTTAAGACTGTTCAGGGGGCCGGAATATATAAACGTTCAGGCGACCGGCTTTCAGGCAGACTGTTCAGGCCTAACTGACAGGCCTGCCTGCATCGTGTTTAGCCTGCTTTAGAAATGAAGTGCCTCAAGATATGAAATGAAAAGTAATATTACTATCTTGCCCGAGATATAAGATAGATACAAAGCGGATAGGATCCTCAAGACTCGAACTATAAGGTGGAACTTGACAACTCGGAGAGGAACTAAGGAGAGCAACTTTTTATAAGGATCAAGTTAGAGGCATTTCTCTCGAGAAGGAGAAGAGGTCGTCGTAAACTTTATAAGCCTTCGAATAGGGACCATTGATTCTAGGGGAGTTTTTAGGGTGATTGCACTTTCATCCCTGCTTTTAGTGCCTATAGGATGTAGATATTCATGCCTTAGTATAAACAACCCAAAGATGCAAGCATCTTCCTACATATGCATACCTTCAAAAATTCAAGCGGTGGTATTGGATATATATATATATATATATATATATATATATATATATATATATATATGGTACTTACGTACTAGTTGGACGATCTCTAGAACTGGCTCCCGTTCAGGCTCACGCTTAGTGATCCAGATCATGAAATGACAACTCAAATGAAGTTATCTCCATTATCAGGGCATTTCTATTGGATCATCCCTATGGGCAATTTTATTGGTTGTTATTTCTTTCCTTCTAGTGTTCACTTGCTGTTAAATTGGTGTTTTTTACAATTTATTGTTTCAGTTCTTAGTGTTGTTTGTATTTTAGTGTGTTTGTATTTGTGTCCTTTGTGCGATAACGAATATGTGTCTGATATGGCGACAACGAGAATAGAGATCCTTTTGAAGTAGTGTAAAATTGCATATCAGCTCATTTTCCACCGAAAACCCAGTTATCTTATTTGAGCAAAAACGTTCCCATGAAAATGGGTCTGGATACGCCTCTTGGCATTTCCGAGCCCATGTTCATAGGAACGTTTTTACACAGGATGAAATTTTTTTGTAAGTACCTTGGTACATTAAAACTACCTTGTGGTCAACCTATATATATATATATATATATATATATATATATATATATATATATATATATATATATATATGGTACTTACGTACTAGTTGCACCGATCTCGAGAAGTGGCTCCCAGTCAGTGATCCGGATCACGCAATATGGCGACCATTTATTAAGACTGTGGCACCAAGACCATGTATTACAAGACTATGTACCCTATTACTAATGGTAATTTGCTTATTGCAACGCTGGAATAATACTAATTATTAAAGATAAACCAGTAAAATCTCCATCCCGCGAATCTCCATATTCCTTGACAGTAAAATTTGCAGACTTTAGCGGCTTTGAACTTTCATTTGTAGCTTTTTTCTCTAGCACTAGTAGTCGAGAAGTTACCAGCATTTGTAGCTTGAAAAGGATGGGTTTAAAGCTTCAGCTTAAATAATTTCAAAAACTGATTGTGAAGAAATTGAAATAATTTTTATTTTTTGTAAATATGAATGGTACTCACTTTTTTTTCATATATATATATGGATTACGAATGTGTAAATTTTAATTAAAAAAAAGTAATAAAGAGTACATAGAATTATTTTAAAAAAGGTTGATATAAATTATATATGATTTAGTTATTTTGGTCTATATTATTGTAAGAAATGTAATAGTAACCGAACTTGGGCTGACGGTGTTTTCACCATGCCATAAAAAAAGTTGTTCCTATTCTGTACATAATGCATAAGAAAAACATTATTTTATTTTGTGTGTGTGTGTGTGTGTGTGTGTGTGTGTGTTTAACGGCGTATCAACATTAGGGCTATTAACGCCGGGCTGTCTACAGGTTGGCGCCCTTTTCTATAAATGCCAACAGCACGTGGTCGGTCACCCATTCAGGTACTGACCACGCAAGACGTTGCTTAACTTCGGTGATCTATAGGAACCGGTGCATTCAACGTGGCTATGGCCGTTGGCTATTATTATTTTTAATATTAAAACTTCAGCGCAGGAAGGAGGAAACCCCAGACCTATGTATTTTCATGTTTTTGGTAAAAATTGAATTTGCTATAAGTACCTTGAAGTTTACACATTACTTTGGAGCCTTTACTTGGGAAATTTTAACGTCCATTATTATTAACTTAGAATTATGGGACGGGTTATCTATAGGTTACTACCCTTTTCTAGCCAGGAGAGGGCTAATGCCTTTTCTTTTTTCTGCAATGCAACCACCCCTTAGTGGGAATTGATCCCACGACCTTTGGCGCGGAGTGTTCAGAGCTTCCGCTTTAAAAACTTACGGCCACCGGGCCTCCATCAGTATATATAAAGTCAGTACCGTTTATTAGGATTCTTGTTATAAGAATATGCCGGATTTAATGATGAGAAACCTAAGGGAATGTTCAGTTTCTAATGACTAGCTTTTACTAGTGTGGAAATAACGGTGCCGCTTCTTGCGATATTCCGCATATAACGAATACTAAATAAATATCAGCTGTAATTGATGGCTTGATGGTTTGTAGTGATGAAGGTCACGTGCAACTGGTAGAGGAAGGTGAATTTTGGTAAACAAATAAGACTTCCTTAAAAATTGTGTGTTTATATTAATTTATAACTGTTAATATTTCAAAGGCTTAAATTTACATTACAATTATTATTTTTAAAGTTTCTAATTTTAAACGTTTTTAAGTTTTCATTGTTAACTCTTTACTTGAATTACTGGAACAAGTGAGGAAAGCAAATTATCAGAACTTTATGTTCATCATAAAAGACAACACAATAAGCTTGATTTCAATACCCTTCATGCAAAAGATCCAAACATTGTTTCCATTCTTGGAATACTCTCTTAAGAAAACGTCAGAATACTGTTTCTAGAAAGATGAGTGGCGAACCTGCGGGACTTTCGGGCGAATCTTCTGCAGTATCTGACCAACTTTCAAAATGTCCCGCCAAAAAGGAACCGAATAATCAAAACTTACTAATTACTCCGAGAGGAATTTCAACCCCCGGTCCAAATAACTCCACGGCCCCCCTCCAATAACTTTAACAAAAACTGTCAATAGAATTATTTGAAGCTCACATTTCTCTGAAAACCAAATTACAAAAAACATTTGTAATTGAACTGAGTGTAAAATTTACGTATTGTCTAAGGTACATTTGTACTTCCTGGTGATGCAAATTTTTGGATCGACACTATCTAAAAGCTAGTTTATATATTAGAAAGGAGACCCGGTGGCCGTGAGTGTTAAGGCGTGAGCACTGAAACACTCCATTCCAAGGGTCGTGGGTTCGATTCCCACTATGGTATGGTGGCTCTTCTTTAGAAAAAAGAAAAGGCATCAGCCCTATCCTGGCTAGAAAAGGGTGGTAACCTATAGATAACCCGTCCTAAAAGTCTTAGTCAATAATAATGGACGTTAAAATTAAATAAATATATTAGAAATACAGAATTGAGAAAATTAGCCATTGGCTATTCTCAGTAATAATTATGTGAACTACACTTAGGTATATAATTTTGTTATTTACCTAAGTCAGAGTTGGGCAAACGTTAGCGCGCGCTAATATCTAATACCTTCCCGCTAATTTAGCGGTACTGATAAGAGCATGCGCTAACGATTAGCGCATAGCGACGGCAATGCGCTAATTGCTAATTCACCTATAATGTTTACATATCTTTGTAGCTAACTAGGAGGAATATTGAAGGTGGAATAAAAAAAAGGATATTGGAAGTGTTATTACAAAGGATATTGAAGGTCGTATTTCGAAGTATATAGGAGGTGGTATTAGGAAGGGTATAGAAGGTGGTATTAGAAAGGATATTAAAGGCGGTATTTGGAAGTATATTGGAGGTGGTATTGGGAAGGATATAGAAGGTGGTATCAGAAAGGGTAAAGAAGTTGGTATAAGGAAGGATATTAAAGGCGGGTTTAGGAAGAACATTGGAGGTGGTATTAGGGAAGATATAGAAGGTGGTATTAGGAGGGGTATTGGAGGTGGTATTAGGAAGTGTATAGAAGGTGATATTAGGAAGGATATTAAAGGCGGTATTAGGAAGGATATTGGAGATAGTATTAGGAAGGGTATTGGAGGTGGTATTAGGAAGGATATACAAGGTGGCATAAGGAAGGATACAGAAGGTGGAATTAGGAAGGGTATTGGAGGTGGTATTAGGAAGGATATTAAAGCCGGAATTAGGAAGGATATTGGAGGTGGTATTAGTAAGGATATTGGAGGTGGTATTAGGAAGGGTATTAGAGGTTGAATTAGGAAGGATATTAAAGGCGGTAATAGAGAGTATATTGGATGATATTGGAGTTCGAATAACTGTGTAGCACATAGTAGAGGAATGCCCTAAATACCGGCACCAATTTGCTGTAGAAGGTATCAACAGAAAACTTGCAGTGTGCCTTGGAAACAATACCTCAGAAATTGACAGACTGCTAAAAACCTTCCTAATACTTTCTTGAATATCCATCCCTGCAACACCTTCAATATTTCTCCTTATGCCCCATAAACATTCATCCTAAAGCCACCTCCAATATACTTCCTAATCCCCACTTCAATATCCTTCCCTATACCACCTTCTTTATCCTTCCTAATACTACCTTCTAAATCCTTCCTAATACCACCTTTTATATCCTCTCTAATATCAGCTTTTATATTCTTCCTAATATCAGCTTTTATATTCTTCCTAATACTACTTCCAATATCCGTCCTTATGCCACCTTCTATATCCTTCCTAATACGACCTTCGATATTCTTCCTAATAGCACCTTCTATATCCTCCCTAATACCGCCTTCTATACCCTTCATAATACTACTTCCAATATCCTTCCTAATACGACCTTCAATATCCTTCTTTAGATCACCTTCTATATCCTTCCTATTACGACCTTCAATATCCTTCCTATTGCCACCTTCTATATACTCCCTAATACCGCCTTCTACTCCCTTCCTAATACCACCTTCTATATCCTTCCTTATGCCACCGTGTATATACTTCCTAATACCACCTCCAATACCCTTCCTTATACCACCTTCTATATCCTTCCTTATACCGCCTCCAATAACCTTCCTAATACCACGTTCTATACCCTTCCTAATACGACCTTCATTATCCTTCCTAATACCACCTTTTATATCCTTCCTTATGCCACCTTGTATATCCTTCCTAATACCACCTCCAATACCCTTCCTAATACCACCTTCTATATCCTTCCTAATACCGCCTCCAATAACCTTCCTAATACCACGTTTTATACCCTTCCTAATACTACCTTCATTATCCTTCTTAATATCACCTTCTATATCCTTCCTATTACGACCTTCAATATACTTCCTATTGCCACCTTCTATATACTCCCTAATACCCCCTTCTATTTCCTTCCTAATACCGCTTTTAATATCCTTCCTAATACCACCTTCTATACCCTTCATAATTCCGTCTTCTATACCCTTCCTAATACCACCTCCAATACCCTTCCTAATACCACCTTCTATATTCTTCCTAATACCACCTCCAAAATCCTTCCAAATACCGCCTTTAATATCCTTCCTAATACCACCTTCTATACCCTTCCTAATACCACCTTCTATACCCTTCCTAATACCACCTTCTATATCCTTCCTAATGCCACCTTGTATATCCTTCATAAAACGACCTTCTATATCCTTCCTAATACCACCTTGTATATCCTTCCTAATACCACCTCCTATATACTTCCAAATACGACCTTCAATATCCTTTGTAATAACACTTCCAATATCCTTTTATTATTCCACCTTCAATATTCCTCCTAGGTAGCTACAAAGTTATTTAAACATTATAGGTGAATTAGCAATTAGCGCACTGCCGTCGCTATGCGCTAATCGTTAGCGCAGGCTCTTATCAGTACCGCTAAATTAGCGGGAAGGTATTAGATATTAGCGCGCGCTAACGTTTGCCCAACTCTGACCTAAGTATGTATAAATTATAATGCGTGTGAAAAAATGACGCCGGGCCCATCCCTGATACCGTGAGCCCCTGACGTGTTGTCCTCCGTACAATGGAAGCCGTGTATATATACTCATCATTTAATTTGTACAACGCCATGAAGTGAAACGCCAACAAATAAATACAAATACTCATTTATGTATATACACACATATATATATATATATATATAACTTGCCTGTCTGTTTCTCCATTTTTTTGTTTGTTCCGTATACAAATTCACACCGTTTAACCGATTTTGACCAAACTTGGCTCACAGGTACGGGGAATCTCCTAGGCTAGGCCACAAGTGTCAAATTTCAAAATTTGGTCAAAAAGTCAAAAGTTTTGTTGAAGAAAAATTGGCTACACTGATCTATGCAGATTCTGACGACCATTTTGAATCGATGGACATTTTGAATAATGTCTAAACCTTTATTTTTTTATGTTGATAATTAGAATAACTCGAACTTATTGATGACTTTACATCATTATGTAATCATGTAATGCAGTTTATTTCAATTGTATATTAACAGTCACTGTCTAACTAAGGAGAACTGGCTTTTCTTTGATAAGAGCTATCTTGCTCGCCGGCTGTGTTGCTGGCCTCTGTCGGCTGCTTCACGAATTAATTGACAGGTATATACAAATTCACACCGTTCGACCAATTTTGACGTAACTTGGTGCACAGGTAGATCAGATCTTGATATGGGGAGTGTCATAGGCAGAAAGTAGGTGTAGCATGACACGCCGGGGAACAGCTAGTTCCAAATATTAAAATTTTGACACAATAACTCCCAATACACAACATATTGACTGTCTATCCTGTAATATCCAAACCTGAGATTAAAACGTCAAAGAGAGAAGTCGAATTGTCAAAATTTTAATTTTCGCAATTTATCGAGAAGTACGCAAAACATAATTCGTTACTCGCAAGCTTAAAGTAATTGACGGATAATGTAAATAAATATCGAATACATAAATTATGTTGTCCCTAGACCGCTAAGAGAGATATGTGCCGGAATTAACTAGGCATAATAGAGTTAAACACGGCGTCAATAACATGTGCGACCACTAGGAATTGTGGGTTGACAAACGATGTCCATCGGTTAGATGTAATTGTCACCATTACAGTCCATTCATTAAAGCTAGTAGTGTTTGACAGGACAATGAATTATTCCACTCAGCTGTTGCAGGGCTCAATACACCGCGGGATGTAGGATTACATTTTTTAGCGACCTATGCTAAGTCTTGTAAGCCTACTCAATCCTAGAATTGCACGTTTTACTCAAAATCTGAATGGTTATTATCATACGTTTAAATTTTACAATAAATAAATAGGAATGACGAAGTGAAGAGAACAGTAAGTAGTCCCCCTGGTAATTTTTTAATAATGCTCGGTGAAGATACCAAACAACTATAGTATAAAAGGTATAACTTGTCACTTCGGGAAAGCATAGAGGGGGCAGGACCTGGCCAGGTCTACAACCCTTACAGCCTCCACTCTAGGTGCGAGACTAAGAGTGGGAGGAATGACAAACCAACCAGGCCGTCATTGGCTAGAGGTGCCTCCACCTTCCCCTATCCGTACATCCAAGTGACAAGTTATATCCCTCACAGTATACAATATATAAATAAATAAAATATCTGTTTATGTCGATGATCACAGGGAATAAGTAGGCAAGTTATTAATATGTGCAAAATGACTTAATTGCACTATGATTATCACAGCCTTGATAGTTTCAGACTCATAAAGATGTGGGTTTCTTGGTATCTCCTAAAATAGCGTGCTTTCTCTATTAATTCTCTATTAAAGAGCTGCCCAATAAAGTTGTCCCAAAGTTACAGAGTTATTCCCAGTGACCATCGATATGTAATTTGTACGTTAAAACGATATTACATTTTATATTACTTTCCAAAATAAATTATCCTAATAGGATATCATCAGAAGAAACTCAAAAGAATCTATATTACCGTAAAGATTGTAAAGTTTACGATACTTTTATAAGAAAAGGTTGGGGCTAGAAATAAGAAGCCATCTTCTTGAATTGTTTCCCATACAATATAATAGGTATGTTTCCAAAGTTTCGAAAGAGAACTTCCAAGCGATCGGTTTCTGGATTGTGGGAATACTGAAAGGAAACTCATTTGACTGTTTTATGACACTGTTCGTTTCCATTTTACGCCGGTCGTAAAATAAATTGGTATTTCAAGCTAAAGTTCTGTTGTAACGTGAAAAGCTGTACTTCTTAATAGGTTACTGTTGATTGTGGTACTTTGTTTCGTAGGAGGTACAAAACTAGTTTGCTTGATACGTTTAGTGTCCAAGGAAACCCGTTGGTGACAATATTTCAAGAATTACGGCCGAAATGAAACCGATATTGGGGAACGTACGCACCAAACAAATGTGACGAATAACGTCCCTCACGCAGGAGTTGTGAACACTAAGAACATTCGTCTGCAAAGCAACTATAACTAGTAGTACGTTTTACAGCCAGTTTTATTGTAAAATAAGAACAAAAACATACAAAATGTAAACAGTGGTTCTGTAAGATATTCTTTCACAAATTATTAATTACATGTCATTGTGTTCAATAGTCACTGAATGTTTGTTAATTTTCACCAAATCGATTAAAAACGATATCGTATATTTTCTTAAATATTTTGACACAATTTAGGAAATCGTGGTTAGTGGAATGTAACCATTCGAAAGCTTAATAAATCCAACATAACTATATACTGAGATATAATATGACATAATAATATGTGATATATAATCACATATTTTTAATGTGATTGTGTTATATAATTAAGTAACACCAAATGATAATGACTATGAGCAATTTTGTCTATTTTCATAAATATCTCGATGCTGCCTATAGACACATCATTAAATGACCAGAGGTAGAAACTTATCAGTCCAGGCAACGAATGCTCGAAAACAGCTATAGGTGGAAATTTTTGGAACACAATTTTTGACTTTGTAACTTTATTTGGCCTGGATAGGAGGTGAACATATCAAAAGTCCTCGCCCGTAGCCTTTGTGCGGGGGGGGGGGGTTTAGAAGGTCCTATTTTTCGGGTTTTCACTTATATCTCGGAAACCTTTGGTCCTAGCGACATGACCTTTCTATAACAAATGAAAGCTGATTTAATTTCCTACAAGTTCTATTGAATAAAGTTGTTCGAGATATCTTTAGTTTTCGAAATATCCGCTCTTGAATGTCTGTCATTTTGGGGGAAAAAAAACACTTTTTGCTCTTTTTGACCGGATAACTCTTTAACAATAAACCCAAAACATAAATGCCGTGTATAGGGTTGTAGAGCATTACATTCCCTTTAAGAATATTTACAGCTTTACTATTTTATGTATTTTCCTTCCAGCGTGAAAACAGTTTTAATGTTTATCGTGATATCTGGCGACAATTGACCAATGAACCTTTCAATTTCTCACCATTTCCAGTCAATGTATTGTCAAAAATATGCTCCATTATGTAAATATATTGAATAAATACGTCCAGTCCTCACTATATATATAATATAGCACAAAATATATAATTTTGGGCCCATTGACCAATTATTCAAACTCAATTACATAAGATCTTGCCCATGGTTTTGCCAAGACCATGTGAGTGCGTATATAACGTTTGAAAGAAAATACATAAAATAGTAAAGTAATATATATTATTGAAGCGAATGGAATGCTCTACAAACCTATAGCCGACATAAATTTTTTGGGTTCATCATTGAAGAGATATCCGGTGGAGAATATAAAAATGTGTGTTTTTCCCCAAAATGACAGACATTCAAGAGCGGATATTTCGAAAACTAATAATATCTCGAACAACTTTATTGAATAGAACTTGTAGGAAATTTAATCAGCTTTCATTTGTTATAGAGTGGTCATGTCGCTAGAACGCAGTGTTTCCTAGATATAAGTGAAAACCCGAAAAATGGGACCTTCTAAACCCCCCTCCTCCCCGGCACAAAGGCTAAGGGCGAGGACTTTTGATATGTTCATCTGTGTTCCGAAAATTTCCATCTATAATTGTTCGTTGACTGGACTGTATAGAAACTTATATAATTTTCGAAGTAATTATTTTTTTTACTCAACTTTTAATTCAATCAATAAATGTCAATTTCAATATAGAATAATTTTCATTTATTTCTGATAAGATCACAAAAATAAACATGATATGAGTTTTATCAGTGATTCCCTCCCTAAATTTCCAATTACACTTAAAAATTGAAAGATAATTTCAGTTCTAAGTAAACCTTTGGAAAGCTGATTAAATTGTACAAATTTTGCAAGATTCGGCAGCCTGCAGGATTTTTTCAGAAGAATAGTGATTTTCGAAAAGTTTTCTATAATCAGGAACTTTCATTAATCTTTACTTTTTGAATTAATATTCCGGTGAATATTGGATGTGCATTAGCCTTAAAGACAATTTAACGCTGATTTTAATAAAAAGTAACGTAACGTGGAAAAATGATGTGTAAAAGAAGAGAAAATTGGGATTTTTCAAACAAAAAAACCGACAGTATGGTCATATATTTGCGATAGTGAAGTGATGATAAGCAATAATATATTTCAAGTTATGGTTTTATATAGTCAGTCACATACTGATTTTGTTTCAATAATTATTATTATTATTTATTGATTTTAAGAGCTCGCACACTTTAGCGACTTGCTCTTTGTTAATGTTGGACGTAGAAACCACTCTCGTTATCGTAAATGAAGAAATTCAGAGCATTAAGAGTTTTGGCGAAATTCTGCTAAAAAAATGTAATATATATATATATATATATATATATATATATATATATATATATATATATATATATATATATATATAAAGAGGCAATAGAAGAGAGGAAGTAGTTCTTTGTCGTTTAAGAATAGGCCACTCACGTATTACTCATTCACACCTCATGACAAAACAGAATGCACCCAAGTGCCAATACTGCAACACGACATTAACTGTAAAACACTTACTAACTGAATGCAGACTTAGACAAAACATTGACCTACCGTACAACTACCTTACTCAGTGATAGCAGCCAATATATAGAAAAAACACTGCAATAACTAAAACAAATTAAACAATATGACAACATATAATTACTTTTCAAAATTTAAAAATTAATCCTTATCAGTTTCGAATGACTATATAAAACTGATATGTATACCATCTAGTAAAACTTATACTACAAGTCTCATTTTTGTAGATTTGTTAAGTAAGAAAAACGTATCGACAGAATAACATGCTAGTCTAATAACATTTGGATAAGATAGAACAACTGGACTTACGACATGAACTCACTACCAAATTTTTTACTTATTATTACTATCTACTTGAACCCAAACATATCACATACATTCAAACACATTTCACATATAAATCCTATAACTGAAAACTTGTAATACCTACATTAACGCTACTACATCATATTACCTCAAGAAAATTGTGGATTCTTTATTATTATTCTCAAAATGTTTGTTGCCAAAGTTGCGTAAACATTAATAAATAAATAAATAAAATATATATATATATATATATATATATATATATATATATATATATATATATATATAATATATAATATAATAATAAAGCTTTATTTACAATATTTACATATCATACATATGTGTTTATAACATGTACAGCAATAATAAACATGTTCCAGCTAATTTGTAGGAATTTATTTGATTTTAATAATTTTGTAATTTTTTGGGAAAATTAAAAAAAAAACCCAAAACATTTTTATTACTAACTTGACTTGATAGAGTAGGTTCTTGGCTAACGGCCAAGATTTGTCGATGCGCCGTAGAAAAAAAAAAAAAAAAAAAAAAAAAAAAAAAAAAAAAATACTAACTTGAATTACATTACGTACATTGTGTCTGTCAAGTAAAATGTGTTTAGTTCGTCTGTGTACGTATCTAGTTAGTGATTTTTTGTCTTAGTTACCTATGTTTGCTATGTGTGGATTGATGGAATGTGTTACTTGTCCAAAAAAACTTGTCAGTAAGTTTGTATATGTAGTCTGTTATTGTAGCTATTTCTAGTTCTTTGTGCATGAGTGTGATCTTTGTGTATCTTGGATAATTGTTGATTATTCGGAAGCAGCAGTTTAGTATAATTTGTAATTTTTTGTTGTTTGTAGTTGATGGACAGCTGCATACTGGGCAGGAATAACAAAGGACTGGGCGGATGACACTATTGTAGATAATAATTTTATTTTACGGGTTGAGTTTTGAATTTCTATTAAAATACGGATACATTTTATAAAGTCAATTTTTAGCAGCTTCGGTTTTATTGTTTATGCGTTTTGTGAATGTTAGGCCTCTATCTAAAGTCACTCCTAAATACTTAATGTGCTCTGTCCATGAAATACTGTGGTTTACAAGGTAGAGCTTGCTTGGGATACTTGGGCGTCTTTTTGTGAAGAATAAATATATAAAATTAACATAAATACATGGCTCTTGTGTGAAACTTTTAACAAATTTTTAAGCATCAACTACTCTCCTCTTTAAAGTTTAAGAACTGTGTCCATTACTACACTTCACGTTAAGTCATACATGTTTTAATAAATTCTACTGTGCTAAATGAAATTGTAAATATTTGAGCCTTTAAGGTGAGTGAGTATTGTGTTTATGTGTCGACTGTTAGTCCTGTCTGCATTTAGTCTGTCTCGTTCTTTGCAATCAGTCAGTATGAGTTTAATAGTCAAGTTTGTGTTGCATATGGCGCAAACTGGTCTGTCTTGTCTAGTCATTAAATTGCGTTGTGTCAGCAACGAATGTCCTATACGCAATCTTGTATGTTTTACTAATTAATACCAAATGATTATATCTATAAGGCATTTCGTGTATTTTCTGGAATATCTCCTAAACAGTTAAAAAATCGTGGTAAGTCGAAGGCAACCATTCTATAGCTTAATCAATATAACCTGCAAATCTATATGGTAAGTTTTGTTCAGATGATTTTGGTCCATAGTCACTTAATGATCGTGTCATATAAATTTGTGTTATATGATTAATTGTCGCCTAGTTGATTATGATTATAAGGAATATTGTATTTAACGACAATAACCATTTGAGTACTTGTACCAAACCACTTGTACTAAATAAGCCATCGTTATCTAATTATACAACCACGAAGAGGCCCGTCTCTGGGGGCGGGAATCGATCGATCCTTGAGTTTAAGCTTTGGTCAAACATTGACACGATGGCTGTTTTGACTACAAACAGGAAAACATTTGACCAGTCCCTCTAGAGCTGAGGAGCAGTACTACTCCATCGTCATTGGTTAATTTCAGGCCTTTCTGTATTTCAATCAACCCTATAATGGTAAGGCTTGACATTTTTGGAATTTTACAATACAAGAAAGTGATGTGGTTGTACTAGTAAATGGATTTTTTCAGAAAATTCAAATATTTATTAATATTTCCTACCTTTTTATAAAAATTTTCCTCAAGAAACTTAATTGCGGGTTATGTATTTTTACAAATATCTACCTATCTTTCTAAATTTATATATATATATATATATATATATATATATAGGGGAAGGTGTTGTACCTTTGACCACTTTGTACAATTGAATTTGCTTTTAGCTTGAATATTAAGGCTAAATTCATTTTTTTTATTTCATTGTAATGAGTATTCCATTGTTTATCATATTTAATTTTTTCAAGGTTCTAACTTTACATTTAATATTTTTTATTAATTTTTAAAAAAATAATTGTACAGTGGTCAAAGATACAACATGTAGTTGTACCTTTGACCATGGGGTGTTGTACCTCTGACCACGTAAAAACATCACAGCAGTGCAGAAAGAAAATTGTATTGAGTAATATTATAATTAATTGTAAGTTTAATAAATACAGGACATGGATGTAAGCATAATAAAAAGCTATTATTGATATTATGTTATCCTTAATATGCTGAAAAATCCAGTCAAATCGATAAACGTTTTAACTGTCAAGCAGATCCACTAGCAACAGTAGGGTATGGAAGTTAAGCCCCAATGTCTTCAATAACAATATCATACAAATTTTCATCTTCTCTCGTAAACTTGTCACTTGAAGTTTGTTTTTTTCAAATATTGGATCTTAAACATTGGACATTTAATACCGCAGATCTCAGCGACTAAATATGTCTTTTTACTTTTATTTTTAACAAGTATAAAATTTCCTTTTTCCAAATCATATTTTTTAAATTGTTGCTGGTTATCGACTTAACTCACGACATTCATCAGTCAGATCAACGTCACTTTCTCCTGAAGAAATTTCGGTGTCAGTATCAGAATCTGAACTGTCATTAGAATAATTTTCTTTTTATTTACCACTTTTTTAGGAAGGGGTTTATTTGTATGTGGTGTCTTACGTTTAGGTTGGTGCTTTCACCTTCAATAATTAGTTTTTCAGGAATATCTGTCACGATACGAGGTATAGACACTTTTATAATTTTCGACGTAATTTTTTTTTTACTCAACTTTATTTCAATCAATAAATGTCAATTTCAATATAGAATAATTTTCATTTATTTCTGATGAGATCACAAAAATAAACATGATATGAGTTTTATCAGTGATTCCCTCCCTAAATTTCCAATTACACTTAGAAATTCGAGTTAAAGGAGTGAAAATTGGTGTTACTACAAAAAAAAAAAATAATATTTTCCTACACAATCTTTAGAATGGCATATTTCTAGAACGGAGTGAGATAGAAATGTGTGGTTGGTGGAGTAGAACCACATTTTTGTCCAGTTTGACCCCCTTCAGGATTTTTTTTTTTTTTTTTTTTTTTTTTTTTTTTTTTTTTTTTTTATTTTTTTTTACGGTGTTTCGACAAATCCCCTTGAGTATTGTTATTAGCTTGCGATACACCCTTTATAATAAAAGCTTCACCGCCTCTTCCATGAAACGAAGAAAGTAAGAAAACATCCTCTTGGCAATTTCTAATGAAAACTCGGCGAAAATACCACAAAACTAGAAAGGCTATAATAATTGGTCCTACATAAAACGACGCCAACCATACAAGGAAACTAGACGAGGAAAACCATGTATTGTCCTGAATTTCCTCTCACGTCATAGAAATATTCAGGAAAAAAATATAAAACATGTGAATAGGTACCTCGTTAAAATCTCTTTGATTAGGACGAGCAGGAACGACTCCAAAGAAAACATCATTCTTCGGTTTAATTGAATTCTACAAAAATGTTTGCTAGTGAAGAATCTCAGGGCCAATTCCTCAAAGATCATTAGAAGGGGTCGGGGCAAACTTATGTCAAGCAACATTTTTACCAACTTAACTGTAGCTGCTTTATGTTGAATATTATGTGGGACCATCAGTATACTACTTAATTTTGTTGCGTCTAACCATTTCAACTGATTGCCTCACATAATATCCAACATATAGCAGCTACAGTTAGGTTTTGTTAAAAATGTTGCTTGGCACTATTTCGCTCCGACCCCTTCAATTATAGCTATATAAATGGAAACTTGTAACATTTTTTTTTTTTTGGTATTGTAAAAATAAATTTTTCATTTTCATATTAGTCTTTTAATTTTTAAGGAGTTTCCTTCCTCCCTCCATAAGGAGGAAATGTGCTTCTTACGTCGATTCAATGACGCAATCCACTTTCTTCGATTTTGTATGGGTTTTTGGCTTATGTAACCCTTTTGAGACTGATATCCACTTTCGTAAAACGGGCAAGCATGCCCCGGGACTAAAAGCCACCCTGTGACAACTTTTTGCGGTACCTAACGCTAAGTTTTGTTGGCTCTTAAGTCCGACTGCAAACAAAAGAACAAGAAGAGGCGTGGCCGAAGGGGAGTTAGGCCTTCCCCCACATGGGCTAAAGGCAGCGCGTAAGCATTACCTTGTTCTTTAATTGTCTATAGTAAGTGAGTTTATAGAAATGCAGGTTGGTCCTTTTGAATGGGGGTTTTCCTCTGCTACATGTTCCCTTTGCAATGTTCTGGTCTCTCTGAAGCATTGGCGTATATAGGAAATAATTTCGGGGGGGAGGAGGACCATTTACCGGGTTTGGAATACTAACAATCTAGAACTTGAAATAGTTTTAGCCAACTTAAACGCTATTATACCCAAAATAAAATATGTTTTATAAACGTTTATCTTATTTAATTTATTTTTAGGGGTTAATGTCACATTTTTACCGATCAAATCAAAATTTTGAGGGGGGAGGTTGCAGCTCTCATGCTCTGGTGGATTTCAAATTAAACCCCGAAAATTGAAAACCGGAAAAAGAAAAATGAGCATCATCTAAGTGTGCCTACGACCACGAATGGCATTTCTGTACTTACGAAATAGTTTCATCCTGGCTTCGAATAGGGCACGATTCTCTAATTAAGACAAGCTTTCAGACGATGTAACGCATGTCTATGAGTTAAACATGAAGAAATACATAGAACTAACGATAACAATTGTAGACTTTATAATTCTTTTCTACTTAGACGTTTCAATGAACAAGCATTTGAAATCAACAAACATGTATTAAAAAACATATCTATATATACGCTTTTTTGTGTCTATCGAAAAAATTTTATTTTGTGTCTTATTATAAATTATCTTACTATTTTCTTTCATATTAAATAGTTTATTTTATAATTTAACAAAAACGTATAGAGGGACTATCAGAAGCTATTGAAAATACAGCAGGGGGTGAAACTAGACAGAAAATATTGTTCAGAGCACCAACCTAACATATCTATTTCGCTCCATTCTAGACATATGCTGTTCTAAAGGTTCTTTAGAAAAACGTGTTATTTATAAGTAAAAATCCAATTTTCCCAACGTTTCGATACATTTTTGAAATCAGCATTAAATTTGCTTTAAGGCTAATGTTCCAATTTTCACAAGTATCTCATTCAAACAGGAATATAAATTCAAAAAGTAGAAATGAATAAAAGCTTCTCGTTAGCGACTGCTTTTCGAATATCACTACTCTTCCAAAAATCCTGCAGGCTGCCCGAATCTCATAAAAGTTTTAAAATTTAATCAGCATTCCTACGGTATACTCTGAACTGAGATTATCTCTTAATAATCCACCTGATAGCAAGGACTCATATCGCCCCATCATATGGTGAACCCGTGGAAATAAACAATAAAAAAAAATTGACTTATTTCATATATAAATTTATAATAACGACTTAAAGTAAGAATGTTTAGTATTTTTTTTATTAAATTTTCCTTGTAGCTTGAAATATTTCATTTTTGTAAATTAAGTTTGCTTTAATAATAAAGTAATAACTCCTTTTTTTATTTTAGCCTACTTGTTTTCCAAGAAAACAACATTTCTTTCCTTCCTTTAAATTAAAATTTTATATTTATGCTATAAATTAATTCTTTTTGACCTTTTAAATGTTCCCTTTTTTTAAAGAAATTCTTTGGAATATTCAAGAATTCCTTTCCCTTCTGAAATTATCATTAAAATATTATTTAAATCATAGTTATTGTGAATAAATGATGGGATGATAAATGAGAATAAACTATTTATGTAGTCGTGTTTTTGAAAAAAAAGTCCAATGTAAGTCACATGGTTATAACTAAGTGACTTGTAAAGCTACGGTTTTTAGTAGTGTAATAAGTCCTTTATAATTGTAATCTATTATAATTGATAAATGTTTCTTTTAATGTATTTTGATTCAGTCAACAAGTGGAAGTAATTTGCAATACAAATTTCTGATAATTACATGTCGGGGTCTCCCGTGGTCTAGCGGCTACTGCCTTAGATTCATAAGCGGGAGATAGTGGGTTCGATCCCCACCGGAGGCAGGAATTTTCTCATCCCATGGCTCGTTGGGAAAATTCCTGGCTGCACCCTGGGTGCTAGCGGATAGTGGCCTAGATGTTGAAACGTCGTAAAAAGGTGAATTCCGTTCCTAATTGACAAATTTTTGCTGTGTTCAAAAGACATCTATGTATTTTTTTGTTGCTCTAGACTTATTGAATATAGTCTTATTGAGCCAATGGTTGGCCCATTGTTTCGATTGGTATTATAATGAAAGATTTTACGGCGGGGGTATGTGTCTGTTTATTCAGTAACTGACAAATACAGGATTTTTAATATTTTATTGAGGCCCGGTGGCCGTCAGTGTAGAGGTGTGAGCATTAAAGACTCCGAGTCCAGGATCATGGGTTCGATTCCAACTAGGGGTGGTGGCTTTTCTGTAAAAATAAGAAAATGGACGTTAATATTTAAATGCATAATATTGTATTACCTCAGTTATTATTATATAATTGCTTGGGGGCGAGGTTAGCTCACTGGTTGATCACTCGACTAATAAACTGGAGGACCCAGGTTCAAAACCCTAGCGTGCACTAAAGAGTTTTTCTTCTGGTCTCGTCCTTCGAGGGTTGTTGGACTTAGGGCTCCAGATCGTCCCTAGGCTAATCCATCCTTTAATTAATTAATTAATGGGTACCCGCAAAAGGAAAAATCAGGCCGCCAGAGCATAGTACTGACAACACTATCTCCAGAGTGTGCAGTACGGTCAAGAATCACACACCTCTACAGTATCTGCCTCTCTGGGCGCTTGTGGCCTGTTGCGGGATTGATTTTTATTTTTAATAATTGCTTTGGGGCGAAATGGCAGAACACTCGACACACATGCTCTGGAGGAGACTTTTTCGAAATTTCGCTCCCAAAATATTTGGTCTTCTAGTGTCGTGTTTGCGGGTTGCAGTCAGTGTTACAGGCAAAGGAATAAAAATCTGGCGAATCTTAGTACTGACAACAGTATTTTTCTAGTGCACCTCTGGGACCTAGTTGCATGCTAGGGGTCTGTTTTCATTTAGAACATATCCAAGCATATCACAAATTCTATTTACATTCATTTGCCATTTACAGAAATATATTACATTTTTCGTTTTTTGTTGTATAAATTTGTTTGAATATTTGCAGGGAAGGCCTGCCCCGACAAAAACCCCTCTAATGTCCACTCGTTGGTGAATCCGACCGTTTTTGCCAAGTCTGGACTTTATCGGTACCGTGTGGGCTTTGTCAAGTTTCTTACTCCGTTTTAGGGTTTCTTCATTTACCACGTAATTCCAAGCAAATCTTCTGGTAATTTCCCTTTTTAGTATTTTTTTTTAAAGAAGATATAATCGAAGTATAATTATGGTTGACTAGAGGACTATTTGCTTATAGCAATAGAATACATTTTTCAGTAAAACAAGGCGAAAATATAAGAAACGATTGTTCTTTGTTAGTAATATAGCTATCCGAGTGGATGTTGTAGAGGCCGCATGAGTACTTTTCGGTATTGTAAGTTTTAGCGCGGTTCCTCCCTCTATCCATAGGGAGGAAACCCACTTATAAGGTTGACCTCATGACGCTATCCGGATTCGCCGACTCGAAAATTTCATGTTTCAGGTCCTATTGATCACGAAAATAACGGTGGTACAAATTTTTATTTATACATATATGTATATATTTATATACATTTTTGTCTGTCCGCACTCCTTCCGGCTCAAAAATGGTCCGATTTTAATGAAATATGGCACAAAAATATTTCGTCTAATTTTAAAGGTCAAGTTAGTTAACCAGCAGAATCCGTCCACCGGAACGTGGTTTTTGGAGCGAAATTCGCGCGAAAAAAATCGGAACTCTCACTTTTTCCAGTTAATATGCATGTAGACACTCGTTCGGGAAACGAATGAACTCTTTTTTTTAAAGCGATATCTGTAACCGTTTTCGAGAAACATTACAACACATACTTTTCCGAAATAATTTTTTGTTTGGGTATTCAGAGAAGATTAATTCAGTCGAAACTTGTTCCAGACGTTTGATATTCATCTAATCTAAGATAGGTACATTTTAGTTCTGTTTGGAATAAAGGACGTACCGGAAATAAAATATTTCATTAACAGGCATAAAACGTTTTGGGATTTTCTTATATTTTCTAAAATATCTCAAAAACGGTTGGGAAATTGTTGTAAACGGAAGGTTACCATTCGAAAGCTTACTAAATTCTCTACAAAAATGATTCTGATATATTATTTGACGGGGCGATGTCAATCGGAGAAATAAGTGTTAGATTTGATCTTTTGAACGGGGTTTTGTCTCTGTTTACCTAACGTTTTGAATTGTATAGTAAAATGAGTATTTTAATAAAATAAAGTGAGAAAATGAGAAACGTATTGGCAATAGTGTTTTCGCATGGCGAACGTTGAGGAGGTGGGTGGATTCATTTCCGCTTAGAATACTATCAGTTTCCTGTTGTGGTTGGTTAAATCTTCCTGCGCTTTGAGACGTTATTTTCTCGAAAGATTAAGGCCTACCAATAACTGCTTCTATTCATTTAATAATGGTGAGTCCAACTTTTTAAATTTTCTATGCACTGTTGAGCCTAGAATTTTACTTTTCTTCAAGATGTCATTGGAGTAGGAGATTCAATTTTTCCAATAATTTAAGGAACAATTCAGAATCCAAAATATTATTGGTTGTAACCAAATTCACAGATATTTTACATATATGAATGCAAGAAACCTATGTTGTCGATAGCGTAGAAAGCCGAGGTCAATCTGTCAGTTCGGTCATTATTCCGAATAGGTTGACAGGAGGATTATGGCAGCTGAAGAGACAGATATCCTCAAACAGATGTTCCGTGACTCGAAGATTAGCCGTGACGCAAAAAGCTCTCAGTAGATGTCGCTTTCTTCGGCTTGCTTGTTATTGGCCGTGTCGAGATTTAGTGAGCTCCAAAGCATGGATCCAATATAGCCGAGGAATAATTTAAAAAAGGTTCTTCGGGTTGAAATATCACCGTGACACTTGCTCAGCCTTTCCTGGAAGATGCTTGGAGAGTTCGGGTACATATATTATCTCCGGGAAAAGGAGTCGTGTATCTTCATAAGGTTCGATATCCATCAAGTACTCTTTGGTTTAGTAAGTACTCAAATGGTTTCTTGTCACCCCCACTCTACTCATGTGTATCTTTTTGATATGGAGGGACAAGTAGACCAAGTCCATGGTATACAGTTTTCAGAAAATGAGTATTATTCGTTTTAATTGCAGAGACGTTGTATAAATCCTATTGGCCAGTATAAGTCTTAAAAAGATTTGAACTTAAACACTGACATTATTTATGTATAGCCTTGTTCATAAAATAGTTATAACTTGGACTTGGCTTACTTCTGTTCTGAAAACAAATAAGAATGACTTCCAGATGTGTAACAAGAACTGCTACAAGCGGCAAAATAATGAAGTTAGGACTTAGTCTCCTGTAGCACTGAAAAGAGCCATTTTATCAATACTCTTCAATCTTATTACAACCCTCCATATATTGATTTCATTAATGGTTATTACTAGAGAACGGATGTTATTGTATTTACATATTTTTTTACGATTCCTTAATCGTAATTGTTGACGTAATTCTGCACGTTTTAAATTATTTTAAAGCATTTAACGCTTTCACTGCGGTTGTCATTACGGAAGGACACTAGCGATCCTACCCGCTTACGAGTGTACCTTCGGAAGGACACTCCTCCATTACTTTTCCCTGTAGATTCAAAAGGCTTGTAAATGGAGGGGATTCATTTTTACAGCTCCAGGTAACGACAGTTGCCTTCAGTATTGTTTGGGCTTTCCAACAGTGCTTTCCGTTTTCAAATCGGCTGACTGGAAGATTTTTTATGAAAAAAAAAATGTCTACATGAAAAATTCAAATAAAAAATGCGCCCGATACAGAGATATTCCCAAACAATGACAGCCGCAGCGAAAGTGTTAAACAGTTTTTTATTTGACATATTTTGTCAAAACTCCATATTTTTACATTTTCTGCCATAAATACATTTCTTTTCTACTTATTTTATGATTCTTTTTACTTTGTAATTGAAAAAATAAAGAGAAAACGAGAAATAAAATAATACTTTACCTATTGCTGTAGGTGGGACTCGAACCCGCATGAGAATCTAGGGCATTAGACGATATGGAGGCCGAATAGGCAATATTGTATTCACATTTAAGGCGAATTATAATCTGCAAAATTTGATTAACTGGGGATTAACGTTTTTTTTTTTTTTTTTTTTTTTTTTTTTTTTTTTTTTTTTTTTTTTTAATATTTGGGGCAGGCGGTGATACGAATTTTAAAGGTGATTATTTTTTTTTAATTTTTGTCTTGCTGGGAATCGTGCTAATTTTTGGGACACGGAATTCATTATTGATATCTTAATTTAGTTTGTAGGAATTCCCTGTTTCTGATATAGTGTATAATTATCGATGTCAAATAAGGATTTGGCCATATATAGAAATAATTTACATATGTGACTTCTATAGACGTGGGTGGTCTGATCAAACAGTTTATTTTAAATATCCGATATTTAAGTAATTAAAAACGATTAACCCAGTTTAGAGATAAGTATAACATGCTTTGGAAACATGTTTTCGTCTTTGGAACTAATTTATAATTAGAAGCTGTTCTGAAATCCAGAAGGGTGTTGTTTCGAAGTTTTGTTGATTTTCTTCGAGAGTTAAGTCAGGATCTGTCGGAGAATGTTTAAAAAGATGGCCCCAAATATTATATTTTTTTAACTACTAACTATGACAACTTGGACAAAATCACCATTTTAATTGCGGTTCATTTCAACTTGTCCCTCATAGAGTTTTCTCTATACCTGGTGATGGTCTTTCCGAGGTAATAATATCCCGAACCCTTGCACAGCCTCCTCACCTATCAGTATCCCCAGTCAGAACACTTCTTAATCATGCTCGCAAATATAATGGGTGTTTCCAAATGACATTTTGGAAACATACATTTTTAAATTTTAATGTAAATTTATTATTGACTGCTGTTTCTGCTAACCTATAGATAACATGTTATCTCTAGGTTATCTGTTACTTGAGACTTGTCCGGAGCGCCCCAATGTCAAGAAACATTATACTTTGATTACTTATCAATTGATGAATAACTTACAGTATGACGGGAACCGTTCTATAATAAACTGCACAGAATTATATAGTAGCGTTAATTTTGTTGGTATATTATTTAACGCAATATTATAACTACTAGTAAATAAATAAATAAAAACTGAGCTAAAAAGTGAATTATTTTTTTAGGTTTTTATCGAAGCGATTGTTACTATAATAATCTTGTTGATTTTATTATTGATGTATTTGTAAAATGCGCCTTGGCATCCATTTGTATCTATTCCATTCATTGATTGAAATGAAATATGTCAGAGCATAAGTTCTCCCATTTACTTAATGCTCCATGGATTTCTCATGAATGAATCAGTTTGTAGTAACAAATGCATCCATTTACAAACTGCATCAGAGCTAATGCGATACTCCGCCTGGTTCAATGCATCTTCATGTCCCTGCATTAATGGTGATGTCGTAATGTATTAGCTCCATTGTATGAATGAAACTCCAATAATGCACTCAGCTCATTTGAGGTGCAGTTTTTCATTGTGCGTAAAGCTTATGTAGTGAATTTGCAATGAGTTATTATTTTAATGACTGTTGTACAGTTATGACGCCATTCATTATATGTAGATCTGTAATTGCCTTCGATGATTGAATTCTATCAATGAATGTCAAATATTATATCGTATAACGTTCTTATCAGCGTAACATCTGTCAATGCTCTATTTACGTATATTTAGCACAAATATTTACCTAATTCGGGATTCGCTGAGGGAAGGCGAGTCAAGCCTGCTGTAGGTTCAGATTTTTTATTTTCAACTCCCTCCTGTACGATGGCTGTTAGTAAGGGTGGCAACCTATAGATTGCTGATTGTCTGGAGCTAATGGCCTAAATGCGCATGCGCCAAAAAAAAAAAATATTACCTAATAGTTTCGTTTCATACAGTATTTATTTTTTAACTAAAAAAAGCCAGACTCGCAGGAATTTCGTCATCTCAGCGCGGTTTCGTTCATATCCCTAGTGCCATAAGCAAAGGAGTAGCAGCAGTTATTGGTAGGATTTGATCTTTGGTAGTACTTCCTTAACTCCAAACGGAACCAAAATTTACCTATCATAGACTAGATGAATATAAAACGTCTGGAACAAGTTTCAACTGAATACCTAAACTGAAAATTAGTTTGGAAAAGTAGTTGTTTCAATGTTTCTCGAAAACAGTTACAGACATCGCTCTAAAAATGGTTTCATTCTCAAGAAAACTATAAAAAGAGTGCCAGCATGGATATGATCTCGAGAACGTAAGCGTTCCGTTTTTTTGGACGAATTTTACACCAAAGGTAAATATCACTATCTACTCACTACTAGTAATGAATGCAGAGCGCATGCCCAGCATTTCTCCGCGGGCACCTGAAGAACCTTCTGGTACCAGGGCCACGTCGCGAATGTAGCACAAAATTATAGTTGGCAAAGTGATCATATTGCGAATCGATTAGTCAGTAGAGAGACAGCTGCAGACCCGACGAGTACTCATTCATATCGATCAGTGAATGATTTGCATGTCACTATCTACTCACGACTAGTAATGAATGCAGAGCGCATGCCCGGAATTTCTCCGCGGGCACTTAAGCTGATAACTTCTTCAATCCAAGCAAACTTTTTTTTGCCCTTTTTTCCATTCTTTTCATCCAATCCTTTTTTGTTGTCCTTCTTCATCCCCCCACGCCAATCCATCCATTTCTTTTTTATTGATCGGTCTTTAGATATTTTAAGAGACATTTCCTTGCATTCATTTATTTCTGCTACCCAATTTTGTAGACTAAAGATAAGTTGATTTAATATCTAAATTTATAATTTATAATTCCTTAGCGAATGTAAATTCGGTACAATATTAATGTATTACGAAGATAATTAAAAAATGGTTCCATATCTAAGCTCATAATATATATATATGTACACACAGTAAAACCGAAAAGGACGTCCGGGTAACCCGGACCAGTTTTGAAAACGAAATTATGTTGTTTATCTTAGTAAATGAAGACTTGTTTTACAGACGATAAATTGCTATTCTCAGTAGGTAAATTACGCAAGTTTTCCTAGCTAATGATCGAGATACAGTATAGTTTCCTAGATTTAGAAGAAACTTTAAAACATTGTGGTGACTATGGAAAAAAGAGGGCAAGCATTGTCAAGAATTTATAAGCAAGAATCGTTAAAGACCATTGCTGCTGAGTTTGGAGTATGGACATCGTATCTGATTGTAAAATGTACAGAAAACGCTTTGAAATAGGCTTTTGTTTCAAGATGATTTCTAAGGACCGTTTATGGTGGTTATGACCCACGCAGAAGCAGTAGCAAACATTGAGAAATTGATGGTGTATTTCAAGAGTCAAGCCGAAACATTGCTAAATGAACTACTATTGTTAAAGCGGATGCGAGATCTCGCTGCTCGTAAGCGATACACTAAACTGAGACAGCAGAAGCTCATTGCCTTTTAGCACTTACCTCCGAAGGAAAGTAGCTATTGAGGTTAGACTCATGACGGAATTTTTGAAAAATTTCTTCAAATCTTTATCGATCCTACCTAGTAGACACCGAAAATGACCCCCGTTAAAATTTATATATATATATATATATGTGAATATATATATATATATATATATATATATATATATATATATATATATATATATACATGTGTCTGTTAACACGATAGCGGCCAGAGTTTTTGTTTTTTTGTCACGAAACTTGGTATATAGCATTCAATTAGCAAACGATTGAACGAATTCGTTAACCACCAAAGTCGGTCCACCGGAAGGGGGGGTTTACCCCGAACCCAAAACACTAATTTGACTATGTCAGCCGTAATATTTGTTATATTTCAACGAAACTTGGTATTCGTAGTGGTAATATAGAGAGAAAAGTGAGATATAAAAATGAACTAAATCGGTTCATTAGAAGGGGGGGGGGGTTTACTCCGGACCCACAATACCAATTCGCCACTACCAGCCGTGATTTTTGGTATATTTCGAAGAACCTCGGTATTCGTAGTGGTAATCCACAGGTAAATATGTGTTGTAAAAATAAACGAAATCGGTTCATTAGGAGGGGGGGGGGTTTACTCCGAACCCACAAAACCAATTCACCACTACCAGCCGTGACTTTTGGTATATTTCGACGAAACTCGGTATTCGTAGTGGTAATCTACAGGTAAATATGTGTTGTAAAAATAAACTAAATCGGTTCATTAGAAGGGGGGGTTTACTCCGGACCCAAATTCCTAATATACTCATACCGGTCGTAATTTCTGCTGTATTGTAACGAAACGCGGTATACGTCGTGGGTAACTCATGAGAAAGAAGTGTTGTAAAAATGAGCTGAATCGGTCAATCGGAAAGCGGGGGTTTAATTTGTAATATATTTCAATAGAAAAGCCCGCCAGACGTAGGTTCAGAAAGCCGCCGCAAGGAGCGCTTTCTACCACTAGAGTGACTGTATCCTGTTCCTGCGTTAGATCAAAATACGATAATATGAGGTTCTTTGTATTTATTACGTAGTGTAGTAGGTACCATGTGTAAACATAACTCTGGAAGCAAATTAATAATTGATCAGTTACTCATTACAAATTTAAAAGAGAACTATTCATGTTTTTATTTTATTTATGTAGGATATTTTAAGCAAATTGTTCTGGAAAGCAGCCTACCCTACCCAAATTCTGAGGAAAGTGCTTAGTCATGCAGATCCTGCGTGACGGACTTTTTTTACTACAGACTAGTTTGTAGCCATATTGAGTACAGTGCTAATAAACAGGCTATTACAGTACATATAGAGTCGGTGTTTTTAGGTGAAAGTGTGTCGATAATAATTTCTAAACTCCATTAAAAATGTTTTGGTGATTTATATGGTGTTTTTTCCGTCTTTCCGTAATTTTCTGGATAACCCAGATTTACGTTAGCTCGGATCGGCCCTGTTCCCTGTTGTTGCGGATAAACTAGGTTTTACTGTATATATATATATATATATATATATATATATATATATATATATATATATAAATAAATTTAAAGGTAGGTCATTTTTAGTATATTGTAAGTAGGATTGATGTAATCTTTCGACAATTCATTCACGAATACCACCTCATTAAATACACTCCTAGTGTGCTAAAAAAATCCTAACTAATCAACACAAAAACAGACACATATCTTGTACATAAGACAACTCTATCAGTCCATTTGATGAGGTATCTCGCCTAAACGGTAGAATCACCTTGACCTTCCCGTCTATATTTAACCAGCCCTTGGCAGCCTTCGATGTTTGGGATTTTGGGTATTTTCTCTGTAGACAGTTCGGCACCTTCAGCTATATATATATATATATATATATATATATATATATATATATATATATATATATATATATATATACATACACACACATATATATATATATATATATATATATATATATATATATACCTTAATTTAGAATTTACTAAAATTTACAGCCTTCCCAATTAATCTTACGAAGTTTTGATGGATGTTTTACCAAAAACTATTGAGACAAAATTGATATTCATTGTGTTTCTTCCAACACTAGAGGGGAAAATACCCGCTCAAGACGTCAAACCAATGGTGAAATCCGGAAGTGCCGATTTCCGGCCGGAGCATCGTGCTGACCACACTATCTTTCTAGTTAGCCGTATAGACAAGAACAAGATACCTCTGTACAAATTACAGTAATAAAGAAATATATTATCTACGAAACTTGGATTTCAAAACTCCTAAAACTCATGGGCGTATATAAGGGGGGGGGGTGAGGGGGCTGCAGCCTCCCGAAATTTTCAGTTTATCGGTAAAAATGTGTTATAAACCCTTAAAAATAAATTAAATAAGATCACATTGTTCATAAAAAATATTTTATTTTCGGTGTAATAGCGTTTTAGTTGTTTTAAACTATTCCAAGTTCTAAATTGTTAGTATTCCATACCCCGGAAAAGGTCTCAGCCTCCCCCCCCCCCCGAAATTTTCCCAGCCCCTCCCGAAATTATTTTGTATATACGCCCATGCTAAAGCTTCTGCGACCTTTCGAGCAAATGAGCATGAAAATAGGCACGATCAAAAATACTTAGTGATTCGAATGAAATAAAAAGAACACTCATTTAATTCAATAAGTTCTGTCTTAGTAGAACGATGGATTTCCAAGTACGGAAAGGACCTTATAGTTAAGAAAATTAAAAAATCTTTGGCACACTACTAGTCACTTGCTCAAATACAAATATACCATCAAAACTTTGCAAAAAAAAAAAAAAAAAAAGATTTCCAAAAAATCGAACTCTTCACAGAAGACTTAACTGTTCAATAGCAATGTTTTTCTGTGACGAAGTAATACACTTAACGGACGATGAAATTGTCCAGGAACTTAAAACGCACATTAGAAGATTTAAAACGAAAAGGAACCTGCATAAATCACTATTTTCGGCCCCTTTGAATTCGGAAGTTTACCCGAAATAATCAAAATTGGGTACATCGATACTCCACATAGGAATTTTTATATATAGGTATTTATTGGTTGTTTGATGTTAGAAATGATATAAGATTGAACGTAACCGTTTTTGAACCTAGAATTTAAGTATTACACAAATAAGCTGTACCGGCTACACACTTTTATAAAGATTGAAAAAAAAGAAGTGTTACAAAAATATTATCTGTGCGCATTATATTATCCCCCCCCCCCAAGTACTGCATTATTCGAAAAATCATTCGTCACCCGTGCCACCTCGCTATGGAATTCCTTACCCCTATCTGTCCACCATTCTACCAACCTAGAAACCTTTAAATCCCGACTCTTCTACACATTTTGATCCTTCTGAGATCGACGCAATCCCTAATTTATATACAAGCTGTATTGTTTATAATCTTATACATTAAATTGTTCATTATTCTGTACATACAAAATTATTCCTATGGGACATGTATGTATGATCCTATGGGACATGTATGTATGCTCTTTTTCCCCGGAATAAGAATAAAAAAAATCATTTCATTTAATTTTATTATAGAATAATTAATTAAAGGTTTAATAGATGATTTTTGCATAAATATCATCAAACTTCTCAACAGTCATTGTTGAAGTCCAGCAAAACAAGTAAACAATAATAATTGACATTAAAAACAACTTCGAGGAAAATCTCGCTAACAATATGAGGAAAATAGACAAGGAAAATTGTATAATTGATAATGCTTGTTTATCCTTGTTGAAGAGAAATATTGTTAAAAAAATGCGAATATCTCGTTAGGTCGGGATCAGGATAAAGGGCACGAAACGAAATTGGCTCTTTCTTTCACGATTTTGAATTGTTTTGCAAAAATAGCCCAAAACCCTTTGTCGAATTCTTTGCCGTTATTTATGCATATATTTGTGGAAACCTGTGAAAGTTTTAATTATGCATATTTATTTATTTTTTTTTTATGTCTTTTTATATGTTCACTAATTGTAAGTGGATTTACTTTTAGGTCATGCCGAAGGAATGTACCCACAGAAGTAGCATTCATGAACTTCTTCGTATCTTTATCGATCTAAATCGAGAAACACACACACACACACACACATATATATATATATATATATATATATATATATATGTATATATATATATATATATATATATATATATATATTATGAAAGTGTCTTCTTAAAAAAGTCCTTATTTTGAACAAGGCATTTCAAAAAATATGTACGATGTTATTTTTATGAGATGTATTTTTGTGAAAACCCTTTTTTTTAATATTATTTTGGTGTTATGCTATGTAGGCGATCTGCACCTTAAATTTTTTATATATTACATTATTGTCTATATGTTTCAATTGTGTATATATTACTACATTATATTACATTACGTTGTTGTCTATATGTTTGTGTAAATATTATAACATAATATTAAATTACATTATGGCCCATATATTTACATCCTGTATATATTACCAAGGCCCAATACAATTATACAAGAAATGTTATACACATATGCGATTAAATTAATAATACATTCATACCGTGCAAGGAATATTAATTGTACATATGAATCCTATTGTACGTCTAATTATTAGTACAATTATTGTTGAAAAATGTTCTATTCCAAGGTTAGTTGTGTCTCATTAAAATCATTGCCGGTTCACAAAAATTAAGATAGTTTTAAAAATTATGCAATCTGTTGGGAGAAAAAATATAAATGGAAAAAAAACTTGATAAAACTTAAGTCGAAGATAATAGGATCTATATATTTGTTATAAGTCTATAAAATATTAAGTCTATTTTCTCTACTTCTGAAGCCTCGAAAGTTTGAAGTGGCGGAACTTCAGAATAAGCTCACCTTAATTTTTTCACCTCATTAAATTATCAATCGTTAGGAAAGTATACTTAGTTAGTAGTTTAATGAAGTTATCCATGGAAATTTATAAAAAAAAATTAATATGAAATATAAACTCCAATAACTAAGACTATCTAATTAACCCTTTAAGTATCTTCTATTAATGGTAGGAGAGAGAAGGTTTCCAAGGTTCTAAGTCACCAAATTTCTCACCAGTATGTAGTTAAACGTTTCTAAATATTTGATTTTGTGGTAATAGCCAATATTACTGATTGCATAATTAGCATTTAGTTCCTTTTAAATACTAGGCAAATCCATTTATACTATGAATTGTCATTAAATGTTGTGTGAGTATAACGTAATTTTATGCACAACGTTGATGCACTGTAAGATTAATAACCAGTTGAGTCTCAGTCACCATCATTTGTTAATGTCATAAATAGGTCTTATCTGTATAAATTTCATAATTTTTGACTCAGGCCTTTTTGAGATATTGTACTTTAAATATAGCAAAAAATACGATTGTGGCAAACTTTGAAAAATTATATAAAAAAAAGTAAAAAGTTCTCAAGCTTGAATCTTCGGCAGCAAGTAGTCATATAATGCATCTATGCAAGAAAAAAAAATTGAATGTGAGTCTTTATTTCTTCTAATAATTTAAAGCTCTAAAACTCACGTTTTACGTTAAATTTTCATGATTTTTTTTTTCTTCAATTCTCATATGATTTACAAAACACAATGCAGAAACAAAAATCAAGAGCATATCGTTCTGATAATTTTAGTGTTTATTCTGTTTTGATATCTATAAAATTAAGAGAGTTAGATACATTTACGTAAAACTTGTTTTCGGACAAAATGTAGTTAAAATACAAATTTAAAACGGCCGACAAAAAACAACTATGACCCAGAAAATTGTTGTTACTGCAGGTTTGAACCCAACTAGTATAGGGGAATCACTGGTACAAAAATATGGAAAATCAAAAATGCCGAGCAACAAATTTTATTCAATTTCTAATGGATTGGCCCTTCAGTCTGATAACATGTTTCTGTAGTAGAGACAATACCGAAACATAAGTGACAGATCTTCAAGAAGAGAAGAAGTTGTTCTGTGCAGATTAAGGATAGGTCACTGCCTACTCAGCCACGAATACCTTCTCCTCAACATATATCCACCTTCATGCAGCTGTGATGTAGGGGAGCTTCTAAAGGTAGAACATATACAAATTTCATGCGGGAACTACTCTATTATAAGAAAATCTGTGCGTTATTTTTAATGGTATTTAGTCATAATTAAAATTAATTATTGTAAGGTCTCAATATTATTAAAATTTATTATTATTAAGTTTAATTATTGTTAGAATTACAATCAATTGTGAGAGGCATTCAGATATTTTTATATTTCGCGACACATATTATACGAATCGCGAGTATGTAATTTAGGTACCACTGGCCGTCGTGCTTAGGCAGAGGAGCCTGGTCCGCCATTCTTATTCCTATAGCCGGCCCATGCGCAAGCAACTCTCGTTATGTGCGTGTATGCCAGTGGCTTTTCATGGTTTATTTTCCGCTTCCCTTGGCGTCATAAGTTGGTCTTGGCATTATTATTCCTATAGCCGGCCCATGTTGGTTATATTGGAGCTTCCTGGACGCCTACCTACCCGGCGAATGGTGAGATACTTCCATAATTCCCTCAATTCTCTTCCTAAATCCTGTTCCCTTTCTTCTCACCTTTCAATGCCGTATACCTGAAGGTGGATGCCCTGAAGGTAATTATTAATTAATTATTATTTTTACAATATGTTTGGGATGTATCCGTATCTCATCCTATTTTGTCTTTTGCTTCTATCCGAGATCACCAGAGCAACTATTTTTTTTTTTCTTCCCTAATAATATCCCACAAAATCTCTGGGAATCTAAAAGGGATATATATATATATATATATATATATATATATATATATATATATATATATTGATATATTTAAAAATTTAACGGCTGTCATTCTTTGTGTCTCTGATTTTGATAACCTCTCTACTCTGATATTCCTTTTAGAAAGATAAACCAACAATAAGAATGTGTCCTTATGAAGCTCTTTTCGTTCCTGTTTTTCCAAAGAGGTTATAATCTGTCCTGGTGGATTTATTGTTCCTCGCTGATCTCGGCTATCTACCCTTTTAAACAGCAATTTTTTCCCGCGAGTAGATAAATCGTTCCGTCCAGAATCCTGCAGGATGAAGGTGCCGGTTAAAGGATGGTACTAAATCCCAGCCCTTTATAAACTAAAAGACCCTTTTTCGAGGGAACGGATGGGTGGCCCCCCTCCGATAAATTTCAAACCACCAGCAGGATATTTATCTGCCGATAATAAGGATATATTCGGCCTTCTCTCCTTGTAAGGATTCGCCAAGGAGGGTTATTGGTCCTTTGGGGAATCTTCAGATTAAACACTTTGGAAGTACACATTTGGGACATTATAGCGCGTTTTCTCCTTCGCTCCCTGGGGGGAAACCCGCTGGAAGTCAACGCGATTAGGCAATCCGAATGTACTGTTCATATTTTTGAACCCATAGATCACAGGGATTACAAATGAATATACCGAAAAGTGGCAAAAGTGTGGTAAAATTGGTACAATTCTATACTGCTAGGATATTCTCATATAATTGATACGAAAGGGGCGAACTTTGCCCAATGCAAAGGGTGCGAACAGACAAATATATGCCTATAATGGGTGTCCCGAATTTAAATGGCGTGTAGGGTATCGAAAATATACCCTACACGCCCTCAAAAAAATTTTGGCCCTCATCACGCTCCTGACGTTTTGCCATTTAAATTCGGGACACCCTTTATATTTGTCTGTTTGCTCTCAGACAACTATGCAGGGGTCCCCAAAATAGGCAGCCAAACTTCGGGAATCGATTTTGTATGAAAAAGGAAAGAAAAAAAGTACGTTGGCGTATATCTCGTTTTTACTTCGTTTCCGAGAAGACTGCAAAAAAAAATAAAAATTAAATTATGAAAAAGCAGTCTTTCATACGGCATACATAAAAATCGTTAAAAGTATAGGTTTTACTCCCCATCCACTCCACTCCGCCTATCTTGCACCCTCCAAGGAGGAAGTCCTTTTGGCACGAAGATTGGCACTCGAATTTGGCCCAAAAACCATCTACCGATAAACGGATTCAAAATGTAAACGAAAGTATTTTTGTACGAAATTCCATCGACACGTTTCTAATTGGAACCCCTATATTACGTCGCAAGTTCGACGTCATAAGCGTGTTTCCTCTCGATGGAGGGAGTGAGGCCTGGTGAGTAATGTTTTCTTAAAAAAAAAAAAAGAAAATGTAAAAACCAAATGTTCGTTTATTGTACAAAAAACAAAACAAAAAAACATTGAAAATAAAGGCGCTAATAAATGAAAATAACAGAGTATTGTAAAACCCCCTCTTTTTATGTTTACCATCACTAACTAAGCTGTTGGCCCAGCTGTTCAGAGGTCGGCCATTACTATAGCCCTAAGCTTATATTTGCCTGCGTTAAAATGAACACATTTACGATAAAAGTCTCTTTGTGTGCATTCTACACCCGAAAATACAGCCAGGAAGTTCACAATGTAACATCAACAAACTTTTGTCTCGACTATCAATATTTATATAATAAAACTAAAACAATGAAACAATAAACTAAACTTTTTTATAAGGGCTAAAAGAAAAACTGAACAGAATTAAAAACAAATATCCTATAGTCTCTGATTTGCTTATATAACCGAAAATAGAATCCATTCGCATATAAATCAATTCTTATTTTATTTTATTATTAATATATTTATAAATAATAATAATAATGTATAATGTAAATACATACACAATTAATATATACGTAATGTAAATACATATACACAATAATGTAATGATTTATACATAAAGTCCGTAATAAAGACGAAATGTAAGGTGTACATCGCCATGAAGCGAAAAACTAACAAATTATTACTAATAAAAAAAGTGTATGATTTAATGTTAGGATGAAAACTGTTTACAGTAATGTCTTTTTAATGGGTAATACTACATTGTGCGATCAAAATCAGTCATTTTCTTGAAATTATAAATAAAAAATTAATCAATATTTTTCAATCTTTATATCAAACGTTTAATATAGGATGTTAAAGTATAAAAAAACATAGGTTTTATTTCTTTGAAAAAAATAATTTCGGCGCTATGTCTGACAAACGGAAACCCTCTTTTTCCACGAGCGATAGTCTGCAGGCGGCAATTTTTAATCTAGAACGAAAAACTAAAATTATTTCGAAATAAGGAGGTTAAATCTAGTAAAGCAGGTATTATTTTAAGGAAATATTAATTTTTTTCGAAAATGGTGAACAATTATTCATTTTCTATAAAATATCCGTCGAAAATCGGTGATAAAATCGTTATAATTCAATGAATCGAAAAAATTCTCATGAGATAGCTGCAGTTAAAATTTGAAGTGAATCGGTCAAAAATTGAAGACGCCAAATTATCGCCCGATTTAAAAAAAAAGTCCGACTCGCAGGAACTGCAGCATCTTAGCGCGGTTCCGTTCATGTCCCTAGTGCATTTGATAAGCTTAGAAAAGAAATAAACTTATTTTTTTTATATATCTCGTGAAAATTGTCAAAATCCTCTCGAACATCTCGAATAAAAGTGATATTAAGGCGTCAGGGACACCGACAGTAGCTAACTTTTACACAGAAGCGGAAATTACAGAATCTGGCTCTCATTCTAAAGCAAAGGTCTATAAATCAATACAAAATATGCCTAATAAAGCCTTTCTAGTGGATACAGAAACATGGGCGTATATGAGGGGGGGGGCTGAGGGGTCTGCAGCCCCTCCCGAAATTTTGAATTGATGATAAAAACTTCTCGTAAAACCCTTAAAAATAAATTAAATAAGATCACTTTGTTCATAAAACATATTTTATTTTACGTGTAATAGCGTTTTAGTTGCCTAAGACTATTCCAAGCTCTAAATATTTAGTATTCCATACCCTGGAAATGGTCTCAGCCCCCCCCCCCGAAATTGTTTTTATATACGCCCATGTACAGAAGGATCAAGAAGAAGTACACAAGATTGAGAAGAATACCCTGCCTAATATAGCCTATATAGAATAATATGCCGAATATAACCTATCTAGTAAATACACAAGGACAAATAAAAGTCTTGACGAATAACAAGTCAAGAATAAAAACTTTATTTAACAAAATAAAACAAAGTTTAGTTGCCCAACTAAAATAGAATAATATACCTAATTAAGTCTATGGAGTAGACACAAATGGACCAAAAACAAGTCTTGTGGAATATTGTTTTTTTTCTAATTAAATACTTTTTATCAATATTTAGTATATAACCTTTGTTGAAAACTATTCATTGCTAATTGATGAATCGGTTTACAACTAAGTAGTCTTTATGAATATTTAGTATATAACCTATGTTTGGATCTGTGTTTTTGGGGTGCTCTCCGCCTAGGCTTTGTATTTGTGTCGGCAGATACCTGGGGTATATTTACAGCTCTTGAGGATTAACTCTTAGCAGGTAAATTTCCTGCGGACCTTCTGCTTCTACGGGCATTGAACCGCCATATCCGCTCATAGTATCTAACCGTTGTGAAGTTTATTTTTTGGATTTAGGACTTAATATACATATGTAGACTAAATCATAGCAAGAAGTTATCCTCCGTCGTCGGTTCTTAACTATGTAGACTCGCTAATGTTATCCAATCTTAGATACATCGTATTTAAAATCCACAGCAAAAACACGACATTTCATCAGAATCCCCTGCTGAATAAAACTTATATAGAATAATATGCAAAATAAAGCCTATCTAGTGGATAAAATTAGAGGAAAAAAGCCGTTCGTGGTGGTAGAAAATCTTAAAAGTATTTCGCTCAGAAATCTCCGAAATATTGTCACTAATTTTACGTATCCTGTTTTATAGCCAAATAGATTTATATTCTATAATCAATAAGAAAAACCTACTAACAATAAAAAACTATGGGTAACAGATGAAAATAGGGAATACCAAGAATAATTCTAAAGAACGAAATCAACACCAGTACGGCATCTTCGAATTCTAACAAACAAAATATTGATTCTAATTATACGTATCCTGTTTTATTGACAAATACATTTGACTACTATAAGCAATTAAAAAAGCAATAAAAAACCAAGGGAAAGAGACAAAAATTACAAAAAGAACGACAAAAACCCGTTCATAAGAACAAAACAGACGTATTTGAAGTTTTAAGCATTTATTTCTCCGATTGACATAACCTAATCAAAAATAGTTTTAGAATCATTTTTGTAGAGAATTTAGTAAGCTTTCAAATAGTTTCAATCCACTTACCACGATTTCCCAACCGTGTTCGAGATATTAATGAAAGTATACGAAGTTTCCAAAACTTTTCATATCTGTTCATAAAATATTTTATTCTAACCCTTCCTTAACTCCAAACGTAACATAACTTTCAACATATTAGTTTTAATGAAAGTAGAACATGCAGATAATGTTTCAACTGAATCCCGTTATTCTAAGTACCCAAACCAAAAACGGTATTCAAAAACTATTTTTCCAATTTTCTCGACAACGGTTAAAGCTATCGCCTTGAAAATGGTTTCATTCGTTTTTCTAGCCCAAGAAGCCTATAAAACGAGTACTTACAAGCTTATGAACTCAAAAATGTAAGCGTTACGATTTTTTCTGCGCGAATTTCGCCCCAAACGCCATCTTCCAGTTGGCGGATTTTGCTGGTTAACGAACTTGACCTTTCAAATTGGACGACAGATTTTTGTACCAAATTTCATCAAAATCGGACCATTCGTCTTCTATTTAGAGAGCGAACAGACAAATATATATATATATATATATATATATATATATATATATATATATAAATAAATATATACATATATATATATATATATATATATATACAAATTTGAACCACCGTTATTTTCGGTTTCTAGGGGTTCTGAAACGGAAAATTTTCTAGTCGGCACTTCCGGATTGTTTCATTGTATCAACCTTATAAGCGGGGTTCCTCCCTATGGGGGAGGGAGGAACCGCGCTAAAACATAGTTTTGAGAAAACGACATTAAAGTTTAATGTTCTTGTCTTTCCTATTTAATTTTTTTTTTTTTATACTTTCTTGTAATAAAGTTAAAAAAAATGGATTTTAATTTTTAAATGTATTAAAAAAGGGCCAAAAAGAAATTTAACAAGGGACCAATCGAAGCGCGCTCAAAATATTATCTTCAAAACAGCACCGCGTTCACTCGGCATCAGGATTTTACACGGAAAACACTATTTTTGTTCTAATCAAAACAATTTTCTTTACATAAACACTCTTGGATATCAGTTATGATTAGCTTAGGAAGAATTTTAGCCCATAAAAAAAAATGTGTTAAAAAAAAGATTACTAGTATTACCCCTTAAGACAGTGTTGTGTTTCTAATATTGTATTTGAAAACATGTAGCTTTGGAAACAATTATGATTGCATAGATACAAGAACTAGATATAGACGTCGATAGATATAGAAAAACACATATTATCTTTTTTATTACTTTTAACATGTTAAATCATTTATTTATTATTTTTTTTGAACGTTTATTTTTTTAATTGTAATTTTTTTATTTTATTTATATACTTATTTTTTATTTGTATTATTATCATTTTTTTTTTTGTAAATATATATTAGCGATTATACTGTATTTGATTAGGAACATCAACTTTAATACGTACCAACAGTGTCTTTGGGCCCTTACGGTCTCTTATAAGAGATTGATTTGATTATTTCTTGCTGAAGCTACGTTTTGCTTGAAGTTTTCCTCGGTTTGTTTACGAAGACCTGTTGCATCCCCTCCACTAACTTAGCATACCTTGATAACACATCTAATGTCCCTGACCTGCCCGCCAAGATATTGGATAAAATCAATAACGTTCCCCGTGTCTTTCCTCCAGATTATTCCAAGTATAGTAAGATCGTAAAGTTCCAGCGAGCTCCGTGTCATGGGGTTTATCTTCAAGATCTCCATTCTCAGCTGATTTATTGCATGGGCTTGTATGCAACCGGAGGCGTGGTCTCGCCGCCGTCTCTCCGTCGTGTCATCGCGCCGTGATTTCACTTTCACTCTGCGATAAAGTGCATCAGAAAGAGTGCATTTCTCGCGATATTTTTAGGGCGGTTCCTCCCTCCCTCCACAGGGAGGAAACTCGCTTATGAGTTTGACCTCATGACGCAATCCGGAAGTGCTGACAATAAAACTTCATGTTTCAGATCCCATAGATCAATAATATAACGGTGGTTCAAATTTTTATATATAAATACATTTGTCTCTTCACGGTCCTGGCGGTTCAAAAATGGTCCAATTTTGGATGAAATTTCGTACAACAATCTTTCCTCTAATTTGAAAGGTCAAGTACGTTAACCAGCAGAATCCGTCCAACGGAAGAAGGATTTTGGAGCGAAAATCGCGAAAAAAAAATCGTAAAGCTTACGTTTTTGAGTTCACATACTTGCAGGTACTCGTTTTTTAGGTTTATTAACATTGAAAAACGAATGAAACCATTTTTAAAGCGATATCTGATACCGTTTTCGAGAAAAATTGAAACACCTACTTTTTCAAACTAATTTTCAGTATGGGTATTCAGAAACGATTAATTGAGTTGAGACTTTTGATATTCATCTAATCTATGATAGGTAGATTTTGGTTCCGTTTGGAGTTGAGGAAGTACTAGAAATAAAATATTTCATTAGCAGGCATGAAAAGTTTTCGGATTTTCGTATATTTTCTAAAATATCTCGAAAGCGGTTGGGAAATCGTGGTAAGTGGAAGATGAAATCAAAGCTTACTAAATTCCCTACAAAAAACGTTTGCAAGTAATTTTTGATGGGTCGATCTCAATCCGAGAAATAAGTGCTTAAAACTTCAAAATTGTTAGTTCTGTTCTTTTCAACGGGGTTTTGTCACTGTTTACCTAAATTTTTAATTGTTTATTGTTTTTTTAATTGCATTTAATAGTAAAATTAAAATTTTAATGAAATAAGGCATGTAAATGAGAAACGTAATAGTTTTTTTCCCATGGCGAACGTTGAAAAGGTGGGTGGAGTAATTTCCGCTTAGAATACTATCAGTTTCCTTTTGTGACGCCTGAAATCTTCCTTCACTTTGAGAATGCCTCTAAGGATACAAACGGAATCGCGCTAAGATGACGCAGTTCCTGCGAGTAATTTTTGTCTCCACAAAAAGGAAGGAATTCCTGTTTTTTTTTGTTTTTGTTTTTTTTTACCACATTCCTAATGACATTAATGAACAGATTCATAAAATCGAACTCACATACCGCTGAGAAAAGATACCAAATTGGACCTTCACATAATGATGGAACTCCGTAAGGAGAAATGAGGAGCTTAGTATCAAAGTTGGACAACTCCACTTTTGCTTTTTTTACAGGAGAGGCAAAAAACCATATCTACTATATTGATGTCAGTATCATGGTGATTTTTTTATATGTTATTCTTATTGGCCTCAGAAACATTATTTCAAAGGCATTTCAAAATTATATAAGTATTAAGGCCGTAATTACACTTTAAATAGTGGAGTTGTCCATGTTTGAAACCAAGTCATGGAGTTGACTGTTTTTGAAACCAAAGGGAGCCATTTGAAAATTGAATCTATCCTCTTTTGAAACCAAACAAATATGAATTTGATATGAACGAGGGTGTTTTAATACAATGTAATTATGTCTAATGTATTAAATCAAAATTATATAGTTAAAAATTACATGAAAAATGTTATTTAAATACAGTTTGACAAAACTGAAATGAAACATAAATTATCCTTATTTTATTAAGTTTAGAAAAAAAAGTGGTACTTAGCTATCCTCTTCGCACAGTTTTACCTATAACTACATGTATTGAAGTGGCTGTGCTATAATTTTCATCGCCGTACTCAGCCATACCTGTGCACAGCTAATAAAATAAAGTTATCAATTAGCGATGCGATCATTTTATGAAAAACGTAGTAACCATTATTATTTTCTGCAGAGAGTTGTTGAAAAGTTTTTAAAGTTTTTAATAACAAATAACTGAGCCAACGGCCATAGCCACGTTGAATACACCGGTTCCCATAGATCACCGAAGTTAAGCAACGTCGGGCGTGTTCAGAACCTGAATGGGTGACCGACCACGTGCTGTTGGTATTAGAAAAGGGTGGCAACCTGTAGATAGCCCGGCGCTAATGGCCAAGTTGTAGATTCGCCGTTAAAAAAAAACAAAAAAAAAAAAAAAAAACAAATAACTGAACATTAACGATGAGATCTATTTAATATCTAGTGTGAAACTGTCAATATTTATTTGTTATACACGAAAATTTAAATAAAGAGGAATATGTCGAGAACAGTTACCAGTACCACATTAGCTGTTAATTTATTCACCTGAGGTCTTGAAAATATATTTGGAAGGATACATAGCTCTACCACTTGAGTAAAGTATGAATATTTGAAATTAAATACCGGCTGTTTTTCACGGTTGTTGTTATATAAAGCCCGTTTATTAATAAAATAATTATTCTGTAGAATTGGTAGTGGTCTCATTCGACTCGGCACAAAAGAAATTCTTCAAAAATCATTCCTAAATCAGAAAGATTTAAGTACCTAGAGCTTTTGTCCCAAAATCCGGCATTCGGAACCACAGTGTGCCGGATAACAGCTAGTTATTAATAAGAATTATCGCCAAATGCACTTATTACAAGTAAATATAAACATTCAGCCATGATGGATTTGCAGTGCATGTTGGGAGCAGATTGCATGAATGCAAGCTTCTCATTGGCTGCTGATGGAGTCATTTTTTGAAACCAAACTATGTTGGAATTGCCCATATTTTGATTCTGAACGGTTTAAATAAACGCTATTTTACCTATTTTTGTCCGTTTTTAATGAAAAACAGTTGAAAATCGAATGCAGCATAAAAATCCACTTAAGACTCGACAAAAATCTCAAAACTGAAAAAAATGGAGTTGTCAAACTTTGATACTAAGCTCCTAAAATCACTTCTTTGGTTGCCATTTTAACCCAGTTACACCGATTTAATGTCTAGTAAACAGATTTTTCATATAAAAATAAAAATCATGTTTGTGCAAAATACGTTTGCATTGGTCCAAATAAAATTGTTATGTTTTTCGCTCATGAAAAATCTATATTTCTAACGTTCCGGCATGATCTTTGGCATCCTTCTTTAACAATAAATGCCTAGTAGATGGAGGAAGACCACGATATCTTTTAGGTGACCTTGGATAAATGTTCATGTTAGAATTTAAGAAATAAATGAATTGAAAATGTTATGCTTGGTAATTGCATTTTGAATGGTTGTTACATGTTATTACTTCTCGTTTGAGTCTTAATCGATATTGTGACCTTTTCTCTAGATGCAACCTTGTAAAGAGCAGCATTTACGAGAGTGCAGTTGTAGCCGCAATGCAAGTCCACTTAGGAAAGGAATCGGCCATAGATAAAATTTGCATTCCACACATCGTCGGCTTAGATCAAAGCTACTTCATGTTGGAAAGAGCCGCTGTAATGAGGCGGGAGTAGTTGCAGCTGAATTGCATGCAATCCGATCCAAGGAGATGCAACTAGCTGTCCAATATTATACACTAGATATCTTAGCCGCAGTCGAGGGATAGTCTTTTTCCTGGTTCTGATGTATTTTTAACCTGCTTAAATGCTTTAAAATCACTTAAAAAGTCTAGAATTAAATCAACAATTACAATTCAAGAATAAAAAAAAACTGAGAAATATGTAAATACTTTAAATTGTTCAAAATTAATTAATATGTAAATGGCCTTTAATTTCTACGTGCAGATTCCAACAAAGCAACCAACACAGATTTCTGCAAGCTAGGACCGCTACTGGCGCTTAAAAAAAAAAAAAAAAAAAAAAAAACACCCGTCCGGCCGGTGTTTGACTAGTCTTAAAATTGATTCTAGGATGACCTGGAGTTTACCTCACGCCATCTAATGACGTCCTGCGACTAGCCCGGAGGAGTGAGACGTGTGCACTGGAATCTAGAAAAAAAATATATCACTCTCAATTTCTTTAGTTATATTCAGCCAGGTCCTGAAGGAAATCACCATACTTAAAGATTGTGAACGCCGACTAAAGTGTAGTTGAATGCCACCAAGGGGAAATTTTCGCTTGCATTATTTCTCTAGATAAAGGCGTTTCCGTGTTTTTTGTCTAAACGCTCGTTATTGACCATTTTTGTGCTATTTGTCGTTCGGATTCCGCATCAAATTTGCTATAAGATCTCATGTACCTTGTGCAAAAATGTCTCAAACCAAATTCACAGGAGCTACCCAAACAAATAACTCATCAAACATTTTGGCTTTTAATGTGTTAATCATTAAAAGCCAAAATGTTTTGCTTATTTATTTCAATTGACCACAATTTACCCATGCAAAGCATCCTTTTTTGGTCTTCGACACTTACTAACAAATTAGCCATGGTAATGAAATAATGCAACTTTTCTTAGAGTCCTATCTACCTAACAGTGGAACATGGCTTTGAATTTGCTATGACGACTTTTTGCAAATGGTACGTGAGATCTTGTAGGAAATTTGATGCAGAATTTAAAAATGTCATTAGAATTACATTTTCCCTAAGGCGTGAACGACAAATAGCTCAAAATGGTCAAAAACTAGCTTCAATTCAAATAAAAATTTCTCCTTGGTGGTATTTAACTACACATTAGTCGGCGTACACACGGATACAAGAATGGCGATTTCCTTCGGGACAAGCCTGTATAAGAGAAAATCCACCCTGGTATTTAATATGTTAATAATTCACCAATGCAACCAATGGAAATCCGTTTACATCACACGACTCGATGAGATTATACAACACCTCGAAGGAAGCAATTTGTCAAGGAGACATTGACACGAGTAGGCGGTAGGCGGTCCGTTTGCTTTATCCGATTCGCTTTCTGATAAACCTTATCTCTATATGATGGATATCATGCCGGTTGTGCAACCATTTTAGGTATTTCGAATGTCCGAGGCAGCCTTACATGGCCTGGTTCTTCCAGCCCGCACCTACCAGCTACGAGCAGATTAATTCCGTTGGTAAGCCTGCTTTATTGGCTACGGTCGGGTGTAGCTTAAGGCTTATATAGTTATACCATATGTTAGTATTTATTATAGATTGCCATAAGGTTAATACGCACCGTTGTGCATATTGTTGCAAATGTGCTTATGAATTTTCTGTACTGTTATACCACCCGACTAAAACTAAAAACTTGATTATGGATTCGACAAGATGACGAATGTTTTTCACAAGCTACAATTTTTTTTTTATTTCCACATCGAAGTAACCCATGGTCCCTAACAAGAAATGATCAAGTCATATTGACCAGAATACTTATTAGACACTTATTCTTGACTCAATTATACTTACAAGGGAACATCCCCAAGTTTCCGGAGCTGATTTTTATGAAATTTTGTATATTTATTAAAAACGTGAATATAATCGATGCGTATTTTTTTTATATCGGCCCAATCGCACGTTTAAGGAGTGAAAACACACTTCCAAGGTAAACTTGAAATATTCTAAGAAGGGGAGGGAAAATAATCGACAGGTGTCCGAGCGTTTCGTCCAATGGACCTTGGGAGCTTAGAAATAAAATAAAATAGGGTGAAAATGCTTTATTTTATATATCGAGTTTAGAAAATGATATCGACATGATTCTTTCACCAATTCATTTTTTAAATAGAGTAGATGAAAGTAAAAATACAATCGTTAAACAATAATTATTGTTATAAATTATTATTTATATTTCGTCAAATAAATTCAAAAATATGCTTACGTTTGAAGTAAACTAGCATTATACATTTTTTTTTTTTTACGCCAAAAATGATAGCAGATTTAAAATCAGCACCCAAAGAATCCTTAATGAGGTAAACATCTTCGAAAACAAAAAATTATACTTTTTTCCTCTCCGGAAGAGACTCTGGTATCTGGAGTATTGGAGGAAAAAAGTATTCTTTTTTGTTTTCGATGATGTTTACCTCATTGGGGATTCTTGGGGCGCTGATTTTAAATCTGCTATTATTTTTGGTGTAGAGAAATGTATAAGGCTAGTTTGCGTCAAACGTAAGCATATTTTTGAATTTCTTTGACAAAATATAAATGATTGTTCAACGAAGTGACTTCCTTCCTTGTTAGTGAATAGAAAAGACAGAGCTATTTGCAAATACTGTAACAGGACTCTTACTATAAATTATATACTTACAAAAGCAGACAGAGAAATCCACTTAACTTACCTTATGACATCCTAGAACTCTCTTACAAAGGACAGCCCACATATACGAAGTCCGACTCGCAGGAACTGCATCATTATAGCGCGACTCCGTTCATATTTCTAGTGTCATTAGCAAAGGAGTAAAACCAGTTATTGGTAGGTTTTGTTTTTTCGTGAACAATATGATATAATAGAATGACATCTCAAAGAGAAGGAAGATTTAATATATATATATATATATATATATATATATATATATATATATATATATATATATATATATATATATACAGGGTGTCCCGTAAATGTCTAGTCATATTGTGAGAGGTGATAGAAGACCTTTAGGGGATTAGAAAAAATGTTCTATGACGATTTTCCGAATTCTCACACATAAGGGAGAAAACGTCGTTTTATTGTTTTATCGAGACAAACGTGGTTTTTAGACGAATAATCGTTGTAGCTCCGGCCCAGGTGGTTCTACTAGAAAGGAAGTGAAACCAATCGAAAGCTGAGTAAATTTCCTATAAGACTAGTTGACAATAAACGTAAAAATCAATGAATGTAAGTATGTCTATCTTACCAAAAGAAAGCTATTCTAAATTTTCTGACATTTTCTTGATATTTCTTACCAGTGTTACTCCTTAATGGACAGGGTGTATGATTTCTGGGTTTCAGAAAAACTTGCTCATTTAACCAGCTTTCCATTCATGTATCGCAACCCTGTGTTATTGAAGTATGTGAACGATTTAGGAACAAAAGTTTTAAAAAAAAAACATGGATCTGTGAAAAGAAAATGATATTTTTTTCTTCAGTTTATTCAATAAGCTTAAAAGAAATATTTGTTTTTATAAATATTTATTTAAATATTAAGTAAATATTTACATAAAACAATAAAAAAAGTTACTTCCACGAAAATAAAAAAAAAATACACATTTATTTTGAATTTGTTAATTACAGTAACTAACACTGGGTCCATTAATGAACCCCAACCATACATTAACCTCAAGTATTATTATTTTTACCTCGATCACGCATTTGAACACATTTTTACAGGTATTTATAATTAGAATGCTTTACCTTGAATTGATACTGATGGCCACGCTTGTGAACCGTCCAGGGATTCTCGTGAGGCCATGTGTGTTTGTTGTGGTAATTAAATATCCCATCCCTAATAAATGAGATGTAGCTAGTCCTGAAGAAATGTGTTCAAATGCGTGATCTAGGTAAAAATAATAATTTTTGAGGTTAATGTGTCATTAATGGCCACCTTTTGGACCCAGTATTAGTTACTGTAATTAATAAATTCAAAATAAATGTGTATTTTATTTATTTACTGTTTTAGGATTTTTTTATTATTTTTGTGTAAGTATTTTTTGTATTGTTTTAAGTAAATGTTTACTTAATATTTAAGTAAATATTTATAAAATAAATATTTCTTTTAAGCTTTACGAATAAACTGAAGAAAAAAATTTAATTTTCTTTTCACAGATCCATGTTTCTTTTTAAACTTTTGTTCCTAAAGCGTTCACATACTTAAATAAGACAGGATTTCGATACATAAATGGAAAGCTGGTCAAATGAGGAAGTTTTTCTGAAATCCGGAAATTTCAAATCCTGCCCATTGAGGAGTATCGCTGGTAAGAAATATCAAGAAAATGACAGAACATTTAGAATAGCTTTCTTTTGGTAAGATAGACATACTTACATTCATTTATTTTTACGTTTACTATCAACTAGACTTATTGTAAATTTAGTAGTACCACCTGGGCCGAAGCTACAACGATTACTCGTCTAAAAACCACGTTTGTCTCGATAAAACAATAAAACGACGTTTTCTCCCTTATGTGTGAGAATTCGGAAAATTGTCATAGAACATTTTTTGCTCACCTAAAGGTCTTCTATCCAACAATATGACTAGACATTTACGGGACACCCTGTATATACAAATTTAAACCACCTAGATTTTCGTCATCTATGGGGTCAGAAACGAGAAAGTTTCTAGTCGGCACTTCCGGATTGCATTCTAATGTCAACCACATAAGCGGGTTTTCTCTCTATGGAGGGATGGGGGAACCGCGCTAAAAAAATGATGGGAAAAAATCGAAATGGAATGGACCCGGCTAAGTAATTATTATATAAAAGTTGAAAAATCATTTGAGAATGAACAAATGTAAATATCTTTTATCTCGCCGAGTTAATTGAAAATGACCACAAAATGATAGTAGAATGCTTTCCTGATAATTTCAAATTGGTAACCGTTATTAGGCTTGTCAGAGTTTAGTTAATAAAAACCAACCTTTTCAGGCATAGAAATACATTGTTCGCTGCCACATTTATCAGATTTAATTACATTTTTTAATTACTCTGGATAGATTATTAAAACATTATTGATTTTGTATTTGAGGTTTAAATATGTCATTGATCTCATTGAGGCTCAAGTCCTTGTTTTAAGCTCTTTCTGAAGCTATGTAGGAATACACACACACACACACACACACACACACACACACACACACACACACACATATATATATATATATATATATATATATATATATATATATATATATATATACTCTAAATATTTTAAATTTTTATTATCTGAAATAAGGAATGCTAAAATTATTGTAGTCAATCTCCAAATTTGTGAATTATGTTATAAATATTGTATCAAAAATTTTTACAAATGTCAACCCATTAAAAGCAATTTTTAATGAAAATGGAGATGGTTTATTTGGTTTTAAAAATTATAATATTCCAAGTAAATATATATTTTGGTTTCTGTTTCAGGTAAACCTCTTCTCTTTCTGTCAACGAAGTTATAGTAAGTTACTATTTTTCCATAAAGGTTGCATTGTAGTATTGATAATTATTAAAATAATTAAACTATAAAATACTAAATAATATACTTTTTTACTACTGTGGTATATAAATCTAAGAAGTTCATTCAAAATGTGAGCAAAACAAGGTTCTGTCAATAATCTCAAAAATCCCTTTTTTATTTCTTTCTTTTTTTTTCTTCTTTTTTTTTTTTTTTTTTGAGCTTTTCGTCTCTCTCTTCACAGTGAGGAAACCCGGATAAGAGTTAGACGACCTTTTAAGAGAATTCGGATGTGCTATTTAGAAAAGTCCACGCTTCTGAATCCATAGATAACGGAAATAACGGCGTTAAACATTTGTGTGTGTATATGTAAGTTACTAACGGAAACGCAATATACCTCCCTGTGGTATGGAGGAAGAGACGGGAGATTATTTGGTATTAATTATCTAACCTTCACATTATTTATTAGGGGAGAGAGTTAGTCACGATTTAACAATTTATATTCATTTTTAGGAGGATAATATTTCATAAATAGATGGCGGAATAGATAATGAGATTGGGGGAAAAAATTACCAAACATTCTTCGTTTCCCTTAGTTATAAATTCTATAAAAACTGTACATGCAAACATATTAACGCAGAAATATAAGCGCTACCATTTCGCTAAAAAAAAACAAAAAAAAACTGGTGAACGAATTCTTCAGAACAACGAATTATTTATTTTACTACGAATGTATTTTCGTACAATATTTCATCGAGGGGTCTCCCGTGGTCTAGTGGCTAGTGTGCTGGAAGTGGGAGATGGTGGGTTCGATCCCCAACGGCGCGGCGCCAGAAAATTCAGGGCTCAGGGGGAGAAAATTCCTGGCTGCACCCTGGATGTCAGCGCTAATAGACAAGATTTGTCTATTAAAAAAAAATCATCGAAATAGGACCCTTTTTGGAGAAACTGGACATGCGAACTTGTGTATAAATATATAAAATATATATACACACATATACATATAACTATATATACGCATGCACACAAGTACAGTAAAACCTTGTTGTCCGGGACCTCTTTAATTTAGTCGTCCGGATAACCCGGACCAGTTTTGTAATCGAAATTATGTTGTTCGGCTTAGTAAATGAAGACTTCTATTACTGAAGATATATTGATACTCTCAGTAGATAAATTACGCGAGTTTTCCCAGCTCACGGTCGAGATACAGAACCGTTTTGCCGTTTGTTTCGCTCATTTATTATTATTATTATTAATAATAGAAAAAGATAGTTATACAAATTAGGAGCACCGTTTCATGCCGCATTTTTATTATATTACCTTCTTCCCTGTAGTTGTATAAACGGAAGGTATTGAGTCGTTGTATTGTTCTGTCAATTTTTTCTTCCCTTAAATAATAGAAATGAGTTTGAGTAACAAGAGGCGAAATTAATTATTTGAATATTTGAAATTAAAAAAAAAAAAAAAAAAAAAAAAAACTTTATTTTACGGTATTCTAGATAAATCATTTCTTTAAAACAAATTCTTGAAGATCGATTCAAAAGATCAATAATTGGTCAAATCGCCCAATTTTAATATATGTCCGTGCCATCATATCTCAGATATTTTTCAAAATTTTTTCATGAATAGAGATGTATGAGATAATCTCAAATATTTTTTTTCAGATTTTTTTATCAAAAATTGAACCAGGGGGAATTTTTCGAAATTCTTGTTTTTTGCATGATTTTGGTTACTGCCTTTCTGAAAATCCGGCTGTTCTTGGTATCAAATTAAAGCTAATGCTTTTCTCTATCAAAATAAGCTATAATAGTGATACTATAGGCAATAGTGTCATGCCAATAATCGCGCAAAGTTATTTTTTATACTTTTTCATTAGGTAGGTTCAGTAAGTCATACCTCAGAAATCACAATTACCACATGCATCATAATTTGTTTCTAGAATGATCAAACAATGTACTAGTTATGTTCAAAAATAAAAATAAAAATTTCATAGGAAAAAGTTCACTTAAAATGTGAACTTCGTAGAATGTAAATTTAAAGTTTTTCTGAGCTCAAAGTAACTCAACACATTTATTACAACCAATAAAACTATAACCTATTATATTACAAGGACATTTGACATTAATTTTAGATTATTCACTATTAGGTACCTAATTTTTATAGTGGAAAGTCATATCGTAGTTTCTGTAAATTTCGGATTCAGTTATATGCTGTGATCCAGTTATGAAACACAAAAAGAATGTGTGTAAAGGTGTTAACACTGTTTCTCCCCCCCCCCCCCAAAAAAAATAAATAAAAAAAAATAAAAAAATAAATAAACAAAAAAAGTTTGATCAAGGAACGAAAATATGTGTTTCTTGTAGAAACGCAGTCTGCACACCAGAGATTTTTGTTTTTTCGTCACGAAACTTGGTATATAGTATTCCCCTAGCAAATGATTGAACGAGTTCCCTAACCAGCAAAATTGGTTCATCTCCTGACACAAAGTAGTTATTAAGAAGAAGAATCCGAAATTAGAATCTCGGAATTCGTTGTGGACATATTAATAGAAAAATATGTTATGAAAATGAAATAAATCGGTTCATTCTTCACGCGGACGAAGTCGCGGGCCAGCTAGATTGGAAAATAAAGCTGAACGAAGTGCAAACAGATTCCAAAATATGGCAAGGAAAGCTACTTAAACATATTCCTGTTCCTTTAACATGATCTGAATCAGGAGAGACATACAAAATAGATGAAAAGGCTCACAATTATCTGAGTTTGAAATTTACAGAAACTACGATATGACTTTCCACTATAAAAATTAGGTACCTAATAGTGAATAACCTAAAATTAATGTCAAATGTCCTTGTAATATAATAGGTTATAGTTTTATTGGTTGTAATAAATGTGTTGAGTTACTTTGAGCTCAGATAAACTTTAAATTTACATTCTACGAAGTTCACATTTTAAGTGAACTTTTCCTAAGAAATTTTTCATAACCGGCAAAAAAACAATTTTTATTTTTTTTAACATAACTAGTACATTGTTTGATCATTCTAGAAACAAATTATGATGCATGTGGTAATTGTGATTTCTGAGGTATGACTTACTGAGCCTACCTAATGAAAAAGTATAAAAAATAACTTTGCGCGATTAGTGGCATGACACTATTGCCTATAGTATCACTATTATAGCTTATTTTGATAGAGAAAAGCATTAGCTTTAATTTGATACAAGGAACAGCCGGATTTGTTGAAAAAAAGTAAAACACAAATGTTTTTCAAAACTGTTATCAGAAAGGCAATAACCAAAATCATGCAAAAAACAAGAATTTCAAAAAATTCCCCCTGGTTCAATTTTTGATAAAAAAATCTGAAAAAATTAATTTGAGATTAACTCATACATCTCTATTCATGAAAAAATTTTGAAAAATATCTGAGACATGACGGTACATAGCACTGGGCGTTTTGACATGAAATGACCCTAGATCGAGTCAGATCTCTCTACACATATCTACTTCAGGAGAGCTCTTTTTCATAGATTAACAGAGAAAACACACTATTTTACGAGATGCATCAAAACCCACATCTTTATAATTCTCTGTTCGTAGCATATCTGTATCATCTGACTTGATAATTGTACTTTTAAATTTGTATAGATTTAAAAAAAAAAATAAAAAGAAAAAAAAATCTTTATAATTCGGAAACTATCAAGAGTGTGATTTAGTTACTAATTTACACTATCCATGAGTCTTGGGAGATAATTATAGTGCACTTAACTCATTTTGCACATTTTCCTAATTACAAACTTATTTCCTTAGGCCATCGATATAATTTATTAATTTAGAGTTAAAAGAATGTTTTGCTAATTTTCTCCATCGAATGTAAATTGCTACTATTAGGTGTTGATTGGCACGGATGCATTTTGAGAGATTTACAACTTCCTGATGACACCAGGACTGGATGCAAGGTCGGCTGGCCGGAAGCAGTTCAAAGGCCCAGGAAGTCCTTTGACTTGCTCCCATCCTGTAGGGAGGCAGTCAAAGGAATTGATTCACATTTAAATCAATCCGCAAAAATAAAGCCAGTCTACTGATCACAATGTAATTCTACTAATCTTCTAAAGAACCGGCTCTCAGAGTTCTGGATCACCACCGGGTCAGAGAGCTGGATCAAGGTGCCAATTCAGTTTTGGCCAAGGGTCTGTTTGCGAAGACCACATCCAGTTACTTTGAAGTATCTGTCGTGATTTTAAACAGTGATTTTGCTAGTTACTGATTAGTATACAGGTTCTTTGCAGGCTATCTATTACTTCTTTACGGGTTATCTAAGTTTAGAAAACATATTATATAAATATAGTAATGAAATGTTAATATAGTGATGAAAAGTATTGAAAATCTCTGCAATCACTACTAAAAGTAACTTCTTTTGACTGCTGTTTTTATATAATATGGTTTCTAAATAACCCTTAGATAACTTGTATTAGTAAGTAATATTTTTAGGATTGTAAAGCATACATGAAAATAAGAAGAATATATTTCAGCAAGCAATATTGATTAATAAAAAGGTTAATATTATAAAAATCAATGGCAATTGTGAAGTTTAGGGACATCCTTGCCGATTTTTTTGTCCGGTGGTTCTACAATATATTTATATTTATTTCGCATACGTGCTATGCGTTTCCACTCGCTACGCTCGCACAAGAAGATATCAAAACTCTAGTCAATCCAACTCGCTAAAATTAATAGAATTGTATTAATTTGTGCGAGTTGGATTGACTTCAGTGTTGAAGGTTACTTTACTACCAGCAACAACCAATAGAAATGGGAATGAGTTCTGCACATGCTTTGAATTACTGCTACAATCAGTACAGATACTTCAAAAGTAACTGGAGAAGTAACAGCATGTGCTCTTCGCAAACAGACCCTCGGCCAATGTAGTGACGTAATTATTAAAGATTTGGGTTACTAGAGTTTCGTTATAACCTTAAGCGAGCAGAAACGCGTAGGACTTACATAGCATACGTGCTATGCGTTTCCGCTCGCTACGCTCACTCAATGTTATATCGAAACTCTAGCCAATCCAACTCGTTAATAATATAGATCAAGGATGGTTTTTCGGTGGCTAATGGACTGATATGCAATTTAACATTGCTTCTAAACAGGTGTGCGCGCGCCAGAGAGTGGAAACGGAAAGAGGCCCGTACTTAGCGTTATGAGCCCTTACTGAACCTCTCCCTTAACACACAATCCTTACTAACGCTCACTGAGATGAGGGCTTCCCTGCGATCCCCCATGGGGTCTTTCGCTGTCCATGGGAGATCGCAAGACGGCCCTCGGGAAGGGCCGCCTACTATTGTTGCTTCCGCCCTCTGCAGAGCGCATGAGTCTCGCTCAATTCAGAACACCTCCAAATTCTGGCTACTCTGCAGCAGAGCATCCAACCATATGACCACTACGCACGACAGGCAACCACAACGTGATTCCTGCCACCACCCCAACCGTAGTACCATTTTGGGAACTCATGACCGTGCCATGAGCCCCTTAGCACCAGAATGGTCACTGGCCCGGAAGTGTTAAAAGCACCCCCTACGGTTTCCTTCCAGGAGAGATACAGGGGGGGGGGGGACTTATCCCGATCTCTCAGGGAGGGCAGGACCCGTGCCTGTAATTGCCAAGCTGTCCGGGAAGGCATAAAGCCCCTAGGCTACATATCTGTAGCCCGTGCCACTATCCGCAACCTCGGTAGCGCATGGCGACGCCTCTCAGTACCGAGGAGGAGTACTGGTTTACCCAGTCCCCCGAAGGACGAGACCGAGATTTTTTTTTTTTTTTTTTTTTTTTTTTTTTACCTATTTGTAAGAAATTCAACTGAATGAGACACATAAGCATGAATCAACTATAACATGTCATCTGGATATTGTCCACCAAGGATCTTAATCCCCGGATAATGAATTACTTTATGTTATCATATTATGTTACCAATTTATTTTCTTTATATTAACAATGTTGGTTCGCCATTTTTGTGAGAATCTGATACCAAAATTGCTTCTAAACAGTCTCTTTTATCCTTGCTATTGTGTTTTCGCCATTTGAACTCCACTAAATACGCTAGGAAATCGTGCAACAACAAAAGAAGAAAGGCCAATCGCGTAAAAAACACCAATATACAAATGAATTGCGCTTTAAATATAAAGAGAACAAGACGGTTACTATAAACACAATGGCCAATAGAATTGCTCATAGGAAAAGACCAATAGAAATGCGTTATCCACGGACCAGAACTGCGTTGAAGCTAATACGTAAAAATCTTCATTTTCCATAGCGCGTTTTCTCTCGAACAATTAGAATAAACCCGCGCAGAAGAGTTCTCATACTCATAAATAAATTGAAATTTTGTGAGATCCGGCAACTTGCTGGATTTTTTTTGGATAAGTGGGATCCTCGAAAACGACCTGAAGAGCTGCGACTAAATGGGATCGGATCGGGTCGGGACCAACGTAGGCTCTCACTTCGGCTGCTGTCGGCCGTTGTCGGTCATACGAAATCGGATCAGATCGGGAGAAAATGTCGAAATGACACCAAGTTTCGTGACGGGATAATAAACATTTTGGTTGCTGTCTTGTTAATTGTCTTCTTATCTCTCTCATACGCACACATGCATTTGTATACATATATAAGAGGTGAGGTTAGCTTCGTGGAAGAGCACACAAATAATGTTTTGGAGGATCTGAGTTTAAAACCCGAGGGCGCACTAAAGATTTTATCTTCTAGTGTCGAGGGTTGGATTTAGGGTCTCGCGCCGTCCCTAGGCCGACCCGGCCATTAATTAGTTTAATGAGTACATGCAAATGAAAAATCAGGCGGCCGGATTATAGTACTGACCACACTATCTCCCTAGAGTGCCTTATATTTGTGAATCAGATACCTCTACGTTATTTGGCGTTCTTTTTTTTATATTTTTCTTCTAATAAATACATAAAAAATAAACCTTCGAAGAACATCATATTTTTAAGCTAAAGTCTTAAAGAACTACTATTTGTTACATTTAGGCCTTAGCCTCTCATACGGGGTTCGAGTCACACCGGCGACATGAATTTTCTCATCTCACGGCTCGTTGAGAAAATTCCTCGCTGCACCATGTATGTCGGCGCTAAAAAAATTAACGCATAATGTTTGTAGGAAATGTATAAAGAATATGCTAAACAGTTGTTGCAATGAAGGTTACGATGATTGCATATTTTTCAATAATTTCATAATCTTGTGAAATTATAGGAAATCTTTGCCCATTTTAAATAAACATGGCTTTTTACCTGAAGATCGTTTATCAATTATTTCCCTTCTGAACTATCCAATTATTGTGTAACACAAGGGCCATTACAGCTAATTTCTTATTCTTTTTTTATTAAAAAAAAAAAAAAAAAAAATCAAATTCCTGAAGAACGGGCGAATTTCGAGGCGTGAAATAAGAAGATGAGAGGGGTTTTCATGACGTAATTATATAGATCTACGTCATAATTTCCATATGATTGGAGGTTGTGAGTTTTTTGCTGCTTCCCTTATTATCTTCAACAAGGTCCTGTGTTCGTGTGGCTTCTCACCTGTTGCATTTTGGTGTGCACCCAGAAGGTAGTGTTACATTACTTATGCGTGATTATTACACTAAATGAATATGTAACATATTTAAATGTCAATCATTATACAAATAATATCCGGCGATTAATGTAACTAATTTTAATAGATCTTTATTTGCGATGACAAGGTATGGTTGGGATTCGGCTAGGAGAAAAAAACGTCAGACCTTCAGGAAGAAATCTGTATTGGACGTTTCGGCTGCACTTTGGCAGCCTTCTTCAGCACTAGAGAATGCCTAGGGGGAGGGAGGAAGACCTAGAAGACACTTAGGTGACCATGGTTGAATGGTTAACCTAAGTGTCTTCTAGGCCTTCCTCCCTCCCCCTAGGCATTCTCTAGTGCTGAAGAAGGCTGCCAAAGTGCAGCCGAAACGTCCAATACAGATTTCTTCCTGAATGTCTGACGTTTTTTTCTCCTAGCCGAATCCCCCCCCCCCCCCCCCCGAGTAATGGCCCCGAGTATGGCAAATTTGGGTACAGATATCATTTGTCTCTTTCGAAAGTAATATATCGGCGAAATTCGCAGAACGAAAATCAAAGAGGGTCTCCAAGTGATATAGCGGCTAGAGTATTGGATTCTCCTGCGGGAGATATTGGGTTCGAGTACCACCGGCACACAGTGGGGCCAAACGACATTTCGTGTTTCAAAAAAGGCTACAGCCTCCAAATCTTATCTGATTTCAATGTAGAAGGTAGAAAAATAATGTCTCTCCACTGTTTTTCAAAGTATTTATTAGCAAAAGCTTTTCGAGAACATGGTTCTCATCGTCAGTGCATCTATTACTCCACCGGTATTACTGCTAACCGCCTCTCCGAACAGGTGTGAGGTAATCAGTGGAGAGACATTATTTTTCTACCTTCTACGAAATCGAGAACTCCACAAATAACGCTGCATACATCACTGATTTCAATGTATTTTTTTTAAATGATAGCTAATCAAATTTAGAACAACTATGTCTAGCCAGATTTTGTTTCTCTTGTTAATTAAATTACGTGTAAATAATTCACGAAGTTTTAAAATTGATCAATAAATAATATTTTATTTTTTTCTAACTTAATATCAGCACTGATTTTGTTGAAATTAAACATTCAAACCATGATTAGACTTGGAAAAAATCAGACTGACATCTTAAAAACGTAAATTTATCATAATTCAACAACGAGATTAATTGAAATAATATTATTTTTGAATGGTTTGAAAATAGCTTTTGATTTTTTCCATGTCTAATCAGATTTTAATGTTTAATTTCAACGATTTAGACGCTTTAACCTTTTTTGAAACACGAAATGTCGTTTGGCGGAAGGTTGTGTTTTTTTTTCTATATCAGAGCTTGTTTGATGTATTCCGTGCTGCACTATAGATGTTTAGGACATGCGCGTATATATGGGGGGGGGACCGCAGCCCTAAATTTTCATTTGATCGGAAGAATGTGTCATAAAACCTTTAAAAATAAATTAAATAAGATTACTTAGTTCATAAAAATTATTTTATTCTTGGTGCAATAACGTTTTGGCTAGCTAAAACTATTCCAAGTTTTAAATTGTTAGTATTCCATATCCCGGAAATGATCCCAGCCCCCCGAAATTTTCCCAGTCCCCACCCCGAAATTATTTCCTAAATACCCCATGGTTTAGGAAAGGCGACAACCTATAGATAGTCAGGCGCTAATGGTATAACTACAAAAACGCCGGAAAAAAGCAAAATTAAAAAAATAAAAAATCATTTATTTTACGGCTTTGCCTTATTATGCTTCCAGGTACGGTAGAAATTAGACGTGAATTTTTAGTCAACTAAAACGCTATTACACAAAAAAAAATGTTGTTTTTTCACTATGTGACCTTATTTAATTTATTTTTAGGTTTTTACGACACATTTTTAATTATTGATTCCAGGAAAAAAAATAGTCGGAAATCTTTAGAAATATTACTTCGATGGTATCATAATATTAATCTGTTTTCAATTAATGACATTTTAACTAATTTTTTTTGTACGTAATATCAATGATGTAATTATTATTCAATTTTACTTGGTCATTAACAGAAGAACAAAAAATGTAGCGCCCTCCATGGCCTAATAAATAATTAAATAATGTTAGTAGTTTTAGTGATATGTTATGTAAAGTAGTGTAAATAGCAAAATTAGTAAATAGTGTACATAGCAATGCTGTAAATAATGTTTAATTCCTAATTCTTAACACAAATCTACTAAATTTTGTTGTATGCTCCCCTAAAACTTTTGTTGTACTTAGTTCTATAAGTTACTGATAATTGTGAACATATAATTTTTTTTTTGTATTTTAAAAGGAGCAAGTCACCGTCGTTGCGAAGCTCGAAAAATAAATAAATTTTATTATTATTATTGTATTTTTACGATACTCCATATCATTAGTGAGTAGCATCGAATCGCCCTTTTGCACTTAAGTGCTGCTCATAGTGATATTTCCAATACCAAGTCAGTAAATAACCAATCTAAGTAAAATATTTAAAAATAAAAATAATTATTAAATAAAATTTCGGGACGCGTTGCCCCCACAGCCACACTTCCTTATATACGCCAATCTCGTCACCCCCACGAAAGATTTATGTAGGATTTGTGTTGATGTATGTAGGATTTACTATGATTATGTGTTATGATTGATTTCTGATTTTCTGAATGGATATAGTAACGAAGCGAGCCTGCACGCACGTGGAACGGCTCCGTTATCTATCCAGCCTCGAGTGGACTAATTTCGTTCTTGTATCTGAGAATCGGTACTATTTATACACAGCTCGGAGCCTAGATGACATATCGTCTTGTATCCATGCGCCAAGATCTACCTCTGTGGTGATATGAAGTTACTGATAACGGGGATCTTGGTAATCTATTTGGAATTCTTAGGCCGATAGTCACCGTCTCCTGGTGGCTTTAGTCACTTTTTGAGGATTTACTTTTAGAAGACAGTGATTCATGTTTACTCGTTGATATAACATATTTGACAAATAATTAAAGTGATTTTATTGATATGATTGACGATGCGTAATGTTGTTCCTTATTGATTCGGTAAACGGTGAATCACAACATGTCTGTCTATATTATATGAGGGCGTGTCATTCCTTCCTCTTGGAAACTCACTGATTTTTTATTTGTCAAAAGAGGTACATCCGAAATGTTTTAAAAACACAATCATATGAACAGAATATGCTTTCAAAGAATATCTTATGTTCAGGGTGTCACAAAATTAATGGTCATCAAATTGGCCAGATGATTCTCCAATGCGAGATCGGAATAAATAACCCCCCTTAATAACCTCCGCAAAAATGACCTTGAAATGTTATTTAAGGTAAAGTTTTTTTTTGTTTGCATATTGTGAATCTACGAGTCAAGAGGAAGAAAAAAGTCAACGCCACCGTAGGTCAGAAATTACTGTTCGTGGTCAAAATGACCATTAACAGCGTATACATGGGCCATTCCATTCTGACAAATGGTGGCCGATGTACTATCATTGCCTTACACCAAAATACCTCGTTTGAATTTTATTAAAATGCATCTTCTTGCCTAAACAATTATAGGTATATTAAAAAACGAACTTCTCAGTGGCATAAAGTGGACTGGTGCCTAACATCTCGCTTCGATTTGAGATTTAATTTTACAATTTCACAGAGGCCCTGTGGCGTGTGCACTCCGTGCCTAAGGTCTTCAATAAGGGGCTCAATAATCACAAGGAGTGATGTATTTTCTTTCAAAAATAAAGAAATCCATCAACCCTATCCTGGCTAGAAAAGGGTGTTAACCTGTAGGAAGCCCGTCTCAAAATCATAGCAAATTCTAAGCTTTTCTAAATGAGACTACGGATATGTACGGAATCGTGCTAAGATGAAGCAGTTCCTTCTAGTTGGACTTTTTCTATTTATTTTGGTGTTTCGCTTGCTTTGGAATGTACCTTTTTTTACAATTTTACAAATATAATAAATATACACTAGATAATAAAATAAAATAAGTATTAATTTATGAGCTAATGGATTCTATTTTCGGTTACATAAGCATATCCGAGACTATAGGATGTTTGTTTTTAATTCTGTTCTGTTTATGTTTTACCTTATATAAAAATGTTAGTTTATTGCTTCATTGTTCTAGTTTTATTGTATAAACATTGATAGTTGAGACAAAAGATTGTTTTAGTTTCATTGAGAACTTCCTGAGTGTATTTTCGGGTGTAGGATGCACACAAAGAGACTTTTATCGTAAATGTGTTCATTTTAACGCAGGCAAATATAAGCTTAGGGCTATAGTAATGGCCGACCTCTAAACAGCTGGGCCAACAGCTTAGTTAGCGATGGTAAACATAAAAAGAGGGAGTTTTACAATACTCTGTTATTTTCTTATATTAGCGCCTTTCTTTTCAATGTTTTTTTTTTATTTAGAGAGTAAATGGATTTTATTTTTTTAAATTTTTAATTTTTTTAAGAAGCATTAACTCGCCAGGCTGTTTTTGGAACCATGAATTTACCTCTTTCATAACGGGTGTATTGCTAATTTCGATACCTGGCTCCAAATCACATCGTAACACTGTAATTTATCTATAAAAAGCCTGAAACTGCGTCATCTTAGCGGGTTTCCGTATTGTTATCATCTCTGGCGTCTTTTTGAATCCCCTGTTACTCTACTTCTGCTGGTGCTCAGTTATGGAAAATAATAAAAAAATATAGAAAAGGTTGATAAATAGATCTTTTTCAAAATTTAGGCTCACTTTTTTCTAGCAAACATTGTTCTATCGAAATTTGCACGATAATGGTTATTTATGATAATGTATACTACAAGGCAAATACTTTCAATGTTTATAAAAATATTACTTTCAACACTTCATTTTCTTGAAAATTTGTAAATTATTATAATCTTGCTTCGTTTTTGAGGGCTTAAAACGAAGTCGTCTTCCCAACTTATCAAAAAACAGTTTATAAACTTGCCAAAAAGATAGTAGTATCATTTGATTTTCCACTTCAATTCGCATGAAAAAAAGTGCATCTGGAAGCTTAGGAATTTGAACAGGTAACGATTTAATTAGCGCAGGTTTTGTCGATAAAACAGTCTAACGTTCTTAACCTATTCGAGACTGATTGTACACCGTGTGTTCACATGATTTCCGAGCCTATAAGACGGCTTGTACACCGTGTGTGCGATAACAGTAATGTGAAATTTTCAGTTATTCTGAGTAAACTGGTCGTCGAAATATGATTTTTCTTTGACTAACGAAAACTGTAAAGTACGAGAAAACAAAATTTAACATTTGGTTTTACTGTCTACCAAAAATCTAGAAGTTATCTGTATTTTCATTTTACCTTACATTGCACGCGTGCCCGAAACGCTGTAAAAAAATAAATAAAACAACATTTTCCGAGGAGCGAGTTGTACACCTGATCTTATTTATGTGAATTCACTTACTTATGTGATTCCTATAGTAAACTTCCTTTTTTTTTTTTTTTTTTTTTTTTTTTTTTTTTTTTTTTTTTTTTTTTTTTTTTTTTTTAAATCAACAATACGGAGAATGAAAAAAAATTGGCTCCTGGTAACCGTGTTCGAAAAAAATCGTCTTCTCGAATGGGTTAACGAGGTATTCTCATAATTGCCGTCATCATCATCGTCGTCGTCTTCATCATCATCATTGTCGTCGTCATCATCGTCGTTATCATCATCACCATCACCACCATAATCGTCTTCATCATCATCGTCATCACCATCATAATCATAATCGTCGTCATCATCATAATCTTTGTCTTCATAATCGTCATCCTCATAGTATTATTCCTGTTTTAACATTGTGCTGTGTGGATTTCCGCTCAATAGAGCTTGGACAAAGATTCCCTATCCTTTATCTCCTTACTACTCCCGTTCCAATCCATTCATCTCCCTTCCACTCCTCAGGTAAGCGTTTATTTGATTTATTTTTAGATCATGACTAGTCTTGATTTCTGCACGGCTGTTCCTGATAAGGACATCGACTAAAGGTGATAAGCCGGCTGAATCTCAATTATAATGAAAGAAAATACGCGTTTAAAGGTTACACCGACCCTAGAAAATACGTTGTGAACCAAAAAATATCCACTCTTCCCTAAGAGTCGTATAGGGCTCACCATCATAAATTATACGAACCAACGGAGCAAAATGAGGTATAATGGAATCACTGAGGTTCCAGGGAAATGGTAACCAACTAGCCATGACCAATTTCACACCCACCCAACCCAATCACAACATACTCCATACCTAATTCCAATATTTCACTATTCACAGTTTTCACTTCTTGTTATAAAAAGGATTGAAAATTTGTACTTCCTCTTCTAAAGACCGCTATACACCAGTTCACGTAGACCACCGTAGTTGAGTAATGTCGTGCAAGGCCAGTAACTGAATGGGTGACCGTATGGGAAAAATACGTCCGTTGTCATTATTGAAGGGTGGCAACCTATATATTGCTCGGCGCTAATATCCCAAAAGTTGGTATGCCGTAAAAATAAACAAACAACAAAATGTACTTAGAGTTTTTATAAAGCACAATTAATTGTAGAAGATTTAGTGAATTATTTCGAATTAACAAAAAATTCTGACTTGCAGGATATTATTTTCTTTCTCTATTACCATGTTTATCTTATGTTCAATTTTCATTTTTGTGTGAATGTTTTTTTTTTTCTTCTAATTATTATTTTTAATAAACAGAATATCACTAACGGACTTTTTGGATTAGTTTTTCTACTCTGAAGGCCTTCATCAAGTCTGTCGATTTAAGATACCGGCAAACAATATATATATATATATATATATATATATATATATATATATATATATATATATATATATATGAGATTTTATACAGGTATTATATTACTAGATGTGAGGAAAATTAGATTTTTCATAATTCTACATTTAAGCGTTTCTAAGATATACGCGATGGAAAATCGGAATTTATAGGACTCACTTACTCCTAAAACTTGAAACTTGAAATTTTGCAGGATGATAGAGATCAGCAGGCTCCACACGTTTCAGGCAGGCCTGTCAGTTAGACCTGAACAGTCCGCTTGAAAGCCGGTCGCCTGAACGTGCATATTTTCCGGCCGGTCTAAAGTTAAGACTGTTCAGGCGGCCGGAATATATACACGTCAGGCGGACTGTTCAGGTCTAACTGACAGTCCTGCCTGAATCGTGTGTAGCCTGCTTAAGGCTGGTAAATACCTTCTTCACTTAAATAGAGATCATACAACCCCGATTTTTTCAGGTCAACACAGAGTTTATAATAACCCATAATCGTTACCCTAAGGATCTGAAACTTTTAATACTAGACATTTTATAATAAATCCGATCAACATATCCGTTCCTTCATTTAACGAAAACTGGCCAAGTTGGAAGTACACAAAAAAGTGAGGGAGTATTATTAGGTTCTTGACAAGGTATTATGGGCCTGAAATTTGGCCCAATATTATGATATCGTAACTTTTATAGGAAAACTGTTTTTGGGAGGGGCCTGGAGTCTGGCGCCTTTTTTTATTTGTTAGTTTTTTGGGGTATATATATATATATATATATATATATATATAGAGAGAGAGAGAGAGAGAGAGAGAGAGATAATAGTGTGTAGATCCAGTATATTAGCTTCAAACGGGTAATTCTTTACCCGTTTTTATTGTATGTGTTATTGTCTATAATTGTACGTGTTATTGTCTATAATTGTTTCAAAGTTCTGGAGTGAAATTTTATATTAGAAGTTTTATATCTATTCTGGCTAGTAGGAAAGGCAGATCATCTACGCGTTTTTTTTGTTTTTTTTTTGTCGTTGAAGTATATTTTCTAAGAAACCTTATTCCTTAAGCCAAAACTAAATTAACCCTTCGACTGTAGCCGAGCCAATGACATGTTTTGAGTTTGTCCTGTTGAACTCACGACTATCAGCAGGATCTTAGACCCGGCAATAACTCTTGGGGTTATCTTCTCTAAATCTTAGCTATTCTTGCCAAAATTCTATAATCTGATCGCCGTTATTTCGATGCAAATATTACTAGGAAAATTAATTTAGCTATACCATTCTTGATATAAAATAAAATAAAAATTCTATCATCTGAACATCACTTAAAAAAATTATTTTATTTGCTTCTCATAACATTTTAGTTCCATCATCAGAGCTTCTCTGGAGAGAGTTTTTGAGTCTGTGAATTACTCTGATGATGCAGCTGTGGCTGTGCAAGTTTCGCTTTAAGAAGCTACTTTTTTAAAAATGATCAATATTAGCATATAAAAATATATATATTTTTTTCATTTTTAGTGCATCTACAGATTAGTTCAGTTATATGATGATTCTATACGACAAGATTAAATAAAAAAGTGGTTCTTAGGGGAGATAACATAGTACTGTTTACCCGTCTACTGGAGTGGGTTCACTCTTTTTGTGTGTATGTGTGTGTTTAACGGCGTATCAGCAATTTGGCTATTAACGCCGAGCTATCTATAGGTTGTTACCATTTTATAATGCCAACGGAACGTGTTAGGTCACCCATTCAGGTACTGGCCACGCCCGACGGTTCTCTCTATTGTTTTAAAATTCCATCGAACACAATATTTACAAACTATCTGAATGCCCGTGCTTCGTCACGGTAGATAAGTAGTTATTTTATTGCGTTAAATAATGTATCATCAACATTAACGCTGCTATATAATTTTGTGCAGTTTATTACAGAACGGTTTCCGTCATATTATCAGCTATTCATCAATTGATAAGTAATCAAAGAATAATGTTTCTTGAAGTTGGGGCGCTCTGGACTAGCGTGAAGAAACACATAACCTAGAGATACCCCGTTATCTATAGGTTAGCAGTAACAGCAGTTCCCATCAGCAGGTATAACGTAAACTCTATGATCAGGGGGACAAAATCAAATGGCGGGACAAAATCAAAGTTTATTTCTAGTAATTCAAGGGCTGCCATCATAGTTGAAATTAACCGCAAATAAAAATAAAATTATGAAATAGATACAGTACGGTAACAGCTAACAAGTTATCGTCCTAGCAACGCATGCTGCCTAGACTTGCCTGCTCTAACCAACTAACAATTCAAACCCCTCTAAAAATACTTAAAAAGTTGAATATAAAAAAATCCTTTCTTAGCGAGTGTTTGCGTTATATAGGAAGTGTCCATGCAAAATTTCAATATTTTCAGAATTTGAAACGGTGGTAATAACAAAATTTAAGGGGATTAACTTAGTATTTTTAGTAGTCTTTGCGTTGTTGAGGAATAATCTTAGGGAACGCAGCTCCTATGGAAGTTTTTTTTTTTTTTCATTCGGAAGGGAGGATTCAAAATTACCTGGATCTGGAAATAAATAAACCCAGACGAGCGAAGCCCCAAAGACTCGAAGCGGATACAATACAAAGGATGAAAGCGGCCTGGCCAAAGGTTTGTCACGGCGTCCATTCACGCCTTCGGGCTCTCAAAATATTTTCTTTCATATTTCTTCTGGACCTAGTGAAATAGGATAGAGAAGGAGAGAGAGATGGGTTAAGGTATTCGAGACTTGACAGGCGGGGACAATGCGTTCCGTTTGTCCTGGTCAGGTGTGGCCTATTCATAGTCGTGACGGTCATGGAGGCTTTGGGAGGGATTCGGATAACAATGGTGGATAAACACCAAGCCCATCTTTCATTTCGGCAAGCACTCCATCATTGGGTTCTTGTCTTATTCTGTAGTTTTAGCACATTCAGAAATAATTGATAACAATTTTCAAAACAAAATGTTTTGTTCAATGTCACTATGATTAGAATATTTAATGTTTCCAAACCCGTAGATCACGAAAATATTAATTTGTCTGTTCGCTCTCTAGTTCCCTCAAACATGGTCCGATTTTAATGACATTTGGTACAACAATAGTTTGTCTCATTTCGTCGTTAACCTACAGAATCTGTCAACGAGAATATTTATTTATATTATTTTTTTTTTTTTTTTTTTTTTTTGTGTAAAATTCATAATAAACTGATCGTAGAACTTATGTTTCTACATCAATAGGCTTGACGAGTTAGGTTAAGGAGTTTTTAACGTAGCGAATCAAGTAAAACCATTTTTAAGGTTCTTGCTACTTGTTCAATAGAGGAAAACGTTTAAGTAGCGGGCTCTGAAAAATCAAATAAATAAATGTTTTAGGCAATATCTGTAAAATGTCCCGACAGTAGTGGATATAAATAGTTAATATATAATATTAATTTATTGTTAATATTTCTTAATGTATATTTGAATCATTTATCATAATTAATATTATAAGTTATTAATGTAATATTGTTTTCATTTATTCATACATCAATTCTTTACTTTTAATTAATCATATTATCTTAATTAATTATATTTGTTTATTTGTTTTTATGTGGCGCACCGACATCTGGGCCATTAGCACCGACATCCATCGGGCAGCGAGGAATTTTCTCAACGAGCCGTGAGATGAGAAAATTCCTGCTGGTGGTGGGAATCGAACCTCCATCTCCCGTATGAGAATCCTAGTCGTTAGCCACTAGACCACGGGGAGATCTCGGAAAACGGTTTGGAAACGGTGGCGCCTGAATGCTGAATTAATTTCTTACATAAACGGTTCTGAAGTAATTTTTGATGGGTCGGAGAAATAAGTGCTTGGTTTTGTTGCTTTGAGCGGGCCGTAGTGTTTGTTTGCCTCAGGTTTTTTTATTGATAATTATTTTTTAAATTGCTGTATTTTTTAGTAAAACAATATACGTAAAATTCGAAACAATTTTTTGTAAGATGAGTCCAAATGAGTATTTGCTGCTACTCTAAGTGCATCTTGGCGCCTGATATCTCTCTTTACTCTAAGGTATCATTGGAGTAGGTGTTTAAGTTTTTTAAAAAAAATATTAACTTTATCTATTGAAAGCTTTGCATATTACTGTATGGATAAAAAGGTTATGGAAAAGCGCTATGATGACGCAGTTCATTCTATTCAGTCTTTTTCTTTTACGATAGAAACATTATCCGAAATAAAATTAGCAACTCATTGGGTAACGACATTAAAATAAGAGATAAAAGGAAGGATAAATACACAAATAAAGAATATATATATATATATATATATATATATATATATATATATATATATATATATATAAAGAGTTAGGAAAAAAAAAAGAGAAAAATATTGATACAAATGGCACTATCAACAAGCATAGATTATGATAGTTCACCAGACATAGGTGATACTAAAATATCGAGTAATGACAACCTGGATGTTGTTTGCCCTAAATATCAGAACAAACCAAACCGAAGTAAAATGACTGCATAAAATATTAAAGACGACTCTCAACTCGGTATAAAGAACTGGAAGAGAAGAAAACGACAAAAACCCGAATTTCTGTAATCGGTTCTTCTGACGGCCCCAGAAAAAGCGCTCTAAGTCCTTCCACGAAATTCGTCCGGACACATTGAGATAGGCTCTGCTTCTTTTTATCTGCTCACTGAAGAAACTAACTACCAGCTGTTCGGGAGAAGATACACTTTTCATCATTGTAAAAATTACGCATATCATTATTTTTGGACCTTCTTAATTTAGATACAATCAGTTTTTGGAGTTTGCCTGGAATGTTTTGCCATAACATACGTATAGACCTGATCTTGCGCCATCGGAGTTCCGCATTTTGCCGTTTTTGCAAAACTCTTTACGACATACTTACCAACCCTATAATTGCAAAATTCTTTACCAGGATAAAAGTTTTCAAACATGGATGCCACCTAACATAGTTTGCTTTTTGAGGAGAAACCCAAGAGTTGCTGGGAGAAGGATATCTTCGATCTACTGATTCATTGGCAGCAAGTGATTGGATAGTGTGATGTTTACAAATCTAAAAAAAAACTTTCACTTAGACCATTTACTATTTGATGGGCCCAGAGAAGAAGAAATGAATCATGGATGTTGTAGTCATGGGCGCAGAGGGCGGTGTAACTGGGGGAAAAACCTATCGTTAACGAACCCCAAAAGAAGGATAAATTATTGTTATACTCAGCCATACTTCCCTAAACATACTTTAGAACCATGAGGATGTTTGACTAGATTCTGTACGGTTGTCGGTTCTCACGTCCTGCCAACTAGACAAGGGACGCAAGAGCCGTGAAGCCTATTCTATGTTCCGTGTTATTACTGTTCATGTTCAGGGCATTGTGACAGCCTCTGCACCGAATCAAGTGCTCTTCAGCTGGGGTAAGACAATGGCTTAGCATTCAGTTACCTTCGACAATCCGGAACCTTTTTATATTCACTCGACTCAATGTCTCTCTCTCTCTCTCTTTCTCTTTTTCCCTTCTCTGCCCCCGCTGTACCTTAAGGCTGCCCTTAAACCAGCGATTCTGTCCAATTTATAAATTTTAAGTGCGCGAATTTTAATAGGCCAGTATAGCTCCACCTTCGTTCTTTATTAAGAAGAAAAGTCAAGCCTTTAAGCAAAGATATTGGGATTTTTAAGTCGGTTTCAGATTTTAGAACGTCCGCAATTGGAAAGCCTCTGCTCAGAGGGTCTCCAATAATATCTATCCTAATATAATTCCAGATGGTTCGTTACAATATGTACAATACATTACACTATGAACAACTATATACATAGTATTGCTAGACTCTATACATATATGTACATGTTAGTATATTGTTTCAATATACATTGATGCCAAATCTCTCTTTCTCTCTCTCTCTCTCTCTCTCTCTCTCTCTCTCTCTCGGAACGATTTTGTAATGCATTGTCAGTTTGGGTACGTAGAATCGCGGAATTCTATTGAAATGTTTTATACATGTTTGAATTTTATCTACAAAAGACGTTTAAATTTTGGTTAGATTTGGAGTTAAGGAAGTATATTGGTTATAGTGTTTCCAAAAGCGAACATTAAGAAAGGGGTAGGAATAATTTCCGTTTACTATAGAATCAGTTTTCTGTCATAAGGCCAAAATCTTACTTCTCTTTCAGATTTCATTTAATATCTTTCACAAAAGATCAAAACTTATCAATAGGTGCTTCTAATCCTTTACAAATGACACTAGAGATATGACGACGGAAAGCCAACGGCCATAGTAACGTCGGGCGTGGCCAGTACATGAATGGGTGACCGACCACGTGTTGTTGGCATTATAAAAGGGTGGTAACCGGTAGATAGCCTGGCACTTATAGCCCAATTGTTGTTACGTCGATAAACAGAAAAAAAATCAGAACGGAAAGCGTTAATTGGACGCAGATCCAGTGAAGGAGATTTTTTTCAATATCTAGCAGGTAGGATAGATGGAGATTTGAGTGGTTGAAGTTTTTCAAGATTGCGACCTCAATTGGTACATTCATTTTGTAAAAAATAATAAAATAAATAAACAAGAAACTATTTCTTGTCTCCATCTTGAATCCGGACCGAACACGAAGGGTCTGATAAATGTATTAGATTTTTGCCGGGGCGCCTCTAAACTAAGGCCATTAAGAGAGAATTGCCGAGGGTAGTCAGTGTTGCCCTGTCTTCGCCTCTAACTAATGGATAATTAACGGAGAATTATCTACGGAATAAAAGTGTGGGAGCAGATTGTAAGGTTGGCATTACTGGAAGGACTGAACTTTATTCTATGCCTTCTAGATAGTGGAATTAGATAGGCGGCCATTTTATATAGCTATCCATTTTTCAAATTGAAACCTGATTTTTTTTTTGTTGAATGCTCAGTTATTAGACCTTATAAAAACTTATGAACCATTATTTTTTATTACTTTATCCTTCGATTGGCCATTCTACATGAAAGGGATGTAAAATTTATTCCTAAAATGTTTCCTAACCTCAATATTTTCTAGTCTTATCTAAAAGGATGAATTATTTTTTACGAATCCACTTTTTTATTTTCTCGAATTACAAAAAAAAATGCCATTCTAAGATCCAGAAGAATGAAGAAATCAAGATAAAAATCTGAGCAATTCTAGAAAACATTCTACTTCTGTAATTTATTTTTTTACTGCGCATCTTCATCTATGTCAATGTTTACCGATTACCTATAATTTCTATACATTAGGGATGAAGTTTGATGCATAAAACACAAATAGCTACAAACGGGACTCGAACCCACACATTCTTTTGTAGAAATCAGTGTCCACGTGAATGATTACATTCCAGTACCACAATTTCCCAACCGTTCTCGAGATAGTTGAGAAATTATAAGAAAAACTGCACATGTATGTTTACAATTCTATTTACAATTTTTATGCATTTGCTTTCGTGAATGGCAAACGTTTTAAAAATGTTTCAACACAATCCTCCAACTTAAAATATTTAATACTAGAATTCCAGAAAATTGTAGTTTTTCCCCTCTTTTCACAAAACGGTTTTAGAAAGTCTAAAAACGCCCATTCGTAATCGCAAATATTTTTTTGGCGTGAATTTCGTCGAAGAACGCGGATTATGCTGGATAACGAACCTAACCTTTGGTAAGAACCAAAGTATTTTTGTACTGGATAACATAAAAATCGGACCATTTTGAGGCTGCTAAAGTGCGAAGATATATATATATATATATATATATATATATATATATATATATATATATATATTTATATATATATACATCTTTTGCAATTTGATTTACTATAACAAATTGTAATTGTACAAATTGTAGTTAAATCTAGAAAAAGAATCACACTTTGGCCTAAATTATGAATAGGCGAGAGTATGATTGTAGATCATACATAAATATATTTTCTCATATGATTGTGTAATTTCGGATAATTGTGCTTTCTCGCAAACACCTTTCTCTAAAAAATATTCCGTGCTCCAGGAAATATACAATACTTAAGAGCTGATAAGTTTTTTTTGTTGATGTTCCCATACAATTGGGTGACAGAGAAGTTTTTTGCCAGTCTCATTGTTATCTGGGATTTTTTGCCAGGACTCCATGGGACCCTCAACAATAAAACAAAACAACAATAAAAAAATATCGTGGCTTCCACGTTCAACACGAAACTATTGAAGCTTATTCCTCTGGACTGGGATACTCAGTACGTTTCAGGTATTTGTTCATTTTGCCTCTATCATGTAGGATCATTGGCAATTGCAATGTAAGAAAATAAATTAAAATAATAGTTGATAATGTATAAGGTATTGATGGAATAACTTAAAATAGTAATAATTATAATACATATTTTTAACATATATTAAGAAATAATAATATTATGGAATTATAAATACATACTAATAGTTTTAATGGATTTAAGTTAGAAAAAAAAAAATAATAATAAAAAACGTAATTTTGAATACTTATCAGTCTTTCTTAAAAAATCTGGACATTCCTTTTTAAATTAAATTGTGGGCTTCCGTGGCCGAAATCAATCGGCTGATTTGTTATATACTTTTATTTAATATGCATACTAATCTCACTCATGCATATTTATTTAAAAAAGAATTAAGGCCTGAATGCAGAGCTTGTGGCGAATATCTTACTATCAAACACATTTTTACTGAATGCAGAGCCTACGAATCCGCTCGGAACCAAATGGACATTCATGGTCCTCTCTCTGATATACTTGGAGACGACCATGAATCAAGCCAGAGAGCGTTGAGTTTTTTGAGAGCCACTGAGCTATTTAATAAAATATAATAAGCAATTATTTACAAAAAAAAATAAATAATAATAATAATAATTTAAATATTAAAATATAAAACATTTCAGATCATTAGTTTCAATATTAGTGTATTTTGCTTTCAACAACTTTTTGTTTTCTCTCTTTATTGTTTTTTCCTCTAATACATTTTGATTTACTTAGGCAACAATTTCAGATTTATATATATATATATATATAATATAATTATATAAGACTTTAAATTTCAGAAGGCAACAATGATCCGTGTGGTTGAATTTGCCTTAAGAAAAAAAAAAAAAAAAAAAAATATGCATCAAATAGGAAAATCAAGACACCAAGTTTTCAGTCCAACGTCTGCAGTAAAGTGCTCGGTGCTCTGAAGTCTTCAGTCTCCGCAAGCGTGCTGTGAAAATTTAATTTATAATTGCGGTGAAGACTTAGAAAAATGTTAATCTGACAATGACACTATCATCTTGTTCAAACAATATAATATTTTCAAAATATATTCCCTAGTATCTAAAATAAAATTTCATGTAGTTAAGAGCATAATGAAACCAAAACTTAATTAATAAAAAATTGGCTTTAATTTTATTTTTTTAATTATTGAGTTCTGTAACATTGGCGATAAACTCATTTATCTTCTGTTTGTAAAGTCAAAAAATATAAATAAATAAATTGAAAACTTAAAGCTCAACGAAAACGTAAATAAAAAGATATTAAAAAAAAATAATTAAATTAAATATATGAGGAGCTTAGTATCAAAGTTGGACAACTCCACTTTTGCTTTTTTTACAGGAGAGGCAAAAAACCATATCTACTATATTGATGTCAGTATCATGGTGATTTTTTTATATGTTATTCTTATAGGCCTCAGAAACATTATTTTAAAGGCACTAAAAAATTATATAAGTATTAAGGCCGTAATTACACTTTAAATAGTGGAGTTGTCCATGTTTGAAACCAAGTCATGGAGTTGTCTGTTTTTGAAACCAAAGGGAGCCATTTGAAAATTGAACCTATCCTCTTTTGAAACCAAACAAATATGAATTTGATATGCTCGAGGGTGTTTTAATATAATGTAATTATGTCTAATGTATTAAATCAAAATTATATAGTTAAAAATTACATGAAAATTGTTATTTAAATACAGTTTGACAAAACTGAAATGAAACTTAAATTATCCTTATTTTATTAAGTTTAGAAAAAAAGTGGTACTTAGCTATCCTCTTCGCACAGTTTTACCTATAACTACATGTATTGAAGTGGCTGTGCTATAATTTTCATCGCCGTACTCAGCCATACCTGTGCACAGCTAATAAAATAAAGTTATCAATTAGCGATGCGATTATTTTATGAAAAACGAGTTAACCATTATTATTTTCTGCAGAGAGTTGTTGAAAAGTTTTTAATAGCAAATAACTGAACATTACCGATGAGATCTATTTAATATCTAGTGTGAAACTGTCAATATTTATTTGTTATACGCGAAAATTTAAATAAAGAGGAATATGTCGAGAACAGTTACCAGTACCACATTAGCTGTTAATTTATTCACCTGAGGTCTTGAAAATATATTTGGAAGGATATATAGCTCTACCACTTGAGTAAAGTATGAATATTTTAAATTAAATACTGGCTGTTTTTCACGGTTGTTGTTATATAAAGCCCGTTTATTAATAAAATAATTATTCTATAGAATTGGTAGAGGTCTCATTCGACTCGGCACAAAATAAATTTTCAAAAATCATACCTAAATCAGAAAGATTCAAGTACCTAGAGGTTTTGTCCCAAAATCCGGCATTCGGAACCACAGTGTGCCGGATAACAGCTAGTTATTAATAAGGATTATCGCCAAATACACTTATTACAAGTATCTATAAACATTCAGCCATGATGGATTTGCGGTGCATGTTGGGAGCAGATTGTATGAATGCAAGCTTCTCATTGGCTACTAATGGAGTTGTCATTTTTTGAAACCAAACTATGTTGGAATTGTCCATATTTTGATTCTGAACGGTTGAAATAAACGCTATTTTACCTATTTTCTGTCCGTTTTTAATGAAGAACAGTTGTATAATCGAATGCAGCATAAAAATCCACTTAAGAATCGACAAAAATCTCAAAACTGAAAAAAATGGAGTTGTCCAACTTTGATACTAAGCTCCTCATATGAATTCTAAATAAGTTTTGCAAAATTGTGTTGACATATTTATTGACATAAATATATATTTTATAAAAAACAAAGTCCGTCACGCAGGAGCTGCATAACTAAGCACTTTCCTCAGAATTTGGGTAGTGTAGACTGCTTTCCAGAACAATTTGCTTAAAATATCCTACATAAATAAAATAAAAACATGAATACTTCTCTTTTAAATTTGTAATGAGTAACTGATCAATTATTAATTTGCATCCAGAGTTATGTTTACACATGGTACCTACTACACTACGTAATAAATACAAAAATCCTCATATTATCGTATTTTGATGTAACGCAGGAACAGGATACAGTCACTCTAGTGGTAGAAAGCGCTCCTTGCGGCGGCTTTGTGAACCTACGTCTGCCGGCTTTTCTATTCAAATATATTACAAATTAAACCCCCGCTTCCCGATTGACCGATTCAGCTCATTTTTACAACACTTCTTTCTCATGAGTTACCCACGACGTATACAGCGTTTCGTTACAATACAGCAGAAATTACGACCGGTATGAGTATATTAGGAATTTGGGTCCAGAGTAAACCCCCCCTTCTAATGAACCGATTTAGTTTCTTTTTACAACACATATTTACCTGTAGATTACCACTACGAATACCGAGTTTCGTCGAAATATACCAAAAATCACGGCCGGTAGTGGCGAATTGGTATTGTGGGTCCGGAGTAAACCCCCCCTTCTAATGAACCGATTTCGTTTATTTTTACAACACATATTTACCTGTGGATTAGCACTACGAATACCGAGTTTCGTCGAAATATACCAAAAATCACGGCTGGTAGTGGCGAATTGGTATGTGGGTCCGGAGTAAACCCCCCCTTCTAATGAACCGATTTAGTTCATTTTTATATCTCACTTTTCTCTCTATATTAACACTACAAATACTAAGTTTCGTTGAAATATAACAAATATTACGGCTGACATAGTCAAATAAGTGTTTTGGGTTCGGGGTAAACCCTCACTTCCGGTGGACCGACTTTCGTGGTTAACGAACTCGTTCAATCGTTTGCTAATTGAATGCTATATACCAAGTTTCGTGACGAAAAAACAAAAACTCTGGCCGCTATCGTGTTAACAGACACACACACACACATATATATATATATATATATATATATATATATATATATATATATATATGCATATATATATATATATATATATATGCATATATATATATATATATATATATATATATATATATATATATATATATAGATATATATAAATTTTAACGGGGGTCATTTTCGGTGTCTACTAGGTAGGATCGATAAAGATTTGAAGACATTTTTCAAAAATTCCGTCATGAGTCCAACCTCAATAGCTACTTTCCTTCGGAGGAAAGTGCTAAAAAAGCATCAACCCTAACCTGCCTAGAAATTGGTGGTAAACTCTAGATATCCCTACAAAAAAATTATGCATAGGTGTGCATTAAATTTAAATAAAAAATAAGTATTTATTGAAGAGGTTCTCTTGCTAAAGAGTGCGCTAAGTTTCCACATCTCTAACCATTAGATGTCACTCGTGGTCCAGAGCAATAATTTTATATTTATTTTGACGTTTTTATTGAACAATTCTTGGAAAATGTTGTTCCATTTAAGGGTTGTATATATTCTTGATTTCCCAAGAACAAAGTTAGTCATCATATGGAGGGTTGAGAGCACAACTAGACCAAGTCCATGTTATACAGTTTTCGGAAAATGAGTATTATTCTTTTTAACTGCAGAGACGTATAAATCCTATTGACCAGTATAAGTCTTAAAAAGATTTGATCTTAAACACTGACATTATTTATGTATAGCCTTGTTCATAAAATAGTTATAACTTGGACTTGGCTTACTTCTGTTCTGAAAACAAATAAGAATGACTTCCTGATGTGTAGCAAGAACTGCTACAAGTGGCAAAATAATGAAGTTAGGACTTAGTCTCCTGTAGCACTGAAAAGAGCCATTTTAGTAATACTCTTCAATCCCATTACAACATAATATGCAAAAAATGGATTTGGTCTAGTTGTGCTCTGAACCCTCCATATGTTACTGGTATATCGCAATTTAGGTTTTCCTGATTTTTGTTGTTTTGAGGGGGGGGGGAACGGTTCGCTAGAGGCATTTTATTCATTCTATTTCGTTTGAAGAGTATTCTGTTGGCAATAATGAACCAAATGAGGGCCAATAAAACAATATATCAATCAATTAATAACTAGATTTGACTATAAATCTCCAATTAGGTTCCTTAATGGCCTCCAATCAAGAAAGCTAAAATAACCAATTATCGGACTAATAGAGTAGCGAGGAATCCCGAGTCATGCAACAGTTACATTCATTTTCCAGCTGACTTGAACGGGTAATGAATGGCGCCAAATTGAGACAAATCTCCCGCCTTGCGCATGCCCATTATGTAACTATCCTCTAGGGGTGATTCATTACTTTATTGGCTTCCAGGACCTCTTTGGTGGAACTTTATTACCTCTAATCCCCCTCTGGACTCCGTGAGAGTGTTAGGGTGAGAGAGAGAGAGAAAGAGTGTGAGTGTGTGTGTTTGAGAGAGAGAAAGAGAGATGTTTGAGTAAGGGGGGCGTCCCTCCCCTCAGTATTTGTACATATGCCATGTATTAAGTGAATCTTGTTATATTTCGCCTGGATTATAGCTGGATTCTTCATCCTCTACGCTATTCAGCTGTGTTTCCCCCTGCGCACGCTCCCCTGGCAGGGACATATTGGGGGTTTCTCTTTATTTGACCGGGTGAATTGGCCATATTACCGACGGTACAACAAGCAGTCTATCAATGCCCAACCGAAAATGAAACATCTGCCCATGGAATGACAACTTGTGGAAGGATTTCATGAAGCGACAATATCAGAGCTTGGAGTCCATGAATTAGTTATAGAGTATGTAATGAAAATTACTCCTCCTTCTACCTTCTTCACTTACAAACTATGACATAAATTACAGCTGATATTTATTTAGTATCCGTTATTCGCGGAATATAGCAAGAAGCGGCATCGTCATTTCCGGACTAGTTACAGCGAACCATTAGAGACTCAACATTCCCTTCATTTAAGGTGGTGTTTAAGCTTAAGATCATTTATAGAAAATTAGAACCTGAGAAAAAGCGTGCCTTTGAAAATGGGCCTAGAAAAGCTGAAGCATGATAACTTCTCATTAGAGATTACATCAACTACCATTACAGAAAAAAGGTTCAAATAAAGTTGCAAGACACTAAATTCTGCACATTAGTGCCAAGGAATATAATTTTGCATCTCAGAATATGGGGATTCGTTGGGTCTATCTTTAATAACACAGACACACAGAATAAAAAAAAAAAATGTTATTTTCCAGAGACACCATACAAATATTCTTACGTATTTCCACAAACTGAGTCCTTTTCGCCCCATCACGTCAAGTGTAAGAGCATTTGAAGGTCAAATTTCGTATGAAGTCGTTTAAGAATAAATAATATGAGCATCGATGGTTTTGGGGGTCGCTGAATTACATTCCGAGGTCTCACTCCATCGGCGCAAAATCAAGGTCATTTCAGGGACAAATATGTCTATTTTGCAAAAAATTAATCTGCAGTCAAAAATTAATTTTTTGCATCATAGACATTTTTGGCACCTTGATTTTGCGCCGATTGAGTGAAACAGACCTCTGATTCGATTTCAGCGACCCCCAAAATCATGGAAGCTCTAGTTATTTCTTCTTAAACGAGTTCATACGAAATTTGACCATCAAATGCTCTTAAACCTGACGTGATGGGGTGAAACGGACTCCGGATTCGTATTCAGCGTGTCGAAATACTTAAGAATACATGTATGGTGTCTTCGGAAAAAACACTGCTTGTTTTATTTTGTGTCCCTGTGTTATTTTTTAATTAGTGGGGTAAACCGAAGAGGAAAGTGTTTGTAAAAAAATCAAAATCAGTCCATGATAAGTTGGTCATCTTTTTTATTACGAAATACTAAAACTATTCGTCTTTATTTTGTATTTATATAGGTTATTTTAAAATATTCAGGAACGAAGCATACACTACCAAATGGGAGAATATTAGCATAATGTATCTATTTCGACGCCTTCCATGAGATCTAACAAGTGTAAACATTACATAACGAGATATTAAACGTCCCGCCAAAATGACATGAATCAGCTGATTAAACTGATATTAATAGCCCGCCATTCCTTTGGCGGGAAGTTCAAGCTCAATTAGCGAAAACATTCATTACCAGTCAATTAGCTGAATGATATATTGATGGTTGCGAAACCACAACATTCTACTATATTCATTCAGTCACTATTAGTATACAAATGTTTGCAACACATTTTCCGCGAGTCCTCCGGTGGAGAAAACACGCTTAGGATGTATAACCGATGACGCAATCCGCAAGAACCGACTAGAAACCTGTAATTCACATAATTGTGTTGGTATATACACTCCCCGACAAAATTATAGGTCACCCTATATTATGTTAGTTTTTGTTATTATTTAATGTTGTATTTAAGCCAAATCAAATACATACTGTTCTAATGTCACTGACTTTTGGAAGAGCATGTCTGTAATGAGTCCTGATCCTTCTTGCCAAAGGATTACCTGAAATGTAAATACCTAAGCGCGACAAAATTATAGGCCATCCACTCAGTTCTTATCTAAATCTTGCTCTAGGAACAGTTTTAGTGAACAATACATTCATTAATTCAATAAGTGAGTCTAATTAAACCTGATTAAGTAATAACAAGAGGGAAAGAGATGTCTGAGAGTGAAAAACGCGCGATTAAAACATTGCACGATAAAAATTGGATAATATCGAAAATGGCTCGAACTTGAAATAGAAGTAGGCATTTCATAAGGAATTTCCTTAGGCTGGGTAATGATTATTACTAAAAGAAAAGCATTCGCAGGCCCACGGTCCGAGAACAGCAATTTTACGTTGTGCTTCCAACTCTTCAGCCAAGACAACAGAAATTTGTGAACAAGCTGGGGTCCAAACAATGCTTTTGAAAATGGCACGTCATTAAAAGCTCCTTAAACTGAAATCCCAGCCCCCAGGCTCAGTTTTTCAAAAGCACACAAAGCCAACAGAAAGAAGTTTACTTCGGAACACATCACATGGGAAAAGAGATGGAAGAAAATTATTTTCAGCGATGAAAAGCAGTTTAATCTGGATAGCCCTGATGGATATCGATATTATTTTCATGATTTTCGAAAAGAAAAAATGTGTTTATGGTTTGGACTGGGATAGGATACTATGGAAACACAGAATTAGTATTTTGTTCATTACACTGAATGCAAAAAAGTGTATAGACATTGTCAGGAAGCAAATTGTTGAAAGAGGAGAAGAGCTGACCCCTGCTTGTTCACAAATTTCTCTCGTCTTGGCTGAAGAGTTGGAAGCACGAGGTAAAATGGCTCGCTGTTCTCGGGCCGTGGGCCTCCCAATGCATTTCTTTTGGTAATAATCATTACCCAGCCTAAGGAAATTCCTTATGAAATGCCTACCTCTATTTAAAGTTCGAGCGATTTTCGATATTGTCCAATTTTTATCGTGCAATGTTTTAATCACTCGTTTTTCACTCTCAGACAACACGTTCCCTCTAGTTATTACTTAATCAGGTTTAATTAGTCTTGCTGATTGAATTAATGAATGTAATGATCACTAATGCTATTCCTACAGCAAGATTTAGATAAAAACTTAGTGGGTGGCCTATAATTTTGTCGCGCCTAAATATTTACATTTCAGGTAATCCTTAGGCAAGAAGGACCAGGAATCATTACACACATGCTCTTCCAAAAGTCAGTGACCTAAGAACACTATGTATTTCATTTGGCTTAAATATAACATTCAATAATGACAAAAACTAACATAATATAGGGTGACCTATAATTTTGTCGGAGAGTGTATGTATTGTTTGTTTGTCTGTTTGTTCCATATAAAAATCCACACCGTCCGACCGATTTTGACCAAACATGGAACATTGCTAGGACTTGATCCGGGAAGTCTCGTAGGCTAGGTCAAAAACCTCTATCAGCTGTCTGTCTGTATATTTGTTCCTTATACAAATAGAAACCGTTTGGCCAATTTTGACCAAACTTGGCACACAGGTAGTTCTTGATACGGGGAGAGTCATAGGATAGGTCAAAAACGGCTAGGACTCACAGTTCGACCCCAAATAGTTACAAATTTGGTTGTCGTTCATTATATTTAATATACCAGTTAAATGAACTTTTCTGTAAAATAAGTCACGGAAATGGGAAACGCGTTTGGAAAATATTTTTTTTTTAAGAATAGACGCGAGAGTTTCCGGTTCTACAGGTTTCCTGTGCGTTGGTGCTCGTAAAATCATCCCGCCTTTCTTCGAGATGTGTTGAACTAGATTTTTAATTTTTTCTGAAAACATCAAACCTAAATAATAACTTTTGTATAACTTATTCCAAACCTTCTGAATAACATTTGGGATAAGTACGCAACACGCTAAGATAATGCAACTTCTGTGATTCGGAGCACAATATTGAGTACCTACAAACGAGACTCGAACCCTGCGTGTCATGCAGACAGGCTATCCACCCACCCTACCACTGATACGTACGAATATATATATATATATATATATATATATATATATATATATATATGTAAATATATATATATATATATATATATATATATATATATATATACATACATACATGCGTATATATATATATATATATATATATATATACAAAATAAGGAGTAGCATTTTCGGTGCCTATTAGATAGCATCGGTGGAGATTTGATGAATTTTTAGCAAAAAACTGTTTTATGTCCTAAACGAACTAACCCATATTAATTTAAAAATAGAATTTCTAGGAAATCTTTCATTTTTAGTATTTCAATAAGTTTTCAAATATAAAAAGTTAAAATCCACTTCCACAGAACCCGATGATAAAAATAAATTTATTAATATTGCAAAGTAAAAGTGTGACTTTCAATTAGATTTCCGCTTCTGGTGAAAGGAACCTTTCAAATATACTTTTGTGGAGGTTAGAAAAGGATCTTCGTCCTTTCATTTGCGGTTTTAATATCCTACGATGAATAACTCGTGGAAATTATCTCGTGGCAGACCGTGCGCTTTCTGCCTGATGGTTTTTGTGTGATAGCTACTTTCTGTGAAACGGGCGGGCGTCCTGGGGTTGGCGGGCGCGGGAAACACCGGAACATGGCGCCTTCTTAATATCCGTGCGAAGATTAGATTTGGGCTTTAATTTCCAGAAAAAAGTGTCTTTATAGAATGTCTCATAGGGCGAATGTTTGGAATATGTTAGACATTTGGTTATGGAGGATGTGACTCGTCTTAGAAATCTTTCTGGACGTCTTTGTTGTTCCGTAATTCTGAGGGTAGGAACGAATAATAACGTCCTTAAAATTAGGGTAGATTCTACTTTTGGAAAAATAAGTTTTTGTAGAGCTTTTCCAATCTTTGTATAACCCTCTTATCTGCCGAAAAAGACCGCTATTAAATTTGATGTATACTTATATATGCTTGGTAATAGTAATTTTTGTTTTTTTTATGGGTAAAAAGTGGAAGAGTAATATTGCCCAAAATTTAGCCTTTCCTCCGTTGCCCAAAATAGAGTTCCTTTTACAGTAAGCTCCGAAACAAGTAATGCTTAATATTTCACAATAAAAACTAAATCTATGCAAGAAGGTCAGCTGCTTTTTTTTAAAAAAAGAAAACGAACCACTCCTAACCTATCGGCTAAAACTGAAACTAAAAAAACTTGGAACACGCTATTAATGTCTTGTATGTAATGAGGATCAAACGAATGACCTATTCTTAGGCGACAAGGAACAACTTTTTCCTTTCTTTTACATCTCCTAAGTTAAAGGGGTTTTATTTATTGTACTTTTAATTTTCTTTATTTTGTTATCTTTCTTGTAAAACAAAGATTGTTGCCATTTTTGTAAAATAAACCTTGAGTTTCACTGCTTGATATACAACGTCCATTTTGATGTTGTGTCTAGTTGTATCCTTCTTTCCTAGGGTACCAACTTCATTGCTCTCCTTAATGCCAACGAGTCCTGGTAGCCAATATAAACGAGTTTTGTTGATATTTTTTATTTTACTATTCGGTGGCTCTGAGGGCTCAGGGGGCAGCGCTTCTTGTCTTAAATCGTGAGTTCGATGCCCACTAGGGTGGAGGCTTTTCATCCTGGCTAGAAAATGTTTGTGACTTGTGGAGAATCCGTCCTAAAATAAAATTATTTTATTTTCATAATACTAATGTTTATTTTAGAAATAAGACACTATTTTGAACTAATTTTGACAGGTTGGTAAACTTCTATGCATCATATTATTTAAAAGAAGTAAGTAGTGTTTTTTAATTTATTTCCTATCTTAAGGACATTTCCGTACACTTCGCGCATTACATAATTTCGAAAGTTATTAAACTACTTAATTATTCATAAACATTTCTTTAAAGATATAAAAAAAAAAAAACTTGTGGCCATGTGGACTGTTGTAGCTTGAATGTTGGAAAAATGTAAGGTTTTTTATTTTAGTTATAGAATATGTGACAAACTAAGTCAAATGGTGCTAAGTCAAATGTAACTAAAATTTAAAGGTTAGCAGCTGCAATATTACAATTGATGACAAGCCCTTGTTGAAATATGGTTAATAATATGTGAACATATGAATGAAGTCTTATGAGGATGGCCTTGAGGCCGAAACGTCATGTGAAAAAATTTAATTAGCTAATAAATAAAGATGGCTGGGGTGAGAATCGAATGCAATTTATAGTGGAAATAATTTATACATCAGAAATTCCTGTGGAAATTCTTTAACATGTCAATAAAAAAAGAAGATTTTATTTTCTATTTGCATTTCTCCTTTCCTCGCCAAAAACAAAACCAAATTAATGATTAAAGTAGTGGTAAAAGATAATGGTAAAAATGAAGTTTCACGCCCTCAAAACCGTTTCTTTCAAATTTTGTACAATAACGTATTTTGATGCATTAAACACGAATCCGTTTAAAAAGAAAACCTTCGTATTTAACTAGGAAAGAAGTTATTAAGCACTAAAGTTAATAGAATAATTAATAGAATTCTATTAATTTTAGCGAGTTGGATTGACGGGGTTTTTGTTATCATCTTGAGCGAGCGTAGCGAGCGGAAACGCATAGCACGTATGCCCTTAAGCGACAGGTGACGACGGGTGAGGATGCCCTTAAAATTAACAATATTTTTGAATAAATGGTTTCTGAACATTTCAAATGAGAGTTCTCTGTTTCCCAATGATACATATCTGCGCATGCGCGTGTTTACAAATACGCTGTTGACGCCTAGTTTTATAACCTTCCTAACAGTGAACTTTAGTTCTTAATATTATATTCTATTAGAACTCTATTAATTTTAGCGAGTTGGATTGACTGGGGTTTTGTTATGTTCTTGAGCAAGCGTAGCGAGCGGAAACGCATAGCATGTATGCCTTAACGTCGTCATTTATGCCTTAAAGTCGTCACAAATTTTGTTGTTTACATTAGCTCTCATATCCCGCATAACAGTGAGCTTTAGTGCTTAATAACTTCTTTCCTAGTTAATTGCGAAGGTTTTTTTTTAACGTATTCGTGTTTAGTGCATCAAAATACGTTATTGTGCAAAATTTGAAAGAAACCGGTTTTGAGGGCGTGAAACTTCATTTTTACCAAGATAATAATATATTATACTTGTCGTTATCAATAAGAGTGCTGTTCTTCCGTCTAATCAAACCTTAACCTTTCCTAATCATGCGGTAGACCTCAAACCACAGCCTTCCTTAATATCAAATACCTCCGTCTAAAACCGAGTAATTTGATATCTTATAATCTTGTTTTACTAATTTTTTCATATGCATATATGTTATAATTGGCTTAATTTTTATGTTTATATGGTGCTTATGTTGCAAAATATGATTGGCTGTAAAATTCTATATAAACATCCAAAAATACATATGTCATTTCCCTCTTGGAGAATAAGGAACACTTGCATCGACGATTTACAGGAAACATTTTGTTGCATCGAAATCAGAGAATTCGTTTAGGTACAGGTTCAGCAGCAATTGTCGGCAAATATTTCTATTAAAAAAAAAAAAACAGACAGAAAATACGAATGTCTACAATGCTGAGCTATTGCAGTCCATTCTGTTAGATGCCAAAACAATACAGAGAACTGATTTTCACTAGGTAATGTTCTTTACTAAAACATTTAGAAAAATATGCACACGTATGCATAGTCGAGTCGTTGATTTTATATTTATATTGAATGCAGAGCTTGCGACAGTAGCGATTCGCTCTTTTTTAGAAGTTGGCGGTAGAAACCACTAACAAAAGATACGAAGACAGGTATAGTTGGGATTCGGCTAGGAGAAAAACGTCAGACTTTCAAAAAAGGAAATCTGTATTTGGACGTTTCGACTGCACAATGGCAGCCTTCTTCAGCTAAAAAATATATACAACTTATAAGTAAAAAAATATATATGTACAACTAGTAAGTAAAGGACAGGCAGAAAAGAGCGGAGTATATACATCAATACAATAAATTTTAACCAATCTTGTTTTTAAACAATGAAAATACTGTAGTTGGAAAGTAAACAGCGTGTAGAAAGTAGTAAGTAAAACAGTACACACAAAAAAAATTAAACAGTAAAAACAACGAAAATTTTTTATGTAGTGAAAAACAAGATCTATTTTATAAGTGAATACAATTTATAATAATTAATATATAGATACGTACCACTAGAGAATGCATAGGGGGGAGGGAGGAAGACCTCGAGGACAACTTAGGTAACCATGGTTGGAAGTAAGAGGGACAGCAACTACACAGGGGGTTTTATAGTTATGAAAAGGGGGTGGGGAGGAGGCGGTAAGTCGGTGGAGATGAAAGAGGTACAATTGTTGGGTTGTAAAAGGGGGTTGTAAAGAGGGTTGTAAACTGTGTTAAGAGTTTTGGGACACACAAGTAGAAAAATTGTCTGGAGCCTGGGAACAAAGATAAAAAAGGAGATCAGGACAATTTATGGAAGACGGCGGAGTAAGCAGGGGAGATGTTTTGTTTGTCGGTTTTGTAATTAATGTTATTGAGGTTTAAGTTAATGTGGACGCATTCGGAAATCTGTCGTTTTTTGGTGTTTCGTTCAGTGGAAAGTATTTTAGTGTCGTCAAAATTGAAAGTGTGTTTTTTAGTTATGGCGTGTTTTGCGAGGGCGGATTTGTGGATTTCTTTGTTTTTTATTGTCCGTTTGTGTTGTGTTATGCGGGCGTGAATATAATTTTTGGTTTCACCTATGTATACTGCATTACAGGAGGGGGTTTGGCAGGGTATTTGGTAAACACAGTGGGTGGCGCAGTCATAGGGAAGGGGATCTTTGAGTTTGGTGTGCAATGTAGTAAGTTTGTTAGTGGTTTTTAACCCAAAGTTTAGTGACGGGAGGTCTTTTTTTAAGGTCTTTGTGAGTTTTTCAGTCAGTCCTGGTGTGTATGTCAGGGAACGAAATATTTGGAGGGAGGAGTCAAGGGAGGTATTGGGGGAGGTGGCATTGAAGGATTGGGATATTATTTGCTTTATAAGACGGTTTATGAGGTTGGGGGGGGGGAATTGGTTCAGTGTTAATATTTCAGTAGCTCTATTCAAGTTTTCATTGTGGAAGGACTCATGGGATAAGGAGAGGGCGCGGCGAAGAAGGTTCCGAGCTACATTGATTTTCATGTGGTAAGGATGGGAAGAGTGGAAATTGAGTAAACGTCCAGAATAAGTAGGTTTAGTGTACCAGTTTGTGATGATAGTGCCATCAGTCTGTCTGATAAGTAGAACGTCCAAGTAGGGGAGTTGTTGGTCCTGTTCAGTTTCTACCGTAAATTGTAGTCTGGGATGATAAGAGTTGAAGCAGTCTAGTATGTCAGTTAGTCTATCGGGGTTAATAATTAGTAGGAGGTCATCTACATTCTTGCAAATGAAAGATATGTCCTGGGGGAACAGTGGGACGAAAGTGTTGAGTAAGTCTGTAAGAAAGATCGAGGATAAGTCAGGAGCAAGGCAGTTTCCCATAGCTAACCCTTCGATTTGTTGGTAAAATTGTCCGTTGTATTTGAAAAAACCACTGTTGACGCATAATTTGAGGCTGTCAACAAAATATTGAAATGATAGGGGGCTGTGCGGTTCTATAGAGGACCAATTATTTTGGATTATTTCTAACGTTTTAGTTAGAGGGACGTTGGTAAAAAGAGATGTGGCATCAAATGAGATCAGGATATGTCCGGGGGGTACAGTGAAATTTGATAATTTTGAAATAAGATCGAAAGAATTTATTATATCGTACGGGTTATTATGGCTAAATGCTTGTAACGCGGGGAGCAAAAATTTACTCAATTTGGAAGAGGGAGAATTAATACTAGAAATGATGGGTCGGAGGGGGTTTCCGGGTTTATGAATTTTAGGGAGGCCATAAGCTCGGGGAGGGAGAGAGTTGTGCGAAATTAATTGGCGGTGGGTCTTTCTGTCTATTTCTTTCAACTGTAGGAGTTGTTTGGTATGTTCATTAAATTGTCTTTCCAGTCTGAGGGTGATGTCTTTGGGGATATGTGTGTACGTATTAGTGTCGTTAAGTAAGTTATTCATCTTGTCGTAGTCAGTTCTGTCCATTATGACAAACAAAACATCTCCCCTGCTTACTCCGCCGTCTTCCATAAATTGTCCTGACCTCCTCTTTCATCTCCACCGACTTACCGCCTCCTCCCCACCCCCTTTTCATAACTATAAAACCCCCTGTGTAGTTGCTGTCCCTCTTACTTCCAACCATGGTTACCTAAGTTGTCCTCGAGGTCTTCCTCCCTCCCCCCTAGGCATTCTCTAGTGGTACGTATCTATATATTAATTATTATAAATTGTAGTCACTTATAAAATAGATCTTGTTTTTCACTACATAAAAAATTTTCGTTGTTTTTACTGTTTATTTTTTTTTTGTGTGGACTGTTTTACTTACTACTTTCTACACGCTGTTTACTTTCCAACTACAGTATTTTCATTGTTTAAAAATAAGATTGGTTAAAATTTATTGTATTGATGTATATACTCCGCTCTTTTCTGCCTGTCCTTTACTTACTAGTTGTACATATATATGTTTTTACTTATAAGTTGTATATATTTTTTAGCTGAAGAAGGCTGCCATTGTGCAGTCGAAACGTCCAAATACAGATTTCCTTTTTTGAAAGTCTGACGTTTTTCCCCTAGCCTAATCCCAACTATACCTGTCTTCGTGTAAATGAGTGTATATATATATATATATATATATATATATATATATATATATATATAAACGTAAAGATTAGGTACATTTTTCTAGAAAAAAGCTTGAAAAAATTTTAGGTTTTGAAAAATTGTGTCCATTACTTTACTTCACGTTAAATCATACATGATTTATAGTTTTTACAATGAATGTATTCTAAATGTGATTGTAGATGTTTGTATCTTTGAGGTGGGTGATTATTGTGTTCATGTGTGGACTGTCATCTGTCAAGAGTTCAGTCATGTCGTATGGCAGGTTTAATGTGTCTCGTTCTTTGCAGTCAGTTAGTATGTGTTTAGTAGTCAAGTTTGTGTTACAGATGGCACAAACTGGTCCGTCCTGTCTCGTCATTAAGTGGCGATGTGTTAGTAACGAATGGCCGATCCGCAATCGAGTAAGGACAACCTCGTCTCTTCTGTTCGATCGTTTGCTCGAGGGCCAAACACAAACGGTATTCTTGATTTCTCTTAGTTTGTTGTTTGTCATGTTCGTCCACGTTTTTACCATTCATTTTGTAAGTGAGTTTTTATTTTAGTGTGTAAGTCCTGTACCGTCAATTCTTCCACGTCGACTGTACATTTTTCTGTGACTTGTTTAGCATATTTGTCAGCTTCTGTGTTCCCTGAGATGTCCATGTGTCCCTGTATCCACAGAAGCACTACTTGTATGCTGTAAGTTTGTAAGTCGTGTATTTCGAGTCGTTGAGTTCCAAAGTGACTGTTGTCCACAAAAAATCGAAAATGAAATTTATACATCCCTGGATTCAGAATTTAAAGGCCTATCTGATGGTATGCCTATTATTTAAAAAAAACAAATACTTTCATTCAAAAGCCAATGTAAAATTTAAACTCTGTTCCAAAGTGCAGGTTGATCAGACATCAAAACATTTCCGGTTCAAAATGATGATAATGATGGGCGATATTAGATATTCCATTGTTTGTTTAAGCTTGAATTTGAATGTGTTTAATGGGTGATGCCCAATTTTTTTTGATAACCCAATGTTCAAATTTTTGGTATGTATTATAAAATATTTATTAAAACAACTTGTTCTTTTGTTTACGGGCGGACTACAGATCCTTTTTTTCTCAAAGAAAATCTACCAACTCAAGCGGAAATCGTAGCCACAACCCTGTTCATAGAAGGAAAAGTAATGAGTAAATGTGAAGACGATGGTCCTAGGCACCGATTATTTTTATATGTTGCACTATATCGTATTTTGAAGCACTAAACAAAATCCGTTAAAAAAAAAAAAATAAATAAATAAATAAATAAAAAAATAAAAAAACTCTCCACTAGGAAAGAAGTTATGAAGCACTATACTTCACTGTTGTGCGGGTTCTGAAAGCTGACTTAAACAACGTATGTATTTGTAAACATGCGCATGCACAGGGATGCAAGATTGGCAAACAAAGAACTGTTATTTGAAATGTTTATAAACTACTTATTCACAAATCATCGTAAATTTGGGCGTCCCCACTAGTCGTAACATGTCGCTTATGGGCATACGTGCTGTGCGTTTCCGCTCGCTTCGCTCACTCAAGAAGATATCAAAACTCTTGTCAATCCAACTCGCTAAAATTAATAGAATTCTATTAATTTTAGCGAGTTAAATTGACTAGAGTTTTGAAATCGTCTTGAGTGAGCGTAGCGAGCGGAAACGCATAAGCTTACTCCGTTCTTGATAAATTTAAATAATTCATGGTTAATTTCAATTAGACTTCTTTATTACGGACTTTTCCAAACCCGCGCAAACAAATCTAGTGGTTTACATAAGCTTTCATAACCCGTATAACAGTGCATTTTAGTGCTTAATAACTTCTTTTCTAGTTGAGAGCGAGTTTTTTTTTTCAGGAATTCGTGTTTAGTGCATCAAAATACGATATAGTGCAAAATTTTAAAATAATCGGTGCCTAGGACCCTCGTCTTCACATTTACCAAATAATCAACCACCTGGCTTTTCCATGAGCGTGTTTCTGCTGTAGTCCGAGAGCCAGTAACCGCACGTTTCATGAAGTGTTTTATGCACCTTGAAATTTTGCTATAATGTATTTCTTGGGTAGATAAGAACGTATATATTGGCGAGACTTACCGTGGAACACCAGGTATTGCGCATAGGGGAAAAGTACAACAAAATATTTCCCAAAAATAGAGTTTTATGAAGAAGCCAACTATCTTTAATGTAAAATTAAGACAATTTTACAATGAATAATAAATATAGCAGACACTATTAAGGGGTATAACACGTAAAAAAAATTATATTCATCTGTGGCAGAAGGTCAATTTTATAAAATTACACTTTCTTTCTTCTGTACTCTTTTATTTGGCTCTACATGTTTCACGTCGCTGTGACGCCTCTTCAGGAGCACTTAATCTAAATAAAATAAAATATGGTTACAGCCTATTCCTTAGAGAACCTTCCGCAGGTAGGGCCACGTCTGGACTGATAAGATTAATCATGTCTACTGGGTATCAGCTGTTTAAAATCGATAGTTTTAGGGTAAATGTCGATTTTCCAATGAAGTTTTTGTCATTTTATAAAATGTTTTAAGTCATCTTGTTTATTAAATTAAAACATATTTTATCCAGGCATTTAATATCTGTTTTTTTGTTGACGGTCTTTTTCCTATTTTTAATTATGTGTATATTTTCCTTAATTTTTCTTTTTATGGGGTTTTTCTCCTTATCTAATATCTTTTAGCGTCAACATCGAAGGAAACCAACTTATAACCAGAGATGACTGTCATCTTTTCTAATTTATGTTTTAAATCTATAGCATTTTTTACGTCAAATGGATTATTATTAACAAAATGTTTTAATTCCATGTTCAATGATTTAGATAATTTGTGTGTAGGGGATTCTGTGGCGCTGACTATTGGTCTCAGTGGTTGCCCTTCCTTGTGTAATTTTATCAAGCCATAAATCAGAGGAATAATACTGTTATAGTTTATATATTTTAAACGATCATTCTTTTCAATGAAATTAATTTTAACTAATTTGTCCGTAAATTTTATTATTCTATTTGTCAGTCCATTGGTGGGATCATAGTCGATTTGTTTAAAATTATTCGAATCATTAACTATGTCATTCATTTTCTTGTTGTAATCATCTTTAGTTATTATGACTGCTTTACTAGTTTTATCAGCTCTTATTACCAATAATTCAGGATTATCTTTTAGAAATTTCTTTGTTTTATACTCTGCCTTTCTCAATTTTTCTGCAACAGATATATTAATATGTTCTGGGATTTTATTGTAATTTACATTTCTCTTGGTCTTGTTTAAACTATGGAAAAATGATGTTCTAATTTTGTTTTTTGTTTCTAAATCAATCTCGGTTTTGTTCAGCATATACTCAACGTCGACTATATAATTATTTACCATATGATCATCAATAGGCTTAAAAATATTAAAATTGTCACTTAACGATAAAAATTGTAATACTTCTTCTGGAATATCTACATTCGTCAAATTTACAACCCAGTCCATGTTAAAAGTCATTTAAGGATTTTCTTCAAATAAATGTTTTTAAAGTATTTTTGTATTCTAGAAGAATATAATTTTAAATATGTGTCAATTACTTGTGAAATTTTCGGCTCAAAACATTTATCCTGCAGAAGGTTTTTACATCCTTTTAAATTATGTACAAAGGATGGCTATTTCAAGTACATAGACAATAGACTTGAGTTTAAATGGCAGACTAAAAATACATTTTCCGGTCGTATGATTAATTTTTATTCTAGTCACCCTTTAAATTTTCAAAGAATTTGCTTTATAATAGGACACTGACGGCGCTTCTGCGAACATCACCAAAATATTTAAATGAAATAACAAATAAACTCAGAACTATATTTAGAGATAATAATTACCCTGAGGAAATTATAAATAAAGAAATTAAAAGAGCTGAAAGAAATGTTTTTTACAAAAAGAAATTGGATGTGAAGGAAAATTTAAATTTAATCAATTTTGACTCGAATGTTTTTAACTTGACGGACGACTATTTTTATGAAGACTCTGATAGTAAACAGAAAAGGGATGACACTGAACATATAGGTACTGACAATTCTAATAGGAGCAAAAGAGTTAAATTAACAAAAATGACTGTTGCAACAGACAACACCAACCATACTCTGAAACGTAAGGCAACCAAGAAAAAAGAAGAAAATTAATGCAAAGTAAAATTTATGATTTTTTTGACGATAGGAAAACAAACATTTTAAATACAAACAGAGTTGTAGCAGATAAACTCATACACAATGAACATATTTATAAACAGAAATTGGATAACGACAGTAAAGATATGAAAACTTTAGAGCTGGTTAATTATATTACCTTTCGTTATAATCCCATACTTGCCAATGAGATAAAACAAAAATGTAAAGACCTAGGAAGAATCTCCTGGATATATCACGACAAAATCATAAAAAGCTACAGCCGAATTAAAGATGATTTAAAAGAAAGGGAAACCAAATATAACATATATCAAATTGATTGTGCAATGTGTGATAAGGTGTATGTAGGAGAATCGGGACAACTTTTAAAAAAGAGAATCAAACAACATGCCAAAAACCTTGATGAGAAAGACAACAAGACTGCATTGGTGGATCATGGGATACAATATAGCCACACACTTAATTTTGACACGGTAAAGATATTAGATAAGGAGAAAAACCCCATAAAAAGAAAAATTAAGGAAAATATACACATAATTAAAAATAGGAAAAAGACCGTCAACAAAAAAACAGATATTAAATACCTGGATAAAATATTTTTTTAATTTAATAAACAAGATGACTTAAAACATTTTATAAAATGACAAAAACTTCATTGGAAAATCGACATTTACCCTAAAACTATCGATTTTAAACAGCTGATACCCAGTAGACATGATTAATCTTATCAGTCCAGACGTGGCCCTACCTGCGGAAGGTTCTCTAAGGAATAGGCTGTAACCATATTTTATTTTATTTAGATTAAGTGCTCCTGAAACATGTAGAGCCAAATAAAAGAGTACAGAAGAAAGAAAGTGTGTTTTTATAAAATTGACCTTCTGCCACAGATCAATATATTGGAAAAATAGGGTCACTGTCTTATAATAATGTAAAAAAAAATAATTCTTTTTATTCTAATATTAAATGAGAGTTTTATTCACGCTTCCATTTAAACCAGGACAGCTGTACAAGATCGTGTGAGCAAGAACCAATGAGAACGCAGAGAACAATCACAACTCTCATACACTCGTCAGTTACAAGCAGTGTACTGCAGTCTGTCATAGGCAACATTTATTTTCATGTTTCCTGATAATTAAACCCCACAAAATTGTCTGCTCTTCTGTAATTATTTTGAAATATGTTTATTGAAGACGCTGTTTTCAACGCAGCGCGAATAAAGCACTTCATTTAATATTAAAAATAAAAACAAGGTACTTTGTTTTGTTTTTTAATTTCCATTTTAACCCCCTTAAAAGTGCCTGCCTTATTTATTATTAATTTTAAAATTGCTTTAATTTGCAATTTTTTTCATTAATGATAGTTGGCTTCTGAATAAATTGTTATTTTTGGGCAATATTGTTTTGCACCTTTCCCCTATGTGCAGTACCTGGTGTTCCACGGTAAGTCTAGCCAACACATACTTACCTTCTTATCTACCCAAGAGATGCACTATAGCAAAATTTCAGGGTGCATAAAACACTTCATGAAAAGTGCGTTCTCAGCTCTCCGACTGCTGGAAATGTGCTAAAATGGCCTATTCTTATCGTTTTCTACATACCATAATTCTTCTAGCTTCGAATGCTGTTCGTAATAAAGACACCAACACTCGCTATCGTAGACATACTTTAACCAAGAACCAAACAATGCTCGGATAAGGCAGTACCTGGACTATCTTTATCTGTCTCTACTATACCTTTCCTTTTGTGTTCCTCCGAGGTGGCTGAGTCTCGAAAAAAAAAATGTAGTCCAAGAGATAAGGGACGACTTACTCCTTGGAGATTATTTATGACCAGGTGCTTTGTCCTGGTCTTTTAATAATGCCTTTCTCTGTGTCAGAGGTAACAGAGTTCACACCCCCGTCTTCGTTGTAATGTTCCTAACCTTCCTCACGTTCTATGGGGTTGTTGTTGTCGGGAGCATCTTAGACGTACGATCTTCAAAATATGAAGTCTATTGAGCTGGACATAAGTCACTTAGGTTGTTGCAGACGTTCGCCTTCCTACGGTTAAACTGTAGAAGGTGTAACTAGGATTACATAAGTTTTAATGCTGGTAAATAATTATATCTATCGCCATATATATATAATCACGAGTAGTTGTTACCCGGCGTGCCATACTAACAAATGTTCTGCATCTAGAAAAGCAAAGATATATTCGAAACCACATGAGTAATATTAAAATCTAATAACGCAAATCTGCAACTATTTGGGTTCACAGTTTCGAACAGCTGGTAGACGTTTTTGACCTAGCCTACGAGACTTTCCGGATCAAGAACTATCAGTGTTCCAAATTTGGTAAAAATCGGTCATGAAGGGGCCCCCTATACTGGACCCGTTCCGATCCGATCCAATAGCCACAGATTGTCGGAAGAAAAATTAACACATGCATCTCAATAGAAATGCCTACATTGGTCCCGACACGACCCGATCCCACCCAATCCGATGGCCACCGATTCTTGGTCATTCAAACATGTTTATTTCTAGACCGATTTCGGCCTACCGAAGCAAAATGGCGTCAACCCACATATTGTGTTTCAATAGGTCCTACAGGCTCTAAATCTTAACCGATTTCAATGCATTTTTTAAAAATCAAAGGAAATAAAATGTAGAACAACTTTGTCAATTCACATTTTTGTTTTTTGTTTCCCTTGTTTATTAAATTGCTTGGAAAGATTTTTATAACCATCCAACGTCTATAACCTTCCAATTTTTATAGCCTTCCAATGCTATTTTATAACCTTCTAGCTACCTTTTTTTTTTTTTTTATTTTTATTATTTTTTTTTTTTTATTATCATCAACAATTTGGCTATTAACGCCGAGCTATCTACATGTTGCCACCCTATTATAATGCCAACGGCACGTGGTCGGTCACCCATTCAGGTACAGGCCACGCCCGACGTTGCTTAATCGAAGGTTTCTATGCTTATTACATAGTATTTCTTAAATTAATCACTCATTTTCACTTCACTACGAGGTCATTACTGACGAGCTGTGACTGAAACGGATCGGATCAGGTCGAGACCAATGTAGGCACTCACGTCGGCCGCTGTTGGCCGTTGTCGATCAAAACTAATCGGATTGGATCGGGACGGGAGAAATACGAGTCCAGAGTAGGTGCGGCCTAAGGAACAGACAGACAGCCACTTGATTTTTATATATATATATATATATATATATATATATATATATATATATCGGTCCCGGAACAGGCTCAGACCAGAAGTAATTCCACAAGGTATCTGTTTCTTGAATTTACAGGACATAAGGGAGTATTTTTTTTTTTTTTTAATTTTTAGTATAAGTCATTTTTAACTCTATACTAAACAACCAGGCTATTATTAGCATTTGCAATTCTTTAGATTTAGATCAACAAAATATTTGTTTAAAGGGAAGAAATCAAAACCCTAGCTTTCTTTATTTTCCTCTTAGTAGATTCCAAATAAATTCTTTGGAACCGTTTCATTTAAATTGTCTAGGAACACGAATCACGACGCTACAATACAAAATATTCCAGTGCACGCCCGATTATCAAACTCAGTTCCTCAGGAGAGAGGGTCCACTGATGTACCACGGAAACTCGCGCATTCTCTCTCTCCAACGTCCACCAGGGTGGCTAGTGGCTTTCCTCGTGGCAGGTAACCATTAAAGGCTGCTTGTTCCAATGAAATGGAACCCCGAATCTGATCAACTAACAACGACACTAGAAGATAAAATATTTTTTGTGCTTCCGAATTTTGAATTTAGACGCACCTTGCCCTCCAGAACATGACTCGGGTGCTTTAAGCCAACGCCAATCTCGCCTCGATATATATATATGTATATATATATATATATATATATATATATATATATATATATATAGAGAGAGAGAGAGAGAGAGAGAGAGAGAGAGTTTCCTCACTCTCAACGTGGTTACATGCGTATATGTATTAACTATAACCGACTTCGCCTTTTTTTGATAAAAATCTTGAAACAAACGCTTCTGTTCGCAGCATCCCCCTCTCCCACCTTTGCTTTAAGATTTATTTGATACGATACGTTTGGAATATAAAGCACAAGATAAACTTTTTTCTCCGGCGAGCAGTTGAATGAACACGTTTTTTCTCTTATTTTTTCCCTGGGCCCTTAAACAAAAAAATTGTGAGCGGAGAAAGGGCGCTGAACCGGGCTGAGCAGAAGTTGTGACTTTTATTGTGGTTTTCTGAGCATTTTTCTGCTTATCTTGATTTTATCTTTGGATTTACAGCCCTGTTGGCCTCATTGTATAGTTATATCTGATGTCTTCCTTCTTTTTCTTTACCCACATTAATTTTTAGTTCTTTTTTTTTATTTTCCAAAATTCCGGCTGATTTTATTTTAAGGAATTAAATTACTAATTTCATTGATTCCCTGGTTAGGTTAATTCATAATTTACTATCATAAATATAAATTAAACTGTGTGAGAAAATGCAGAAAATGTGAAGTTAACTTCTACAAATGGTCTTCTACAAACATGTCTAATGTGTGTATTTACAATAACGTGTAGTATTCATTTTATTGAAGCTGTTAAGTCGCCATAGCTGCGAGCTAACTAAAATAAAAAAAAAAAAAAAATTAATATCACAAAAACTAAAATTCATTAAAAGTTCGTCAGGCAGGAATTGTGTAAAGCAAGCACATTACTCACAAAGCCAACAACTACGATAGGTGATAAAATTTTATCTATAACCCGTTCATTTAGATGGAACAGTTCTAATCCCGCATGCGCGAAATTCTGAGGGAAATATTCCCTATAGTTCCACAATTTTAATTTTCCACAATAAACAACACGATAATTTCAATTGAACAAAATGCAAGGGAGATAGTGTTTAATATTTATCAATACTTAGTCAAAGCTAAGGCTGAAAACAATCTAAGCTATAGCCTGTTCAAATTGATGGTTTAGTTGGATGGAAAAGGGCGGGGCCTATATTCCCCGTGTAGGAAATTGGCGTTAAAACTTCTCTTTTATATAACCTTATCACTAGACTTTGGCTAAGTATTGATAAATATTAAACGCTACATCCTTTTTCGAACCTGTCACAGCCTTCCCTAGTATTAAACGAGACATCAGTTTTTATAATGTTTCACGTATCGTGTTGTTCCTTGAAATGGGAGTTTGCAAATGGTGGAAAAGTCGGGAATATTTACCTCAAAATGTCGCGCATGCGGAATTGGACTTTTCTGTCTATGTGAACAGGCTATAGTTTATATTTGCTGTAAATATTTGACACAATGGGAGCTCAATGGTGGAGCACTCAACCGGCCCTTAGTAGATACCTGTAAAGGGGAAATTCAGGAGGCTGAAGTACAGTACTGACCACTTAACCTTTCTTATGGCCCTCCAAAAAGTATGGACACCAATACTTTAATTGGCACTTACATATACGTATATGTATATATGTACATATATATATATATATATATATATATATATATATATTGCAGATTTTAGACAACGGGTGCCCGTTTAAACTATCCAGAACAGTTTAAACTCCCCCCCCCATTCACGGAGGCTATAAGACGTATATGGTGCCACCCGACTGTTATAACATCAGACCCGTGTCACCGATGAACTTAAAAAGTGTAGTGAAATTCATTTCAGGTATCCATCCTTGGGTCATTAATGAGGTCCGTTCCAAAATGCAGATATATCTTGACTAACTAAGCGTAGTCGAGACCTTGTTTTGCGGATGATTTTCATGCAAAGTAGATGCCGATGGAGTCTGCAGTGTAAGGAGAGCTAGTACAAGTTTTAAATTCGTCTTGCACAGATTAAGAAGTGTCTCCGTCCTCTTCTGGCCTAGAAAAACCATGATTTGATTTACTGCAACTACACGTCCTCTTGCATTCAACTTCGATCCAATTCCAAATACCCGAAATTTTTCTGTTGCTGAGCCTTCGTTTCTGATTGCAACCTCAGCATATATATTCTCTCGGAGTTTGCTGGAAGAAAACGCAAATTTTGAGCATGTAATTAAATGAAAGTCTTCAATAAGGTTAGAAGAACGAAAATTAGTTCTGCCAAGACTGTATATACTGCTACCAAGACTCCTTCTAAAATATGAACACCCTCCCCCGTCATCCAATGTATGCAGGGTAATCCTCACGTGTCAGCTCGCCATCTTGAAGGTTCCTCCAAGTACAAAAGCTTTAGTAATAAAGTATGGCCGATGGTTAAATTAATAGCATCCCTTTACCATTAGAGCTGTGAGGGCTTAAGCAGGGATTGACGGCTAAATCAAGCCCTAGCTACTTAAAGCCCTAGCTACGACGGCTAAATCAAGCCCCTCCTACCTAAGCAGCTGGTAAACAAGTCCCTCTTGAAAGCTTTTATCTTATGGAATATTTAAGAGCTTACTTTAAACTCCACTCTATATAAAATTTGTTATGTTTTTTTGTCAACAGAAATATATTTTATCAAAGGAAATTTAATTTTTGCTTCACATTTCAAGGAAATAAACAAGCATTTACAACTTTTGTCAGAGAATACAAATAACTCAGATTTTGAATAGGTACTTCACAAAGAATAAAAGATTCTTAAATTACAGTTTTTGAGAGAAGATATTCAACTGTTCAAAATTGATAATTCCATCACACATTCGAGGTTTGTTAATCTCAAATGACTATTTTACTTATCCCTGCGGGAATAAGTGAGTTAATAGCAACATTGAAGAGTGTAGTACTGAAGACTCCTCCTTGAGGCACTCCGTTCTCCTGAAGAAATTCGGCAACTATTCTCACTCGGAATCGTTTATAAATTGAATAATTTACAATTTAACCCATAATATACACTTGTATAATTCAAGTAGTATGTAATTCAGATATTTTAGCCTTCTGTAGGCCGTATAAGTAATTGTTCTCTTGAAAAAATTCGCAATGACAATTTTTTTCCATTTAAAATTTAAATAAGTAAGTACAATAATGAAAACTTTCTCGTTTCTTGTTTTGAGATTTTCTCCAAAACGAAGGACAATTAAGCAAATATCTAATGGACTTTTTTCCTTAGTTTTTCGGTCCCCTACACGCTCCTGAAGTTTTGCAATTTAAAATTGGGACACCCTGTATATATATATATATATATATATATATATATATATATATATATATATATATATATATATATTAAAATATCCACTTTCAGTAAGAGAATTAAATCGATACCCATTGGAAGATCCGTTTTCCGAAGAGTAATTCTTACTGAAAGGATAAGATGGACAGCCAACCTTTTCTTCCCTCTCCCTCTCCCCCCCCCCCTCTCTCACTCTCTCTCTCTCCACCCTCCCTCCCTCTCCCTTCATTCTGAGTGATATATCCCAGCTCCCCTTCCTATTTCCCTCGGGACTACTGTCCTGTGACGCAGATCACGTCCGTCTCTCGAGTGACAAACAGTCACCTTGTCTTATATTGGAGTCTTCGCTAGTCTTCATACATTCCAATGATGTGACCTTTAGACCTACTTTTGAATTTGGAAGAATATATCATGATTTATTAGGGTTGTTTTTTTTCGCATAAATATGCTTTAGCGATGACTAAACTGGAAAAAACGTGTCAAAAAAAGTGGCCACGTGCGTTCGCGCATGTGCGGTGGCCATGTACGAAAATGAAGGATGTACGTTATACAGTACATTACATAGGTTTGACGGGTGGACCTAAAGCATATTTATGTTCCTGAATTTGAATAAAGGCAGGAACAACAACGATTTTTTTTTCTTACAAATAAAACTATCAATAGTTTTGATATTGTATTGATATAAATTTTGATTAAATTTTGCTTTTAAGATATCTCAGATATTAACAGCATTTCTCAGTGTTTAGTCAAGTATTACAATTAGATGGAAATTCTACTAATGTTTTATTCTGAATAAACTATTTTCTTTGGTAGAAGTAAGCTCTTGGGAGAATTATTAAGAAAATAAAATTATTAATAACAATAAGAAGAAAAACAAATAAAAAACTTTATATATAATGTACCATTTAAAAGAAATAATTTACAGTTATTCATTTTTTATAATAAATTGTATATTTTTTTGAATAAACACAGGCACACAAAAAAAAAGGTGGTCTTTTCCGAAAACACCCTACATATATTCTTATGTATTTCGACACGCTGAATCCGAATCCGGAGTCCGTTTCACTCCAGCGCGTCAGGTTTAAGAGCATTTGAAGTTCCAATTTCGTATGGAGCCGTTAAAGAAGATATAACTAGAGCTTCCCTGGTTTTGAGGGTCGCTGAATTCGAATCCGAGGTCTGTTTCAACATGTCGGCGGAACATCAAGGTCATTTCAAGGACAAATATGTTTATTTTGCAAACAATGTATCTACAGACAAAATTATTTTTTTGCAAAATAGACAAATTCGTCCTTGAAATGAACTTGATTTTGCGCAGATGGGGTGAAACAGACCTCGGATTCGAATTCAGCTACCCTAAAAACCGTGGAAGCCCTAGTTATTTCTTCTTTAACGACTTCATACGAAATTTGACCTTCAAATGCCCTTAAGCCTGACGTGATAACGTCAAATACTCTTAACCCGGACTCCGGATTCGGATTCAGCGTGTCGAAATACATAAGAATATATGTATGGTATCTTTGGAAATTGCCACTCTTTTTATGTCTGCCTGTGTTATTTATGCTTTTCTTTTCAATATTTTATAGTGTTTTTGGTATTTTTCTCTACTTATTATCAATTTTTTATTACACATTTAATTATAAATACCTAAATATATATGTAAATATTTTGAAGTTTATTTTAGATGAACAACCGTTCCCTAGTTATAAGATATACTAAACGTAAGAATTGGGTATAAGGCATACCAAACGTAAGCATTGCTTATGTGATGAATCATTGGTGACCATTGCTTATGTGATGAATCATTGGTAAGCATTGGTTTGTAGATGTACCAAACGTAAGCATTGGTCATAAGATATACAAAACATATGCAATGGTCATAAGATAAACAAAACATAAGTATTGGTCATAAGATATACAGAACATAAGCATTGGTCATAAGATATACAGAACATAAGCATTGGTCATAAGATATACAAAACATAAGCATTGGTCATAAGATATACAGAACATAAGCATTGGTCATAAGATATACAGAACATAAGCATTGGTCATAAGATATACAGAACATAAGCATTGGTCATAAGATATACAGAACATAAGCATTGGTCATAAGATATACCAAACGACTCCCAAGTGTAATACTAACTCAATCAGAACCATGAAAGACTATCCTTGGACTGCGGCAATGATATCTAGTATATAATAGTTGCATCAGCTAGTTGCATCTCCTTAGATTAGATTGCATGCAATGCAGCTGCAACTACTCCCGCCTCATTACAGTGGCTCTTTGCAACATGAATTAGCTGTGATCTATGCCGACGCACAGTGTAACGTCCAATGGACAAAAACCTAAATTTTTGTTTTCTTATATTTAGTTTTTAATCCTCTAGCTAAGTATAGAAACTATTCAAGGAATTAAAATCGTATAAAACTGATAAATATTAGTTTTATTTTGATCAACAAACACATTAGCAGTATTATAAACAAGGCAAAGTCTTTAAAACCTGCTTTATACCAACAATCACTTTGAACCTCTCTCGTTGAAGATAGGACAGTGTTTTTATTAAGTCATCGAAGGAAATTACGTCAAAACTATTCCTTTTTTATCTGATATAATTTATTATGGGTAATTACTCCCTGATTATTTATCCTGAATTATTCTTCATTAACCTTGGAAATTTTTCTTAAGTACAACATTTTGATAGACCATAGCAAAAAAACTTCATCTGAAATCATCCCAAGTTTTTTAGAGCTTGAAGATTAGCTCAAGTATAATGTACTGAGGGTAATTTAGTTTGCCGAAATTTGCCGATTCCAAAGATTTTTACTTTTAGATCCATCACATAATACAATTTATTTTTTCTTCCAAATTTGAGAAAATGTGGATAAATCCAAGAAAACGGTCTTAATCCTTGGGGAAATGATTCAATTTAATCTGCAGGATGCTCCTAATGAAATATTAAGCAATATTAAAAAGACTGCCGGTTTAGTCCTATATTATATGTAAAAAATGGGGGAACGTGTTCACCGCAGAGAAAAAAAACTTAGAAGAAGTAGTTATTAATTTTTATCAAGAAAAAATATATTCACGGCTTCCTTAGAGGCAGACATAAAAAAGAGTTTACAGCGTTGTGTGAGAGATCGAAACAGCGGCGGGGTTTTTCTGATATCTGGCGCAGAGCTTTCTTTATGGAGAAAAAATATAAAAAGGCAAAGGAAAATCAGTCCAGACATTAATGAGTGTATAATAGAGGATGAAATTAATAATCAAATAGATTTTGGTTTCGATATAAGTTTACATTCTCAAGAATCCAATTCAGACTCGGAATTAAGAAATTATTTAATAATTTCATAGAAAATGGTAAAATATTATTATTCTATGGCAATATTACTATAAGTATAATTTACTACTATACTATTACTACATTATATGCTACAGTTGTAATATATTTTATAATATTGTTATTAATAATATTATTACCTGCTATATTATTTCTATTAATATTACAATTAATATTATTATAGCCGTATAGTATGCATGATTATACTATTGTTACCTTGTTTTGAGTTGATTTCAATTAATAAAAATGTTTATTTAAAAATAACTAGTGGTTAATGATTTTTGTCCATAATCCTCACTACTTCGTTACACTGTGCGACGTGTGGAATGCAAATTTTATCTTATTTATTACTATATATTTTAATTTATTATTATATATTTTAATTTATTATTATATATTTTTACTTATTTATTATTATATATCTTTTTTATTATTATATATTTTTACTTATTTATTATTATATATCTTATTTATTATTATATATTTTAATTAATTATTATATATTTTTACTTATTTATTATTATATATCTTATTTATTATTATATATTTTGGCCGATTCCTTTCCTAAGTGGACTTGCATTGCAGCTACAACTGTACTCTCGTAAATGCTGCTCTTTACAAGGTTGCATCTAGAGAAAAGGTCACAAAATCGATTAAGACTCAAACGAGAAGTAATAACATGTAACAACCATTCAAAATTAGCTAGCATAACGTTTGTATTATTTTATCATTCAAATTTTTGCGTCCATATATACTCGTATATAACACAATCTTTTTGGCTCGGGTATTTTTGTTTGGTGACCACTCTTTTCTAGCCAGGATAGAGTTGATGGATTTCTTTTCTTCGCCAAAAAAAAGGCCACCTCACGCCTTAACTCTTACGGCCATCAGGCCTCCGTAATGTATATGTTTTTATTTATTGTTTTAATAATTGAGTTAGATGTTAAAAATAATGTTGTAAATTTTAACGTCTAAGTATGCACAATACAGATTTTTAGGACAGAGTATCTATTACTTTCTAGATAGGGGATGGGTGGGAAGTCTTTTATTTCATTTTTTTCCGATCCACCACCTCTTGTGTGAATCGAACCCACGATTTTAGGCATGGATTGCTCTCGCCTTAACATTTACTGGTTTGTTTTAGACCATGGACTCCTTTCTAATGCGTCCAAAGTATTTTATTATTTGAAATTTTTAATTAGGTAGGCCCGCCTCGATGAGTTAATTGGATGTCATAACGTTCCAAATTTGCCTTTGGAGTCGCTAGCACCGCCACGAGAAGGCCCAGAGCCCCCTAGGGGCTGCCCCCCCCCGTCTGGAAACCTACGTTCTAGAAGAAGAAAACGTCACGCGCAGCTCTTGGAGGATGTATTTGCTCCAGGTGTGCGTGTTTCATTGCCTTTTATCATGATTATATTAATTGAAAAATTATTACTAGCCTGGAGTTTGGGTAACGGCCATAGCCACTTAGAATACACCGGTTACCATAGCTCAAACGAAGTTAAGCAACGTTAGGCGTGGCCTGTACCTGAATGGGTGACCGATTACGTGCTGTTGTCATTATAAAAGGTTGGCAACCTGTAGATACTATTTCCTCCTTAATCTGCTGGCCAAATAAAACATTTCTGTTTTCTCAGAGTGTCCTATTCTCCAATCTAGATGGAAGAGCAAGTGTGTAGGAGTTTTAGGACCAAGTATGCAAACACATCACTATAGTATGTTATCGGTAGCCTTCTCTGAATCCTAATCAACTCCTGATAGTTACAGATAACAACTACACCCAACGTGTGTTAGCAATATTTTTGTGTGCGTTGCAACATCCTTGGCGGGCATCCACTTTAGCTGAACCTGTAACTACAAACCTCAGCCTTTGTTACCTTAGTTTTTTAAAATCTATAGGTTCATAGTTTAGGGAAAGGTATTGCCACGAAATGTGCCAGGTACATATCGCAGATTAGAAAACAATTAGCAACAAGTCGCGGTACATGTGACTGGGACAAAAAAGTACCAGACGACCGCGCGACAAAACATGTGCCTGTCACTTGTGCCTATGGCAATGGAAATAGACCGCAACTTATGACTGGAAATCGCACAAGCGCAAAGCACCGTTTACACATACAACCCTGTATAGTGTCCACAGACCCTAACCTAAAAAGTGTCCAGTCATCACGTGCGTTGTGTTATCATTTTGTTAAACGTTTTTAAAATCTTTTTTGTTTTGTTTGACATTGATCTTCCTTTGCATACCTCTGCGACGTGTTGCAGAGAATTCCAAACAGGCACATGTCGTCAAAGTACAATTTCTTCTTACTTTGATGTTCACTGCTCCATTGTATTATCAGTTAGTCCACCTCCCTTCCCGAAAACATATGTTATTTTGGTTAATTTTATGTGCCAAGTCTTTTGGTATGATTGATAGGTTGAGCTCATGTTGTTTTATAGAATGTTTTGCATGTTAACCTGCTAGGGAGCTTTTTTCCAAGCCTTCATGGTCTGGGGTATACATCAAGTTTATATGTGAAGATGGAGATAGTTAGCCGTTGCAGAGATACGAAGACAAGGTATAGTTGGGATTCGGCTAGGAGAAAAACGTCAGACTTTCAGGAAGAAATCTGTATTTGGACGTTTCGGCTGCACATTGGCAGCCTTCTTCAGCACTAGAGAATGCCTAGGGGGGAAGGAAGAAGACCTCGAGGACAACTTAGGTAACCATGGTTGAATGTAATACATTCAACCATGGTTACCTAAGTTGTCCTCGAGGTCTTCTTCCCTCCCCCCTAGGCATTCTCTAGTGCTGAAGAAGGCTGCCAATGTGCAGCCGAAACGTCCAAATACAGATTTCTTCCTGAAAGTCTGACGTTTTTCTCCTAGACGAATCCCAACTATACCTTGTCTTCGCTTCAAGTTTATATGGCTTTTCATCCCATTGTACACAAAGTAAACGAATCATTATTCCACTTGAAAAACTCTTTTGACAAATTATTCAGCCATTATTAAATGTAACGTTGTTAATGACACTAATTTTGGGGTTTAATGTACAATATAAACTCAGCTCGGCGGAGAAAAATTGATAATATTGATGAGTGTAGTTGAAGTAACGAGTTCGGGAGTGTTGGTTGTTGAGTTAATGTTTGATGTTAACGAGTATATGATAGTCTGGTGAAGGGATGGCGGGTTGAATGATAACAGGGTTGGATACCCGCAGGGTTATTACGGTGGCTTGAATTTCTTAGGGGGAAGGATGTTGAGGGTTTCTTCAGATTTACGTGCATCTGCACCGCCGTGGTCTAGTGGCTAACTCCTTAGATTCATATGCGGGAGATGGTGGCTTCGAGTCCTGCCGGCGCAAAGTGGAGCCAAACGAAATTCTGTGTCTCAAAAAAGGCTACAGCCTCTAAATCTTAACTCATATACATTTAATTATATATACTTTTTGATAAAAAATTACCTTAAATATTTCTACTTGTAGTATATTTCATATCACCAAGTATTCAAATCACCTTATCTACGTCGATTCGTAGTAGTGATGGCCGATTCTCGAATGAGAATGGATTCGAATCGAAATGAAATAAGAATTTTTTAGGTAATTGTAAGTAACCATAAAATTATCCATATCGAAGATAGATCCATTTCGATCTGAATTTGTCGATCTTTTTTTGAATAGATCTTTATATTTCGATTCGAATTGATTCATATACGAGAATCGCACACCACTAATCTTAAGCCTAGTACCTCAAAAATGTAAGCGACACGATTTTTCGTTCGTTCGAATTTCGGCCAAAAAGCCAGGATAGGGCTGGTGACTTTTCTTTTTTTAGAGAAAACCCACCACTCTCAGTGGGAATCGAATCTACGGCCCTATCCGATGAGAAGAGAATAAAATAAAATACGAGCTGGTTAATCAGAAAGTTCAATTTTCAGAAAATATGTTTATTGTTTGTTTGTTTGTGTTTAACGGCAAAAAAGTACAATGTTCCCATTGCCCGAGCTCTTTTATATACATACATTTATATATATATATATATATATATATATATATATATATATATATATATATATATATATATCTGTATTTAATTTTTTTTAAACATTACCTAATTTAATTTATTTATTTATTCTTGTAATACCCTGTAAATGTTTGATTGATTTACATAATTTCCGCCTTAGTATTGGTAAAGATATTAGATATATCGTCGATACAAATGCAAAGTAACGAATGTGAAAAAATACATCTTTAATTGTCAATCTTTACTAATTTCTGCTGGACTTATGTAAGGCAAATTCTTGAATCTTAGTTCACTCTATTAAAGGGAAAGTATTCCACTATCAAAAGGTCAAATCTGCCGAATATTTGACGGTCCAAAAAAAAGTTATGAATAAATACTTTTCCACTCTGAAAAGTGGTGATTTTCACATTCGATACTTTGCATTTGTAGCGACGATATTAGGCCTTAGTTTTAGTAAAACTGTACATATTTATAAACAGTGGTCGTATAAAAAGTATTAACATAATCATATGCACTTACAATTGTACATTTTTAACTTTTTTGTTATATTATTATTTTTATGTAGGTATGTTACATATAATTTTAATTTTATTCTTTCTTTCATTTTTTTCCAATGTGATTGTTTTTTTAATCTTTTTTATTATTTTTTTTTTATTCTTTGGAAAAATGTGTTTCTATTATTAGATATAATTAACTATAACAAGCACCGACAATCTGTTGATAAGGTAAGCGAACCATTGTATTCAATCCTTCAAGATTGCAGCAAGGATGAAATGACACACCCGGATGTTTATAACGTAATGGAATATCTTCTCGACAATGGGCGGCGAATCTTTTAGAACAGACTCGCGGGCAACACTGTAAGATCAAGACAACAATTTGTTTAAAAAACTATAAAAGCTACTCTAGATAGAAAGTAGGATTTATTAACTAGATTAAGAATAGGCCAGATGTAGAAATATAGGTCCTGGGTCAACTGAGCCCGTTGTCCTATCAACCCTAGAGTCATTCTCAGAGCTCGAAATAGCTTGTTATTTTCATTATGGTGTTTGACTAGTACTATTGAAATTATTCTTCATATTAGACCCATTTCCTCCCTCCCTCCGGTTAGGTTAGCTCAGTGGTAGAGCACTGGACTAATAAGTTGGAGGACCTCGGTTCAAATCCCGAGCAAGCACTAAAGATTTTTATGTTCTAGTGTCTTCGTTCGTGGGTTGAATTCGGCCTCCCTGACCGTCACTAGGCCGACCCGGCATTTAATTAATTTATCAATGGGTACCTTGGGAGCTAATGACTCAAGTAGTCGAAGAAGCCTAGGGGAAAATCAGGTGGCCGGAGCCTAGTACTGACCACACTATCTCCCTAGTGTGCCGTATGGTCATGAATCAGATAGCCAACTCGGGTAGCCGAGTTGGAAGGCAGTGATGGGGGACTCGGAGACTTAATTGAGCCAGCGAGGGCTGGAATTGATGTGAGTAACCGACTTTGTCAGTGGATCCGGGCGCGCTTCCCGGCCTGGGGCAAACAACCTGCTCCAGAGCCTTGCGGACAGCCCAGGAGACTGCTGCCTCTTCCGATTAATGCGAGAGCAAGACGCAGGGCCGAATATTCCCGCCTTCAGACACTGTGGAAAAAGAATAGAAGAAGAGCGGTGAATGAGATTCTCAATGGAGGCCCAGCGCACCATCGTCACTCACTTAATGAGTTGGAGGAATATTGGCGGCCATTGATGGAGGCCCCCTCTCACCCTTATCAGCTGGGTAATGTCGCGGGTCATAATAGGCGAATCTATACGTTATGGACGCCTATCGAGGCTGAGGAGGTACGTGCATGCAAGCTTGACGCGTCTTCATCACCTGGCCCGGACGGCTTGAAGGTGGAGGAGTGGGAGTCTGTCTCTCCTATTCTCCGGGCTCTTTTCTACAATGTTTATATATTGGGAGGGAAGATTATTCCGGAGCTGGTGGGTGCTAGGACGATTTTCATCCCTAAGGTGAATAGTCCGGAGAGGCCAGGTGATTTTAGGCCTATTTCTGTAGCCTCGGTACCCCTTAGGCAGCTTCATAAAATCCTAGCTGTGCGCCTGAGGGATCTGGACTTGCATGAGGTGGGACAAAGAGCGTTCATTTCGGCCGATGGTACGGCTGAAAACACTGTGATCTTGGATACGGTGATCAAGGAGGCGAGATTTCGACGCCGCGAGCTGCACGTCGTCGCCCTTGATATTGCCAAGGCTTTTGATAGTGTGAGCCACCATGCCCTCAGAGCTGCAATGACCCTGAAAGGCTTACCTTCCGAATTCATTGAATACGTGATGGAGGTCTACGGTTGCGGGTTTACTCGCATCACCGACGGTAGGGGTTGGACGGGCCTAATACGTTGCGTGAGAGGGATTAGGCAGGGCGATCCATTGCCCCCTTGTCTTTTTGGTCTCGTAATGGATTGGGTTCTCCAAGCAGTTCCAAGCGAGGTTGGATTCAAGCTCGATGGGGTGGTGATTTCCTATCTTGCCTTTGCTGATGACTTGGTCTTGCTCACTTCCTCGGAGGCCGGTATGAGGTTGGCTATTTCGGGGGCGGAAAGTGTCATTCGCAGTATGGGAATGGCACTGAGCCCTGGAAAGTGCCTGGCCCTGTCGCTGGTTCCGGCTGGTAGGTGTCACAAGATCAAGGTAGTCACTAACCCGTTGTTCAGGATCAATGATTTGCCTGTGCGACAAACTCAGTTAAATGACGCTTGGAGGTACCTGGGTGTTGTTTATGGGGGTAGGGGTGCTGAGGGGCCGAATTTGGATATTGGTGTAGCACTCGAAAGGCTGGGGAATGCACCTCTCAAGCCGCAGCAGAGGCTCTTAGCTCTTAGAAGTCACCTCCTTCCGAAGTTTGTACATGGCATGGTGCTTGGCGGTGTCGCCCGGAAGTCGTTGGCCAAGATTGATATCAAGGTCAGGGTTGCGGTGAGACGCTGGTTGAGGCTCCCAAGGGATATTCCCTTGGGCTACTTTCATGCGGCGTGTGCAGACGGAGGCTTGGGGGTGCCTTGCATGAGCACCCTTGTCCCTGGGTTAACCATAGGCCGTCTCCAGCGTTTGGAAAGGTCAGGGTTGCCTGTGGCCAGGGCTGCATACAATTCGAGGGCTGTAGTCAGAAGGTTGCGGGACGCGAGAGAGGCCCTGGTGAAACAGGGCTTGAACGAAGACGCCTTCTACACGACGGAAAGGAAACGGTGGTGGGCCGAGAAGTTATATTCCTCCATAGATGGTAGTTCCCTGAGAGATTCTTCGAAATGCAAAGCCTCAACTCACTGGATCTCCGCTGGCGCAGGTGCCATTCCGGCTAGGGACTTTGTCCAGTTTGTTCGCGCTCACATTGGCGCGCTTCCGACTGCCGTTAGAGGATCCAGGGGCCGCAGAAATGATGGACCGCCCCTCTGTCGGGCAGGTTGTGCGTATGCAGAGACGGCCGGCCATGTGCTTCAAGGGTGCTTCTTGTCTCACGGCGGTCGGGTTCTGCGCCATGATGCAGTGGTGCGTATTTTGGCTGACAAATTCTCTCGGCTTGGCTATGAGGTCCACGTAGAGACAACCTTCAAAGCCCGCGGTAGGATGTGGAGGCCTGACATGGTAATATTGAAGGAGAACAAGGTGCATATTGTCGACGTCCAGATCGTTGATTCCGCTCCTGGGCTTGATGATCTTCATGGGAGGAAATCGGCGAAGTATGCTGGGGTGCTGGAGGTCAGGGAGACTATTGGGAGAATGATGGGTGTTTCCCAGGATCGGGTGAAAGGAACATCCTGTACCATCAGCTGGAGGGGTGTATGGAGTCCTAAGTCGGCTAGGGATCTGAGGGCCCTTGGCATACCAATGTATACCCTACAGGGTATTGCTAGGAGTGTACTGAAGGGCTCTTGCATTCTCTTCAGCAGGTGGAGGACTCATCTCGCCCGGGGGTACCCGTAAGCATTTTAGTGAACATTTAAATTTGTTTTAGTGGTGGCATTGTAAGTACCATATAGTTGGATCTTTAAATTAGTGTCCTCTCATTCTTTCTTATTATGCTTTTTTAGTTTATTTATTCAATGTAATTATTTGGTTATTTTTGTTTAATGTTATTTTTTTTCTAATGTTTATTTATATTGTATTATTATTTATTAAGCGTTTCCTATTATTTCTTATTTCTTATTTTTTTTTTCCTTACATTTTATTGTGTCGTTGTGTAGATCTTTACTTATCTTTATATTATTTCTATGTACGTATATATATATATTTTTTTTTTTTCTTCACTTTATTGCTATTGAGGAACTTATGTAAATTTAATTATTAGTTTATGTGTATGTTTTAAATGATTCTAGGACATAAGACAACAGGTTTTGTAACCTGTCTACTTTTATTTTGATTGGACTTCTGGAGGGGTTAGTAGTAGTAACCCTTAACTCCGGAATTATGGTTGGCACATAGCACATGGCTGAGGTGTCCTGGGTAATAAAATACCCTTTTTGTTTCTGGTACTATTTATTACTCGGTGGTTTGCCACCAATTCATTATGGTAAGGAGAGCCATAGCTGTATTAAGTTTATATGAATGTACAACTCACTATGTGACAATAACATTGTAGAACACAATACTATTGTGAATGCTTATTGTACTATTTCTCCCAATAAAGTTTCTAATTTATCAATGGGTACCTTGGGAGCTAATGACTCAAGTAGTCGAAGAAGCCTAGGGGAAAATCAGGTGGCCGGAGCCTAGTACTGACCACACTATCTCCCTAGTGTGCCGTATGGTCATGAATCAGATACCTCTATAGTATCTGCCCCTCAGGGTCCTCGTGGCCTGTTACGGGACTGATTTTTTTCCCCTCCCTCCCTCCATACGGCATAATTTACTTCATTTAAGCAATTATCGCCGTATCAAAAATAGCATAGGAATTTACATTAACTTTGATTTCTTAACTGGTTTCGAGATATATAGGAATATATCTGAAAATCTAGTTTCATCCATCCTCCACGATATCCGTTATATGTACGGCGTTGAAAATGGTTTAATTTGATTCCCCACGTTCATCTATATATATAAAAATCACGTTTGTTTGTTTGTTTAGAATATTTGGGGCGAAAAACCGCGCGGTCGTCAGCGTCCTACCAAGTAAACTTGTCACACAAATAACCATTCCATGCCCTCAGGTTAAGGTACACTTTGGTTAAATAGTAATCGTGTCAGGATCCTTTTTTTTTTATTTTTTATTTTTTGGTGAGTGACACGGTCTTTGCTCTTACTTCCCCTGACACATTCATCAATCCTCAAAAAGGAAAAACAATAAATACAGATGTAGTATCCTATACCTGTATTGCGCGAGGGAATAACAATATTTATAGAAACTCTAAGACTTAGGAGTCGACTGAATAAAACGAAAAAGTTGCACCAGATATTCCAGAAATGCCTGTTATATAAATAAAATGATGCGTCTATATCACAAGCTTTGATCAATTAAAAGTATTTGGCTTAAGCACTAAATCGCCAACTAAAATTTAACCGTAAATAAAACAAGGTAACAAAAATCACGTGTACTGTTTGTTTGGCCATCTGGTTGTTTGTTTGTTCCTTGTACAAATCCACACCGTTAGACCGATTTTGACTAAACTTGGCACACAGACAGGTCTTGATACAGGGGGTGTTATAGGCTAGGTTAATATCGTCTGGGACACACACTTCGAAGGTTAGGGGTTTACAACTTTGAACATGAGCAGTTATAGATTTGCGTTATTAGATTTCAATATTACTCAGTTGGTTTCTAATTTATTTTTGCTTTTCTAGATGCAGAAAGTAGGTGTAGCATGGCACGCCGGGTAACAGCTAGTCAACTATATATTTGTCAAATACCACTCACTCACTCACTGACCTATTCATCGCCCAACCCAAACCACTTCACAGAAAAATTTGAAATTTTGCATGGACACTCCCTTTGGCATTTAAACACTCGCAAAGAAAGGTTTTTGTGTTATTCAAATTTTTAACATGTTTGTGGCATTTTGTTATTCGTGAATGAGTGCGAGTGTAAATAGAAAGAAGTGAGATAGCACGTGTATATTTAAACTAATGTTGAATATGTATAAATATAAATAGGCTATATAGAATATATTTAGTTATTTCTAATGTGCATCGTAAACAATATTTAATAAAATCTATATGAATAAGTTATTTTTTGAAAATTATAAGTTATAATTTATTAATGTTTGATATTGTTTTACACAAGATATTAATTGGTTTAACATATGCCTCTAATAATACTAACATTAACTATACTAATATTATTATATAAGTAGGCCTTATATAATACAAGCGAGGAGTAGGTCGCTATGGGGAAACCTTGTAAGCGATAAACAAATATAAAAAATATTAAAATTTTTAAGTACTTTAAAAAGGGTTTTGAATTTTTAGTTTTAAAGACAGCATGCTCACCGAGGCAGAATGCGTTGGTAGAACGATAACAGGACAGCTCATAGTATTAATTTTAATTGCGGTTAATTTCAACTATGATAGCAGTCCTTGAAGTACTAGAAATAAACTGTCCTCCATAGAGTTTACGCTATATCTGGAGATGGTCCTTCCGAGGTAGAACCCTTGCACAGCCTCCTCACCCATCAGCTTCCCCAGTCAGAGCACTTCTTGGTAATGCTCGCAAATGTAATGGGTGCTTCTAAATGACTTCTGAGGCACATAAATTTTTAAGTTTTAAAGTACATTTATTATTGACAACGAAATTTAATTTGTATTGGTTATACTGCTGTTACTGGCAACCTATAGATAACGGGTTATCTCTAGGTTATCTGTTTCTTGACACTGGTCCGAAGCACCCCAGTGTCAAGAAACATTAAAACTGCAAAAAATTATATAGTAGGGTTAATTTTGATGATACATTATTTAACGCAATAAAAAAACGGGCATTCAGCTCGTTTACCTATATAACATGTACTTGGAAGCGTAGTAACGCAACAACGTTAGAGTCACGATTTTTTTGTGCGAATTTTTGCCCAAAAAACTTAGCTTGCTGCTGGGGAGACACGAACCCCAAGGTAGAAGTCGGATATACCCTAACTCGAAGAGTGATATTGGAACGGAATTGAAAACTGTTGAAACTTCAATCGTATCAGGATTTATGAGAGAAGAAGCTAATTTTCCAATAGATAAACTCCAGTACTCTCAGTGGATGAATAGATTTCAGATCAATGAATCGCAGAAATCCAGGAATCATTTCTCTGCAAAGGAGAATCAAATTCTTCTTCCTCTGCACTCCGGCTGTATATTTACTGCAATACATCCTCTGTGAAATATAGCTTCAATTTCAGTATAGGTACAATAGAGGGGAGGGTGTAATTTTAGAACATTCCGAGGTAGCTATAGAGGCTGTACTTATAAAAGATTTCCTGAAAAATGTTTATTATATTCGTTTATCCTAGGTATTAGGGCATACAAATGGCCACATAGATGGCTCACATAGTGACAGAATTACCCATACCAGACTCCTTCCGCAAAATTCCAAAATATAAAGCAGGTAACACACGGTCAGGCAGGCCTGTGAGTTAGACCTGAACATTCCGGCCCCCTGAACAGTCTTAACTGACAGACCGGCCGGAATATATACACGTTGAGGCGACCGGCTTTCATGCAGACCGTTCAGGTTTAACTGACAGGCCTGCCTGAATCGTGTTTGCGCCTGGTTAAAGGGCTTCACGATTGATCCAGACTACCAAATATTCACTGACCGCAGCCAACCATATAACTCAGCAGGGTGTATTGTAGTAGTACATAAACAATATATAGTCATAGACAAACAACTAAAATATAGGCTTGGAAAGGACAGTACTAACAATCAAGCAGAAAAATTACTTAATAGGCGAAATTATAAACAGCAAATAAATCAATATTTTTTCAATTTGTTATATCAAACGTTTTTGTGGGATGTTAATATATTCAAAAAAATAATTCTTCAGAAAAAATAATGGCGGCGTTGTGTCTGACAAACGGAAACCCTCTTTTTTCACGGGCGATAATCTGCAGGAGGCAATTTTTAATCTAAAACTAAAATTATTTCGAAAAAAAGAAGGTTAAACATAGTTATGTATGTAGGAGTTTTAAGAAATATTAATTTTATCGAAAATGGTGAACAATTATTTATTTTCTATTACAAAATCGGCCATAAAATCGTTATAATTCAATGAATCAAAAAATTCCTACTTACTTTATTAGCAAATATCATAAGAAAGATGCAGTTAAAATTTGAAGTTGATCAGGCAAAAATTGGAGACGCCAGAGAATCGCCCGATTTGAAAAACATAGTTTAGAGAAAACGACTTTCAAGTTTAATGTTCTGAAATGTTTATTTCTTTCCTATTTTTTTTTCATGCTTTCTTGAGATAATGATAAACAAAATGGGGTTTTAAAACGAAATTGATTAAAGGAGGATTAAAAAGGAAGGTCGCTCAAAACATTATCGGCAAATCAGCACAGTGTTCACTTGGCATCGGGATTTCACTCGTAAAACCTTATCTTTTGCCCATTTAAACATTTTTTCTTCACATAAACAGTCTTGGATATCATTTTTGTTTAGTTAAGGGATAATTTTAGCCCATTTAAAATAATTGTTAAAAAAAAAGTTGCAAGGTATTATTACCCATTAATATTCCTGTAATATGCAAAAAAACACCTAAACCACAAATATACTCAACAAAAGGACGAACGCTTTTTTTATTAGTATCAAACCCGCTCAATTAATAACGGGACACAAAAGAATAATCGAATACTTATTTAAACTACAAAAAAAAAAAAAAAACAGGACACCAAATTATATATATATATATATATATATATATATATATATATATATATATATATATATATATATATATATATATATTATTTTATTTGAAGATAAAACTACAACATAATGAACACACAAAAAAAAGATTGTTGTACAAAATGGCTTATGATACAAAAATACAAAATGAGCGTCTCCTTCACTCAAGATTTGCTTGGCTTGCTAGCAAGCCTTGCTTAAATTTTTATCTTCTAAGTATTAAAACTATATTGACTAGCTAATCCTTAACAATCTAATACGTGAATACAATTTAAATAAATAGTAAACTAAAGACAATAAAAATTACTTATGCTACAATCACCCAGAGCAGTTGTCTCTATAAAACTAAGTAAAAACATGAATGAGTAGAACACATTCATAATTTAGAAGTAATACATGTAAACAAAACAAAACAACAACAACAAAAAAACCCTAAATAACTCTGGATTTTCAATTTAACTACAACTCCTTAGTAAATAGATTGTTTGGCTCAGTACTGCACTTGAAAGACAAAGAAAAATAAGTAAATACACATAAGAGAAAAAGAAGAATTTTAACAAATATTAAATAAATAGATAAATATATACAGTAAAATAACCTATACAAACTTGTATACATAAATTTGATAATTTATTTTTATTTTTATTATCAAGACTCTCATAACGCAGATGATTCGCTTGATAATTACAAATGTGTTCTTATAATTAAACAGTTGTTACAATTTCTTATTGATATTTCATATAAAGTAAAAACATTAATTAACAATAAAAGTATTTTACAAATTATTATAACAGTTATAAGTCGGCGCTAATGGCCAAGATGTAGATGCGCCGTTAAAAAAAAAAAAAAAAAAAAAAAAAAAAAAAAAAACAGTTATAAGTATGCACACTATTATATATATATATATTATATACATGTATATATATTAAAACATTATTATATACATTGCTTTTATACACTATGTGTAATTCATGTTATACACATGTACATACATACGTATTCATACACTCACGCATATAAATCACGATTAAGTGAAAATAAAATTAATTTAAAATAACAAATAATTATAATGAAGATTATCTTTTCTCCAATGCTACCAGATATCAGAAGCAACTTTAGAGTCTAAATTTAAATCTTGTTGTATAGCTGTGTGTGTTTTAGATGTTGAAAAATAGTGTTTATGGATTGGCTACCCTCTTTCAAAAGTTCAGTCATGTCGTGCGGTATTTGTAAGTAATCACGTCTTCTACATTCTGTCAATATGTGTTTAACTGTTAGAGGTAAGTTACACTGTCTGCAAGTAGGTTTTTCAGTATTAGTCATTAAACACGAGTGTGTGAGTAAAGTATGTCCGATTCTTAAACGACATAAGACTACTTCTTCTCGTCTCACATCCCGTGAGCTTGATGACCAAGCTTCAACTGTATGCTTAATTTCTCTGAGTTTGTTGTCTCGTGTAAGTTGCCAATATTGCTGCCAGTTGTTTAAAGTTTTAGTGTAAGTAAGTCTTTTAATATCTTGTAATGTCAAGAGATCAATGTCGTTTGTATCTCTTCGTGTCGCTAATTTTGCTAGTTCGTCTACGTTAGTGCTTTCAGAAATATTTTCATGTCCGGGTAACCATATCATTTTAATTTGTATATTGTTTTCCTGTAACCGGTGTATATGATCTAATATTTGTTTGACAATGGGGTGTGTTGTGTATATGTTGTTAAGAGAGAATAAGGAACTGAGCGAATCAGTAAATAACATCACCTGGTTATAATCAGTAGTCTGTATTCTGCTGATACCTAACAGAATGGCCTGTAATTCAGCACTGTATACACTTGCATTTTGTGGCAGTTTTTCTTGATAGAAATCTTGGCCAACAATTGCACCTGAACCTGTACCGAAACTTGTTTTCGAGCCGTCAGTAAATATCTTTAGGGCGTGTGGGTTCTTGGATTTCAATGCTGTAAACATTTTACTGTACATAGTTGAGGCTAGAGGCTCATTTTTCTTTATTTTTGATAATGTTAGATTTACACTTAAATTCCTTATTCTCCAAGGGGGAAAAGCCGTATCTTTGTAAGTGTAAATAGGTGTTTCTAGTTCATTGTCTTCAATTTCCATGAGGCGTAATAGTAAGGGTTTCGGTGCTCTTTTTCTTTGCCTGTATAAGTGTGTGCAAGTGTTGGTAGTGTAACTAAATGTACAATGTGTATTTAGAAATCTTGAGTGGTGAATAAATTTTAGACCAATAATTTGACGTCTATACTCCAAAGGCATTTCACCTGATTCGACGTAAAGGCTCAAAGCCGGACTTGATCTGAAAGCACCAGTTGCAAGCCTGATTCCTGTATTGTGAATGGCGTCTACAAGTTTTAGTCTAGTCTTACTGGCAGATGAGTAAGCTATACATCCGTAGTCCAGTAATGACCTGGTATAGGCACGATAAAATGTAAGCATTACTGATCTGTCGGCACCCCATTTTGTGTTAGAGAGGATTCTGAGTAGATTTAGAGACTTTTTGCATCTAATCAGAAGCTCTTTTAGATGGGGTAACCATGTAAGTCGTGAATCAAAAGTCAGTCCTAAAAATTTGATTGTTTCTGTACTGTTTATGTCGGTAGAGTAAAGTGTAATTTGTGGTATTGGTCGAGTTCTTTTTCTTGTAAATAAAATTGCCTTTGATTTTTCAACAGATATTTTAAAGCCAGTAAGGTTACACCAATTTTCTAGGTTATGAATTGCGGTTTGTATGTTTTCCTGGGCTAATTGGTAAGAGTGTGATGTCGTATAGATAAGTAGATCATCAGCATACAAGCAGTATGACACATTTTGTGGAATATAGTCAGTAATCGAATTCAAGGCTATAGCGAATAGTGTAGGACTCAGAACACCTCCTTGAGGAACTCCGTTCGACTGAATGAAAACATCTGATAACTCCGTACCTATCCTCACTCTAAATGTGCGATTGGAGAGATAGTTTACCAAGAAGCATAACACACTTCCTTGGATGTTCCATTTGTGTAATTGATCAATAATTAATCTTCTTCTTGTATACATAAAAAAATTCAAGATATTCATGTTTAAAAAGGAGCAATCAATTATACAAACTATATACGCAGGATAAAATAACTACCGTCTAATTAACTAATACTGAATTATCAGTCTAATTTGATAAATTTATCATCTAGTGAGCATCTTGTATTACTACCAACGTAGTAAAATTATCACCTTCACTTAACAATAATGTCTCCATATCAGCGGCCATGCGCTGCTAACAGAGCCCTCCATCTGCCAAAGATGACACTAGATCCTTTCAGAACTCGTGCGGTGATTTTCCTAAGACAAGTAGTAGAGACGCCAAGATCTTTAAGACTCCTCGCAGAGGCTCCGCACCAGACTCCCCTCCAGCTGACTGTGCAGGATGTGACATTCACATGAGTGAGCGGCACACCAAACATACGGCCTACTGCCAAGCGGACGTCAAGAGCACTATACTTCTTGCATTTCTCATGATGAGCCGAGCCTAGATCAGGAGATGCATTAACTATTTGAGCGTCCACTATTGTGACTCTTCCATCCTTAGCCGCAATAATGTCGGGCTTCCAGCGGCGACCTCCAGCTCTCAAAGTTGTCTCAATGTGGACTTCGAAACCCTTCTTGGCTAGGGTATCCCCCAGTACTCCAACCACGGAATCATGCCTCTAGCATCGGCCTCCATGTGAAACATAGCACTTTTGGACAGCGTGAGTACCGGTTTCATTCTCTAAGCAACCAGCCCTGCAACGAAGTACCCGGCCCTCACGCCTTCCTCTTGTGCATCTAACAGTTGTAGGTAGGGCATTGATGTGAGTTCGGACAAACTGGACGAAATCTCAGCCAGTTAGGAATTCTGATCCCCTGTGCAACCAATAGGAAGAAGCTTTACTTGCATTGGTCTCCCTGAGCCCAGCTCCATCATTAGAGGAATAGAGCTTGTTAGCCCACCAATCCTTTCTGCTCTGAGGGAACCATGCATCTTCGCTCAAGCCCTGCCTGGTGAGAGACTCCCTTGCATCTCGTATCCTTCTGTTGACAGTTATTGAAGAAAACGCAGCCCTCGCCTGAGCCAATCCAGAGCTCTCCAACCTAAGAAGTCACCCCAGTGTCAGAGCTGGAACGAGTACGCTCATACAGAATATGCCCAATCCCACGCTTCCACGGACGCATGGAAATATCCCAAAGGCACATCTCTTGGGAGTTTCAGCCATCTCCTAACAGCAGCTCTGACCTTAATATCAAACTTTCTAAGCGTCTTACGAGAGGAACCTCCAAGCACCATACCATGCAGATACCGCGGAAGAAGGTGATTCCTAAGAGCTATTAACTTCTGTTGTGGCTTAAGAGGTGCATGTTCAATTCTTTGGAGTGCAACATCCAGACCCACCTCAGGCCCCTCTGCTCCATGGTTTTTATATACCACACCTAGATACATTACTGAATCGAGGTACCTCATCTCCTCAATAGGAGCTCCAGCAATATCGAACATAGCATCCTCGATCACCTTAATATTGTGCGTCATTGGAGCCGGCATCAGAGAGAGGGTCCTGCACTTACTCGGGCTAAGCTCCATCCCTAACTTGGAAATTGTAGCCTCCACTCGAGAGAGAGCAAACCGCATGCCAGCAACCGAAGAGGTAACCAAAACGAGGTCATCAGCAAAGGCCAGATAACGAATTTTGGTTCCTTCTAAGTAAAAACCTACCTCGGTTGGGACTGCCTTAAGAACCCAATCCATCGCGAGGTTGAACAGGCACGGAGACAAGGGATCACCCTGTCTGATTCCCCTCCCGCTTACAATTGGGTCCGTCCATCTCCTTCCATCAGTAATACGGGTATATCCGAAATCGTAAACTCGCATTACATATTTAACGAATTCTGGTGGGAGTCCTTTCTGGACCATGTCAGCTCGAAGAGCAAAATGACTGATGCTGTCAAAGGCCTTAGCTATGTCCAGATATGCCAGGTGGAGCTCCTTACGTTTAGTTCTGGCCTCTCTGATCACTGAATCCAGAATCACTGTGTTTTCCGCGGTTCCATCAGCAGCTATAAAAGCCTTCTGTCCACTCTCATGAAGGTCCAGTTCTTTCAAGCGTGATGCTATTATTTTATGTAGTTGCCTCAAAGCAACGGAAGCAACCGTGATAGGCCTGTAGTCGCTTGGCAGCATCGGGGTTTCCTTCTTGGGAACAAAGACTGTCCTCGCTCCGACTATATTAGGAATGACCTTCTCTCCCGCTAAATACAAGTTATAGAAGACTGCGCGTGCCTTAGGGGGGATAAGCTCCCACTGAGCAACCGTCAGACCATCAGGGCCTGGCGCAGAAGCTTTGTCGAGTTTATTACTAACGATCTCCTCTATCTGAATTGGCGTCCATAAGGTTTTGATCACTGGACTCTTCCTTGCAGCATTATCATCGGTGAGTGGACTTGAGGGGTGCTCAAATATAGGTCGCCAGTACCGCTCCATTTCTTCCAATGAATGTCTTCTCTTTGATGGACCTCCTACCAAAATTTCAGCGACTGTTCTTGATTTGTTGATCTTCCAAAGTCTTTGAAGCCGCCTGTATTCCATCTGACGACGTTGTTTGGCATTATATGGGAGAGGAAAAGTTCGTATTTCACCAGACTGTCCTTCCCCGCTCACTGAGATATCCTTCCCCCAGTCAGGACAGTGAGCCTGGAGCCACTCCGTAAGTTCATCATATATATCCGCGCCCCTCCTCGCCTGTTCTACGAGGAAGGAGAGAGCACAATCATCACCAGTTAGACCGAAAGCCTGTGTTGCTGCAGCCTCGATGAAGCTATCTCTTCCTACCGGCCCAACGACTCCTGCCTCTTGCATTGGTGGTGGATGATCAGCTAGTCTCAACTCCTCGATAGTCTCCCTTAGTAGGGACCGATACTTGGGCGTACGCCTAATACGCCACGCCGCTCCCGCCGTTCTTTCTAGGAGACCACGCACCAATGTTTCATTGTCCGCCTTCAGTCCAGTTAATGCATATTCAGCCTCACGTCGAGCTAGAAGCCGTAGCTCCTCCTCCCTCCATCGTGGCATTACAGCAGTAGGGATTGTCCTGTTAAAAATTTCCGGATGTGAGCACTTAATGTGTTGTCCTAGTACTGTAGTACTTCTGAATCCTCGGTCGCAGGTACTACAAAGGTACGCCCCAAGGTTAAATTCCATAATCGGTCATGTCTCGTATTCTTCCAAGTGTACCCAAATATACTGGACAGGTTTTATTAACAGCCGCGTGTTGGGTATTATTTAGGCCAGCTCTACGACAGTTTGCACAGCATGGATGATTCTCAGAATTCTTGCATTCATCAAAAGAATGACCGTCCTCACCACAGTGACCAGAGGTAACTAATTTTTGCAAACACGGTTTCCCTATGTGTCCAAATCTCTGACACTTAAAACACCTCGAGGCCTCAATGTAGTCTCTAACACCACAATAAAAGCTTCCGATGTACACTCCATCAGCCTCCAATAGTAGCGTCCTAATCCTAGGGTTCACTTCCAAAACCAAATTACAAAAATCTCCAGATTTCTTGCCCGTTCTAAACAGAAGTTTAACTGCAGTAGCTAGGCTCACATCCCCACCGAAGTTTTGCCTCCTCAGACATTCAGTAAGTGTTGGCATGTCAAGGCTACTGCTGTCCACAGTCCTCGGTGCACGGCTTATGAGGATTCTAGGTTTCAGGAGGGGTTTCTCGCTTACTTTCACACTAAGTGACGCTAAGTCTGCATCCCCTAGTATTCTTCGTTTGTCCTCTCCTCGTCCAGCTTCTATTAATATCCCACCAGTTCTAGTTTTAACAACTTTGCGAAGTTGTATGCATTTTTTAACAGGATCGAGTACTCTCAAGACGTCATTCTTTAGTTCCTGCAGATCTTTATACTTGCTATTGTTTTTTGGCTCTATGAATATAGAGCCACCGGATCTACGCTACTCCACAGATTCTGAGTTACCCATTCCAGTCCTACTGTTGGTTTTAGCTACCGCAGCAAATGTCGCATCCTTGTTCTTCATCCCGCAACTCAGACCTGTAGCCCCCTCAGTAATCCTACCTGCTCCATGAGAAGCAGGAACAGTCCCAGAAGAAACCCCCACAGTGCTCTCGACATTAACGAGCCTAGCCACAAGAGTGACGAGCGCGTCAAGACATTTTTCAACAACTGCAGAATTATCAGGAGTCATGAGAGCGTTAACGCCTGCATGTTCTAGGACCTCATTCTTAAGTTTAATGGCCACAGAATGGCTTTCCTAGAGGTCAAAATCGGGAGTATTAATTGCAAACAGAATGCTTTCAACTTGTGACAATATTTTCAATAACGGTGAAGAGCCTGCGGGACTGATCGAATGTTCGGATCCGAGGCCAACCTTCTCCTGATCTATGCTCAGAGACGCACGCATAATTTCCCTATCGATATCCTCCGTTACTGAATGTGCTTCAGTATTAATATCCGAAGTACCATCTACTGTACTAATGTCATGAAGTGACTTGGGAGGAGGAGCCTTCTCTAGGCTGGTATTTAGGAGGCTTTCCGATGAGCTGTAGTTACTTAAGCTACTGCTAGTGTCTGAATGGGATTTCCTCTTCTTACGATTCCGTCTGCTACGACTGGCTTTAGGGGTAGTAGTACCAACCTCACTCTCCTTAGTCTGGCTCGATCATGCCTTGTCGTCGGAGGTAACGCTAGGCTGAGTCTTGGAACATTCAGAACAGCCATGATTGCAAGAACTGATTCTCTGAGCAAGAATAGCATTAGAGAGAGATTCACCAGCCATCCTTCTCCTTAGTCTGGCTCGATCATGCCTTGTCGTCGGAAATAACGCTAGGCTGAGTCTTGGAACATTCAGAACAGCCATGATTGCAAGAACTGATTCTCTGAGCAAGAATAGCATTAGAGAGAGATTCACCAGCCATCCTTCTCCTTAGCATGCTAATAGCGACTTACAGATTCTATGTTAGAGAGACAACTGATAAAATATGTAATTACAGTAATAAATCATATAATTAAATTAAGTGTAATTCTAAAAAGAGAAAGAAATACGAATAATGATCAAATAACGGATTACTGTGCAAATTAGATAACATTAAAATAATAGCTGGGGTAGAATGAAACATAAATAAACATACCGTCCTTAAAATTAATTTTAGAGGAGCAAAGAAATGAAAAAAAAAATATAAAATATAAAATAATAAACTAAATAAGGATGAAATAAACCAAAAGAACGTAGATTTCTATAACAAATGATAAGTAAATAGATCAATAACATGAGCCAATGAATAAGCGAGTGCAGTACGCAAGCTTATCAATATTAGTAAAGTTTTAATTTAATTACAAACAGAACGAAGAAAAATACACATTAATTAAGTACAACATTCTTATTTAGTCCATTTAAAGAATGTAAATAAACTGTCCTTTATTACATCAGAAAGCTTATGAGCAAAATGTCCAGCAGCCGTTATAACCAAAATTTGAAAAGGTGATAAGGCGGGAGAAGCTACGTCACTCACCTAAGACAGTGTTAGTAAGGAGGAGTGGGGGGGGGGGAATCCTGACGCTGCTCTTCCTTCCGGGCTAGCTCCGAGGTGCTGGTTCCTTAGTGGTGGGGATGACTAGTGTAGAAGCGTCCTCTAGCGGCTTCTCTCATAAACTCCCGGATTTGAATAAAAAACCGTTAAAATATAAACTTTTAACTACGTGAGCGGCTCAAAAGTAAACAAATCACACAATAATGTCTAGAACTATGCTATCGCTGCTAATCAGCCGAGAACATGGCCTAAAACCCGTTTAAATATAAGACTGGTGTAGAGAGGTTCCTCACTGTACGCGGACTTGAGCCAGACTGACCAAATTATATATATATATATATATATATATATATATATATATATATATATATATATATATATATATATATATATATATATATATGGGATTCACTTTTTGAAGGTAGAAAAAAAATAATAAAAAAAATTGGCCAATTATAGAAAAAAACACTCTGCTAAAAATAATTTCAATTTTAGAAGTTTTTGTAAAAGAGCTTTACCTTAAAGTTGGTGGCTTTGCTCGCCCCCAAATCTGGAATTGACTAAAACCGTTAATAATAATAATAAAAAAGTCTTTATTTTAGAAATAAATAACACCAACTCTGGAAATGACATTTTATTTCCAATTAGCGCTTTTGTTAATTTTTTGAAATTGTATTCCCTTTTAGATTAATTAACGTTTTATTTTCATGGGAATTGTCCTTTTTATCTCCATAATGAACTTTTAATGATTTATAAAATATAAGATTAAAAATACTTATAGACGATATAATAGCCGCTGTTAGAAGAATATTGGAAGTAATATCAATTATTTTATATCGTAATGGGTTCTTCTAGGAAATGTAATATTGGACTTTGGAAGAACTATTAACAGAATGGGGTATCTTGGCCTATTCTGAAAGAAAAAGGGTTACCATTTAGATAACAGACAATAGCAGAAAAGTGAAACAGCTTTGGAGCACTATTTTTGAAATGGCCATTTTGACATTTCTGGACGGTCCATTTTCAGGAATGTAGGGAACAAGTCAACAACCGCCTGAGTTTTTTTGCTACGTAAGAAACAATTATAAAAGATATGTGCAAGGAACTACAGGACATTGTTTGATTATTTCGGGATTTGACCGTATATTTCGGAGGGCGATATATTGCAGGGCATATAAATGGACATATTCTAGAATAATTATTGAAAGGTGGTAACCCTATTAACTATGTTTCTTTTTTTTTTTTTATGTGGCAGAAGGTTAAAACCTTAATTCTTGTTTATGTGTTTCGAGTCTTATTGAGGCTCTTTTCAGTACCTTATTGAGGCTCTTAAGGTGTTACCAATTTTTTCTGGCCATTAGAAGAGGAATGACTTGTTACCTATTCAACATCATATCTAGACAGCTTAATCTGGAGACCGAAATAAGTCTGTTAAAATAAGTTTTGTTTTATAATTTTTTTTTTTAAACGAATAATAATTATTGGATGCAACGTTATATAAGTGGTCGAGCAATCGACTAAAATGCTGGGGGCCCTGCGTTGCTCTTTGAGGATTGCGTCAGGAGGTCAACTTCATAAGCGGGTCTCGTACACATGGAGAGAGGGAGGAAACCCGCTAACTAAGTTTTTGAACCAATTATATTCAATTTTGTGCTCACCGAAACGAAAATTGTTCAAAATCCGAATGTTGGTATGTATAAAACACTTCACCCTAGTCATGGAATGTTATGCGTTCACTTTTTGTTTAAGCTCATCACATCTCCCCTGATCCCTTGAGGTTTCTCCGAGATATCTCTTGTTGTTTTTTCTTCCTTCCCAAGTCCTAAACGTTCCGTTTTTTGCCCACATATCGTATCCCTTTGTTCACGCCTCCGTCCTGACTCCGGTCACGTAAGAACATATCTCATCCTGTCACTTGCCCATTTCAATTTCTACTAGCTGCTCTCAATTCTGACCGGTCTACCGCCGGTTGGATCTTGTGGAGTCCCGGCACGGAGGATCTGTCTGTCGGCAGAAGGTGGATGTATTGCTTCGTCTTGCTTCTACTTAGTGACACCAGACCACCAAGCCAAGATCTCTTTTCACGACGCTGTATTGACAGGAATATCTTCCAGTTTCAGCTAGTATTCTACAAGTAAATCTAACAAGGGAACATCCCCAAGTGTCCTGAGCCGATTTTTTTGAAACTTTGTATGTTTATTAAACACGTGAAAATAATCTATATTCAATTTGTTTATACCGGCCCAATCGCACGTTTAAGGGGTGAAACCACCCTTTCAAATAAAACCTCAAATACTGTAGATAGTAACATTTTATGGTATTTTACATACAAAACAAATACTCCCTAAGGGGCAGATATTATAGAGGTTTCATTAAAAACATAGGCATTAAATTTTAGTATTCTCTTCAATAAAGTTGTTTTATTTGAATTTTTGAGTTAATTTGTAAACATAAACTTGCTGTACTCCTAAAAATATAAAAAAAATGTAGGTGTTGGGATTTTTTTGACGGAGAGTATATTTACTTGATCTATTCTTTTCTCCTGTTTTTGATATCTCTTTCTTATTTATATTTTTACACCGTTTTTATTTTATTTTATTTTTTTTTGTATAGTTATATATTTTTTATATAACTTAATAATATTTTTGATTTCTATTTTTGAGCGAATCGCCTTAGTTGTGGATGCTTATTTATAAATGAATTCAATCTATTTTACTTTTTTTTACGGCGCATCGACATTTAGGTCATTAGCGTCGACAACCAGGGTGAGGCGAGGAATTTTCCCAACGAACTGTGAAATGAGAAAATTCCTGTCGCCGGTGGGAATCGAACACACCATCACCCGCGTATGAATCTAAGGCGCTAGCCACTAGACCACGGGAGACCCCCTTCTATTTTATTATTTATAGTTTTATATATATATTTTTTTTATTTCTATTTTGTACATGCTGTCTGCACGTGGAAGATATATGAGAAAAAATAGTATTGGGGCCTTTATCAACGCAATATCACCTAAAACAATGATTGTTAGAATTTTTGTCTTTTTGTCAGAGCGTTTGTGCAAGCTAATCTCAGAACGGCTTATTCGATTTAGGTGCGGTTCACTTATATATTACGATAATAATATTCACTTAACATTTAGTGTTTGTTTCATGTCAATTGGTTCATAAATGAAAAGTTACGCCAATGTTAAGAATCATCCATACAATATATAGTATAATGTATGTAGTAATAGGGTCATGGCAAAATAGATTAAAAAAATATAAATAACAATTAGACATGAAAAAGGAATAAAAAATATATTATATTTTGCCATGGCCCTATTACTGCACCCATTGGCTGACCTCATACTGCACCCATTCATAACTGCATAACCTATCATGACTTAACCCCCCCCCCAGCCTCCGATCTTGAAGTACCACTAGACCTTAACCCTCAGACGGACCGTAACCCTCTCACCACCCCCCACTTCTCTGCTTCCCCCACCACCCCTCCTGTCCACGTCATCATGGAGTACCCACGCTACTGCCAGTCATCTCGATCTTGGCTAGCCCTATTGTCCTCCTGTATTAACTAGGCCTTACAATGGTCTGTCAGTGTCCGTGTGGCTATCTACTTAACATTTATATAACAGGACTCGCTTGTCTATTCTGGGATTGGACGTCTTGTCATATGAGATTGGTCCATTGTTACAATGAGAGGGAGAAATCAAATCCGTATTTTTTTAGAAGTCATTATATTATCAGCAAAATAAATAAATATTTTAGTACATATTAGAGAAGTTTTTCTTTGACTTAAATCAAAAATAGTATTAAAATGTAAAATATTATTATTATTAAATTACTTAAATCCGAAATATTATTTCATATTTAAATATACCTTTCTCAAAACTATGTTTTTAAAATCGGGAGATACTCTGGGGTCTTCAATTTTACCCCGATGAACTTCAAATTTTAACTCCAGGTTCCTCATGGAATTTGCTAGAAATGAACTTAGGATTTTTTCGATTCATTTAATTATAACGATTTTATGGCCGAATTTTTAGTAGAAAATAAATAATTGTTCACCATTTTAGAAAAAATTGATATTTCTTAATAATCCTAAGTACTTTACTAGATTTTACATTCTTCTTTCGAAATAATTTTAGTTTTTCGTTCTAGATTAAAAATTGCCACCTGCAGACTATCGCCCGGGGTTCCGTTTGTCAGACACAGCGCCGACATTATTTTTTTTTTCAAGGAATTGAAACGTATTTTTTTCTATACTTTAACATCCCATATAAAACGTTTAATATAAGGAATTGAAAAATATTGGTTTATTTGTTATTTATGATTACAAGAAAATGGCTTTTATTTTGATCGTACAAGGAAGTATTACTCGTTAATTCAATTAGACGAGAATACGGAGTAAACCCCAACTTCTAAAAAACAATTTATTTTTTTTTAAATATGTACACCTTTCAGGTACTCACGCTATAAGTACGGCGTTTCGCTATAAAACACCAAACATTACTGCTGATTCGGGCAAATTAAAAGATTGGGCTCGGAGTAAACCCCCATTCTAGAGGGACCGATTTTGCTGGTTTCTTCGTGAAAAAACAAAATCTCTGGCGTGGTAACATTTTAAACATATATATACAGGGTGTCCCGTAAATGTCTAGTCATATTTTGAGAGGTGATAGAGGACCTTTAGGGGAACAAAAAATGTTCTATTGCGATTTTCCGAATTCTCGCCCACAAGGCGTATAAAACGTTGTTTTATTGTTTTATCGAGATAAACGAGGCTTTAAAAAGAATAATCGTTGTAGCTCCGTCCCAGGTGGTTCTACTAGAAAGGAAGTGAAACCAATCGATAGCTGAGTAAATTTACTATAAGACTAGTTGGGAGTAAACGTAAAAATCAATGAATGTAAGTATGTCTATCTTACCAAAAGAAAGCTATTCTAAATTTCCTGACATTTTCTTGATATTTTTTTCCAGCGTTACTCATCAATGGGCAGGATCTGAGATTTCCGGGTTTCAGAAAAACTTCCTCATTTAACCAGCTTTCCATTCATGAATCACAACCCTGTGTTATTGAAGTATGTAAACGATTTAAGAACAAAAGTTTAAAAACAAAAACATGGATCTGTGAAAAGAAAATTATATTTTTTTCTTCAGTTTATTTAAAAAGCTGAAGAGAAATATTTATTTTTATAAATGTTTATATAAATATTTACTTGAAACAATGAAAAAAATTACTTCCAGGAATATAAAAAAAAAATCCTAAAACAGTAAATAAATAAAATATACATTTATTTTGAATTTATTAATTCAGGTAACTAATAATGGGTCCAGGAGGCGGCCATTAAGGTACCCCAACCATACATTAACCTTAAAAATCATTATTTTTACCTAGATAACGCATTTGAACACATTTTTACAGGACTATTTACATGTTATTTATGAGGGATAGGATATTTATTTACCACTACAAACACTCCTGGGCTCACGAGAATCCCAGTGAGTTTCACAAGCGTAACCATCAGTATCAAGTCAAGGTAAAGAATTTCTAAATATAAATACCTGTAAACATGTGTTCAAATGCGATATCCTAACCTATAATAAACCTATAACCTATGCTAATTCTCAACCAATAAAATTCCGCGCTCTATAAGCCCAGACGCCATGATATATAGCAAAGGACCTTGTACAACACGATATTCCTGTACTATCGATATATTTTCCCACCTCTCGTTTTCTCTAATTCGATGTAATCGATTAATCATTGCAAAGAGCTAGTGTTTTCTAAATGCTATTTAAACAGTCAATCTTTCTCCTTGGCCAGTTTTTGCCAGCGGCCGCATTATACACTGTCAGTTTGATTTACTCAGCCACATTTTTCATTCTACTCGAAAAACATGTTCCTATTAATTCCTGCATTTATTTCTGCTAACTCAGGTAGTCCACTTAAGTTAAATAATTGTTCTTTTTTTCCTCTGTAATATTAATTAAGATTGAGACTTTTCGAATTTACAATTGTCATCAATTATTTTACATTCTTTAGTTGCACGGTTGCTGATAACACATAATTGTTTTATAATAAATTATAGAGTTTCTTGATTTGTTTATACGAGAATTCTATTATTGGAATAAATGAGCAAAATTAATTGTTTTATATGTAATGATAAATCATTTTTAATTTTAGAATGATTATTGTAAATATCACTTTAGTAGCTTTAATTCGAAAAAAGTTTATATAGAAATACACACACACACACGTATATATTTATTTTATGTATATTTATTTTGTAATTATTTAAATTTAGTTATTAACCATGTAATGTTAAATCATTAATGTACTATACCTAAAAAAAAAATTATGAGAAAATTGTATACAATACATGTTATATACATTGTGTATTGGAACATGGAGCTCAAAATAAACGGCCTTTTTGCAGGGTTACTCCAGAGAAAAAACTAATAAAAATAATATATATATATATATATATATATATATATATATATATATATATATATATATGAAGGTGTTTTGCAAAATGGATGTATAACACCAATACTTTTAGTACTTGTTGAGCTATTGAGGTTGTATTCATAAAATAATTATTTCATTTCTTCAAACCGTAATAAGACGAAGATATTTAGCCGTTTGGACGTCAAGAGATGGATTCGACTATGAGAAAAAACGTCAGATTTTCAAGAAAAATCTATATTGGACGTTTCGGTGCACTTTGGCATCCTTCTTTAGCTCAACAATAAATATACATAATTAAAAACGGTAGTCATCAAAACATTAAGGGACATTTTAATATCATTACAATAAATTAAGAACCAATCTTTTTTACATTAGGTAACTCACACACGAAGACTTGACTAATACAATCAAACAAAATATTTTAAATTATTGGCAAGACAGCTGGACTCGACTAACCGATAATAAATTACGGAGAATCAAAACTACTATTCAGGAGTGGACATCCAGCTACCGAGACAACAGACGAGTAGAAGTTGTACTTGCTCGCCTCCGAATTGGCCACACAAGACTAACACACGAATATCTCATGACAAGACTTAAGAAACCATCCTGTAATATATGTAATAGAGACTTTACCGTAAAACACCTACTTACGGAGTGCAGAAGACGACACAAACTAAATATTTCAGTACGTAAACACAATAACCTCCTACTTACACAACAATAAACTATACAGTCTCATTCGAAGACATCTGCTGAATAAACAGTGACATTCAGGCATATTACAGACATTTCCATACCTCTGTTTATTTACTGTTTTTATAAGTGACTTAAATTTCTAATCACATTGCTGGTTCATTGGACCATACAGGTACCACCTGGAAGAAGTGAAGTCGCCATAGTAGCGATCACTTATTAATAATAATATGTTTATTTAAATAAACTAATTTATTGGCTAACTATCTTGATCTCATTATGAATTTTAGTTAATGTTGTACTATATATTATCCTCATAATTGTCACATTTAATTACTGCCTATACCTTGAAGACCAAAACCCGCCCAAGATCCCATGACCCTCTATGCACATTGTTAGAGTAGCCATTATCTCTAGATTTAATAATGGGGAAGTAAGGAGTTGGGAAGCTAATACACCCCCCCCCCGGTGGTAATTAATATGCAGCCCTCGGCGAAACTCGCCATTTCCTCGAAGGGTCAACAAACTTTCTCAGGAAGTAGGCAATTAGGTCATCCAGGAGTTAGGGACAGACCAGTCCTTAGATGGGTCAAGAGTCAATAAATATCATATATATATATATATATATATATATATATATATATATATATATATATATATATATATATATATATATAAACACACGCTAAAGGCGCACCTCTCCCCTATTTATTTATATTTTTTCTATTATTACATATGTGGGGTCTATCGTGGTCTAGTGGCTAGCGCCTTAGATTCATAAGCGGGGGATGATGGGTTCGATCCCCACTGGCGGGTAATCAAAGTACAATGTTTCTTGACACTGGGGCGCTCCGGACCAAAGTCAAGAAACTGATAACGTAGAGATAACTCGTTATCTATAGGTTAGCAGTATCAGCAGTTTAACCAGTACAGGTGAAAATTCGTTGTCAATAATAAATGTGCGTTAAAATTTATATTATTTTCCAAAATTTAAAAAATTTATGTTTCCAAGATGTCATTTGGAAACACCCATTATATTGACGAGCATTACCAAGAAGTGCTCTTACTGGGGATGCTGATGGGTGAGGAGGCTGTGCAAGGGTTCGGGATATAATTACCTCGGATGGACCTGTTGGCATCATGTGAACTGATATTGCTCAGAAGGAGCCAACAAAAAAATAAATAAAATTAAACAAAACACTAACTATTTTTTATTAAATATAAAATTATTATTGTTATTTTTGGAAACAAAATGATAAAAATTAATATGAACAAAGGAAAGGAATAATTGTCTTTGTCTTCTGTGGTTCAATGCATCTTAACACAATAGCCTCTTAAGCAGAAAGTTAGCTGCTAAGGAAGGTTAGGGAATTTCAGCAGTACAATGTTCAAAATAAAAATTGGCACCCACAAGACTATGATTTTATACAACACCAGTTGCTTGAGATAGACACGGGAAATCTTACATGAACACAATACCGATTTTCACTTCAATAAATAATTATTATAAATTAATAAATAATTTTTTAAAACATGTTTGTAAAGTATCTCATAACACACCAATTGTTTTTTCACTCACTGTCTTTTGTTGGTGAACATATGTTAATTAACATATGTGTTAATAGTAACATATGTTCTGCTACAGACCATCACCGTGTATAGCGTAAACTCCGTGTGGGACAAAATCACAGTTTATTTCTAGTAATTCAAGGTATGCTATCGTAGTTGAAATTACCCGCGAATAAAAATAATATTTTGAAATAGATTCAGGGATTCCCGGCGGCCGTGAGTGTTAAGGCGTGAAAACTTAACACTCCGAGCCAAGGGTCGTGGATTCGATCCCCACTAAGGGGTGGTGGCTTTTCTTTAGAAAAAAGAGAAAGCATCAGCCCTATCCTGCGTAGAAAAGGGTGGTAACCTATAGATAACCCGTCCTAAAATTCATGAATAATATTAATGGATGTTAAAATTTAATCTACTATATTTTTGTCAAATACCACTGACTGACTCACTGACCTATCATCGCCCAGCCCAAACCACTCGACAGAAAATTTTGAAATTTTGCATGGACACTCCCTATATAACGTAGGCACTCGGGGATTAAAGTTTTAGTTGGTTAGATCAGGCAAGCCTATAGGCAGCATGCGTTGCTAGGACGATAAAGAACAGCTGTTACCGTTCATTATCTATTTCATAGTATTATTTTTAATTGAGGTTAATTTTCACTATGATGGCAGTCCTTGAATTACAAGAAATAAACTGTGATTTTGTCCCACATAGAGTTAAGGCCCTGGTGATGGTCCATCCGAGGTAATAATATCCCGAACCACTTGACACAAAAATCTGAAATTTTTCGCACGGACAATCCGTTTAGAATGTAAACACTCGCTAAGAAAGTTTTTTTTTTATTTATATATATATATATATATATATATATATATATATATATATATATATATATATATTCAAATGTTAAAGTACTTTTAGGGAGGTTTGAATTTGAATTATTAAGAAGTTACTCATCGACTCAAAAATGGTCTGATTTTGATGACATTTGGTACAAAAATCGATCTTCTCATTTGAAAGGTCAAGGTCATTAACCAGCTGAATCCGTTTACTGGAACATGGTTTTAGGAGCAACATTTGCGCGAAAAAATCGGTACGCTTACATTTCCGAGTCCATATGCTTGCAGGTACGACAAATGAAACCATTTTTAAATCGATTTATTTAACCGTTTACGAGAAAAATTGCTAGAAATACTTTTCGAAACTTGTACCAGGTATTTGACATTCATCTAATCTAACATATTTAAACTTTGGTATCGTTTGGAGGTAAGAAGTACTATTTGGGGGAAACAATTGTATTAATGGTGATACAAAGTTTTCGGATCTCAGTATATTTTCTAAAATATCTCGAAAAAGATTGGGAAATCGTAGTAAGTGGAAGGCGGCTATTCGAAAGGTTACTAAATTCTCTACAAAAAAGATTTTGTTGTAATGTTCGGTGGGGCGATGTCAATCGAAGAGACAAGTGCTTAAAACTTCAAAGTTGTATTTTTATTCTTTTGTACGTGCATTTGTCTCTGTTTACCTAACGTATGAAGTGGTTGTTGTATTTTTTATTTTTTTTACTCCCCAACGGAAACAAGCACGGTTACATCCACATGGTGTTTCCTGGGTAGCTTTAAAGTCCGTGCAATAATAAGCTGTACAAAATTATGTAGTAGCGTTAATTTTGATCATACCTTATTTAACGCAATATAAAAGCTACTTATCGGCCGTGGTGAAGCACGGGTAGTCAGCTAGTTTTAAATAAATAGATACAGTAGGGTAACAGCTTATCTGTTATCGTCCTAGCAACACATGCTGCGTAGGTTTGCATGCTCTCGCCTACTAAAAATTCAATCCCCTCTAAAAATACTTAAAAATTTTTATATCAAAAAATCCTCTCTTATTGAGTATTTACGTTAGTGGTTTGGGATGGGCGATGATAGGTCAGTGAGTCAGTGAGTGAGTGGTATTTGACAAATATATAGTAGATATATATTATTTTTTTTATATTAATATTTTATTTATTTTTTTCAACATCTTTTTTATATTTTTGAATATATTTTTATTTTTATATATTTTATCTATTCTCCACTTCTGTTTTTGTAATATATTTTTTATTTCTATTTTTATATGTATATTGTTATTCATATTTCTATTTATATTTTTGAATTCAAATTTTCATCTATTTATATATATATATATATATATGTGTGTGTGTGTATATTATACTGGATTGTTCTAGCATATTCAGTTTGATTTTGGAGAAATGAAGAAATGAATAACTGGTGGATAACTGGTACCTGAATGGGTGACCGACGACGTGCTGTTGGCATTGTAGAAAAGGGTGGTAACCTGTAGACAGCCCGGCGTTAATAGCCCTAATGTTGATACGCCGTTAAAAAAAATAAAAAAAAAAAAAACCTGAAGGAGAGCGTCCTCAGCAGCGATTTTTTTTTTTTTTTTTTTTTTTTTTTTTTTTTCCAATTTTGCACTATAACGTATTTTAATGCACTAAACTCGAATCCGTTAAAAAAAAAAGAAAAAAAAAGTTGCTCTCAACTAGGAAAGAAGTTAGTTATTAAGCACTAAAGTTCAATGGAGGCTATAAAGGTTGCCGTAAACAGCGTATTAATAAACATGCGTATTAAGAAGAATGTCTAGGACGACTTTTGGGCTGACGTGCTATGCGTTTCCGCTCTCTACGCTCGCTCAAGAAGATATCAAAACTCTAGTCAATCCAACTCGCTGTAATGGATAGAATTCCGATTTTATAGAGGTTATAGATGGTTTACCAACATTTCAAATGAGAGTTCTTTCTTTCCCAATGATAGATGTCTGCGCACGAACATGTGTACAAATACGCTGTTCAATTAAATCTTTAACCTCAATAACAGTGAACTTTATTTATTTAAATTTTAACATCCATTTATTATTAACTACGAATTAGTGAACTTTATAACTTCTTTCCTAGTTGAGAGCAACTTTTTTTTTTTTTTTTTTTTTTTTTTTTTTTTTTAACGGATTCGTGTTTAGTGCATCAAAATACGTTATAGTGCAAAATTTGAAAAAAAAAAAAAAAAAAAAAAAAAAAAAAAAAAAAAAAAAAAATCGGTGCTGAGGACGCTCTTCTTCAGTTTTACCCAAAATTCGTTTCACAATAATATGTAACAATATATATTTATTGTTTCACTAATACATATGGTAAGAAAATATCCTCCGCCACGTCCAATTCTTCAATAAAACTTTATGTGTGTCTAAAGAAAATGTATTACACACTTTGACAGCAGACAATGAAAAACTGCACCTCAAACGAGCTGAGTGCATTATTAGAGTTTCATTCATACAATGGAGCTAATACATTACGACATCACCATTAATGCAGGGACATGAAGATGCATTGAACCAGGCGGAGTATCGCATTAGCTCTGATGCAGTTCGTAAATGGATGCATTTGTTGGCATTATATTCTTTATAATAGAATTCATTGTGTATAAATCATGATAACTTACTTATGTCTGAACATATCTCAATGATAATAAGTAATCATAATATTTATTTTTTTAAATAGCTAATAAAAAAGTGGGTCAAAACGTATGTATACACTTAATTTATTGGTCAAAAATATTTTATTTGATTTTTTAACACAATATACATGCAGATAATGATAAAAATTACATTTTACATTTATTTCATGCAAGGCCAAAAATTAGAAACTCGTTGAATTCAATTTAAGTGCCGACATGTTTCAGTGTCCATGGATTCCTTTCTAAAAGAAATTTGTGCACAAAGAAAAATTGCTTCCCTAAAAGGAGGAAGGAACCGCGCTAAAATTCGTAGAATTTGTATTTATTTATGTGAAATAAAATGATTTTAACAGTTTACCACGATTTCCAACCGTTTTACCTGTGCATTTAAGGAAATATACGACAACTTAAAACCTTTTCTTTTTTCCATTCCCATAAAAATATATTTTTCCATTTTGGGATTCTAGCGGACAAAGTTATATACATACTTATATGAATTCTGCTGTGGCGATGTCCTGAATACACCAATCTCAGAAATACTCTGAAACCCATCATTGATGAACACACCAACAACTCCGTAACTTATTATTTCCTGACCACCTCTAACATCACCGATATAAACGCCTTTTGCATTTACTTGGAGGATGTAATGAAGAAAAGAGGCAACCGCAGCGTGTAGTAAACGAACCGAAATATCAGTTCTTAAATATTCTGTATTATAAAAGCTTATTTTATTTTATTGTTCTATAAGAGTCTACTCTAATTTAATTTTCATGAATTGTATATATTTACCCCGATCACATTTGTAAGAACAATGTTCAATTACAAATAAATATTATTATTATTATTATTATTATTATTATATGAATTCGGACCACTGCAGCTCCAACTCCAAATTTGAAATTACTCCAAAAATAGCTCCATAATAAGTAATCAAAAAATATTGCCCAAAAATAGTGTTTTATTCAGAAGCCATCTATCATAAATGTAAAAAAAAAATTGAAAATTAAGGCAATTTTACAATGAATACTAAATAAGGCAGACACTTTTAAGGGGGTTAAAATGTAAAGAAAAAAAACCCTTCAAACTACCTAGTGTTTATTTTTAATATAATAAATTTAGTGTTTATTTTTAATATTATTCGTACTATGATTTCAACAGCGTATTTAATGAATAATAATTGAAAATAATTACAAAATCGCAGACAATTGTGGGGTTTAATTATCAGGAAACATGAAAATAAATGTTGCCTTGATTTAGTCAGAGCACCGATCATGTGGGCAGTTGTGGTTGTTCTCTGCGGTCTCATTGGTTCTTGCTCACATGATCTTGTACAGCTGTACCGGTTTAAATGGCAGCTTGAATAAAATACTCATTTAATTTTAGAATAAAAAACTACCTAGGTTTTTTTTTACATGTTATCCCTGTTAAAAGTGTCTGCCTTATTTATTATTCATTGTAAAATTGTCTTCATTTTACAGTAAAGATAGTTGTTGGCTTCTGAATAAATATTTATGGCAAATATTTTTTTGCACCTTTGGCAGTACCTGGTGTTCCATGGTAAGTCTAGCCAACACATATATACCTTCTTATCTACCAAAGAGGTACATTATAGCAAAATTTCAAGGTCCATAAAACACTTTATGAAACGTGTGGTTGCCGGCTCTTGGACTAGCATTTGTTAGAAAAGTCCAAATGCAAATAAATATTATTGTTATTATTACGAATTCGGATCGTTGATATTGGTAATCCATGGGGTACTGAAACATATCGGAACTTACGGATAGCGTCATACAGACTATTCTCCCTATGGTGGACGGAGGAAATGCGCTAAAATCGTCCATTTTCTCTTAAATTCCTTTGAAATAGCTGAAAATGTGCTAAGGTTTGAGAATGTTAGGTGTGAAGAGAGTTATGTCGGAGAGAACTAGGTGTGATCCTCTTCTGAAACTGGTTCTTCAAGACTCATCCTTTTGTTTTGGCCGCTACACTTCTTCAGCTCCACTTGTCTGCCATATCCTCCGCTTACAATCTCAAAATATATCTATAATACAAAACAGCTTGGACTTGGCCCTTATGGTAGTAACATCGCCTTCCAGTTGTTAAGCTGTAAAACTACGTTTACCCGCGGAAACTAAGTTTGGGTGAAACGACCAATCCTTAAGCGGGGTGTATGCATGTATATATATATATATATATATATATATATATATATATATATATGTGTGTGTGTGTGTGTGTGTAAGAACGTGACCATATGTGTATATATGTGTGCTAGTTTAATTTAGTATTGGTATTGGTATTACTATAAATGTAGTATAGTATTAGTATTAATATTGCTACAGTACATTAGTACGTATATATATGATTTCGTTTTTTTAGTTTATATTAGTTAGTAAAAAAAAAAAAGCATATATATAAAATTACATATAAAAAAAGAGAAAAAAATAGAGTTACACGTATAAAAAAGAAATAAATATGTATAAAAAAATAACAAAATAAAATTATACAAAAAAAAAAAGGAAAAAATAGTAAATATTAATATTGGTATTTAGTCTATTATTAGTAATAATATTGCTAAACAGTATATTAGTATTATTTTTAGTACAAATAGTTGTCTTAGTAAGTAATATTAGTGTTAGCAGTAAGTAATCACATTAGGAAAAAAAAATAGAATAACAATTATCAAAATAACAAATTCATTGTCATAAATGGTGAATTGTAAGCGCAGCACTGTCTTAAACACAAAATTACAAACTCTTTCACGACATATACACTACTCTCTAACATTACACTTGAGGGCGGTGAGGACCTAGATGTTTTCTCCCCTTAAACACCCAATCCATCCATCCATCCGCGGGTCAAAACCACTTCTTCTCTTCGGTTTCCACGGGAACTGGATGGCCATTCTTTTACTGTATGTTTGATAGAACCGAGTTTATTTTCTGTTAGTTGTGTCCACGATTTTTTTTCCAGAATAATGTTATAATGTCTCTTGTTCTGTTTGTCCAGTCTTGTTGGGTTAGTCTTGTTATTTCTACGTTTGTTTGTTCGGTAGCTGTTTTAGCATGTGCGTCGGCCGACGAACTTTTGCCTAAGTCTTCATGACCTGGTAGCCAGTGGATGGTAACGTGTCTGTTTAGTGTGTGAGCCTGAAATAGTATTCGTTGTAATAGTGGATGATGTGTGTAGCTGTCAGTTAGTGCTTCAAGTGCGTTGAGTGAGTCCGTGTAAAGTCCCTTGTATCTCTAATAGGTGTATTTTCCAAGCCAATAAGGACGCCATAGACCTAAGTTTCTCAGAAAAAATCCTGGGTCGAATTTGTAAAATCTCTAAACAGACACACACCTCTACAACTCATCTGGCAACAAATCGCAAAAATCCAACACAAAAAATACAGACAACCTATCTCAGTTCCTGACGTGCACTCCATTGCGTTTTGTTGCTGTTGTACTACTCACCACCAGGTGCGTATTTCGTTGGCGGTGCTAACCGCAATTTGGGCTAAACTGTGTGAATGAATTAGCTATAAACGGTTAAAACAATATACAACATTAAGAATTTCTGCTCTGAGCATTCCAAATAACTATGATTTTAGCATTATAATGGAACGCCCTATAAAGTTCCCGCTTCTGTTTGACAGATTTACAGTTTTTTCTTCGTTATTGTTAAAAAAAAGTGGTATATGAAAATGGATTACGCTTTCAAGTCTGAACCGTTTTCTCCTTATGACTAGTCAGTTTGACTCGTTTCATTAGTTGGTTATTAAAATAACGAGAGTACTCATCGTGTCGTGTGAAGAAAATTCTAATGACACCTCTAGATATCGCTACTAGTCATTCTGTTTAATTTCTTGCCTTGTTATAAAACATGATAGAATCTTGTAGCAGCTGTATTAAATATCTTCAATGAATCCACACATTTCCATACCGTAATTCGTACAGGTAACATAAAACTACAACATGACATTAGCAAGAATTTCTACTAATGATTTTTGTAAATTATTTCAAAAATTGTGAAGGTCAAATACTATAAACCATTTTTACTCCAGTTTAATTTTTTTGGACATCTAGGCCAAAGCGTCGGTCGATCTATAGGTTGCCACTTCTTAAACGTCCAAGATGATTACGAAATAATATTTCGACGTTCATTAGTGGTTGGTGGCAAGTGACAAGTACTCTCACGTTGGTGGACAAGTGCACAGTCAGTAAGGTCCGTCGTACTCGTCAAACTCCTTAACCTAGCTTAGTGAGAAATACTCGTTCACACGGAATGGTGCGTTCTTTACGGTCCGCCCAGTAGATAACTTGTCACTAAACGCTTGTTCACTCTTAGTGGTCATGTGCGTTCAGTACGGTCCGTCCAGTAACTAACTTGTTAGTAAACGCTTGTTCACTCTTAGTTGCCAATTGCGTTCAGTACGGTCCGTCCAGTAACTAACTTGTCAGTAAACGCTTGTTCACTCTTAGTCGCCAAGTGCGTTCATTACGGTCCGTCCAGTAACTAACTTGTCACTAAACGCTTTGTCTTGGCACATAATCCATAAATAAGTCAAAATCTAATTTGTGCTTTTATTTACCTCCTTTTTAAGCCAAAGGTGTTCGACTTTACAAATCTCCCAATCCACCTTTCAGAATTATGTTTATTGAGCCAGTCATTTATAAATAACTAGCTGTTGCCAAGCGTGCCATGCTACATCTACTTTCTGCATCTAGAATAGCCCAAATAAATTAGAAACCAAATAAGTAATATTAAAATCTAATAACGCAAATCTGTAACTGTTCGGGTTCACAGTTTCGAACCCGTGACCTCGGCATTGTGAGTCCTAGCCTATGACTCCCCGGATCAAGACCTACATGTGTGCCAAGTTTGGTCAAATACGGTCAAACCGTGTGGATTTGTATAGGGGACAAACAGACAGGCAAACAGTTGATAGACGTTTCAGACCTAGCGTATGACAATCCCTGTATTAAAACCTATCTGATTGCCAAGTTTGATCAAAATCGGTCAAACGGTGTGAATTTGTAGAAGGAACAAACAGGCAGACTAACAGACAAACTGACAATCAGACAGACTGGTGATTTATATATATATATATATATATATAGGATAATCCACGTGGTATGAGGAAATGAGGAAACACCACTTCCAGTTTCAGTTAAGTGTTAACTGTGTTAACAAGGGCTAATTTTGGTATTCGCCCTTTTTTATTTGCATCCTGCTTAAAAAATATTTGAAATTAATCAAAGTAAATTAAAATTATATTTTGTTTAGATGTTTTCTTTATGCGTTTCTATAGACTATTTTCTTTGCCTTTTTATTTATTATAATAATTTTTTTTTAATTTTGTGTTTATTAATTTTTCTTTTGTCTTAGCACATAATCCATAAATAAGTCATTAACTGTGTTAACAAGGGCTAATTTTCGCATTTGCCATTTTTTATTTGCATCCTGCTTAAAAAATATTTGAAATTAATCAAAGTAAATTAAAATTATATTTTGTTTAGATGTTTTCTTTATGCGTTTCTATAGACTATTTTCTTTGCCTTTTTATTTATTATAATATTTTTTTTTTAATTTTGTGTTTATTAATTTTTCTTTTGTCTTAGCACATAATCCATAAATAAGTCATTAACTGTGTTAACAAGGGCTAATTTTCGCATTTGCCATTTTTTATTTGCATCCTGCTTAAAAAATATTTGAAATTAATCAAAGTAAATTAAAATTATATTTTGTTTAGATGTTTTCTTTATGCGTTTCTATAGACTATTTTCTTTGCCTTTTTATTTATTATAATAATTTTTTTTTAATTTTGTGTTTATTAATTTTTCTTTTGTCTTAGCACATAATCCATAAATAAGTCATTAACTGTGTTAACAAGGGCTAATTTTCGCATTTGCCATTTTTTATTTGCATCCTGCTTAAAAAATATTTGAAATTAATCTGTTGAGAACTAGGCCGATGATTATTTTCTTCCGGAGAAAGCTCTCGGTCATTGCTGTAATATGTTTCATTCTCTTGATAGACCGGTGAGCTCAGAAAAAAATAATGGAAGCCCTTAAAACTCTCAGACGTCCATTTTACTATACAATTCCTTTAGGCAGGCTTACCAACCTCAGCGATAATACCTTTTTTATTGCTCCCTGCTCCGTTCATAGCTACCGTATCGGTGGAACTTTTTAACTACTACACTACAAACCTTCCCGGGTCTTTGGGTCTTTCTCTTAGACTTATCTTAGGGAAAGACTTTTTTTTTTGTTATTTTTAAAATTATTGTTTTAATTTTTAAGCAGGCCTATCAATTTATGTATATATATATATATATATATATATATATATATATATATATATATATATATATTATAAGACGATAATCCAATTTATCAATTAGTTTTTATTTTGTCAGAAGGTCAAACAACATTTATAACGTACATATAGTCCAGGCAATGAATGCTTGAAAACAGCTATAGGTGGAAATTTTTGGAACACAATTTTTGACTTCGTAACATTGTTTGGGCTGGATAGGAGGTGAACATATCAAAAGTCCTCGCCCCTAGCCGAAACAAAGTTATGAAGTCAAAAATTGTGTTCCAAACTCTTCCACCTATAACTCTTAATTTCCTGGGCTATTAGTCGCTAAATTTCTGATTTCACGATGAACACTGAAATTATTTTCACGTTTGAAGGAAAATACATAAAATAGCAAAGTAAAATATATTATTGAAGGGAATACAATGCTCTACAACCCTATGACCGTTATTTATTTTTTAGGTTCATGGTTAAAATATGCGGCAAAAGTGTTTTTCCCCAAAATGACAGACTATCAAGAGCGGATATTTCGAAAACTAAAGATATCTCGAAAAACTTTATAGAATAGAACTTGTAGGAAATTTAATCACCTTTTATTTGTTATAGAATAGTCATGTCGCAAGGACGCAGGGTTTCCGAGATATAAGTGAAAACCCGAAAAATGGGACCTTCTAAACCCCCCCCCCCCTCCTCCCCGGCTTAAAGGCTAGGGGCGAGGACTTTTGATATGTTCACCTCCTATCCAGCCCAAACAATGTTACGAAGTCAAAAATTGTGTTCCAAAAATTTCCACCTATAGCTGTTTTCAAGCATTCGTTGCCTGGACTGTAAGGGAATATTCATTTATTTAGAACGAACTCGTTACGTGTGTGACGTAATTCCTAAAAAACCGTATGGGATTGCTAACAAATTGTGGCAACTTACTTGTTATCAGGCACACACATATATATACATATATATGTGAATTGTTATTAAAATATATTAATTTTAACAGGGGTTATTTGCTGTCTATAATTGGTGGGATCGATAAAGTTTTGAAGAGAATTTTTAAAAATTCTTTTTGACTCCAAACTAATATGCTACAATAATTCAGATGTGTTAAAAATGATAACGTTTAATACATTATACTATAAAAATGTATAATATTTTTTATTATAAATAATTAAATAGGAACATAACAGTGTATTATGCGCACACATGACGACATGGGCAATGAAATTCCAATAATAATAGGATGGGTAATAAATAAGTAACGATATGACGTACAATATTTTAATTACATTTCACGTTTATATTACATGGTAATTTTTCACATGCCTACATTTCGTAATACACTTGTTGTTGTATTCGAAAATTATTTGTTTTCTGTAATTGGTTTTTTCACATACACAAAAAACTACAAGAAGCTCACACACGACTGTTACAAATTTACCCATTAATAAATAGAAAAACTCCCCTAAAACACACCTGTGGTACACTACTATACAAATCGACAATACTACCCATACTAACGTACGCATGTCCTGTCTGGTTTGGCGCCAGAACCACACACATAAAACGTCTACAAACATTTCAAAACAGGGTACTCCGAATAGTGTCAAATGCTCCTTGGTTCGTAAGGAACAGCCAGATCCATAGAGAATTGGAGGTTGGTCCATTTTTCACTCACATAGAAAAGCTAGTGCGAAAATATCACCAGACTCTTCCAGCCTCCAGCAGTTCCGTGTTTTATCAACTTGGACAAAGAAAAACCTCGCGAATCAAACACAGACTTTATCAAGACATTTTAACCCTTTAAATTTTTATCTTACAAATATTGTTTTGTGTATAAGACGTTTTGTATTGGTCCAATAAAATTGTTTTGTTTTCTGTAATTGGTTTTAGTTTGAATAAATTTTCCCGCAACTCTCGCGAGCATTGTTCAAATTGTCCATTGAATATTATATAATATGATTGTTTGTAATATCGATTCTCTGTGTAATATATCGAGTGCGCAACCTCACCCCCACTCCTACCACCTGCCTCTTGACCCTATCCATCCCCACTACTCGCCACTTGACACCGTACAATGTACCAATTAATTCGCCACTCCACGAGGTGGGTCGGGAGCGGCTGAAGTATTATTTTAAACGAACCTGAACGGTTGTTGTTCTTCAATTTACACGGGATGTTTCTTTTTGTATGACCCATTTCTGTATTTGCTGAAAATATTTCTTTTTAAAAGACCCATTTTTGCATTTAAAGCTGTATAAAAGTCCGACTCGCAGTAACTGCGTCATCTTAGCGTGGTTCCGTTCATATCTCTAGTGCTATTAGTAAAGTAATAGTAGCAGTTATTGCTGGGGTTTGATCTTTCGTGAAAAATAAAATCTCGCAGAGAAAATAGATTTAAGGCGCCACAACAGGAAACAGATAGTATCATAAGTGACTCCCCACCTTCTCAACGTTCACTCCTGGAAACACTATAACAATATTTCAAATTTTCTCACCTTGTTTTCGGCAAATACTCTTTATACTGTTAAATCCAATCATGGGCTTATATAAAGGGGAGGCTGAGGGGGCTGTAGCCCCCCTCCCCCGAAATTTTCATTTGATGGTAGAAATGTGTCATAAAACCCTTAAAAATAAATTAAATAACATCAAATAGTTCATAAAAAATAGTTTATTTTAGGTGTAATAGGGTTTTATTTGCCTAAAACTATTCCAAGTTCTTAATTGTGGAAATTGTCCCAGCCCCTCCCGAAATTATTTCCTATATACGCTCATGAATCCAATTAAATTAAGCAACAACCAGATAAAACTGTAGGTAAAAGACCAAAACTAACAATTGCGAATTTCAAGTCCTTATTTCGCCGATTGACATCGCCCAATCAAAAATTACATCAGAAAGTTTTCTGTAGGGACTTTAGTAAGCTTTCATGAGGTCACCTTCCACTTACCACGATTTCCTAAGCGTTTTCGAGATATCTTAGAAAATATACGTAAATCCCTAATCTTTTCACGTCTGTTAATGAAATATTTTGTCCCTAGTACTTCCTTAACGTGAAACGGAACCAACATTTAGCTATCTTAGATTAGCTAATTATCAAACGTCTGGAGCAAGTTTCAACTGAATTAATCGTTTCTGAATATCCAAATTGAAAATTAGTTCAGAAAAGTAGGCGTTTCAATCTTTCCCAAAAACGGTTACAGCTAAAGCTTTGGAAATGGTTTCATTCGTTTTTATACGTTAAGACGAGTACCTGCAAGCATATGAACTCGAAAACGTAAGCGTTACGATTTTGTTCGCGCGAATTTTGCTACATAAAGCATCTTCCGATGGGCAAATTCTGCTGGTTAACGAACTTGACCTTACAACGAATTAGACAAAAGATGTTTGTACCAAATTTCATCAAAATCGGACCATATATATATATATATATATATATATATATATATATATATATATATATATATTACCGTCAAAGTGTAGAAGCTAGACATTCTATAGAATGCCTAAGTGTAGAAGCTAGACATTCTATAGAATGCCTAAGTGTAGAAGCTAGACATTCTATAGAATGCCTAAGTGTAGAAGCTAGACATTCTATAGAATGCCTAAGTGTAGAAGCTAGACATTCTATAGAATGCCTAAGTGTAGAAGCTAGACATTCTATAGAATGCCTAAGTGTAGAAGCTAGAAATTCTATAGAATGCCTAAGTGTAGAAGCTAGACATTCTATAGAATGCCTAAGTGTAGAAGCTAGACATTCTATAGAATGCCTAAGTGTAGAAGCTAGACATTCTATAGAATGCCAAAGTGTAGACGCAAGACATTCTATAGAATGCCTAAGTGGTTTAGGCAAAGTATAGGAAGTAATGGACATGGTTGGGGAGTTTCTGAAACAAGAAAATACTCTTAAGGGATAATCTTGTGCGATGAAAATGAAAATAATTTTCTCGATTTGATGAATAAAAAATAAATTAATATTTAAAAACGGTTTATGTCATAAGTTTTATATTGGATGTTTTAGTATTTAAAAAAATGGCGGCGCTGTGTCTGACATAGTATGCTGGCGGGAAATAATAAATTTAGAAAAAAAAAAACAAAAAAAAAACTAAAATTATTTTGAAAGAAGAGGTCAAATTTAGCAAAGGGCGTAGGCTTTTAAAGAAATATTAATTTTTTCGAAAATGGTGAACAATTCTTCATTTTTTTGTTAAAAAAATCCGTCGAAAATCGTTATAATTCTGTGAATAAAAAAAAAACCCTTCTTACTTTACTGGCAAATATCATTAGATGCTGCTGTTAAAATTTGAAGTTGATAGGAATAAAATTGAAGGCGCTTGAACATTGTTTTAAGAAAATCAACCTCAAAGTTTAATGTACTGAAATGGTCATTTTTATTTTTTCAGAAGTTGTTGTAATAATGATGGCAGTGAGTGTGAACCATTTCCACCGCATAAACTCTCTTGGATGTCATTTTTGATGAGTTAAAGATATCATTTTTTTCAAAAAATCAAAAAATATTACAAGGTACTATTACTTCTTAAATGACCATTCAGCAATATTGAGTTTGTCCTCCTTAGGGATTGAAGCAATAGAGTAATTCGGTTTTTGTCTGATTCCACAAGGCCTTGTCAAGGACAGATATTTTTGCGCGCATACTGTACGCGTGCGGCCTGCGGCTCTCTCTTTGTTCCCGCAATAATCCGCCGAGCCGCACAAAGCATGTCCTGCTCCTGTCATCCGCAGGACACTTCCCGCGTCATCACTCCCCTCTCCAATCCCTTCCTGTTCCAGATTATCAACGTCGTTTGTAACCAGGAATGGAGCAGCTTTATGGTTGGGATTAGGTGATTAAGTTTTATTACGGCTGGATACATGTGTCACAGAAATGTCAGCAAGAATGTGCCATTATTATCTCTTGCTCCTGAAGAAATAGATTCTATTAAAGAATTGTAGTATTTATTTTTAAAAACCTTTCTTAGCGGGTATGCAATATTTGTATTTTTTTAACAGTCAAGTGGTTTGGGTTGGGCGATGATTGGTCAGAGAGTGGTATTTGACAAATATATAGTCGATTTTATGATACCAAGACCAAACCCTGCCTATATATACCTTCACAAATATAAGACGTTTTCCTCTTTCGGATAAGAAAAACAGTTTTAGGTTTATGTAATCTACATTTTGAACTTTTCGGTAGCAAAATGTATTCTTCTAAAATAGGAGATTCTGACACAATTTATTAAAATAATGATTTGTAAATAATTACTGAGCCAGCCCACATTGTAGGCCAAACGACATTTCGTGTTTCAAAAAAGGCTACAGCCTCTAAATCTTAACCGATTTCAATGCATTTTTTTCTTAAATGAAAGCTAATAAAATATAAAACAACTTTGTCTGGCCAGATGTTTGTTTTTTGTTTCTCCTGTTTACCAAATAACGTTTAAATCATTCACGAACTTTTACAATTGAACATGAAATAATATTTTATTTTTCATCTAACTTAATATCAGCTCTGATATCGTTGAAATTAAACATTCAAATCCTGATTAGAGTGGGAAAAAATCGAAATTTATTTTCATTTAATATCATTGTTGAATTAAGATAAAGTTATGTTTTATGTAGATGGGTCAGTTCTTTTTCAAGTCTAATCAGTCTAATCAATTTGAATATTTAATTTCAACAACATCTGTGCTGATTTAAAGTTGGATGAAAAATAAAATATTATTTTATATTCAATTGTAAAAGTTCTTGAATGATTTAGTAGTAATTTAATAAACAAGGGAAACAAAAAAACAAACATCTAGACAGCCAAAGTTGTTCTAAATTGTATTAGCTTTAATTTAAAATAAAAAATGCTTTGAAATCGGTTAAGATTTAGAGGCTGTTGCCTTTTTTGAAACACGAAAAGTCGTATGGCCCCACTATGCGGCGAGGTGATAGAAATAGATTTCCTCCCAAAAATGTGTAATCCATTTTAGTGTTTCTACCGGATCAGAAAAATCCCAATAATTTCTAATCCTATTTCCGCCATCCGCAGGTATTGTGAACTACTGAACCGTTCTAAGTGTTGTAAGTCCTGCGAATTGTATCGAGCCTGTGTTGTGACTCCCCTTAACACTGTATAAAGACCCCAACCATCCAGGTGCTCTAGGTTTTTGCTTCAAGAGTCGACAATAGCAGCCACCTGGGTGCCTGGGGCTATTATGTAGAGGAAACTCCCGGGTAATTCTCTCTGACCCTCAGATAATCGGGCAAAAAGGCCTTCTGGGTGCTGCCCTGATTCTACATTCTGAGCAATTGTCTCTCCCCTAACTGGATATTAGGCTGTTTTCATAAATAGGCCTCTAATTGTGGGGGACTTTACGGGAACGAATGAAACCATTTTTAAAGCGTTGTCTGTAGCCGTCTGCCGTCTTCGATAGAAGTAGATAAAACAAGTTTTCCTAATTCATTTTCGGATTGGTTACTCAGAAACGATGTATTCACTTTGGGTGCTTTTACATCTGATAGTTTATTTTTATAATTATTCTTCAATTGACCCTTCTCTTAATCTTTGTATTTTCGGGCTAGGCGGAAGGTCAAAAAATAAAAACTTCACCACTCAGTTTCACCAACTTTATTGCGTCCCTAAATGTTTCACACCTTTTTTTGGCGCCTCTTCAGGGGAAATAGTTACATATATAAAACTTACAGCCTCAATCTGAGGAGGACAAACTTCCACCAGTACGGCCATGACGAGAATCCTGAACCCATTTTTAAAGCGTTGTCTGTAGCCATTTTCGACGGATAAAACAAGTTTTCCTAATTCATTTTCGGATTGGTTACTCAGAAACGATGTATTCACTTTGGGTGCTTTTACATCTGATAGTTTATTTTTATAATTATTCTTCAATTGACCCTTCTCTTAATCTTTGTATTTTCGGGCTAGGCGGAAGGTCAAAAAACAAAAACTTCACCACTCAGTTTCACCAACTTTATTGCGTCCCTACATGTTTCACACCTTTTTTTGGCGCCTCTTCAGGGGAAATAGTTACATATATAAAACTTACAGCCTCAATCTGAGGAGGACAAACTTCCACCAGTACGGCCATGACTAGAATCCTGAACCCATTTTTAAAGCGTTGTCTGTAGCCGTTTTCGATAGATAAAACAAGTTTTCCTAATTCATTTTCGGATTGGTTACTCAGAAACGATGTGTTCACTTTGGGTGCTTTTACATCTGGTAGTTTATTTTTATAATTATTCTTCAATTGACCCTTCTCTTAATCTTCTAATTTTCGTGCTAGGCGGAAGGTCAAAAAATAAAAAATTCACCACTCAGTTTCACCAACTTTATTGCGTCCCTACATGTGTCACACCTTTTTTTGGCGCCTCTTCAGGGGAAATAGTTACATATATAAAACTTACAGCCTCAATCTGAGGAGGACAAACTTCCACCAGTACGGCCATGACGAGAATCCTGAACCCATTTTTAAAGCGTTGTCTGTAGCCATTTTCGACGGATAAAACAAGTTTTCCTAATTCATTTTCGGATTGGTTACTCAGAAACGATGTATTCACTTTGGGTGCTTTTACATCTGATAGTTTATTTTTATAATTATTCTTCAATTGACCCTTCTCTTAATCTTCGTATTTTCGGGCTAGGCGGAAGGTCAAAAAATAAAAACTTCACCACTCAGTTTCACCAACTTTATTGCGTCCCTACATGTGTCACACCTTTTTTTGGCGCCTCTTCAGGGGAAATAGTTACATGTATAAAACTTACAGCCTCAAGTTTTTCTAATTCATTTTCGGATTGGTTACTCAGAAACGATGTATTCACTTTGGGTGCTTTTACATCTGATAGTTTATTTTATTTTGCCTCTATCCTGTAGGATCATTGGCGATTGCATGGTAAGAAAATAAATAAAGAAAAATATTCGATACTCAGAACTATTAATAAAATTAAAAAGAAACATTAGAGCACTATTCTACAACTAATTAGGTACCTATACAAAAATTTTAGTTCAAACACGATTGAACACCTTCGGTTTTGGGGGTTTTCACAGCACTAATGTGAGCTGTTTTTGCGATTGGACGTTTTTACCCAATTATATCGATGTGACTCTGAAAATATGTTGTGTTGTGAATTCTAGACCAAGTTGTGAGCTATTGTTCCTGTACGAAAGGAGTTTTAATCCTTCCTCTGCAAGACCTAACCACGCTGGTTTATCTGATAAGTTATTCCTGACAGCAAACTCCCTCCAGCTGTTTCTTAGCAGTGGTCCTTTAACTCTCAGCCAGGTAGATAAGCTTTGTTGACGTGTCTTTTCTGTAGTCTTTTTGCACCGTTTTTTTGGTCATAAAAGATTCTAAATATATTTAGGACCTAAGGAAGAAATAAACGAAAGGAACTAAACGCTATAAAAAAATTCATTTTTAAAAAAAAATCACTGCCTCAGTCGTTCTGAAATAAATCCTTCGACTTATTGAATAGTCCTAATACCCTGATTGTATACTTGCGAATGGATAAGTTTTCAATAAAAAATATAACACAAGATAACGAAAACAACCCAAGATTTTTTTAAAACTATTTAATTTTTTACCGCCTGCTAAAGCGTGGTCCTAAACCCGATGACGCAATCTCCGAAGGTACCGTTGAGAAATGTCCTGTTACAAAATTACTAGCGTTCCAAATTTATATATATATATATATATATATATACACTAGCTGAATACCCGTTATTTTATTGCGTCAAATAATGTATCATCAAAATTAACGCTACTACATAATTTTGTGTAGATCATTGTAGCACGGTTCCCATGTTTCTTGACATTTTGACACTCCGGACCAGTGTCAAGAAACAGATAACGTAGAGATAACCCGTTATCTATAGGTTAGCAGTAACAGCAGTTTAACTAGTACAGGTTAAAATCCGTTGGCAATACTAAAAAATTTAAAAATTTATATTCGTCTGTACAGGCGCTGGCCCCGAGACAACAAGGCGCTGGCCCCGAGACAACATTATAACATAACTTTCATATACACTGTACTTGTTCCTTTTATTTGTTCTTATTTTTTTTTCTACTTTTATTTTTACTTTTTTTTATTATTTTATTTTATTTATTTATTTTTCTTGTAAATGTGTGTGTATGCATGCACATGGATGTATGCATACATACATATATGTTGTATATATTGTTTCTTAAACTAGTGATCAATTGTAAACACAGAAAAAGAGCCAAACATTACTACATCTTTTTCTTATATATATATATATATATATATATATATATATATATATATATATATATATATATATATATATATATATATAATAGGGAGTTCAACAATGGTTGTCTTCTCCCCTCCTATGTATCCATGAGTTATAGATCATTACAGTACTATTTACATGTTGTTCTCTGTACAGGTTGCAAATTTCAATTAAAAAAAAAAAAAAAAAAAAAAAAAAAAAATTCGTCTGTGGCAGAAGGTCATTATTTAAATAATCTCAAGATAGTTTCTTTCGTCAATCCGCAAATTTACCATGGAGTATTCCATATTATAGGATAGTGACCGTATTTTTCCAATATATTCGTCTGTGGCAGAAGGTCATATTGGAAAAATAGGGTCACTATCTTATAATTAAAAATTTATGTATTCTAGATGTCAGTTGGAAACACCCATTATATTTGCGAGCATTACCAAGGAGCTCTCTAACTGGGGATGCTGCTGGGTGAGGAGGCTGTGCAAGGGTTCGGGATATTATTACCTCGGATGGACCATCACAAGTTATTGCGTAAACTCTATGAGGGAGAAAATCACAGTTTATTTCTAGTAATTCAAGGTCTGCCATCATAGTTGATTTAAACCGCAAATAAAAATAATATTATGAAATAGTAACAGTGTGGTAACAGCAGACCTGTTGTCGTCCTAGCAACGCATGCTGCTTAGGCTCTAACCAACTAAAACTTCAAACCCCTCTAAAAATCCTTAAAAACTTGAAAAAAAAAAAAAAAAAATCTTTTCTTAGCGAGTGTTTACTTTCTAAAGCTAGTGTCCATGCAAAATTTCAAAATTTTCTGTCAAGTGGTTTGTGCTGAGCGATGATATGCCAGTCAGTGAGTGGTATTTGACAAATATATAGTCGATTATTAAATGAGGAATTCCATATTTCAGAAAATATCCTATTCTAAAAAATAACTTTATGAGTTGAAAATGTTGCAACATTATGAGAGAGCCATGAAGGAAGCCTAATAGAGTTGCCGGCCATTAATGAAATGTAAACTTTCCCGCTCATATTGAGCAGGTCGATAATTGCGCGGGGAAAATGATGTCAATGAAATTATCAGCCTCTCTCCAACTACTCTCCGTAATGGAGAATGTAATTTAGAATTTCTTTATGCTTCGCTGATTTTCATTTTCTGTTAAATAAAAATTCTGTTTTGCAGTAATTGTACATTGATTGCTTTGTTAGATATGCCATATGATCGTCCAATTATGAATTTATTTAAATTTTAATGCCAATTAATTATTAACTAAGAATTTTATTACGGGTTATCTATTGGTTACCACCCTTTACTAGCCAGGATAGGGCTGATGCCTTTTCTTTTTTCTAAAGAAAAGACACCACCCCTCAGTGGGAATCAAACCCACTCGAATTTTGTAAATGGACGTTAAAAATTAACTTAGTTTAAAATTGCTTTCGGAGGCCCGGTGGCCGTGAGCAGTAAGGCATGAGCATTTAACACTCCGTGCCAAAGGGTCGTGGGTTCGTTTCCGTCTTCTTTAAAAAGACGAAAAGGCATCAGCCCTATCCAGGCTAGAAAAGGGTGGCAACCTATAGATAACCAGTCCTAGAGTTCGTAGTTAATAATAAATGGACGTTAAAAATGTAATAAATAAAATTGCTTTTAGTTCAAGCGGAAGAAATACAGCTATTGAGGTTGCATTCATGTTATTTATTTATTCATCTGGAGAGCTCCACATCAAGTGTGATCTGTTCAAAAAAACACAAATCTGCTAGTACCAAGGATATCCCTACTAGTACCCAAGGCATACTTATGAATGAAAGCCTGGCTAGTAAATTCTTCCCCCTCTCCATCCTTCCATTGATAATTGTCCTAGACAGCATGCCTACAAAATCTGCTAGTACCAAGGATATCCCTAGTAGTACCCAAGACATACTTATGAAAGAAAGCCTGGCTAGTAAAGTCTTCCCCCTCGCCATCCTTCCATTGATAATTGTCCTAGACAGCATGCCTGCAGAATCTGCTAGTACCGAGGATATCCCTAGTAGTACCCAAGGCATACTTGTGAATGAAAGCCAGGCTAGTAAAGTCTTCCCCCTCTCCATCCTTCCATTGATAATTGTCCTAGACAGTATGCCTACAGAATCTGCTAGTACCGAGGATATTCCTAGTAGTACCCTAGGCATACTTATGAATGAAAGCCAGGCTAGTAAAGTCTTCCCCCTCTCCATCCTTCCATTGATAATTGTCCTAGACAGCATGCCTACAGAATCTGCTAGTACCGAGGATATCCCTAGTAGTACCCTAGGCATACTTATGAATGAAAGCCTGGCTAGTAAATTCTTCCCCCTCTCCATCCTTCCATTGATAATTGTCCTAGACAGCATGCCTACAGAATCTCCTAGTACCGAGGATATCCCTAGTAGTACCCAAGGCATACTTATGAATGAAAGCCTGGCTAGTAAAGTCTTCCCCCTCTCCATCCTTCCATTGATAATTGTCCTAGACAGCATGCCTCCCCTCCCTGGTTATTAACCTGTCTTCAGCTCCCAGCAAATTATACAGCAACTTGATGCTTTTCTTATTCTCCGCATCATTTTTTCAGGCCGGTTATTCTCAATGATTAATCGCCTAGAAATTATTACTGTTCCTGAATAATTTATACTTCTTTTTACAAGAATTGTAGATTTATAGCCTTTTACACTTTTTTATTTTCATTTATGACTTAATTTTTCCCCTTTACAAGGGGTCGTTTAATGTTTTTCATTATCAGAAGTCTTGTGTAACAAGAATTACTTGATAACTGCCTTCTGTTTGCAAAATATGATGTTTTCTGTTTTTAATAAAATAAATGAATTATTAAAGAAGAGCCTTTAGTACCTAGTCGTAAAAATATAAAATTCGTTTAGAATCCAAAATGAAAATAACACTTTTTTATTACATTACATATTTTATTTACATTCTTGAATATATATTTAATATTTTACATCAATCAGAATTTTCAAATTTCTGTAATTTGAAAATTAAATTTATTTTGAATTATGAAATATTTTATGGCTCAAAATAATTTTCTGAATGTAGGTGAATGTCCGGTGACCGTGAGTATTAAGCCATGAATACTCCGTGCCTAGGTCGTAGGTTGGATTACCACTACGAGGTGATGGCTTTTCTTTGGAAAAAAGAAGAGGCATCAGCCCGATCCTGGCTAGAAATGGATGATTACCTGTTGATTACCCTTCGCAAAAATCTTCGTTATGTATGAGTAGAGGTTAACAAATTTAAATAAAACAATAAATGTAGGTACATATTATTATTAGCTGTAAATCGAAACCTGTATTTTTTTAGTGTTTTTGATATCGGCGTATCAACAATAAGGCTATTAACACCGAGCTATCTACCGGTTGCCACCATTTTATATTGCCAAGAGCACGTGATCGATCGCCCATCAAGGTACTGGCCACACCCGAACGGCGCATATAACGTGGCTATAGCCGTTTGACAAACTCTATAATAAAGTTTTTTTTTAACTGTATAAATAGTTTATAATTATAAGAAAATTTCATTATTATTATTAATATTTAATATTTTTTTTCAGGTGAGAGATTCTGTGAAATTTGTTACTAGTGCTTCAATATTGGCGTAAGTTTTGCACAATACCTTTGTATTTACTTAGTAGTCAAAAAACTACGCATATATATATGTATATAAATATTTTTGCATTTTAATACTTTTTAACGTTTGAGTAATGAGCAATATGAAAATCCCCCAGAAATTTCTAGATCAGAAAAAATTGTATTAAAAATCGTTCCTTTCTTTGCTAATTTTGAAACTCGCCACCCAGGCAATTTATCTTTATAGCTGTTTGATTAAAATAGACTAAAATAACAAAACTTGAGCAAATTAAAATTAGGCATTAATAAGAGATATTTTTTAGAAAACAGTTGTTGCATGCTTAGCTTAATCCTAAGGAGAAATTAGATACCGAGTAAAATAACCAAACAATCTCTTTTATTACACAAATATCCCCTTTTGATCTAATTAATCATGAAATACAAAAAAAAAAAAAAAAAAAAAAAAAAAAAAAAAAAAAAAAAAAAAAAAAAAAGTTTTTACATTTTGAAAGGTATTGAAGGAGGACCGTCGGCAAAGAGTGTAAAGACATTTAAAAACTTTTCCGCCACATAAACGCCAAATATCAATTTTGATTAGTTTATTTACGAATCGTTTATTCAGCCCATAAAAAAATGGTAAACAAAATTTATAATGTAGTATTATGCCTTAAAGTCTTGTGTCATATCTTTTCAGTTCAACAGTCAGAATAATGACCATTTTATTAGTTTTATTTTCTCCATTGTCGTCTGCTGGTTGATTTTCTGCGCACGTGCATCTACGTTATTTTGTGGTCTATCTATTGGTTGCCCCCAAAACATAGATTCATTTCTTTATCACTGAAACATTATCAATAAACTCTGCTGTATTAATAAAATCGCCCCGCTCACTAAAGGAAGTAAAATAATGTTTTCCCTGTGAAGATATGTTTAGAAAAGCCGGGCAGGGTTAATTAAGTTTTGAGTACTTTCAAGTTGGAAACACTTTTAAGTAGTTCATTCATTCCAAGTGGAGTTTGTTCTAATAATCCGGCCATAAATTACATGAGTTATAAGGCCCTTAAAGTCGATTGAATTAATAAAATCGGTAACTTCTTGAGCGGGGCTCTTGTGATGATGAAGATACTAGGGGTAGTTTTTATGGGGCTTCGTTTACCTTATTACTAGCGCTCTATAGAGGTAATTGGGTAATTTCGTGAAAATGTAATACATTTTCCTTTGTAGAAGCCGCCTTCCGCTCGGCGGTGTGTAGGGGGTTTATTAACAGTATGCTGCCTCATAGAGCTCAATGGGTGGGCTTCCGTGCTCTTGAGAGCCTTTTATGTACTCTTGTGCTCAAAGGGTGTCTTATCAATGGGTGTGCTCTCTTGCTCTTGAGAGCCCTTTGTGTACTCCTGGGCTCAAAGGGTGTCTTATCAATGGGTGGGCTCTCTTGCTCATGAGAGCCTTTTATGTACTCTTGTACTCAAAGGGTGTCTTATCAATGGGTGGGCTCTCTTGCTCATGAGAGCCTTTTATGTACTCTTGTACTCAAAGGGTGTCTTATCAATGGGTGTGCTCTCTTCCTCTTGAGAGCCTTTCATGTACCCTTGTGCTCAAAGGGTGTCTTATCAATGGGTGTGATAAGCTTTATCAGGGGGTGATAAGAGATTATGCTCATGTCGTAAGGTTTATGGTAAACTAACGAATATAAAAAATGTTGGGTTTGGGTGTATTTTTTTGGGGGGCACATTTTTTTTATTTGGCCACATTTTAAGTGTTTTATAACCTGTCAAATTCTCATCATTAAATTTGTAGTCTTCATTTTGGCAACTCTATATTTTTAGGAATTCTATATTCGTACATAACGTTTTACGGATATTTCGTACCTTCACCGGTAAATGTATTTTCTTAATTTTTATTTTAACTATGGTTAAGGTAGAAAAAAAAAACAACAACAATAAAATAAATATATTTTGGTTCATGACATTATCTTAGTTAACTCAAGCTACTATGAAGCACCCCCGTGGTCTAGCGGCTAACGCCTTAGTTTCTCTTGCGGGAGATGGTGGGTTCGATTCCTACCAGCGGCGGGAATTTTCTCATCTCACGGCTCATTGAGTTGCACAAAAAAAAAAAAAAAACACAAAAGAAGATATTCTTGCCGACGGCCGTAGCCACGTTGAATGCACCGATTCCCGTTGATCGCCGAAGATAAGGAACGTCGGGCGTGGCCAGAACCTAAATAATTAAATTTTCTTATAATTATAAATTATTTATATCGCTTAAAAAAAACTTAATTTTTTTCATTAAAAATTTCAGGAATAAAAGGGTTCGTCCAACGGCCTAAATAGGTGACCTACCACGTGCTGTTAGTAGTATAAAAGGTAGGCAACCTATAGATAGCCCGGCGTTAATAGCCCATTCGTTGATGCGCCGTTAAAACTCGAGCAAAAAAAAAAATAGCCATTCTTACCTTGAATACAGTTTTGTATCAAATTTGGCTAGATTGTTTCTTGTTAGGCGCTTTTCGCCTAAGATCGAGTTAACTCGGGTAATGTCATGAACTATACTAAATATCTTGTTTTTATCTTGGATTTTTTTTTTTTTTTTTTTTTGACTTAGCAAGCTTTATCCTTACAGAAGGGTACCTCAGTAGAGAGATTAAAACACCAGCACGTGTGCAGGGAAAGTTTCGGTACAATTCCATTCTTGTCGCCAAACGTGACCACAATGACAAACGGGGAATCCCATAACTATTGGAAAGGAAGAAGTATGCACTTTTTTTTTTTTTTAACAGCTTATCGGGCTATCTATAGGTTGCCACCCTGTAAGAATGACAACACGTGGTCGGTCATCGCTTCAGGTACTGGCCACGCCCAAAGTTGCTTAACTTCAGCGATCAACGGGAACCGGTGCATTGAACGTGGCTTTGGTCAATATATTTGTACATATATTGTTACTTCATAAGAAAAGCAGAAAAATCCCATAGCGGACCCTAAAGGCAGGTTTGACCGAATATTTGTCCAGACTCGCTGACTCCATTATTCCAAGAATCGCTTGAAATTATGTATCACCAAGGCTACAAGTGACGCCTTATCATGTAAAGTGGCTACATGTCAAAGGTCAAAGGAAGAGTAAGATGATTCCATGATTTCCTTTATTTGGTGAAAATTCTTCACTTCTTTTGGTGAACAGTGAGTCTCCAACGAAGAGTGATAAACAGGGAACGGATGTTCATGTAAATTAAAATTCAAAACATGTATATATCGTCGATACAAATGCAAAGCATCGAATGTGAAAGAAACGTATTTTTCTTTTTCAATCTTTAGTGATTGCTGTTGGACTGATAACCACAGTAACCACTGTCAAAAGGTCCAATCTGCCGACTATTTGACTCTCCAAAAGCAAAGTAATGAATAAATGTTTTTTTAAGTCTGGAAAGTAGGAATTTTCACATTCGATACTTTGAATTTGTCTCGACGATATATATTTAACTATATATAATGAAAAATGTAATAAAAAAATACCTAAAATATTGAAAAGACAAGCATAAATAACTAGTACGAACTTTATTATAAATGAAGGGTACAGGGAAAAAACAAGGATAGTCCATAATTCTCCGATTTTCCGTTATTTAGCGCATTTTGTTGGTCTTGAAGAGTACTATAAGATAGTAACACTGGCATAGGCTTAAAAAAAGAATAAACCCATGAAAATCGAAGTTGAAAATGTGCCTACAGGGAAGAAACGAGGATAGTCCAAGCGTTCCAGGGAAGAAACAAGGAGAGTCACATATGTAACCTTGTCTATTGCTACCTACCTTACCTTCCGCTGGTTTTCACAGGTGGTTTCCAATATTTTTTCGACTTCCTATCGTGTGTGCTTTTGTTTTTTTATTCAATTAACTGAATTGTTTGAGCCTAAAGCAACGATGAGTAAGACAGATCAAGCTGAAGTGATGAATAAGCCAAGAAGAATGAAAACTGGAAGAGTAGCTGATGTGATGTAGAAATTGGAGAATCTCATGAGTTGGGTTCAGATTGCCAATGCCTACGCCACAAATGCTCCATATCACCACGTGTGAGGGGGGAAAATACAAAATGGATGATGTTTTTTTTAAAAAAAATTTGCTTTTCCAATTCAGAAAGTGTATTGATTGCGATTGACTCAAGACAGACCAGGCCTAGTGTACCATCGTAGTACCTATAATTGTGTTTGGGAAAGCCACTCTATCAATGTAAGAAAAAAGAAAAATATAAAATGCTTCAGACCATACGAAACATCTTCATTAAAATCAGGGGTATTTGAGATACCACCACCAGCATACCTACTCCACTTACTGTTGTCCAAACCAAAATATCTCCAAGTTTTAAAATAATTTAGATACCCAAGAAATCAATAATTTTACAAGAAATTGCCTCACGAGTAATGTTTTCTTGCGTGACTCTCCTTGTTTTGTGCCTGTAAGTTTGGAGTTTTTATGAAAAATATGTACTTTTTATTAGTAGGTATTTTTTTTTGTTCGTATCATGTTGTAATATACCTCGGGGATCTCTGGTAGTTTTATTAAACTTGCGGCAGATGAAAAATATGTTAATTTACAATTTTGGCAGCGTTTTAAACTTATAAATTCGATTTTCTCAGAATGAAGAATTTGTGACTCTCCTCGTTTTTTCCCTGTACCCTTCAAATGGTTATAATAAATGGAAAGAACAAAAGTTGAAAATATACAGAACAAAAGGACTAAAATTCTATAACATGTTGAGAAATAAAGCATAAATAAAAATTAGGAACTCATTTTAAAAGGGTAAGAAAGAACATTATTTTGGAAAATTCTTTGCAACGACATACATTTTTAACATATCAAACGTGGAAGACGCCGGTCTGATCTCATAAGGGGAGTAGACAGTGGTGGAGTCACCGATCAGTCCCATTGTTTTTTCTAGTGATATTTCAAAAATGAAAATTCATTAGTTTATATTTGTAGTTTGGAAAATGGTATGATTCTTTCACTAATTCAGTTGCTTTAGAGATGATATTAAAGGAATAATACAACTGTTAAACTATAATTTGTCATAGTATATTTTTTAAAACGCATCTGCTCCAAGACCACCTTTGATTCTTGCTAAGACACAGTGGTTTCCCCTTTATTTTTTCAATTACAGAATAAAAATAATATCAAAATATGTAGCAAAAATATGTATTTATGGCAGAATATGTAAAAATATGGATTTTTGACAAAGTATGTAAAATAAAAACCTGTATAAGTGCTTTAAAATCACTTAAAACGTGCAGAATTTCATGAACAATTACGATTTAAGAATCAGAAAAAAATATGTAAATACAATAACATCCGTTCCCTATTGATAAGTATGCTTTGGCATTGTAAATACAGCGTAATAATAATAATAAAAACTAATAATCTTGATAATTGATCATGACAAGTGAGTCTGAACTCATGTATCTACGAGTGTCCCAACTCCATCATGCCTCGCAGCCAGGAAGGAGAGAAATACTAGTTAGGTCAAGTTCACGGCCTTCCTCTTGATCTATTGACTCCAGTCACGCCCAGTTACAGGTCAATAACTCTAACTCATAGCTATAGTAAAGTGTTCACGATCAGCTTATGTGAATTTAATTAGGAAGTAGTTTCAACATTAAAATTGAAGCAGTTTTTGAAACAATTTCTCTAAAGACATTGATCAACGTCTTAGAGGAACTCGGTTAATGACTTGTGCTCACATTGAACAAAGTGTCAGCTTTTAAGTTGAATTGTCTGAGCCACTTCAAACACTTCAACGTGACTTGGCGTGTAATAAATATTGGGAAGTGTTAAGACCCCGACATTAATTTTGAAACACCTGGAGTTATACTTGTATAATTTGCACGCCTCCCTGGCATGGGTGGTGCGCGCAAATCTTGATCGAGCAAGCTCGGGATCGCCGGATATGAGTCCCGGCGTGGAGTTGATAAAAGTGGACTGTATGAAATGATATGTAACAAAGATTTATATGAGAAAAATAGCTATATTAAATAAAACATGTTTCTTCCCTGGGCTTGAAGAGCCAATGGTGTTAATATTGTTAATGATTGATATTAATGTTGCCTGGGGATTATGATGGCCGCATGCTGTGATGTTGCCTCGACGTTCGCCGGTTTGCTGTCTTCGCTCCTCTCTCCTCCGCACTCGCGCTCCTGGCCGGAGATGAGCCTTTACTCCCTCATGATGTTGTGTGATTTCATCTTCTTCGGTAAATGGGTGAGGAGATTTTGCTGAGGAAGAGCTGTTGAGCGGTGTCAGTGCTCTTCAGCTGCCCAGGACGTACTGCTCTCTCAAGGCTCCGTGCGTGTAGCCTAGCGCTGCGTGCTGCAGTGCGAGCTTGCAGAACTTCCTGCTTCACCCGCTGGTCCGAGAGAGTGCGTGGGATGTAGGAGAGCATCATCTTCGATAGGCGAGTGATATAGCAAGCTCGTAGATCGAACAAACCGCCCACCTAAATCAGTGTAGCGGTGTCCGCCTGATTTAATAAATTACAATAAGAAAGGCAGCAGCATTATACAAATGTAATGAGGGCTTACAATGCCCGTTAAAAGTAAATAGCTTCACTCACCTTGCGATAAGAACGAATATATACAAAGCATAATAAAGGCTCGTTGGGAGCGACACAAAATGAGAAACAGAAGGAATAATAGCAAACCTAGCTAAGAAATAACAATTAAATGAAGTCCCCCTGGGGATGAAATAAACCAACTCTGGTAAGGAGCGTGCCGGAAGGAGTGCGAACAACGGAGAAGTGTCCAGGTGTCAGCACGTCAAAGATCGAAGGATTAGTTTAGCGGCTCGAGGAATCCAGTCGCGCAGTCTTAGAAGCGCCAGGCATAGTGAAGGTCCTGCATGAAAGTTGCGCACATGGATGTCGTCTATCAGAATCTTTGATAAATGCGCTCGGGGCGGCAGCAAAATTGGATGCTTTTGGCTCGGGGGGAGTGACGACTCTTGGAGACGGCCGCCCACCCTGACAACACCCGCCTCATCAGATTTGGCCGAGAGCACAATGGGAGCGAGTAGTCCGAGAGGGTCGAAGATTCTCGCGACGGCTGATAACATGGCGCGCTTGGTGACGTGCTCGAAGGGGGGATTCCGGATCGTGTACAGAAATGAATCAAGGTGTGGATTCCAGCAGAGCCCCAGGATTTTCACGAAGTCGCCTTCTGGCGGCACGACGGAGACTAGATCAACTCTGTCGGAACTGCATGATGAAGGAAGAATCTTAGGACAATTTGACGCCCACTTGCTTAGTTCAAATCCTCCTGCCGCGAAAAGATCAGTTAATTGGTGAATAAGCTGAGTTGCCTCTTCCTTCGTCTCTGCTCCGCTCACAATGTCATCGACATACATGTCGCGTGGTATTCGCAAAGCGGCTATTGGGAAACGATGGCCTTCGTCTAGAACGAGCTGGCGGATCACTCGAAGGGCCTGAAAGGCGCTAGATTTCACACCGTAAGTGACGGTGGAAAGTTCCATTTCCGAAACGGATGTCGAGGGATCGCTGCGCCAAAGTATATGCTGATAGCGCCGATGTTCTGGATGAATTAGGATTTGTCGATACATTTTCACGAGATCAGCGCAGACGGCGACGGCGTGCAATCGAAAGCGGATTAGGATAGAACATAGGTCTTCTTGCAGCTTGGGTCCTGCATGAAGGAGGTCGTTAAGACTTTGGGCTGTAGAGGGACAGGACGCATCGAAAACCACACGTAGCTTGCTGCCCTGCGGACCTTCTTGCCATATGCCGTGGTGAGGGATTAGATACTGAGACTGCTGCGTTGTGGGTGACATATGCTTGAGGGCGAGATATTCTCTCATGAAGTCACCATATCTCTGGGCGAATATGCGGTCTCTGCGGAACTTGGATTCCAGTGAGTAGAACCGACGTAGAGATACTTCCCTGTTGTGGCCTATACGAGGCTGTTTATCCTTGAAAGGCAAGCGAACGACGTATCTGCCTTCTGCGGTTCTCGAATGCGTTTGGAGGAAGTGGTCCTCGCAGAGGGCATCATCTGGATGGTCCCTTTGCGCCGGGGAGGGTTCTTCTAGCTCCCAGAAAGCCCTAAGTTGTTGCTCCACGTTCATTGGAGAGTCCAGGAAAAAGGAATGAGTCTGCGAGGACTGCACGTTATGGAGGACTCCCGTCACAATAAGGCCGAATATTGATGGATGGAAGAATATGTCTCGAATTCCAGAAGGCTGAGGCGCTCCTGTGATCACGTGCGAATAGAGATCGGCCCCGATAAGTATTTCAACTGGCTGAGGGCTGCCAAATTGATAATCCGCCAACGGATACTGGGCGAGTTGCTGGACGGTGGTAGAGGGCACTTCCTGGCTAGGAATGGATGATGATATTCTATCCACAACTAAAACATTAACTGGGAGTTCTCGTTCTCCTGAAACGTTGCGGATCGTACAAGAGGTAGTTCCCTTGAGGATGGATTTTGGGACTTGCGATTCGCCTAAGCTAAGAACCTGGCCGCTATATGACAAAACTTTGGCTCCCAGATTGCGAGCGAGCTCCTTGGTGATGAAAGAGTGCTGACTCCCAGAATCCAAGATGGCGCGGGCTGATTGATAATTGCCCCGAGAACCGCGAATCAGAACATAAGCGGTTCCTAAAAGGACCGTAGTGGTGGTGGCAACTGGATGAACTGGAGCAGAGCCGAATCCGATGAACGCGCTCGTAGTCGCCTCTTGCTGCGCAAGCTCCTTTGCTGGCTCGGAGCGTCGGGTATCACCGTGCAGTAAGGTGTGATGTCTTTTGCCGCAATTCCTGCAGCGAAATCTGGAAAAACAGTTGGCGACGTGATGTCCCGGTTTAAGGCAGTTGGAGCAAGAATTATGGGCTCTCACCACATTCAGCCTTTCTTTGGTGGACATTTTGATGAATTCAGGACACTGGTGAAGACCATGATGCTGTTGGCATTGGGCGCATCGAAGCTGGCGCCTTGCTGTGCCGCTGGTTGGGTTCGCTTGGGGCCTCTCTGCCTTGGGTTGTGCCAGACTTGGTGATGAAATGTGAAGGGAAACTCCTCTTCTTTTGAAGTCTCGTGGCGAGGTGGATTTTTGGCGACTATAATGAGGAACTGAGGAACACGAGCTTGCGAGGTCGTCTGCCATTCTTAGCGCCAACCTACGTTGCCTCACGAACGTTATTACTGAGTCGGGTGTTGGCATCTGAGCAGTACCTAGGCTAAGCTCATAACTGCGCCTTGTCTCAGGATCAAGAGCTCGGAGGGCTAAGGACGCCAATAGGAATTCCTCGGGGTTCTCAATATGTAGGGCCTTGAAAGCCTCGATAGAGTCTGCCACTTCATTTATGAATGAATCATGGCCTGTCCCAGCGTTGACACTTGAGGAGGCCTTATACTCAAGAAGCCTGTTGATGAGGAAGCTGGCAAGGATCCGCGGGCTGTTGTAGGTGGTCATGATCTTTTCCCAGGCAAGGGTGTATGTCGCGTCATCAACGGCAAGGTGGGACACTAGGGTAGCAGCCTCACCCTTTAGGGCTCCTAAGAGGTAGTGGAATTTTTCTACGTTTGTTAAGGAGGCTTCCTCGTGGATTAGCGAGGTGTAGGTGTCCCTGAAGCTTGTCCATTTTAGTAGGTCACCCGAGAAGAAAGGAATAGGAATCCTGGGGAGCTGCAGACGGGTGTGGCCTCCGTTGCAGGTAGCATTTGGAATGTCATCAGGCTGTGGTAACGCTTCACAAACTCTAGCGGCTCTGCATGCTGCGTCTTTGAGCCTAAGGAGTTTGGCCTCATGGGTGATCATCTCGGTTTGAAGTAAAAGGAACTGTGCATTCCATGATTCGGCGGGAAAAGGGCTCACGTCGGGTTCGCCGGATAGTTCCTCGCGCTGAAGAAATGATTCTTGATACAGCTTCCAGAATGAGCGCGCTGTGTCAAGAGACGCCTCAAGGAGGTGGACATCATCATCCGCGGTGGCCTTCAATGTGTTGATGATGCCGGTGATGCTACGGGCTAAACTGCGTAGCCGCCGCTCTAATGTTAACGCCAATTTGTCAGACATTGTGTATTTTCAAATAAATCAAATGATAATGCATACCGGCCAGGTGGTATGCGACGAGGACGAAGAAGAAGAGAACAGTAGGCAAGACAGCGAACAATGTACAAAATTCATGCTGAGAGGGGAGCGAACAAGCAGACAGATAAATGAAAGGCAGTGGAGAGGGGTAAAATACAAATAAAGAAATACATGATGCTTAGATATAAACAAACAAGGTCCTGTCATGGGACTGGAACATGCCCTGAAATGAGTGCGATTGACTCGGGGTGCTGGAAATTGGAGCTTGCACCAATGATGCCAACAACTTGTGACATGCAACGTGCTTGCCGCGCTCTGAGGGGGGCAAGCAGGGAAAGAAAGACAAAATCGATGCACAAGAAGATAGGCATGCTAAAGAAATACAGGCATAAGGGCGAAAACATCAAGACATAAGCAAAATAGAATAAACATAAATGGCATAAATAAAGAAATATAAATAGAACAAGCCTAGATAGTAAAGCATGAAAATTAAAAGCTTGAATAGGTTAAGCATAAATATTATAAGCAAGAAATGACATTTATGAAATAAAATCCCCAATCCACCTGAAATAGAGAATGAAAAGTCCCCTGAAGAAGCCTGATAAAGGCATGAAACATGATAAGCATGGAAATATAAAGTTATCTTGAGCAATAAAACTTCAATAAATACCAAGTCAAGATGTAATAGATTTAATTGAAGCTACAGGCATTTACTAACATGGAAGAAAATCGCTAATGGAGATAATGAGCGCTTATGAATATGAAACTTAATTGAATAATCGTGAGTGAAACTTTACAATAAGTTATGTTATTTATATGAAAAAAAGTCACTTAAGAACTGATATAATATTATATGTTGCACCTTGCAATTTAAATCATGAAATAGAAATAGGATATAATGCAAATAGAAAACATAATGCATATAGTATAAATGGAATGCATGTAAATAAATATACGTGATAACTACAGGCTAGAAATATGATTTTGCTGCCTTTAACATGCCAAGGTACATAGCCTGAACAAGCATACATGCAGTGATACGTCAGTAATGCATCAAATAAATAATGTATATACATGCAATTTTAGGGTTTATATGTTTTATACTAAACTGCGGAATTCGCTAAGCAAGGTGCATTAAGTGAGCAGAGATAAGCATTAAATGAGAGAGATAAGACAAAGAGGCTTAAGATTAAAGACTCTCTCTTGATAATTAACTAATATGGAATTAAACATATTTAGCTGAAGGCTCATTAAATGTGAACAAATGTTATTTATTTCCTTAAATGTTAACAATAAATTTATTTATTGAACTTTAACGTCATTTGTCGACGTTAAATTTGATTTTTCTGAAATTTGATCTTTATTATTGAAATAAAATATCCACGCCGGGAGCTTGACTTATGTGGTTTGAATAATAATGAATAAGTGAAATTAGAATAATAACATCCGGCCCGGTACGGACCACATGTATAATTTGCACGCCTCCCTGGCATGGGTGGTGCGCGCAAATCTTGATCGAGCAAGCTCGGGATCGCCGGATATGAGTCCCGGCGTGGAGTTGATAAAAGTGGACTGTATGAAATGATATGTAACAAAGATTTATATGAGAAAAATAGCTATATTAAATAAAACATGTTTCTTCCCTGGGCTTGAAGAGCCAATGGTGTTAATATTGTTAATGATTGATATTAATGTTGCCTGGGGATTATGATGGCCGCATGCTGTGATGTTGCCTCGACGTTCGCCGGTTTGCTGTCTTCGCTCCTCTCTCCTCCGCACTCGCGCTCCTGGCCGGAGATGAGCCTTTACTCCCTCATGATGTTGTGTGATTTCATCTTCTTCGGTAAATGGGTGAGGAGATTTTGCTGAGGAAGAGCTGTTGAGCGGTGTCAGTGCTCTTCAGCTGCCCAGGACGTACTGCTCTCTCAAGGCTCCGTGCGTGTAGCCTAGCGCTGCGTGCTGCAGTGCGAGCTTGCAGAACTTCCTGCTTCACCCGCTGGTCCGAGAGAGTGCGTGGGATGTAGGAGAGCATCATCTTCGATAGGCGAGTGATATAGCAAGCTCGTAGATCGAACAATACTCTTTATGAACAAGAACGTTGCGTTTAAAATCAGACAACTCGAATTAAAACAGGATACTAACATGTGTCTGAACACATGTATCTAGCAGTGTTTTAAAATGAGTTCCCAACTCTATCATGCCTAGCAGCCAGGAAGGAGAGAAATACTAGTTAGGTCAAGTTCATGGCCTTCCTCTTGATCTACTGACTCCACTCACGCTCAGTTAAAGGTCAATAGCTCTAACTCACAGCTATAGTAAAGTGTTCAGGAAGCTTTCGTGTCATTCAATAGGGAAGCTATCAATTCAATGATGAAAATAGTGTTGGGTAACTTCAATCTTATAATGTGTGGTTTTAATATTCTTTTAGATTGGGAAGGTTATTTAGTTTTTATTACATTGTTTGGTTTTATATTGTAACATAAAATACTACATTCTACCGGAAACTAGTCCACCAGAATAAATCACACAATTTCTTCTTATTTATATGATTCTTCATAGCCCGATTCAAGGGCAATTTTCTCTATTGAACAAGGAAATTGCAAACAAGATTAAAGGCCATTGAACGTATAGAACTTAAAATCTAAAATTGTAATTAAAAGATCAAATCAATACACTCTATAAAATTAATGAAATTGAATAAAATTAAATTAAAAAATAAAAATATATATAAGAAAAAGAACAACTATAACGTATAAATTGGGGAAAAATAATAATAATAAATAAATAAATGAAAAATAATATAAAAACTCGCAATTGTTTTTCACCTCAGTTTGTGTTGAATCTTTTTGCCTTATGTTTTTAGGTGTGCTGAAGCCAATAATGACCGCCTTTTTGTCCATCATGTTCAGTATTTTTGCAAAATAAATAACATGGGTTAGCATAGATTTTTATTTGGTGGCCCGGTGGCTGTGAGTATTAAGGCGTGAGCACTTAACACTCCGTCCAAGGGTCGTGGGTTCGATTTCGATGGGGTGGCTTTTCTTTATAAAACAGGAAACCCATCAGCCCTATCCTGGCAAGAAAAGGGTGGTAACCTAAAGATAACCCGTCCTAAAATTCTTAGTTGATAATAGTGGGAGTTAAAATTTAAATAAATAAATAATTTTTATTGAAACTGTGCATTGTATTCAGCAAAGCATCCTGACTTTTTAGAGAAACAACTAGTTGTATTTTGGCATCCTTACTCCTCTCTTTTTTCAATCGTATCCCACTCCTCTTCTCCAACACCAGGTTTCATTCGTACCTTATCATTACTGATAGTGATATGATTAAATATGAAAGTGAAAAAACCATCCAATTCATATAATGGTCAATCTGGTAGCAACTACCAAATATTTGGTATAAAGCTGTGGAACACCACAAGCGATAAATAAAAAAAAAAACAGTATTTTTTCCTTTTACAACGGAAGAAAAATCTCAAGCAGTTTTTTGTTATGAAACAGTAATTAAGTAATCGTCCAGGCTCTTTTCTTTAATTAATTGGGTAATTAATTAAAGAAATTAAACAAGTGAATATTTTTCGCAGACTTACTGCCCAAATGGCGCCCCTAAATCATGGCGTGCCGGACAAATGTCTGAGTTCCTTGTGCATACGGCGTTCTTCATGCGTTTTATTATTTTAATCATCTAAGACTTTACAGTTAGGAATTCATCTCTAGGAGAACAAGTAAGTTATATGCTTCATATAGCTGTCCTGTAGAAGCCAACACAAGATGCTTAACTAGATAAACACGTCCGTTTTGACCGTATATCATGTTAGTTTGTTTTGTTTATTTTTATTTACAAACCAATTGAGCTTGGCTCGAGAAGCCCGGAGCGTTTTGTTCCGGTTGGGTTACACTGTTATAGATATGAGATAGCAGGTAGGGAATCAGGTTTTTTTTTTTTTGGTTCTGTTGTTAGGGTATACAATGAGGCGGGAACTACCGTCACAGCAGGTAGCATCAAGTACGGGTTGTGTACCTCTAGCAACGTGACCAAAGGGGAACAACATTCCAGATATGCTAGGAGTTTTATAATTGAATCAGATCTCGTGATAGAATTAATCGAAAATGGACACACATTGAACAATTGGCGGTATAAAGCGTACAAACTCACAAAGTATAAAACATGCACACTTACAAAATGCTTGGCAAAAACTGAGGGAAATAATGAAGACTATATAATGTGTTGGGGAGTTCAGTAAAAGACTCAACATTAGAGTAGTTACTACAAGACTGCGTAGTGGCCACTCGTTACTCAAGTAGATTCTTTTAATGACGAGGACGAACAATTTAGTGACATTTCGAAAACAAACCAGGCTATTGAACACCTACTAACTAACGTTAAAAACGAGAACGATTCAATCTTGTGAAGAAACTCTCGACAGATTACGGCAGATAAGTAGATATTTTATTGCGATAAATAATGTAACATCAAAATTAACGCTACTACATAATTTTGTGCAGTTTATTGTAGCACGGTTCCCGTCGAAATATTTTATGCATAAATTGATAAGTAATCAATACATAATTTTTCTTGACACTGGGGCTTCCGGACGAGTGTCAACAAACATAACCCGTTATCTATAGGTTACCAGTAACAGGAGTTTAACCAGTACAGGTTAAAATTCGTTTACAATAACAAATGTAAGTTAAAATTTAATAAATTATGTTTGTAAGATGTCATTTGGAAACACCCATTATATTTGCGAGCATTAGAAAAAAGTGTTCTGATTGGGGATGCTGATGGGTGAGGAGGCTGTGCAAGGGGTCGGGATATTATTACCTCGGATGGACCATCACCAGGGCGTAAAGTCTATGAGTGACAAATTCACAGTTTATTTCTAGTAATTCAAGGTCTGCTATCATAGTAAAAATTAACCGCAATTAAAAATAATACTATGAAATAGATACAGTACGGTAACAGCTGACCTGTTATCATTCTAGCAACGCACGCTGCCTTGGCTTGCCTGTTCTAACCAACTAAAAATTCAAACCCCTCTAAAAATACTTAATAATTTGAATATCAAAAAATCTTTTCTTAGCGAGTGTTTACGTTCTAAAGGGAGTGCCCATGCAAAATTTCAAAATTTTCTGTCGAGTGGTTTGAGCTGGGCGATGATAGGTCAGTGAGTCAGTGAGTGGTATTTGACAAATATATAGTAGATTGTCAAACCTCAAAAACAAATGAATATTCACAACAAGGACACTCTAAACTCTAAAGGGACATGGTTAACGGACGCAATACAAAATACTCAAAGATGTAGGTATAGTAGATCCTCATGCCTATTCTAGATATGCGTTGGTAACGCGTTTGAGGGAGACCTTGCTCCGGGGTCAGCGCTTCGAACGCTGAAGGTTGCGTTGGTTTGCAGCGCTTGAAACAACGCTCAAACGCCACGCTTCAATCTCTCTTTTAGAACCGGCTCAAGAACAGACACACAAAAAGCCGGGGAGATATCTTATTTTCCATGGCCAAAAACAACTTTATGAATAGTAAGATTCTTGGTTACGGCTGGTTTCGCTTCCTTGGTGAATCTACACTTCACTTTGTAATAATGTTACACCGTCAAAACATGACATTTACATACCTCTATCATCATAACCATCACGCCTTCAAGATAGTTGAACGGTTCCCTAAGATAGCTCGTTGTGTGGTCCATCCGCAACGAATCCTTCACGCAAATAGCCATGACACCCCTTCAGTTCTGCACCAGAAATAAGACGAACCTAAGACAATAAACAGAGTTTTAAATCACGACACCGAGCCGAAGGAACAAGCGAAAAGACGAGTCCGTTCCGGCCGACAGAAGGCTATATTTTAGATTTAACACTTCCACAACGGCCTTTAGGACGAACACTAAAACTCTAAAGGCGACAAATTAGCTGTCTCCGTTCCCCTTCTCGTCCTCTGCGAAGGGAGATATGCTTCTACAAACCGGATTTATATATTCATGAACTTAACATGAATTTAATTACATGTTTTATATTTTGTGGCTTTATTGGGGCTGTTGTAGATTAAATACAGTAGAACTTGGATAATTCGAACCCCCTAGGGACCGATAAAAAAATTCGAATTATCCAAACTTCGAATTACAAAAGTTTTTGAAAATAAAGGGGTAAAAATCGAATTTCATATTTTCAAATTTTTTAATTTAAAAAAATACATATATTTTATTTAGACAATAACAAAAATGTTATACGTACATAAGTAATAAACAATTTATCAAGTAGTAAACATAAGTTTTAAGTAGTAAACATAAAAGTCTATTTTGTTGAAAAAAAAATCATTTTCAAGGGCAAGAACCTTTTTCTTTATTTTTCAGGTATGTTGATAAAGTGTTAGGAAGCGCGTCCCACCACTTTGCAGAACTCCTAGAGTCCAAGAACTGGACTATGAGACCGCCGCGCTTCTTGTCCCGGAACCCCTACATCCGTATCTTACTATCCTTCTTACCCGAGGGAAGAATATTTTAACAAGATTTAAAGGGGCCCCTACACGGTCAATAATAATGACATTACCTTATCAAAATGACAGTAATAATGATAGTGTAAGGTGGACAAATTTGGAATGACGAACAGTAATGATGTGAATCCGGATTTTCTGATCTCGGCTTCATCATTACTGAAAGTGGAGGGGACTGTCATTAGTAATGATGGTGTAGGGAGCGCTACATCATAAATACGTCATTACTCAGTCTATCTCGAGCTGTAACTAGGTGAAACAGGTGTAAAGGTTAAACTAGATTGAGTAGAAAGGGCAAAAAATAAGATGAATTGAAATGTATGACTCTACCTTGGTAACATTATAGTTATAAAAGTAATATATATATATATATATATATATATATATATATATATATATATATATATATATATCAAAGTAAGGAATCCGCATTAAGTCTAATTAAAATATATCATAGAATAAAATATATATAAAGTCATCTATAAGGTACCAACAACTTTTCACATTCGTTACTTTGCATTTGTATCGACAATATAAAATAGGTTGAAAGTGCTTTATTTTTTATATCGACTTTAGAAAATAATGTTGACGTGATTCTTTTACCAATTCATTTGTTTGATAGAGTAGATTAGAAGAAAATATAATCGTTAAACTATCATTTATATTTCGTCAAATATATTCAAAAATATGCTTACTTTTTCAAGCAAACTAGTATTATACATTTTTTTACACCAAAAATAATAGCAGATTTAAAATCAGCACCCCAAGAAACCCTAACATGGTGAATAATATTGAAAACAAAAAATAATGATTTTTCCCAGTCTGGAAGAGAATAAAAATTTGTAAGCGAAAAAGTAATGTGACGTTTTGAAATTCAATATCTCCCCTTGAGATAATCCGATTTTTACGTCATTGAAATCTTTCAAAAGAAGATATTTGATATTTATTTATTAAGAGTTTCGCAACTTTTGGTGACTTGCTCTTTAACATACATCAAGATATTAAAAAATACTTTTTGCACATTGTGTATATAACAAGTCAGTACATTTTATATAGCTAGTACATTAGTGAGCTAATTAATAATAACAATAACATGTTTTATATAATATATTTCACAATAACAATACGGTAATATAATAGATATTAAATAGAGTGTGAAGGGGGGGAAAAGTGGGGGGGGGGGTAGAAGAGGTAAGATTATATTGGAGATAGGGCTTTATTTTTAAATGTAGGTTAATTAACTTAATTTCTTAAAAATGTAAATAATTTTATAAAGGCTATTTCGTTCATTATTTTAAATTAACTTTAGGAGGTAAATTGGAGATAGGGCTAGATTTTTGAATATAGGTTCATTATCTTTAAGTGAGTTAGTATAGTGTTAATTTGTGGACTATTTTCGGCAAGTAAGTCGTGTAAGTCGTGAGGAATTGTTAGGTTGTCTCGTAATCTGCAGGAAATAAAAAATACAATAAGAACCTGGTCAAGAGAAAACCTAACAAGACGAGACCAAGTTATTATTACGAGACTTCGCCTAGGACACAGTTTACTAACGCACTCCTATCTAATGGAACGACAAGACAGACCTGTATGCGCATGTTGTAATGAGACATTAACAGTTAAACACATACTTCAAAAGAAGAAAGACTCCTTTTTCTAACCATATAAATGACTATTGTATTATCTCAAAAGGTACTTGCGAAAAATGGTTATCCAAATAAAAATAAAATGTAAACTTTTTTGCACATAACCTCGGTCCCAGAACACTTGGAAACGCCCCGATTGGAAGGATATGTGTAATAAGGCCTTTACGAACGTTTCACATGTTTTTTTTTTTGTGGCTAGTGTTGCAATTATAGCTACACAGGCGACTTTGCGAGGATCCATTATTAACAAAACGCTTCTGTCACGGAGATCACAATGCATACTGAAGAAAAGTAATGACATTACAAATGATCCGTGGAATGACGGTGTTAGGTGTACATTGTAATGATGATATGGAATGACTAGAGTTGAATAGTAATGACATTACTGATGATGTCCGTGTAGGGGCCGCTTAAGATCGACCACTTCCCATTGGAGGTAAAAAAAATCGAATTATCCAAAATTTTATTCGAATTGACCACGATTTTTATATTCTAGGGACCGAGAGAAATATTCGAATTAACCACGATATCGAATTATCGAAGTTCGAATTATCCATGTTCTACTGTAATATGATTTTTCTGAAACGTCGATGATAAACAATTTGAGGCTAAGAATCTTTAACCACACAAACCAGCTCAATGAAAACATTATTCATGTAACAATACATTATAATATCAAGGGATCTCAGCGATCATCTACTATATATTCATGTAACAATACATTATGAGATCAAGGGATCTCAGCGATCATCTACTATATATTCATGTAACAATACATTATGAGATCAAGGGATCTCAGCGATCATCTACTATATATTCATGTAAGAATACATTATGAGATCAAGGGATCTCAGCGATCATCTACTATATATTCATGTAACAATACATTATGAGATCAAGGGATCTCAGCGATCATCTACTATATATTCATGTAACAATACATTATGAGATTACGGGATCTCAGCGATCATCTACTATATATTTGTCAAATACCACTCACTCATCTATCAACGCCCAGCCCAAACCACTTGACAGAAGAATTTAAAATTTTGAGGCTAAGAATCTTTAACCACACAAACCAGCTCAATGAAAACATTATTCATGTAACAATACATTATGAGATTACGGGATCTCAGCGATCATCTACTATATATTTGTCAAATACCACTCACTCACCTATCAACGCCCAGCCCAAACCACTTGACAGAAGAATTTAAAATTTTGCATGGACACTCCCTTTAGGATGTTAACACTCTCTAAGAAAGGTTTTTTTATATTCAAATTTTTAAGTATTTTTTGAGGGGTTTGAAGTTTTAGTTGGTTTTACACAGCAGCCATGCGTTGCAAGGACGAGAACAGAGCTGCGGTTACCGTAATGTATCTATTTCATGTTATTTGCGGTTCATTTCAATTATCATGGCAGACCTTGAATTACTAGAAATAAACTGTGATTTTGTCCCTCATAGAGTTTACGCTACACCTGGTCATGGTTCATCCGAGGTAATAATATTCCGAACCCTTGCACAGCCTCCTCACCCATCAGCATCCCCAGTCAGAACACTTCTTGATAATGTTCACAAATATAATGGGTGATTGATTCCAAATGACATCTTAGAAACATACATTTTTAAATTTTAACGTACATTTATTATCGACAACTAATTTTAACATGTACCGGTTAAACTCCTGTTACTGGTAAACTAGAGATAAGGGGTTATCTCTAGGTTATCTGTTTCTTGACTCTGGTCCAGAGCGCCCCAGTGTCAAGAAACATTATACTTTGATTACTTATCAATTTATGAATAACATATAGTATTACGCGAACAGTGCTATAATAAACTGCACAAAATTATGTAGTAGCGTTAATTTTGATGATACATTATTTAACGCAAAAAATACCTACTTATCTGCCGTGGCGAAACATGGGTATTCAGCTGGTAAACCACAAATCATGTTTTATTATATTTATATATAAATTTTAAATTCCATTATTATTAACTCATTTTTTTGGACGGGTTATCTATAGGTTACCTCGCTTTTCTAGCCAGCTTAGGGCTGATGACTTTCCTTTTTTTCTAAAGAAAAGCCACCTCCCCATAGTGGGAATCGAACCCACGGCCCTTGGCGCTGAGTGTTAAGTGCTCACGACCACCGGGCCTCATTTTTTAAAGTATTTAGTAAAACAAAACAAAAATCAAAAATACAGAAAGTCCTGAATATCCTACAGCTTCAAAAACAATTTTTTTTCGGTACATCTACTGCTCGGTAATTAGCGTGGGGATATTTACATACGCCATTGCCGAAAAAAATCAAGCTGCCATAAGCCGGGACTCGAACCTACATCTCTCGCATGAATCCAGCCTGCTAGCTACTAGACCACGAAGACACCCTTAACTATTATTTTTAAGTAGGTTAACGATTATGGATATTGAGGTTATCTCTACTTAGGCTGGGCTATTCCGGTTTATGGCTTCGACGCCCCTAGCTATAATGAGTCTGAGGGGCTTATAAAATAATGACAACAAGAAGACATTTTAATATTCAAGAAGTAAGTAATATTGCTGCAGTAAATATACTTTTAAACTGTACTATATTACATAAGAAGTGTTGTTAGTGTGATAAATATAGTAGTTACACCGCATATTGTGATGTTCTTTTTAAAACTGTGATTATTAATGTCACCATTTACTAGTCTGATGTTCTGGTTTCTTTCGAAGAAGCAGTTGTATCTGACATCGGATTGAAATTGTTAGAACTAGACTAGGTCCATTTACCTAATTTTAGGGCTGTCAGGTTTCAACCTTTCAAGATGTCCTATTCAGTTCTTGTCAGTTTTGTTAACAACGTTATAATAAAAACTAACAAACAAGGCATTTTTCATATCTACTCTAATGTTTTCCAAAAGCTCTCCTGACCACCCACATCCGTTTTCTAAGGTTCTTCGCGTCTACGGGGGTGGCCCTAACATTAACACTTATTACCCATAATAGCCCTGTTTATACAGGGTGTCCCAAAACTAAACCGCAAAACTTATGAAATTGATGCAGGATAAAACAAAGAAAGAAAAAAAGTCCTTTAGCATATACCTATCTCGTTTTTGCTTCTTTTCCGAGAAAAACGCAAATAACTAAAACTCAGTTGTGAAAAGGCATTCTTTCAAAATGCCTACATAATAATCATTAAAAATACATGTTTTATCTTCCACCCCCTCCACTCACCCTCCAAGCCCCACCCCTCCATTAATCCCTCCCCCACACGAAAAATATAGGAGTGAGTATGCCTCTCATTTTGTGTGGAATAATGAAATAATAGGTCTCCCTTTTTGACACCTTGTCCCAACGCAGAGTATTTCTACACATTTCTCGATAATAAACTGTCGTTATTCTTGGGGAAAGTCCTTTTGGCAGAAAGATTTGGAAACTGGTTCCAAGTCGACAGTTGTCTAGCCCACTACAGGATGGCCGTCCGAAATTGTTTGGACACTATCCATGGCGTTGGATATCTTGGCCGGCTCGATCTTCAAACCTCATGCCCTTCCATTTCTTCGCAAGGGGACATATTAAAGATTTCGTCTACAGGGAGCACCTCCATCGCATCAGATGGGCCTAGAAACAGATTACAGTAGAGCAATGCCATCCAGTCTGTCAATGTGTGGTGATGCCTGTATTGCTGCAAGGGGCCAAACCTTTGAACAATGTTTAAATTGGTTATTGAGAATTATTAGAAGGAGAATTTGCTATTTTCTAATTTTGTATGGGTCCAGTGTTAAATTTAAAATCTTTTAAGAATTGAAAATTTATTTTTGTTAAGAAATGAAAGTTGTTTTTTTGTTTTGTGTTTTAGCACTTTCCTCCAAATGGAAGTAGCTATTTTAAATAATATTGAACATGCAGCTTCATGACTTCTTAATATTATATTAATTTTCCTACAATCACGGATCTTAGGAAATTTTTGATTGAGCGATCTTATTAGGAGAAATCGGTGCTGGAATAGAGTCATTTCTGCTTCGCTTTGAGATTTCAGTTTACATGTTTACTTGTGTTTGCATTTTTTGTGAAAGATTAAGGCAAAACTTTAACTGTTTTTAATCTAAGCTTTCTAAATGGCAGTAGATATAAGAACGAAAATGCGATTATTATTCTCTTCTTTAATTTTGTATTATGTTTTATTTTTATTTTAGCAGAAGAAGGCTACGAAGAGCATGCGGAAACATTCAAAATTTAGATTTCTTTCCGAAAATTTGATTGTTTTACGTAGCCGGAACCTATTCCTTAATTTGTTGTTTTTCGTACCTCCTACGCCAACATCAAGGAGAGCAGTAAACGTAACCATTTCATGCCCTGCTATAAACGTTTTAACGTTTAACGGATAAAAGTAAACGGTTTACTCCGGAGCAGCTCATTTGCCCCTTACAAACGACGGCATCTGGCGGATGTCGGAATCATTTATCACTTTTTTTGTCAGGGCTCTGGGTCGTTTGTCGTCACTTTTAGTGGGAGCTAATAGTACCTCGTGCCTCGAGTCTTTACGGTATTTCTCTCTGCCGAGGGCACGACTCCACAGAAAGGACGGAGGGGCTACTCAGCAGGAGAAAGTGTAGTAGGAGTCATTCATTGAATGGTGGATGCTGCTCGTTGTGAATCCAAACTTCTTGGGTTGTAAGTTCTCTGAGTCAGTGCCGTAGTGAGATATTAGTTGTCTCACTAATAGTAATTTGATAATGTGTCGTACAAATTACATAGGTTTGTTACCAAAAAACTGCATGAGGTAATGTGTGTTTTAGCACTTTCCTCCGAAGGAAAGTAGCTATTGGGGTTGCACTCATGACGGAATTTTTGAAAAATTTCTTCGAATCTTTATCGATCCTACCTAGTAGACACCGAAAACGACCATTGTTAAAATTTGTATATTTGTTGTATTAATTTCCCTTCTGTGGAATGTGCTTAGCTTAAACACCTCTTGCGCATAAATTAATGTTATAACTGCTTTGTATGCATCGCTAAACGGCACGGAGTTCTCTGCTGCTTAACATCCGGAGCTCGCCATATGCAGCAAAGTCATTTTTAATCCACCGAGTGGGTCTGGATGTTTGGGGGTGAACTTTTTTCGTTTTTTGCCACTTCGCCGTCTCGGGTTAAACTGTTTTTGATAGGCATGAAGTTAAGTCAATTAGCTGCACATATTTCACATCCTTGGCAGTTTTTTTACACAATCCAATCCAAGGAATTTTCTTCTTTGATTTTATTCACTTATAAAACTTTTTATAACATTATAATTTTCAAATGAACTTGGAAAAAAATAAAAATACCAGTGTTAATTCATGTATAAAATTAAATCTATATAGATATTTCACAAGCAGCATTGGCTGCGATACAACTGAAATTATTAATATAAGTAGAAATTCCAATTGCAAAATATGTAAAAATTCAAAATAGTAGAAAAATAAATTTAAAATATGTATTTATTTAGAATGCACATAACATAATTAGCAGAAATATACTCGAATGCAAAATAATAGTACATTTACATTTTTGGTACATACAAAAAAAAAAAAAAAAAAAAAAAAAAAAAATCCTTCCCTCATATGAAATACCTCTGTTATATTAGCAAAAATATCTCTCATACACTGAAATATATTTTATCAATTGAACATCTTTCTATCAGCTAAAATATCTCTCATACACTGAAATATCTTTTTTCAATTGAACAACATTCTATCAGCTAAAACATCTCTCATACACTGAAATATCTTTTATCAATTGAACATCCTTCTATCAGCTAAAATATCTCTCATACACTGAAATATATTTTATCAATTGAACATCTTTCTATCAGCTAAAATATCTCTCATACACTGAAATATCTTTTTTCAATTGAACAACATTCTATCAGCTAAAACATCTCTCATACACTGAAATATCTTTTATCAATTGAACATCCTTCTATCAGCTAAAATATCTCTCATACACTGAAATATATTTTATCAATTGAACATCTTTCTATCAGCTAAAATATCTCTCATACACTGAAATATCTTTTTTCAATTGAACATCCTTCTATCAGCTTAAACATCTCCGATCAACTGAAATAACTCCTATTCGCTAAAATACCTTGCATGCGCTGAAATACCTCCTTTTCAAATCGGCACTACCGGATTACGTCATAAGGTCAACCTTATAAGCGGGTTTCCGCCCCACTTCCCTCTCCCTCTATCTTGAACGCATTTATTTTTATCAAGAACTAGCCGTTACCCGGCGTGCCATGCTACGCCTACTTTCTGCGTATAGAAAAGCCTAAATAAATTAGACTCCAAATAAGTATTATTAAAATCTAATAACACAAATCTGTAACTGTTATGAACCCGTGGCCTCCCAACTGTGAGTCCTAGACGACTTTGACCTAACCTATAACACCCCCCATATCAAGACATACATGTATACCAAGTTTCGTAAAAATTGGTCTAACGGTGTGGATTTGTATAAGGGACAAACATACAGACAGACAGCTGGTAGATTTTTTTGACCTAGCCTACGGCACTCCCCAGATTAAGATCTATCTGTGTACCGAGTTTAGTCGAAATCGGATGAACGGTGTGGATTTGTATAAGGGACAAACATACAGACAGACAGCTGGTAGACGTTTTTGACTTAGCCTACGACACTCCCCAGATTAAGATCTACATGTGTACCGAGTTTAGTCGAAATCGGACGAACGGTGTGGATTTGTATAAGGGACAAACATACAGACAGACAGCTGGTAGACGTTTTTGACTTAGCCTACGACACTCCCCAGATTAAGATCTACATGTGTACCGAGTTTAGTCGAAATCGGACGAACGGTGTGGATTTGTATAAGGGACAAGCATACAGACAGACAGCTGGTAGATTTTTTTGACCTAGCCTAGGAGATTTCTCGTATCAAGACCTACCATTATTCCAAGTTTGGTCAAAATCGGTCAAACGGTGTGGATTTGTATAAGGAACAAACAAACAGAAAAACAGACAGACACGTGATTTTTATATATATAGATATATTAAACTGTAAAATACAAAAATTTTTAATTTAAAACGGTAGGGGAGACGATCATAAAATTTAAAGACTAAATTTAAAAGCTTCTATCTTTTTATTTTTTCTCTAATACCTATCTCTCTCTTTCTCTCTCTCTCTCCCTCTCTCTCTCTCGGTCATCAGGAATCCCATGTGACCGTATATATTTTCTCCCGGTATAATCAGGTCATTAAAAATCTATTAAATATATTTCTTTTTGATTTCCTGGAAATAGTTTAAGCTATAACTATAAAAGAAATACTTTTGTTAATTTTGAAAACGTTTTATTATCATTTTATAGACCTTATCAAGAATAAATTTCATTTTATTGACCGCATTTGATTAGAAGGTACAACTTAACGGATTTTTAAACATTGTTAGCATGTTGTATGTTTTCCATAAATATAAAAAGTTAAGATAAAACACTCTGAACTTAGTTGGTTATTATTTATTTATATATTAATGCTTTCGCAATATAGGCGACAAAACATATAGAGAACAATGTTAGATTGGTATCTTTGTGGTAATACGTCCAGGAGAGTTGGTTACTTCAAGTTGATTTCATTGTTGTATGTCAAATAGTCAGATGTCAAGTAGAGATAACTGGGTTGGCTATTAAAAACACTCATTAAGATTATTTTTTTATTTTTTACACTGCACGGTCTTCTAGGCAAACATTTTCAATATCTACGATACAGTAGAGAATTTTCTGAAATGAAAAAAAATCCTTTCTGCAGGTTGGACTCGAACCCCCATCTCCATTAGAACCCAAGGCGTTTCACTAGACCAAGAGGAGTCCCTAACTCAATATAATTATTATTAATAATAGATAATCCATTATAGACTCCACAAAATAATAATAAACCATGGTTTCCACTTGAAATTCAAGCCTTCAAAGTTTCAACAGAATTCATTAAACAACATTTCGTGGAAATCTGATCAATTAGTACATCACGAGAACGCACTAAAACATATTATCTTCTAGAATTGTCGTTCCATGGTCGGAGACGGAGTCCAAGACCGTCCCTAGGCCCACACAGACTTTAATAGGTACCTGAAAAGGGGAAAATCCACGCTGTCGTTATCAATGGTTTTTATCTGTAGTGCATCTCGATTAATAAATTCTGAGTCCTTATCTGTGATTCATAACTGAAATGCATTTTGATTAATCAACGCTGGGTCCTTATCAATGGCTCTTATCTATTGTGCACCTTGATCTATAAATTCTGAGTCCTTATAAATGGTCCTTATCAGTAGTGCTTTTCTATCAATACCTAAATTCTGAGTCCTTATCAGTGGTTCTTATCTGTATTGCACCTCGATTAATCAACTCTTAAGATCTTTATCTATGGTACTTAGCTGAAATGCATTTTGAATAATCAACGCTGGGTCCTTAATAATGTTCTTATCTGTGCTGCATCTCGATCAATAGATTCTGAGTCCTTATCAGTGGTTCTTATCTGTATTGAACCTCTATTAATAAAATCTGAGCCCTTATCTATGGTTCTTAACTGAAATGCATGTTGAACAATCAACGGGTCCTTATCAATGCTTCTTTTCTATAGTGAATCTTGATCTATAAATTCCAAGTCCTGATCAATGGTTCTTATCTGTAGTGCATCTCAATCAATACCTAAATTCTAAGTCCTTATCAGTGGTTTTTATCTGTATTGCACCTCGATTAATCAACGCTGAGTCCTTATCAATGGTCCTTATCTGAAAGGCATCTCGATTTATCAGAGCTGGGTCCTTATCAGTGGTTCTTGTTTGTAGTGCATCTCTATCATTGCCTGTATTCTGAGTCCTTATCAATGATTCTTATCTGTATTGCACCTCGATTAATCAAAACTTAGTCCTTATCAATGGTTCTTATCTGTAATGCATATCGATTAATCAACGCTTAGTCCTTATCTATGGTTCTTATCTGTCTGCATCTGAATTAATCAACCCTTAGTCCTTATCACTGATTATTTACTTACATTAACTTTATGGGTTAAATGAATACCTGTGGAATAGGGCGTCAGGAGCGTAATACTGATCAGACTATCTCTCTAGTGAGTTGTGTGATCAAGAATCAGATATATCTTCATTTTCGACCCCACCATTAATGTGCTTTTCTTTGTTTGCGTATACATCAATTTAACCTCTACTCAGAGGTATGTGCATACAAACACTATAAATATATGTATATATATATATATATATATATATATACATACATATTCTTCGTATTCCAATATTGGATCTTCTAGATATTGTGTCCAATTGCGGGGATCTTCTCCCTACCGCAGAGATATTATTAAATCCTCCTACTCCCTTTCCTTAATAACATTCAAATTAGGTTTTATAATAAAGATTACGAAGAAGGGGGGCTCCACAGGCAGGGGGCACCAGGGGGCAGATTTTCCAATTTCCCAAGATCGCATTAAATATTTCCTCCATGCTTTTTAATTTTTTTTTTTTTTTTTTTTTTTTTTTTTTTTTTTTTTTTCAGAGACAATTTCCTGTCAGCGACTGTGTGACGGATATACATTTAGATTCAATTTCAGGGAGAATTTACGCAATTTTGTATTATTTTCTATCCTACCAGTTTTTTCGTTCATCCTCTATATCCCTAAGGCGATGGAATTCTAAAAATAGTTGCCTTTTGGGATATCGAAACTCCAAGTAATAGGTAATCATTAAAATATGTATATATATATATATATATACATATATATATATATATATATATATATATATATATATATATATATATGTGTGGGTATGTGTGTGTGTTTATATATATATATATGTATGTGTAGATATTTCTAAATATAAAACACTCAAATCAACTGCAAAAGCATTCGATGTTTTTTATTGTAATTCCCGCTTGAAAGCATTTGTATCAACGCTGAACCTTTATCAGTTGTTCTTATCTGTATCAGTGGTAGAGCACTGGACTAATAAGCTAGAGGACCTGAGTTCAAATCCCAAGCACTAAAGATTTTTTCTTCTAGTGTCTTCGTTCATGGGTTGGATTCGGCCATCCTGGCCGTTCCTAGGCTAACCCAGCCTTTAATTAATTTATTAATGGGTACCTTGGTGCGAATGATCCCAGCAGTCGAACCAGCAAGGGAAAAATCAGTCGGACGGTGCATAGTATTAACCACACTATCTCCCTAGTGTGCCCTATGGTCATGATTATATCTATTTTTTTAAAGGTAATATAATTTACCATAAAAAAAAAAAATAGTTTTCGTTCTTAATCTGAGGTTAATGTAAACTCATAAAGAGGAAATAATTTTTTCTTTATTACATAATTCTTCCACACTTGCTGTGCGACGCTGAAGAAGCAAGAGATATCCTTCGGTATAATTTGTGCGCAGATTCCGAGTATTAGCATCATATTACATCCACTCTTGCGCAGGGCAGTATGTCTCCGAGAGTCTTTGGACCACCCGACTCACGGCCTGTGGTCTTCTTTTTGGCGAAACTCCCACGTCAGCTCTGTTGATATTCTATCTTCAATTTCGCTTCTTCAAAGAACTCATTCATTACTATAGTGTTGAAAAAATGATCCCACTTCCTATAACGTTGTTATCCCTAGAAAGTTTGGAATTAAAATAGTCTATATTTTATTTGTAATACCATTTCAATTAAGATTTTTGATTGCGCTAGAATGCATAAAAATAATTCAATTCACCTTCTTGATATCTGCTTATTCATTAGCAAGGAAAAATCTATTAATAATAACAAATAATATAAACACGTTTCGCATTTTCTTAATTGTTCTACTAAAAAATTAATTTACTGCTAAACGCAAAAAAAAAAAAACAACAACAAAAAATAATAAACAATACAAAGAATGGGGGAATAAGGGACAAAATACTCATTCAAAGGAACGAAATGAATCTTTTCGACTTTTTAAGCACGGAGTTTTCTATCGCCCTATCTAAACTCGATTAAAAAGCCAATTTTGAAGTAAAATGTTTAAGCTTTCGAATGCTTACTATGCTCTCCCGGCTGTCTTAGACATGTTTATGAAAATAAGTCAAGGGACATAAGAGTTTCGGCTGATACAAAGAGCCTAATTTTTAGAAAAAAATAAATTTTGGAGATGCTCTTTGGCAGCCTTTTTTAGAAAAGGAAGGCTAGAGGATGGATAAAACCCAAAAATAGTAGTTAAGTGACCATAAGGTGTGGTTCCTCCATCCCCTATGCATCCATTGCTGCAGAAGACTGCCTAAGAGTATGCTGAAATGTCAAAAATTTAGAGTAATTATTTCTTGACTTCCAAATTGCTTTAAGGTCGACAATTTCGGTTGTGTCATCAAGTCGACTTCAGAAGCTGTTTTTTCGTTATTGAGGAAACGCGCTCAAAGTGCGAAGATGTAATACTTTATGACAGGTTTTAATTCCTACAGCCACATTCTAAATTAATAAAAAAGAAAAAAAAATGAACTATTTATCTTATGAGGACTAATTTGCCTATCATAATTAGTATATTTGCATTATTAATGATAAACGTCGCGGGAAAATAATTGCTGTAATTGTAAGAAACATGTTTTTTTTTTTAGGAGAATGAAAAATGTGGCTGAGTAAATCAAACTGACAGTGTATAATGCGGCCGCTGGCAAAAACTGGCCAAGGAGAAAGATTGACTGTTTAAATAGCATTTAGAAAACACTAGCTCTTTGCAATGATTAATCGATTACATCGAATTAGAGAAAGCGAGAGGTGGGAAAATATATCGATAGTGCCCGAATATCGAGTTGTACAAGGTCCTTTGCTATATATCATGGCGTCTGGGCTTATACACCGCGGAATTTTATTTGTTGAGAATTAGCATAGGGTTTAGATTTACAACGCACTCTCTCCGGGGTGTTTTCTACATTTGTGAATGGCTTACTAATAGCCTTACATGATCACATGTAAACTGTGACGTGGATTGTACATTGTGAAACCACATAATTCACCCTTAAGGCACACAGGAAGCGATCTGTACCGTGGCAGACAGCGATACAACGATCGTCGCTGCGGTCTGCGATAAGAGGACATCACAGGGGACGCGTTATTTTTGTGAGCAATACTCCGTCATGAATGGCTCTTCTACTTATCCACTTTCGTTCTAATAGTCTTCTTGGTCTTGACTCTTCTGATTCCACCAGTTCTTCACGTTCAGACACCACCGCGTTTAGAACTTCCTTAAGGATTTCTTGCAACTGCAAGTGGACCTCAACAAGTTTTTGAGGCTGTTCGAACATAATACTTGCTGTTCGACGCTCAACAATTGAACTAAACAGTAAAGTTGACACTAAACAGTGGACGCTATACAGTACAGTGGACACTACTCGCACTAAACACTAAGTAGTAATCACTCACAGGAACTACTTATCACTTGCACTCGCACTAATTAAAGTGTAAATGACCCCATAGGTCCAGTAGAATGTCACTCTGTAATAAAAATACTAGAGTTTTTGAAATTTATAGATAAAAATTGTTAGATTTGAGCAATTGTTTAGCTTGAAAATGTTGGATTCGACCACTTTTTGTTTCTATTAAAGGAAGACATTAACAGATTAATTTAAGCTTTGAAAATGGCACTAAAATGATGCAGTTGGTTATAGGGGGACCTAATAAAATGTAAAGCACGTAATGAGCCCGACATCGTTGCTAGAGATCCCCGCGAGTAAACACTAAGAACCAGGATCTTCTGTTCGACGTGACCTGCATATTTCCACGCACTTGGCGATATCCTCCTCGTGGCTCGACGATTGTTCTTATCAACATGGGGAACGTGGATTATGACGTCCTGCATGTGATAACGTTGTCAATGTGAGTCATACTCTAAAGCAGTGTTTTAGCGTTGGTTCTGTCGAGAATAAGAATTAAACATTCTATTCACGTTATTATTTGGAGTCCGACTTGCGGTACAACTTTAGTCCTAATCTGTTTTCACGACTGTGTACGTCACTCACGAGCCGAAAAATGTATCGAGTGCAGACCGAAGATGCCCGAAGGTCAAGCACTGACTGAGCTAAGCTGGACTTTGATCCGACTCTCTCACTCACGCTACAACTCCGTCGCCAGTCGGATTTTGGTCCTTCGAGTCGTCCTTCTAAATGTTCCGACTCGTCCAACTAGACTTCCAACAAGTCCATTTACGATCCGATTTGTGGCCCAACTTCGGAAGTTGGACCACAAGTCGTACTGCAAATCGGAACGTGCATGGCCTGCTTTTGACACACTAATCTCATTCATGCTTACTTATTCAAAAGAGAATCTTGGCCTGAATGCATAATTTAGGTTGAGGATCTTTCTCTTGAACCCACATTAACTGACTACAGAGCACACGAATCATTTTTTTTTTTATAATTGATAACGTTTTATAGGCAGGTATATGTATGTACGATAATATTTTTCCTTTAATCTACTCTATAAAAAAAATGAATTGGTGAAAGATTCATGTTGATATCATTTTCTAAACTCGATATAAAAAATAAAGCACTTTTTTTATTTTATTTCTCAGCTCCTAAGGCGCATTGGACGGAACGCTCGAACACGTGTCGACTATTTTTCCAATTGGTCCAGATCGTCGACCCCACTGTATACTCCCCTTGTTAGTGGTGAAATAGATCACAACTGTATGCTTAATACCACGGCCGTATGCGTAGTTGAATCATAAAACTTTTATATATACTTTGTGGGGTTTAAATCAGGACAATATGTCAGTTGCGCCTGGATACAAAACCGTATAATCAGTAGTCTTCGAAGCCACAGACCGTAAACCTGATGCGCCAATGTTCACGCTTTGCCCCGAAACCTCAAACAACAAGCCATCCTGATCCATGATTCGATAAAGTCTTTAAACTATTCAGAAAGTTGTTTACTTTGAGGGATCCATAGAAATCTTCAGATCGTAAGCGAGGATCTACCAAAGCCGAGAAGAACTTTCCGTCCTCCAGACGTTGACCCAATTCGGAACAGATAAAAAATACGCGATAAGAAAATCACTTCTAAAAGCGCTGCACGATAGCAGGTAGTTGCTGAAGATATCTGTAGGAAGTATCTCGCCGTCCGAGATAGCGGCTCGTGGGAAGTCGAGATCCTAGATATTCGTGTCATAGAGTTGGGAATTCAATATACCTCCACTATCCACCATCTTATACAAGCATTCTTTTCTTATAGCAAGAATCTGATTAACCTTACAAAAGTTGCAAGGATTAATATGTTTGGTTAAGATACGCGAACACAAAAAGGTCCAGAACGAAGCCGGTCTCCTGTCTTTCACACACAATAAGCTTTCCTCAATCCCTACGCAGTTTTTGGCCAATTATTTCCACAGATGTGCCAATTGAATTCAAACGCGTTTAATTTCCAATTAGATTGACTGATGTCGGCACTAATGGCCTAGAAGTTAGTTCACCGTAAAAAAAAATTAAATAAATAACATCTACGAACCACATGGAAGCTTACATTATAAAAAAGAATCAATACAAATAAATGCGCGACAACTTAACTAGAGAAGACTTTAAGACCAACATCGTCACAATAAATAAACTAGTTTATTATCTATTAAACGGCCATAAAGTGTACAGGGGGGTGTTGTACATTTTGCGTGGAGTTTTATTGACCAGTAAAACCACAAGGAATATAATTGACAAGGGATCGTTGACCGTTTAGAATTGCGAAGTTAGAAATTGTCGGTGTTCCGTAAGGAAAAGTAATAAGACCAAATTTGTTAATATTAAAAAGAGGTATGTTCGTCAACGTATGGGAAATGAGAAGAGAAGGAACACAGTAGTTGCCAATTAATATTGCCAAAACGTTTGCAATTAGGACTAATATTCATATTAATAACTTTAATAATCATGCAAATAAAAATAGGTATTTATCTCATACACATATCCACACGAAAATATACAGACTTACTTAAAACACTTCATATTTTTATATTATTTATCCAGTTTCCTCTCTTCCTCCATAGGGAGGAAACCCACTTATGAGGTTGATCTCATGAAGCAATGCGGAAGTGCCGACTAGAAACATTCATGTTTGAGATCCCATGGGGGTATTGGTTTGTTCGCTCCTTGGCTGGCTCAAAAATTGAACGATTTTAATGAAATTTGGTACAAAAATAAATTTGTTAACTTAGCAGAAACCATGTACCAAAATAGTTTTTTTCTGTTGGAAATTCGCGCGACACAAATCGTTGCGCTTACATTTATGTGTTCTTCTAATTTCCTAAAAATATTGATCTAATGAAAGTTTTGCTAAAATGATCTTATTGTCCTGTTGTAGCTCCTATGATTCTCCCCGAGCTTGGAGATTTCATTTTACATTTTCACATTTGTAAATATTTTTGCGAAAGATTAACTGTTTCTATTCTAAGCTTTCCAAATAAATCTAGTCATAAGAATGGAATCTTGCTAAGATGAAGCAGTTCCTGTGAGTCAGACGTTTTATTTATTAAATGAAGTAATTATGAGGGGACAAGGTTAGCTCAGTGCTAACATGCTGAAGGATCTGAGTTAAAACCTGAGCGCATTAAGAATTTTTATCTTCTAGTGTCTTCGTTGATGGGTTGGATTTAGTTAATTTACTAATGGGTACCTGCAAAGGGGAAAATCATGCGGCCGGAGCATAGTACTGACTACACCCTCTCCCTAGTGTGCCTTATGGTCAAGAATAAGATGTCTCTAAAGTGTCTCTGGGCCCTTGAGGCATGTTATGGGGCTAATATCTTTATTAAAATTAAATTTGATGAAATACATACACACACATCATAGCAAATTGCCGACGACTTCCATATTCCTATGCTTTATAGACTGTTCATGCTACATTCCGAAGTCTGAATACATTCCTCAGAATTCCATCTGAGCGAGATTTCCATCTGTTAAATCAAATTTTTGGGTTCTGTCCCTAAAATTGGTCTAATTAATTGAAAATTGGCAGCCCTTGTTTGTCCTGATATTGGTTATCCGAGTAAACCCCTCACAAGGTTCTCCTCACTATTCCCTCCCCAAGACGAGACTATCTCAAGCCAAACAAATCATGGCCTATCAGCCCTATCTCTCTCTCTCCCCCCTCCCCCCGTATCTCCCTCCACCTCCTCCTGGGACTCTTCCAACCCTAAGCCTCCTTCTGGGAGATCCGCATCTCCTGCAAAGTCTTGTTGAAAACACACATGGTTATATGAACCTTTATTTTGTACAAGCCGGTATTTGGTACACGAAACGTGCAAATAATTAATAAAAACTTAACAATATGTTTGTACAACATTAAGAAAAAATAAAAATAAAATCTCTTAATTTTAAATGTGGATTCACATTGAACAAATTATTAATATTGGCCTAATTATTCTCATTTTGCATCGGAAATCGATACACAACACATAAAAGTATTTTAAAAAATGTGGTATTCAAATGAGAAAAATGAATCCATTAGAAGTTGGAGTTAAACTGAGTCTTCACACATTCAAGTCCACATCATTCATGTGTTTTTGTGGTTGTAATTTTAGTTTTATTTCAATAAAATTTGCTAAATAACATTAGAAACAAATTAAACAGGTTTTCTAGTTAAATAAGCAAAATATATGTATTAGAAATAGGAGTTTATTTGCAACTTCTCCCTCAAGAGATAATTATATCTGTGCTCTTTGCGGCCATAAGTTTTGTTTTATTGTAACGAAAAAAGACATACAAGAAACGAAACCTGATACTGTACCCTTCAAGGGAACTAAATTAGCTATAATTTAAGTAAGTATTTATTGCAGTATGGTGAAAACTCTATACACATCCACAAAATTCCAAGCATACCAAGATGCGTGAATTGTAATTCATTGTAATATGCAGAAAAATCTAAACACTTCCGCATTATATCAAGATACTACACACTGAGAAAAAAAAACAGCCTGCCGGCAGCCTGAAAACTGTGACTCAGTGCCAGTATTTTGAAATAGGACATTTTAGTCTAAAATAGGATTCCACATATTTCAGCCTAAAATAGGATTCCACTAGTTAGAGTGCCTGCACTTTATAATAGGGTGCTGGAATGCTAGCAGCCTACAGAGAGATGACTTTATTATGTGGATAAAAAAGAACAAAGGTAAATTCAGAGTAATAATAATGAGACTTTATTTGGGTGTAATATACATATACACTTCTTAACAAGTAGATATTTACAAGTAGGTATGAGGTATACACTTTTTAACAAATATAGATATTTACAAGTATTAGGTATTAGGTACAATGTACTTATGAACAATATTGAACAAGTAGGTCTAGAAATAAAATATTTTTTTTTGTTTTCATGACACTTATAGCCGCATTCATAAAGCCGAAGACAGTTGATTTCAGCATCTGTTCAAACAGAAACAAAAAGAAATTTTTATTAATAACAAAAGAAAAGTTGTTGTTGTTGTTGTGTTTTAAATTAAAAAGAAACATAAATAGGCATTTTTCCTAGTTTAAAATGTCGCAGTAAATTCAAAGCTGCCAGGGAATTACAAAATAAATATAAAATAAGGTTTTTTTTCTCCGTGTAATGTTGCAATATGCCTACAACTCAATACACTGCCACATTATACCAAGATACTAGTGTTGCAATATGCTTAAAACTCTATACACTGCCATATTATACCATGATACTAGTGTTGCAATATGCTTAAAACTCTATACACTGCCATATTATACCATGATACTAGTGTTGCAATATGCTTAAAACTCTATACACTCCCACATTTAACCAAAATACTAGTGTTGCAATGTGATTAAAACTATATACACTGCCACATTATACCAAGATACTAGTGTTGCAATATGCTTAAAACTCTATGCCCTGTCACGTTATACCAAGATACTAGTGTTGCCATATGCTTAAAACTATATACACTGCCACATTACAACAAGATACTAGTGTTGCAATATGCTTAAATCTCTATACGCTACAGCAATTCACCAAGATACTAGTTCAGCAATAGGCTTAAAACTCTATACCCTGTCACGTTATACCAAGATACTAGTGTTGCAATATGCTTAAATCCTCTTCCAATTCTGTCCAATTGCAGAATATACTTCCAAATTATACCAAGATACGAGGTTTGCAAGTCGCAGTATACCAAAAACAGTATACATATCCATTTTATACAAAGCATCCCAAGATGCAGGAAACACCGCTGTAATATTATAGGCATAAAATAAGAAAGACAAAACCCGCTATCCTTGGCTGGTCTAGAAGAAAACATCCCTGAAGCCAGGAGAGCGAGAGAAAGTCCAGAACCCGGAGAATGTTGAGATATTTACAGTCGAGGGAGCATGACCCTCATGAAGACATTACTATAAGAAATGGTCTTCATCATATCCAAAAATCTAGAATTAATGGCTCCAAAGAACCTCCAACAAATTAATGGAACTCTGAGAAAAATATATCAGGTATAATATAGGTATATATATATATATATATATATATATATATATATATATATATATATATATCTTTTGAAATGGAGCCATCTTCTTATGGCCATAAGTTCCGGTCTATGTACATGTTGCCATCCTGTAAAAACCCGTAAATCGCAGACTCAAAGCTCAACTTAATACAGACGTGCAGCAAATTCTCTTCTCCTGTGTGGTAGAGCCGAACGCTAGCCACCACAACACGGCAATCATAATAAACATTGACACTTTATGTTTGCTACTACACTGGTCTGCAAAACAAATCTTTTAGCTGAATTATATGTTTATTATATATATATATATATATATATATATATATATATATATATATATATATATATATATCTGTTCGCGCCCTCAGAGCCTCAAAAATTGTCCAATTTTGTTGAAATTTGATACAGAAATATTTTTGAAAAGTCAAGTTCTTTAACCAGCAGATTCTCTCCACTGGAAAGTGTTTTTTTTGGGTGGCGAAATTCGCGCAGAAAATATCATTACCCCTACATCATATGCTTGCAAGTACTTGTTTTACAGATTTCTTTGCATGGGAAAACGAATGCATGAAGGAGCAAGTAGGAAGAAAAGTAGTTTAATAAAGCTTTGGGTTCGGGTACTTAGAATCATGGGATTCAATTGAAACATTTTCCTTAATATTTCGAAAACTAATAGATACTCTGTAATAAACTAATTAAACCCTGGGTAGGAGTAGGGACGGTCTTGTACCCCGAATCCAACTGTCGAACAAAGACACCGTAAGATCAAATTTTTAATGCGTTAGAGGTCCAAAAAGCAGAAATCTTTGCTTTGATCTCAGGTCCTCTGGCATATGAGTCGAGTTTTGAGTATATTAGTGGAATTTTGCAGAATGATTATTTTAATTTCAGTCGGAAAAAATCCATAGGGAAAAGTCAAAATAATTGCCAGCAGTTTTTTTATGGTAGTCATAGCCTTGCTGAAGATTTGACTAAATTAACGCAATTCTTGTGTCATAGTATTGGCTTATCATCATCTTGTGTCTGCGGAAGTTGCTAATATTCCCGTAAGATTCGGCTTTGTCTCCAAGAAAACTGGTCGACTCTAAGTGTCCAAGGAATTTGGTTATGCTTCGTCGGAGGGGAGGACTTGATTTTCTGTCTAAGTTGTAAATGGCTGTCCCCTGTCAATCGGAAGGACACTAAGCCGGGACAAGATAAGCCCCTATTATTGTGGACAACTTCCATCGGTAGAACTTCACCACTTCAACAGAAGCTTACCTCTTCGCTCCAATGGATCCACTTCTGTTTCGCTTCGCTGCTTCTAGTTCTAATGCACTTCTCTACGCTTCATGGATTCCATACTATTTGCATTCGAAATAATCATAGAAATTCTGCACGACATTAATTCGTTTAATGAGATTCAAAGTAAGAAATTTATTAGCCAACGGCTACGTTGAAAACACCGGTTCCCTTAGTTCACCGAAGTGAAGCAACGTTCGCACACTGTAACCAAATAGTGCGGATAATGGACTAAAATTATTAACCAGTAGTTATTTTCAAATAAACATTTTTATTAATTGATTTCAACTCAAAACAAGGTAACAATAGTATAATAATGCATACTATACGGCTATAATAATATTAATTGTAATGTTAGTAGAAAAGATATAGGAGGTAAACTATATTATATAAAATACTATAATATAAGTAGTGTTTATATTGCGTTTAGTAAGGTATGGACGGCGCTAATGACCTAGATGTAGATGCGCCGTAAAAAAAAAGGTATGGATTTGTTGATGCGCCGTATATAAAAAAAAAAAAAAAAAAAAAAAAAAAAAAAAAAAAAAAAAACTCAGGAAACACCATGTGGATGTAACCGTACTTGTCCGTTGGAGAGTAAAAAAATGAGAAATACAATAACCACTTAAAACGTTAGGTAAACAGAGACAAATACACGTTGAAAAGAATAAAACTAACAAATTTGAAGTTTCAAGCATTTATCTCTTCGATTGACGTTGCTCCACCGAACATTACAACAGAATCTTTTTTTGTAGAGAATTTAGTAACCTTTCGAATAGCCGCCTTCCGCTTACTACGATTCCCCAACCGTTTTCGAGATATTTTAGAAAATATACTGAGATCCGAAAACTTTGTATACCATAAATACATTTTTTCCCATATACTTCTTACCTCCAAACGATACCAAAGTTTAAATCTCTTAGATTTCCTCTCTTCAAGGTGAATGTCAAATACCTGGTACAAGTTTAAAGTGAACCAATCATCGTTTCTGAATACTCAAACAGAAAATTAGTTTGGATAAGTGTTTCTATCAAATTTTCTCGTAAACGGTTACAGAAATCGCTTTAAAAGTGGTTTCATTTGTTTTCCTACTTTAAGGAGCCTATATATCGAGTACCTGCAAGCATATGGACTCGAAAATGTAAGCGTTCCGATTTTTTCGCTCAAATTTTGCTCCAAAAACCATGTTCCAGTAAACGGATTCAGCTGGTTAATGAACTTGACCTTTCAAATGAGAAGAAAGATTTTTGAACCAAATGTCATCAAAATCGGACCATATTTGAGCCGATGAGGAACTTTTTAATAATTCAACCCCCCCCCCCCTAAAACTACTTAAACATTTGAATATAAAAACAAAAACTTTTTTAGCGAGTGTTTACATTCTAAACGGACTGTCCCTGCAAAATTTCAAATTTTTGTGTCAAGTGGTTCGGGAAATTTATTACCTCGAATGGACCATCACCAGGGCGTAAACTCTATGAGGGACAAAATCACAGTTTATTTCTAGTAATTCAAGGTCTGCCATTATAGTTGAAATTAACCTCAATTAGAAAAAAGTCCGACTTGCAGGAACTGCGTCATCTTAGCTCGGTTACATATCGAAGAGATGGAATAGATTAGCATCACAAATCACAGGAAACTGACAGAAGCGGATAATTCTTAATCTGTATAAGTCAATACAATTATACACGTACTTACTCTTTGACTACTGCTGAAAAGGCTCTATTATAAACAACCAAAAATTCGTTGTTATTTTAAGTATCTTGTTTTACTTGCAAATTCGTTTTACTGTTATAACCCACTGTAAATATGTGCTTCATGGCGAATAAAATTCCATTCTGTCGTGGGTTAAATCTTTCTATAAAATAAGAAATAACGATAACTTCAGTTGGAGGCTATGAGGAAGGTTATAAGACAGGAGAATTCAAAACAAACTACGTCATCATGATTAGCCACAGCCATCTTGATTACCACAGCCACTCCAGACTTATTATTACCAATACCTTTCACCGTTTCTTAGCTTATTTTACTACTATACTAATTTTACTGATAAATGCAATTTAAAACAAGAAACAACCATTTAAAAAGTGAGATAAACAAAGAGAAAATCCCTTTCGAAACAACAAAACAAACACTTTTTAAGTTTTAAGCGCTTATATCTCTGATTTACGTTGCCCCATCGAATATTGCTTCAGAACCTTTTTTGTAGAGAATTTAGTAAGCATTCGAATGGTCACCTTCCACTTAGCACGATTTCCCAACCGTTATCGAGATATTTACGAAAAATGCATGAAGATCCGAAAACTTTTCATGTCTATTAATAAAATAATTTTTTTCGCACACTTCCTTAACTCCAAATATAACCAAAATTTAAACATCTTAGTTGGGATTAATTTCCAAGTTGTAGAAAATATTTCAATTGAATCCCGCGATTTTAAGTACTCACAAAAATATAATGACTTACAAAAATATTGATTCCACTTTTCTCAGGAACGGTTACAGATATCGCCTTAAAAATTGTTTCATGGTTTTCTTATGTCAAGAAACGTATAAAACAAGTACCTGCAAGCATATAATAGCAAAAACGTAAGCGTTACGATATACATACATATATATATATATATATATATATATATATATATATATATATATATATATGTGTATACAAAAATAAATTTTAACGGAGGTCAAATTCGTTATCTAGTAGGTAGTTAGAATAATGAATATTTTATTTGAGGACATTCTTTAAAATTTCATCCATGAATTCAACCATAACAGCAACATAATTTCGGACTAGTTCGGTGTTCTACGTTGAAATATCTCAAGTCGATGTAACCCCTAATATTGGTTGTGTATAACTAAGACCAGTTTGCCTATGAGGCACAGCGAGATGACTTATCAACTTTCTTCCCAGCAGATCTACGGGCGTAAGTTCTGCAACACTAATTTTCCAAACGGATCTTTGTTGATTGTTTGGAGTCCCTCAAAGAAGTCAGATTGTAAAAATAGTTCCAAATACAACAGAGAGTAAAAAGAATAACAAAGAGAGCATTTAATTGAAGACAAAGAGTTGCGGGTTCGATTCCCCCTTTAAGAGTTAAGCCCAGGAAGCGAAGCGGCCTGATGGTTAAGTAGACTGGCAGACCACTACTTGATCAAGTCCCTAACCGAAGCCCTAACTTAGCACAGTAATTAAGTAAGAAGAGGATTTTAACCGAGTTAGCTTGGAAGTTGTACAGGTAATTTTCGGGAGGCCATGTTCCTAACGCAATCAGGCGCCACATCAGTGAAACCCGGGTGCCTCTACTTGGCTTTTTAGGCCTCTGTCTAACGCTAAAAGGTAAAAACCACATTGCGTTTACTTGACGGGAACTGCGGAAACTTCTCCCGTATGAAGTTTTGGAAGAATGTTTTCGCTTCAAGAACTTTACTTCCAACCTTTAAAACCGTGATGCATTCAAAAGCATCTTAGGTTTACAAGGAAAATACATAAGGAAGTGAGATACTCAATGTGAATTAGTTTCTACATAAAGAGCTATAGAGGTTTTTCCTGTTTATATTTTTTGCATGAGACTTTGAGAGCAATATTTTCCCCAAAACGAAATAACGTTTGATATACAACACAAACTCAGTCACCATGCAGATAGCACAACCTTTTAACAACACTCGCACATAAAGCAGGAAAGTATGAATGACAATTTCAGTGACAGATTTCTCATCACCAGACTACAACACAAACTAGTAGAATTATACTTATCACTAAATTCCGATAATAAAGCCAAGCTCGCCAATGTCTGTACATTCCCAATAAAAGCAGTTATAATAATAATCTGTAAAAATTATTTTCAAAGTATTAAAAAAAAAAAAAAAAAAAAAAAAAACGTTTCAAGTATTGCCTTAAAAACGGTTTCATTCGTTTACCTACATAAGAACACCTGGACAAATTGTACTCGTTTTCAGTAGTTTTGAGAAAACGAGAAAAAACTGTCTACACCCTTCATTTGTTTTATTATTGTGCTATTTTTTTGTCTGAGTACCTCATACTGATACAAGTTATATATTTAACATTGGTTATTACTAACAAATGCATTATATTATTAAAATATAATAATAGTGCTTGGACTGAAGCTCTTCTTGCATGGAACAGCCTAAGGAGTACCTCATTGCAAAATATAAGGTCTAATATAATGTAAAACACATTGTAGGATATATTGAGTAACAGTTTATTATCAATGGTACAATATGTAAGAAATATTTGCATGATATAAAGTTCATAAAATGAGTAATGTAATGCTTAATCGTCTTGAACTTCTTCATCTATGTTTATAGTTGTGGCCATCCCAATATTTCATAGTAAAAATTCTTGTGCTCTTCTGAAACGTTTGTTTGGCATCAACTTCTTAATGTCTTCAATTTGTTTTCTGTTTGATGGGGGCCTTCCCTCCTGGGTAGGCAGGATTGGGAGGGCCTTTTACATCAGTCGATGTACTTTTCTACCTTTACTTTGAGTTAAACATTGTTGGGGCATATAAAGAGTGAACTAGCATATATATATATATATATATATATATATATATATATATATATATATATATATATATATATATATATATAAATATAATTATTTATTCTTTATATATGGCCAATGTCAAAAGAATAGTACTCCAATTCTCTTTGTACTATTTATTGTTTGTACGCCCTACACGTTTCGTGGCCTTTACGCCACCTCCTCAAGGTCTTGGTATGGGTGGCGAGCTATCCACACATATGGATGTAATGGCCCCTGAGGAGGTGGCATAAAGGCCACGAAACGTGTAGGGCGTACAAACAATAAATAGTACAAAGATAATTGGAGTACTATTCTTTTGACCTTGGCCATATATAAAGAATAAATAATTATACGTAAATAAAGGTCAGAAATCCGTGGAAAATAATATATATATATATAAAATGCCGTAAGCACTAAGATTTTGTAAAAGAGTATATATATATAATTTTTAAGTTTGAACATATAGTATTTTTGTGATTTTCTTATTTCCACTTCTGCATTGGGTTACTGTTATGATGTCATAAGCGCGTTTCCTCCCTTTGTGAGAGGAAGAAGACTTAGCAGTCTCAAAAGTGCATTTTTAATGATTTGTTTTCTCTACTGCCACTTATTATAATTATTTTTTTACATACTGACTGTAGGTTTTAGACTGTTGAAATACCTGTATATTATTAACCATAATGTTTTTAAAATTTTGATTTATTTTATCAGAATATATTTTTGTAACACATTATTTTTATTTGCAGGTAACGAAGGAGTCTCTAAAACGCTGGTGTTATTAGTAAGTAGTTTTTGCCTGTTTTGCTGATGTCGATGTCAATTTTGCTTTGATCTCATTGGAAGAAGTTTTAATCACATCGGAGTGACAGCTGTTCCGAAAGCAATTACATCTCGTCTGTTTGAAAGCATCCTTTGGGATTAATGTTCAGTCGATATTAAACAGAAAACTTGTTGCGAATCCTTCGTACAGCTTTGTCTCCTGTGTTGTCTTTCTCGTAATTAAATGTCGTAGAAATTTCAATGTTTTCGCAAATTGTATTATGCTTTATTAATAATTCTCTCTTTATTTAATGAAACATCAACTCATGTACACCCACTATATACCACCTACATGTGAAACTCGACTGCTGACAATCCTTCCTTGTAGCGTAAAACATACACCATTAACTTAACACTTCCAAAATTCAATATAAATCATCTACAGTCTAATACTTAATGAGCGACAAATCTTTTTTTTTTTTCTTTTTTTTTAAACAGGGAACGTCAGATTTCTAGAAACATTTATATTTCGAACGTTTCGGCATGGTCTTTGGCAGCTAAAAAATAAATATATACAATTCCAATCGAGAACAATCGCAGCAATAACCAATGTTTATATCATGGCAATAGGTCATAAAACAATTTTAAGTGCATATTAGGTAAACAACTAAAACTAAGGCTATTTTTTAGTTCATTAACGCAAATTCATTTTTCAATAAAAATATATGTTCTCAATTATGAAATTTTTAACAGTTAACGTATTCGGTTATTTAATGTATAATCAAGTGTATTTAGATTATTTATTAAATTTTAACGTCAATTTATTATTAGCTACAAATTTTAGGACGTGTTATCTGTAGGTTACCATCCTTTTCTAGCCAGGATAGGGTTGATGCCTTTTCGTGTTTCTAAAGAAAAGCTACCACCCCTAGTGGGAATAGAACCCACTTTTGGCACGGAGTGTTAAGTGCTAACGTCTTAACACTCACGGCCACCGGGCATCCTGTTTAGATTAACAAAAATGTAATGAATATTTTGGAATTATCGGCAACATTCCAGAGGGAGAAAAACGTTCTTCAATTGCTACAAGAAACAGGGATAGTCCACAAGGTCAGAAAATGTAGTAATAGTCATTTCATGAAATTATAACCGTTCATATTGTTGTTGTTTGTTTGTTTACTTATGCTTAAGGGAAAAAAACTGCGAGGTCATCATTCCCCGAGCTCTTTTATTTATTTTATTTATTTTTTAAAGACATTATCTAATTTAATTTATTTGTTTATTTATTCTTGTAATTCCCTGTAAGTGTTTGATTGTTTGCATGATGGACGCCTTAATATTGGTAAAGGTATTAGGTATTTTAAGCCTTAATTTTATTTAAAACTACACATTTATGAACAGTGGTTGTATAAAAAGTATTAACATAATCGTATACACTTAAAGTTCTACATTTTTATCTTTTTTACATTTTTGTTAAATAAGTGTTTTAATACATGTTACGTATCATTTTAATTTTTTAGTATGATCATTTTTTTATTTTTAAAATGTAATTTTTTTTTATTTTTTATTTTTTTTATACTTTTTTTTATATATATATTTACTTAACATACGTGTATGTTTGTGCTTTTTTTCATTTTTAATGTGTGTATACACTTTTTTTTCTCTCTCTTTTTTTATTTTTTATTTATTTTTTTTTTATCTTTTTTTTATTTATTTATTTTTATTTACTTTATTTTTTTTATATTATTTGTATTTATTTGTTTTGATTGCATACACACTATTTTTTTTTTTCATTTGCTATTCTTAAACCTAATTTACAATCAATTATACAGATTTGCCTCTTTAAGAAAACGAATGACTGCATCAATAGAATTGGCAGAATTCCCTAAGGCCTTCGACAGATCTCCTGGGAGTTTGTAGTTTTCCAAAATTCTTCGGTAGTAAATACACTCATTGAATATATGATTGATACTCAGACGAGATTGACAGTGAGTACACTTTGGTTGTTCCTCCTTGGTGATAAGGTATTCATGGGTTAGTCTGGAATGTCCTATACGCAGTCTCGTTAAGACAACTTCTTCCCTTCTATTTTCCCGACACGATGAATCCCATGCTATAACTGATTTCTTGATAAATCTCAACTTATTATTAGTTGTTCCTAACCAAGTATTGTTCCACTCATGCTGTATCCTTGTCTTCAGCGGCAAGTAAATTTCTTTTGGCGTAAGAAAGGAGTCGATCTGTTCATGTAATTCGTGGGCATCTCTAGCAGCTTTATCTGCTACCGTTCATATTGTTACAAAATGAATAAGTTTTTGATTACTGTTATACCTATAACAGTAATAATATGAACATGTAATCACTAGGTGACAATAGAATCAATCACATGTTAATAATGCAATTTAAATTATTTTATATTTGCGTTAACGAAGTAAAAAAGTCCGTCACGCAGGAGCTGCGTAACTAAGCACTTTCCTCAGAATTGGGTAGTGTCGATTGCATTCCTGAATAATTTGCTAAAAATAACCTATGTAGACAATTTTATTCAAAGCTGGTTGTTTATCGGTTGACAATAACCTATGTAGATAAATAAAATAAAAAAATAAAAAAATAACACCTGTTTCAATTCAATTCAAACATAGTACAAAGTAAATCCCCCCCCCTTCCGATAGACCGATTTAGTTCATTTTTACACTTCTTCCTTATTAGATACCCAGGACGTATACCGCGTTTCGTTACAATACAGCAGAAATTACGACCGGTCTGAGCAAATTAGTAATTTGGGTCCGGAGTACCCCCCCCCCCACCTAATGGACCGATTAGTTTATTTTTACAACAAATTTTTCTCTTGAGTTTCGTTGAAATATAATAAAAATTACGACTGGTATTGGCAAATAACTACTTTGGCTCCGGAGTAAACCCCCTCTCCGGATGGACTGATTTTGTTGGTTAACGAACTCGTTCAATCGTTTGATTGGGGAATACTACATACCAAGTTTCGTGGGGAAGAAACAAAAACTCTGGCCGGTATCGTGTTAACGGACACATATATAACTATATATATATAAATTTTAACTGGGGTCATTTTCGGTGTCTACTAGGTAGGATCGATAAAGATTCGAAGAAATTTTTCAAAAATTCCGTCATGAGTGCAACCTCGATAGCTACTTTCCTTCGGAGGAAAGTGCTAAAAGACCCGTAGTTTTACACAGAACTTTGTTAAGAGGAATTAAAACACAAATAAACAGATGGCCCAAGTAAAATTTTTTTTTTTTTTTTTTTTTTTTTTTTTTTTTTTTTTTTTTTTTTTTTTACGGCCTATCAACTACTGGGCTATTAGTGTCGGGCTAATTACAGCTTGCCACCCTTTTACGTGGTCGGTCACCCATTCAGGTACTGGCCATGCCAGACGTTGCTTAACTTCGGTGATCTACGAGAACCGGTGCATTCAACGAGGCTATGGCCGTTGGCTTGACAAACCTCACTACTTCCTCATCTACACAAACAGACCCAAGACAAAATTTCGAACTACGTCAGAAACCATTAGGTAGCCCCAAACACATTCAATTAATGCATTTAATGACAGGAGTATCTAAACTGCTGAAAGTAACAATTTGACGGCATACTCTACGAATTAAATAAGGAAAACAAATTATTTTATATGAAATAAGTAGGTATTAACATTATTATTAGAATTGCTGTTTTTTTTTTTATTCTCTTCCCATAAGAACTAATCATGACCATAATTATTTCCAATTATGGGAAATCTTTGAAAGTGTCAACAGTCATTAGTTTTTTTACTGTTTCGTACAAGTACACACGAAATAATAAATAAACCAATAAAATTATTCACCCCTAATCATCTCTCCTTGGTACTATATGACTTTTGAAATCCATATAGAAAAATTCCTATTTCGGAGCGGATTAACACCTTACGACCTGTTTAGTTTTCCATTCATGGATTTATGAAGGATTTATGAATGAAAGTCGACAGGTTTAGAAAAGCCATCCTCTCCGACATGCTTAGAGAATACGGTGTATATTTATGAATGGGATGGAGGAAGTCTTTGAATATAGGCTTGCTCCATTGAGGGGGATTAGGGTCAGAGGATGGAAATCCGTGTGCATGTCATTTAGGTACACAGTGGTCCGGCGTGGGAGACAGGTCGTGGGTGGAATCTTAATGCGGTGTCTCTTCCGTTGAGTTATGAATGAAATTTCGTTTTTATCAATGGTTTCTGCCTATAGAGTACTAAAGTTGTAAATGGTGATGTAAACATATCAGCAATGCATGTAAAAAAAATCCGAATTGTTTTAACTCCATCATCTTAGTATGATTCCATATATTTTATAACAGTGGAACCCGTGCTTTGGTAAACTTGTACAGAAACTATGCTAATCTAATTGATATTTTTATGAGAAACTTAAACTTCAAGAATATACAACAACCCTTGATTCTTCTAGGAGCAAAGTAAAACTACCTTATGGTCTTTAATGAGATTCAGATATATATCCGTTTAGGCGATCAGAAGTCATAGAATAATTGGGATTCGGATAAACGTAGATTCGGAGAACGTTAGATTCGCGAAAATATATATATTTTGAACTTCGAGGCACACAGTGGTGCCGAACGCCAATTTTTTTTTGGAAAAGAACATGTATGCATTGAATCATTCTGATATTGGTATCATTTTTGAAATATATTTTTGTGCAGAGTAGAATGAGAACACTGCCAATTTGACAGAATAATTATTTTGACAGATAAACGGGTTTTCTATTATGAATCACCTGAAAACAGCAGGTATTCAATATAAAATGGTGATATGTACAATTCGAAATTTATTTTTGATTGCTTAGTCGAATAAACTGACAAACAATGTAATATTGTTAACTGTTCTCGACATATTCCTCAATCTTAAAATTTAAGCGTATGACAAATAAATTTAACAGGTTCACACGAGATAGTAGATGGATCACTGTTAATGTTTAGTTAGTTGCTAATATAAAATGTTTAACGACTCTTTGCAGAAAATAATAATAGTAAAGTTATTTTTAGTAAAATAACCGCATCGCTGCTTGGCACTTCCACTTTATAAGGCTGTAGAAATACCACCCAGAACGGCGATGAAATTTATTGTACAGAAACTCCAAAACATACACTTCTAGGTCAAACTAGGCGAACACCACTGTTTAGGGTTGCCACCCTAAAGATGCTTTTGAACTCTGCCAACGGTGGCGCAGCCTACCACAACTGGGCGAACCATCCCCGGTCAAGTCGGGACAGTCAAGAAGGCCACCCGCTTTCACAGATCGTGTAAAGTCATTTTTTTTTTTTTCTCTTTCACCGCCCTTACTATATATACCATGGCCGAGTAGTCACCTCAAACCACCGGGCCATGGAGGTGAAGAAGACACCAACTGATCAAACATGAAGCCACAGGGAGAAAAGCAGTACTCAGCTTGGAGTACCATATTTTAATCTCACAAGCCACCAGTCACCAGGTACCTATTTAATATACCTAATTCCACGGATCTCCAGCAGCCCAAGATCATATCACCACTTTATCAGCTCACCATTATTTCAACCTCATCAGTCCCACTACTTTCAAAATTTCATTAATATATTAACCACCGTTTCTTTCTGATTTTGGCAATTTCCCCCCACTCTTCATTTGTACTCAAAAAATATAAATTATCAACTCATTATTCATTCAGTCCACTTATTTATCCAGCCCCACAAATATTACTTCCACATCATACCATATAAAAAATGGTGGTGCGGCAATCTTTTTCCACCACAGCTAAGAACCGCTTTTTACTCTACGCCAAAGAAACTAAGGGTAATTGAGTCTCGTACCAAATTTCTTTACAGCCTGAACTCACATAAACAAATAAATATTCCTGGGTAAAACCAATTTCTTCAGCAATGGAATAAGTAGAATAAAATTTTAGTTTACTTTTCACTAAAAACTTTCAGATTTTTACTCGGTGTTACGGGTTCATATCTAATAATAAAATGGAAACGCAATATAAGAGAAGTATTCTAAAATTAATTAGCTGTACAAAAATGTACTAAGCGGCATGCTGTTTGACAGCCTTCTCCAGCAACAAATTTCTAGGGAGTGAAAAATGACCACGATATCGTTTAGTTGGCCATGAATAAATGTGAACTCTTATCCATGGTCACCTCAATGTTATCTTTGTCTTCCATACCATAGGCATCTGTTGGCGAAGAAGATTTCCAAAGAGCACGCCAAAATATAGATTGCTCATAAAATATGAAGCTTTCTCTAATATTCTTTGTCTTATTTTGATATTCAGGTTTAGCTGGTCGACAAGAATGTTCAAAAACCTTTAGAAACGTCTTAAATCGTCTAAAAATTACTTCAACTTGCCTTTTCAAAAATCTTTTTACATTATTTTCGCACATATGGTAGAATATTAATGCATTTGGTGGTAGACAGTATTTTTACTCGTGTTCAACGACGGTATCTCGAAACGAATGATGTGTTTGGCTTTCGAAATACCGGACCATCTTAGGAAAAAAGTCATCATCATGGAAAGTCTTAAACGGGGATCGACCTGAATCTCTTTGGAAGGAAGAAATCGACTTTGCAAGGATTAACAGTTTAGTATCGATACCATATAAAGGCGACTAGGCTATTTTTCATGGACTTTGCAATATCATCTTCATCTGCAGGATCATGTACAGCTGTACAGCTTTCACTACGGAAATGGTTTTATCTCACGAGGTACATCTCTGGGTACTTTCATTTTTCCAAGTACTTGCAACATTACATCAAACATTGAGCAACAAGTTTTCATATGATTTAATAAAGGCGTCAGCACTAAACAATTCCAAAGGGTCGTGGGTTCGATTCCCACTAGGGTTGGTGCCTATTCTTTAGAAAGAAGAAAAGGCATCAGCCCTATTTTGCTAGAAGAGGGTTGTAACCTATAGATAACCCGTCCTAAAATTCTTAGTTAATGGACATTAAAATTTAAATAAATAAATTTGATTTAAATCCACACATATCATGGAATTTAATCACGTTTTAGTGCGCATTGATCTGAATATGGTAATCCGGAGACATCAGTGCCCAAACTGGGATTTTCGTGAAACTTGGAATACTGCTTCATTTCAACCTGAATAAGATTGAAAAAAAAAAAAAAGTTTCAAGTTGTCTCCTTGATCTCTTAGATAAGTGAACTTAATGAGATGACCATTTTTATCCTAAAATTACAGAACACATTCAAACGGATCCTTAAGATATTTAAACGGATTGCAAAATTTAACCCTGGACACTATTCAGAAACCTATGAAAACAAAAATATTCGCGATTCATGATACGATGAATTCAACGACTTCTTTAAAACTAACTATAAAAAAATAATTTTATAACCCCAGAAAAAAGAATACATTGGCCTAGATAACTGTAAGAAGAAATGTGTGTGTGTGTGTGTGTTTGTGTGTGTATATATATATGGCATATGGTATGACCATCAACGATTTTTTTTATTTTATTTTTTTTTATTTTTTTATGGCACTTCGACGTTAGGCCATTAGGGCCGTCATGCAAGGTGCAGCGAGGAATTTTCCCAAAGAGCCGTTAAATGAGATAATTCCTGGCGCGGTGGGGATCGAACCCACCATCTCCCGCTTATAAATCTAAGGCGCTAGCCACTAGTCCACGGGAGACCCACAAATATATTAATTAATACATTTTTTTTTGAGTTCTTTGAAATATTCAATGGAAATGACCTTATCTCCTGAAATACGATTCTCTTCCTGTAATACAAGCTCATACAGTCAACGTGCATTAAATTACTAGCAACATAGAACAAGATATCCACTATTATCCCTGTAATGCTTGGAGACATACCCTTTGATTCTCCACCACATAACACCTAGATTCCTAGAAGGTGCTTAGTAAGATAGCAATATAGCAGGCAGCTGACTAGGTGCTAAGAGGCAGGTGTCTATGACAATTACCTATAGATTTAGGTGCCAAATCCAGCATGGACTCTGTTAGTCTTGGCAACATTCACTGTTTATATATATACTATTTACACTTCCAAAGGGGATGCGCGTCAACGACTCCTAATTGTGGATTAGGCGCTGATTCACTGTTATTGGGCGACAAAATGGTATTTTCTCTCACTGGTTTTTATAATTATTCCCGCGAATTTCGCATTGGAATCTTATACCAGAGTTCTAAATTCGACGATAATTCTCCTGTGAGCAGTCTTGGCGTAATTCCACATAAAATTTAATAAATTGTGATTTGAAAACATTGTATAATAATCTCATTGCTATTTTTACTGGGCCCCTAAATTTTTAAATTTATAAACTCTTTTAAGTTATAGATAACGTCTATAACTTTAGTTGGTACTAAGTTGTTTATAATATAAAGCGAACGTCTCAAACTGCAGTTAATAGACTTTGGGGCAGTTACTCGAAGTAGGAAAAGAACGCGGTATTACTAATACGCAATACAATCAGAAAAAAGAATTATGTATCCGCAGAACAAATAATCTCCATATTTCAAGCACTGTCATAGAAAAGTAGGTAGTTCAATATATTATATCGACTTGAAACTTGGACGCGCAATAAAACCTATATCTTACTGTATCGTCGTTCGAAGGTTGGAGTCTGGAATTCCACATCGTCCCTTGGCTCCCTCAGCTTTATATATATATATATATATATATATATATATATATATATATATATATATATGTATATATATGTATATAAACATATATATACATAACCAGAGTTACAGTTATGTACTGTGCTACATACAGCTTTGTACTCCCTTGGAAGAGAAACTGCACCAGGAGGTATTCACCATATATTCCTAAACTGCCCGGTTTATTCAAAGCGGTAAAACAAATAGTTGGCAATTATTTAATATTTTTTGGATCTAAGCCCGAAGATTATTTACCTAATTTTTGGTTGTTACTTTATAATTTACACGTAAATGAAAATTTCTAATATTTTTTATATTTATTATTGTTGGTCTTCTAATACTACCAACAGTCATTGCTAGTGTTTTGTTCCTAAGAGCTTCTTTTCTGTATTTATAGATTTAAAAAATTTAATTTAATTTTCAGAATTATTTCGTTTTCAATAAACGGTAAATTTGCAAATTAGGTTGAAAGTACCCTTAGTTTAGTGGAATTGATGAAGTTTCTGTGGCCAAATCTAAACCATACAGATTCCGCTACATCGACATTATATGTATTTAGTTGTTTCATTTTCATTTCCAGTTACATTTTTCTTTTATGATTTTAGGATCTAGATAATTTCGTCAAAGGTGTACCACTCTAATAATGCTAATGTGATTTAATCGTCAGAAATTTAGCATGTGTTTTTGCCATTGGAATCCCAGTTTTGTCGTCTGACTTTAAAATCTAAATTATTTTCGTGAATATGTCACTTTCTAATAGTGATGATGTGACTTTTTCGGCAATAATTTCATTTCCTTTAATGCCAATATGACAGGGTACCTACTTAAATGTTATAGTTTGTTAGCCATTTTGATAAGTTTTCTTTTTTAATTTTTCCTTATTTGTTGATGATTTTTTTTTTCGTTTTTTTGGTGAAATCAACCACATGGGTCATGGTCACCGTTAAACGAAAAGATGAATTTAGATAACTTAATGGTTGGATTCAATCTGAATTGTACGAATTGAAATTATTGAAATATGCATTTATTATGGAGAGGATTAAGAGAATTTGGAAGAAATAATAATTAGTATTTTATATTGACTAAGATTAACAACCTCAGCTGAGACGAGGCAACCCCAGCTTCACAAGGCTACTCACATACTTTGTGACAATTATATATTTTGTGGACAAGTCCGGAGAGGATCTATAGTCTCCCAAAATAATCCATGATGTTAGTTATATTTCATTACATAAACCGATTTTCTTCATAACATTTATTAAATTGTTTATTCCTGTTTTGTATCTCCCAATAATTCATCCAATGTTCTTGAAATATCGTGAGTTCTTCTTTGAAGTCTACACTCTTTCAGTATGCGGTTAAAACTTAATTCAGTTCCACAGGTGATGCACAAAGTTGGCGGATCATTTGTCATTAAGTGTGAGAGTGTAAGCCTCGTGTGTCCAATTCTGAGGCTTGTAAGAACTACCTCTTCCCTTCTATGATTTCCTAATAGAATTCCTTAGAAAGATTATTTTTCCATCAGTAGATAAATAGTTAGGTAATGGATAGGATGTACCAAAACTATCCATGACATAACTAAATTATGTGGGCTGAAGAAGTGGCAGGAATTCCCAGGAGCGAAGGTTGGAGGGGGTATACTCTCTTAGTCCACTCTAGAAGTCACGACATCACTTCTACCTCTTTGTTTTCCTTCAGGAGTCATCTTCAGAATCGATAGCTGTCAAGGAAATCGATCCACTCGCTAGGATTGTATAAATAGATGTCTTTCAGCTTGCATATCAGCTGGCTGGCTACTTGACGTCAGGCTGATCGCAAGCTATCACTGAATGGACAACATTGTTAAATCATTCACAGAATCTTGTGGGAACATCATATTATTTTATTTATTTAAATTTTAACGTCCATTATTATTACCTACGAATTTTGGAACGGGTTATCTATAGGTTTCCACCCTTTTCTAGCCAGGATAAATTCTTCTTTTTCAGAAGAAAAGCCACTACCCCTAATGGTAATCGAACCCACGACTTTTGTCACGGAGTGATAAATGCTCATGCCTTAACGCTCATGGCTACCGGGCCTCCTAACTAACAACATATTAGTTTTTATTATTAGAATCGCCGATTGGACCATCCGAAATATTTATTCCGGAAACCCAACTTTTTATGTATTATATACAATAAAAAGTAGACTGCGTCATCTTAGCGCGGTTCCGTTTATGTCCCTAGTGTCATTAGCAAAGGAGTAGAAGCAGTAATTGGTAGGTTTTGATCTTCCGTAAAAAAAGTATAAACTGACATCTCAAAGAGAAAGAAGGTTAAAGGCGCCAAAACAGGAAACTGATAGTATCCTAAGCGAAAATGACTCCACCCACCTTCTTAACGTTTGCCAAGGGAAACGCTATTACCAATACGTTTCTCATTTTCATACCTTATTTTATTAAAATACTAATATTACTATTAATATAACAATTGCAAAGTTTGGCAAGCAGTGACGAAACCAAGTTGAAAAAAACAAAACTAACATTTTTGAAGTGTGAAACACTTATTTCTCGGATTGTCATCACCCCATCAAAAATTGCATTTAAACCTTTTTTCTAGAAAATTTAGTGAGATTCGAATGTTTATCTCCCACTTATCAAGATTTCCCAACCGTTTTCGAGATATTATAGAAAATATACGAAATTCCCAAAACTTTTCGTGCCTGTTAATGAAAATATTTTATTTCTAGTACTTCCTTAACTACAAACGGAACCAAAAATTATGTAACTTAGATTAGATGATTATCTAACGTCTGTAACAAGTTTCAACTGAATTAATCGTTTCTGAGTACCCAAACCTAAAATTACCTTGTAAAAATGTAAATACAATTTAAGTTTTTATTTTTTTTTAAATAAAAATTCGAATTAATTATGGAAAAAATAAAAATATACTGTTATTTTCGGTCCCTGCTTCCTAGATTTTGACCAATGTCTTTGCAAAATTGTTGCAACAGCTGCAATCCCGGAATATTGGGAAAAAATCTCTCGGTCACGGTACAGGAGAAATAGTCTGTTTGGATTTTGTGCCTTGTTAAGAATTGTTGTCATTAGTGGATGTGTAGAGTATCTGTCTGTAAGTGCGCTCAAGGAGTCAGTAAATAGTACTATGTCTCTATTGTTGGTTTCGGATATATTTTTTCGTCCGATCAGGACTCCATGGAGTTCAGTTTTAAAGATACTACAGATATCATTAATTTTCTTGTGTATGGTTTATTATTACAGCAGCAGCTCCCACACCTTTATCTTATTTAGAACTATCCTATAGATAAAGAGTTTTCCTAAATTTTCAGTAATGAAGGCTTGATAATTATTTTTATAATATTTAGCTATTGTTGTGATAAGAGAGATTTTTTTGTAAAAACCAGGAAGGTGTTTGAAGTGAGGCGAATGTCAGTATTTCTGCGCTTAAAAAAATTGAAGTATGTCTTATTTCTCTGGATCTCGTACTAAATGGCCTCTGGCCGAAGCTAGTCTTGTTTAAATTTTGGGTTGTCGATACGTATTTGATGATTGTATTTATGCGTTTACGGAAAATACAAGAATATCTCTACGGATATGTAAAGAAGTACAAACTAACATACGAACTACTCCTGAAAGAAACTATTGAGAGACGATATATATATATATATATATATATATATATATATATATATATATATATATATCAGAATTTAAATGTTTTCGCAAGAGTCCATGTTTGATTGGTGAGGTGGCTTCTCTCTTCATAGTGCTTTATTTCGCCTGATTCCGATACTGTACATATAAACATATTTATGTTCTACAAATGCATACATTCATATTTATGTTCTTCAAATGTATACATACAAGTGTCTACAAATGCTCCAAGAGAGATTGAGTAAGAGGGATAGGAGGGAGAGCGAGGAGGATGCGAGAAACCAGGGTATATTCTCGGAGATTTTCTCTCCAGGGACTAGCTGGTAATATCCCCAGGTCTAGGCTGGGAGTCTGAAAGCTGTCTGGGGACAGATTCTGCAAAGCTTGTTATATACAGATGTTCGCTTCACTCCGCTCATTATATGTAAGAAGTCTACCCCGTGAGGTGCTGCCACCTAGCGGTGTGCCCGGGAACTACTTGCCCGCGGCAGTACGAACTGCACGAAAAGACAAGTCCGGAAGATATAGTCGCCTAGTCACCAAGCAGACAAAGTGTGGAGCATCTAAGTTTTTCTCTCCCCAAGTTTCATACACCAATTATGGAGGAGTAAACATCTAAGCCACCCAGGACGAGCGAAGGGAGCAGGAATGGTGTTGGCCAGCCCACCAGGATTGGAGAAAGAAGAAAATGCAGCACATTACAGGGCTTATACATCATGCTTAAGCACATAATCGTCAAGACACCAGGTACCTCTCTTAATTTATCATTTATGAAGATCCAGCAAAACCATTCAACAGTTCAACCATCAGCAGCAACTCATCATTTATCATAATCCAAAATTTAACTAACCCAATAACAATAAATATGTTCCTGCTTTTGGCTTTACACCCCCATCTAATTAATTATATTTGCCAAAATAAATCCTGATTTTAAATTCAACCTATGTACAAATCTCTGCAGTCCTTCACCGTCAGTGGTCCACTCTAAACCATATAAAAAATGGTAGAGTGATCACAATCGCAAACATGGTCCTCCGGGCAGAGATCTGTACCAGTAAATCATAAACATGGTCCTCCGGGCAGAGATCTGTACCAGTATATCATAAACAATGGTCCCACGGGCAGAGATCTGTATCAGTTACATAATTTTGGTAAAAATAGTCTTATATTCAGGCAATAAAAAATATATTGATATGGATTTATGAATTAATTGCTATCAAATATTATTATTTTCAATCACATCAAGTCTATACCATTTTGTATTAATTATCATGAACTAATCAGTTTAAAAATTCTCTTCATGATCCAAATCAGACTTGATCATTTTTCAAATGTGTTGCTTAGACTATTTTAATGTTTAAATAATTTCTGTAAATGTTTGAAGACAAATTTAACTCAAGTAATTGACATTAGCCCAACATGAGAACTTACATTCAATTATATTATTAAATTATTCATATTATTGTCTCATGTTCATCTCTCAATTACCTTATAGATTTTATTCTCTATATTTTTAATTGAATCACAATATGTTCTTCAATCATTTATTAATGATCTGGGTAGACAATAAGATTCTCATAAATATCATTTATATCTTTATTTTCTAGATATGTATCACACAGGTATTATTATTAATTCACATAAAGTCAATTCATTTGTTATTCCACACATAAACACCTATTTAAAACACAATTCTTCTTCCACTGTGACTTATCCTCATGGTTTTCTCAAACTAGGGAGGCTTCGCTCAGCTAGCTGTTTCTCCACCTAGACTCAGTCCATAGAGGTAGTAGTTGCCAAGTAAAGTTACAGTGGCCCCGCTCTCGTGACGTCACACTCTTCTTGGTTTCTTTTCGTGACAGTCACCTTATGTATGATGTGTTTTAAATGCTTTTGATTATTTTAATGGTTTTAATTGACTTTAGCTTAGCCTGTTGTATTAATGTAGTCAATCATCTTACTCTATTTTAATGTTTCGTCTGCTCAGCCCGTTCTCTTCTCAAGTTTTATTTATTTTGTTGTTCTTATTGGTACCTGAACATTTTCTATCTCTATTTTATCTTGTGCTTCTTCCTTTTGCTCTATTGTTCTCACTCTTTTATTTGTTTGGCTAACTCCTTGCTCCGCTCCTGCTCGATCTGGTTGGCTGCTTTGTTTTGTTTTGAATATGCCTGAAGATCATGACGCTCAAAAGCGTCAAGCGACGAAATCCACTGATTATATTAATCAAGCCAACGCACTTGAACGCAAAATGCGACTTTTAAAGCGCAACATCATTGGAATCGGCGACATCCCATTGAACGACATCGCAGATGACGACATACGTAGCTTCGAGGCGAGATATCTCGTCGCGAAGGAAGAGTGGGAGGAATTCTGCTGCACATGGGACAAACGCGACTCACTACATCTGCTTTTGGGAGAAAGCGATATTTTCCCTAATAAAGATTGGGATGCGGTATACAGCAAGCTACGGTCTGAAATTATCGCTGCTAAAGCCATTCTACTCTCCCTCAAGGACCGCGACTCTTTAAGGAAAGCTGAAAAAACCGAACTGCCAATAATGACCTCCCGCGGTCCCGAGCTCGATAAGATCCCAATTCCCACATTCTCAGGCGACCTCCTACAATGGACCCACTTCAGAGACACGTTCCGCTCCATGATACACGATCGCAAATCTCTCAGCAAAATTGAGAAATTTCATTATCTGATAGCAGCTCTCAAAGGAGAATCCGCGTCATTAGTTTCCAATTTCACCTTCGCGGATGAGTCCTACGATCAAGCTTGGGAGAAGGTAACAAAGACCTATGACAACCCTCGAGTATTAGCTCGTCTTCTAGTTCATCGCATCGTGGATTGTGAAGTTACCTCTGCCAAATCGGAACAGCAGAAATATGATAGGTTTCTTACAGGCGTTGCCGATAGTATCGAGGCCTTTAACTCTCTCAAACTCGGGAATCCTTGCGAATTCATATTATCCACATTAGCCCTGCGCGCTCTTGACGCTGAAACGAGGAAACAATTCGAATTATCTCGAGAGTCCAGCAAGGACCTTCCGAAAACTGAGGACGTAATAACATTCATTCGCCAAAGGAAACTCGCCCTCAAGATGTCACAGGATGTATCAGGAACAAGCTCCAGCAGTAGGTCCTCCTCAAACTCTCGTGTTAGCTGTCCCAGCAGAAACTCCTCGCGGTACAAAGCGGTTTCATTTCACACCAGCAGCGATTCCTCGGATTCTCAAAGTTCTAAGTCCCGAGAAACCAGTCCTAAGCCCGTTCAATGCCTTTTCTGCCAAGGCGCCCACACCTGTGCGAAGTGCGAAAGATTTAAGAAACTTCCTGTAGAGCAACGGGCATCGATGATACGTTCTTGGAAGGTGTGTTTCAACTGTTTAAAAAAAGGGCACAGAGTTGGGAACTGCCGTTCCAAATTTCGCTGCATCTACTGCAGGAGCAAACACCACTCACTGATCCATCGAGATGATCGTGGAGTCACCAAGAAGGAAGAACCAGCTCATGACAAAAGACAATCTCCAGTTGCAGACACTCAAGACAAGTCCTTCATCGGTTTTGGCTCAGCCCAGAAATCATGCTCAAGGAGCACCGTACTCCTCGGAACCGTGCGCACTTTGATTAGAGGTTCAAGAGGTGATTTCCACACCGCACATGCTCTCCTCGACTCGGGCAGTCAAAACACCTTTATGACTTCCTCTCTTGCAAAGAAGATAGGTGCTAAGATTTTCCCTTCCAAGGTTTCCATCACAAGCCTCGCAGGATCAACCCTACCAGCGCACCTAGTAAAAGGATCCACACACTGCGTTTTACGCCCACTCGTTGGAGACAAAGAGTTAAAGGTGACACCGTTGGTCATCGATCACATTACATCTGATTTGCCCAGTATCAGCCTACCAACATCACTTTCCAGCAAGCTTATGGATTTACCCTTGGCCGATCACCAATTTGGAGAGTCTAAATCTATCGATATACTCTTAGGAGGAGATGTCTTCCATCAAATAATCTCAGGCGCATCCAAGCCCTCTGACATCGACGGTTTGTCATTGTTGCCCACCACATTCGGACTCGTTGTCACTGGCACATTGACTGATCATCCCTCTACTTCTCATCACTCATTCTTTATCGAAAGGCATCATTCAATTGAGGATGATATGAAGTTGTTTTGGGAGATTGAAGAGCCCAAACCTGTTGACCGAACCGACCCCGAAGATGCCTATTGCGAGGAATTTTACTCGAAGACACTTTCTCGAGATGACGAGGGACGATTTATAGTGAGACTGCCCTTCAAGGAAGGCGTTCCGATCGGCGACAACAGAGATATTGCATACCGCCGTTTCTACGCTCTGGAAACTAGATTCCGAAAGGATCCCGCGTTTTTTCATAAATATTCCGAATTCATGCAGGAATACAGGGACCTCGGACACATGTCTCCTGCAACAACTAAGTCCTCGTATCTCATCCCTCACCATGGCGTTTGGCAGGAGGGCCCCCACGGCGACATGAAGCTGAGGGTAGTTTTCGATGCGTCATGCCCTTCGTCATCAGGTTACAGTCTCAATGACGCACTCCTATCGGGACCCAAGCTTCAAGAAGATTTGTGCAACATTCTGATCCGTTTTCGCCTCTATGCCATTCCTCTATGTGCCGACATGGTTAAGATGTATCGCCAAGTTGTCATTCACGAAGAAGACAGAAAATTCCAGCACATCCTGTGGCGCGATTCACCCAACAAGGCAATTCAGACAATGGAGCTCAATACCGTAACGTATGGGCTTAAGTCAAGCGCATATCAAGCACTTCGAACCGTAAGGCGACTTGTAGAAATCCATGGGTCAGAATTCCCCTTAGCCGCAAGTCGCGTTTTAGAGAACTGCTACGTTGACGACCTGTGCAGCGGAGCTGACACCTTAGAAGAAGCTCTTCTACTTCAAAACCAGTTACGCTGTTTATTCGCAAAAGGCGGATTTACCCTAAGCAAGTGGGCTTCGACCGAACCGATGCTTCTTCCTGCCAAAGAACAACATAGCGAATCTGTAGCCATCAGAATCGACGACTCCACCAAAATATTAGGTCTACTTTGGCGTTCATCTAATGATTCCTTTTCCTATTCGGTCGAACCCCCTCATCCTTGTCCGGTCACTAAACGGCACATGCTGTCGTCAATATCGCGTATCTTTGACCCACTTGGACTGCTTGCTCCTGTAGTCTTCATCGCCAAGTCATTGCTCCAAGAGGTCTGGAAAGCGAAGACCGACTGGGACGAAGAACTCCCACACGATCTCCAAGCTGCCTGGATGGAACTTACAACCGATTGGCCAGTCCTGTCTTCTATCTCGATTCCACGATACATCACTGAACCCCTAGCTGTTCGCCGCTTGGTTGGCTTCTGTGATGCATCATCCAAGGGATACAGCGCTGCCTTATACTTGCACTCCATGAGCTCAGATGGCGAAGTCAAGGTCTCGCTTGTTAAACGCAAAACCAAAGTATCTCCTTTAAAGTTCACATCAATGCCACAACAGTTGCACAAGGATGCCTCGATGAAAAAGGGGACAGATTATGTCCACATTTCACCTTTCGTCGATGAACAGGGGATCCTCAGGGTGGGCGGCAGATTGAAGAATTCACCCAGGAAGATTTCAACCCATCATCAAATCGGGAGACCTCGTGATCCTTGTGGAAAGAAGACCACTTCTAGGACAATGGCCCGTAAGACGAGTCACATTACCCTGGTCGCGACGGAATCATTCGCGTTGTGGATGTCTTAACCCCCACCGGCAAGACTTTAACTAGGGCAGTTACGTCCCTTGTTCCTTTATTTCACGCTGAAACGGCAGATCGTTCAGCTAGTTGAATATCCAAGTTTGGCTCTTTTGTTTTTGTTATTCATTTTCATTATGGAATTTGTTTACTTTGTCCTTATTTTAAACATTTTCTTTTTGGAAGCAGTTTCAATTTGTATTTGGTACACCTATTCAACGCCACATACATTAGAAGTTTTTTACCCTCATTATTGTATTTTTGTTTATTTACTCTTTTTCATTTCTGTGTTGTTTGTAGGTTGAACCAACTTGTACGCACCCTTGTAATATTTTCTATTTTTATTTTTTGTATTGTAAATTAGCTTAAACTAATTTAGGTGGGCGGTTTGTTCGCTTCACTCCGCTCATTATATGTAAGAAGTCTACCCCGTGAGGTGCTGCCACCTAGCGGTGTGCCCGGGAACTACTTGCCCGCGGCAGTACGAACTGCACGAAAAGACAAGTCCGGAAGATATAGTCGCCTAGTCACCAAGCAGACAAAGTGTGGAGCATCTAAGTTTTTCTCTCCCCAAGTTTCATACACCAATTATGGAGGAGTAAACATCTAAGCCACCCAGGACGAGCGAAGGGAGCAGGAATGGTGTTGGCCAGCCCACCAGGATTGGAGAAAGAAGAAAATGCAGCACATTACAGGGCTTATACATCATGCTTAAGCACATAATCGTCAAGACACCAGGTACCTCTCTTAATTTATCATTTATGAAGATCCAGCAAAACCATTCAACAGTTCAACCATCAGCAGCAACTCATCATTTATCATAATCCAAAATTTAACTAACCCAATAACAATAAATATGTTCCTGCTTTTGGCTTTACACCCCCATCTAATTAATTATATTTGCCAAAATAAATCCTGATTTTAAATTCAACCTATGTACAAATCTCTGCAGTCCTTCACCGTCAGTGGTCCACTCTAAACCATATAAAAAATGGTAGAGTGATCACAATCGTAAACAACAGAAGAATAACCAAGCTTCCAGAAGCCTAAAACTAGCAACGGTTAACCAAAAGTACAAATGCTTCTCGAAAATATGATCCGGCCTTCTAATTTTCCCGTTGGCTGCTTCGACTGCTAGAGTCATTAGCACCCAAGGCACCCGTTAATAAATTAATTAAAGGCTTGGTTGGCCTAGGGACGGTCAGGGCCGAGATCAACCCATTAACGAAGACACTAGAAGAAAAAATCTTTAGTGCTTGCTCGGGATTCCAGTGCTCTACCACTGAGATAACCTCGATCCCAATATTAAAGGCAAAATAATATAAATACTTGTTGAGCTGTTTGCGTAAGGCGACAAGAGACAACTGCTTAGTAGAATCGTGATAAGTGAGCTTACTTGTCGCTTAGTAAAAATAGCGCTTCCTATTCTCTTGGAATTTACTCATACTTGTCACTAAGCACCTTGTTCACATTTTGATACAAGTACATGGGTATCAAGCGCCAATTTGAAAAGTGCCATCAATATGTAATCTAGGCATAACATACCAAACATGCAGAAGAGAAAACTCCGTGGATTTAGAGGTATATTCCTAACTAGTAACACAAGGAGAACCTAGAAGGAATACTAAAAGTTTTTTTTTTTTTAAGCTTTATTGATAACCAAAACAATATGATATACATATTTCCAGTAATTTTGATTGTTTTCGAACATTAACATTGTGAGGTATGATGTGAGAATATGATGGACTAACGTTTAACTTGGAAGACAAACATTTAACTTGGAAGGCACACATAACACAGAATAGACAGGAACTAAACAGACGTTTTAGACCTTTATCACGCTTACTGGACAAACGCTTGAAACTATCATTGACTAACAAACGACTTATATACAATACCGTACTCCGACCAATACGGACTTATGGACTAGAACTCTGGGGTTCCACTAAACCTTCCAATTCCTACAGAATACAAACAATGCAATCCAAAATCCCTGGAAGAATATCCAGTGCTCCTAACTATGTCTCGAACCAAACTCTCCATAATGACTTCAATATCCCGTTTATCCAATCCCTGGCCAAATCAGTCTATCAGAAGTTACATTCCAATCTCCCTGGCCATCCAAATCCTTAGATGAACTCTCTATCCTCATTCCATAATCCTCATAGAAGACTGAAGCGGCGGTGGCCTAGACACAATTTGCTTTAACATGCCATCTGCAATGCTCAAAACTTATTGTTCTAGTGGGTTATGTAATTTTACATATTACATTTCATATAAAATGACACATTTTTGCTTGTTTGACAGTGGCAGTCGAAGGAAATCTCAATTTCGTTCAAATTTTCATATGATAAGTTTTTGTGGCATAAATATGCTTTAGCGGTGACTAAACTGAAAAAAAAAAACGATACAGAAAAGTGTCCGCTAGTGTTTGCGCATGCGCTGTGACCATGTACGAAAAAGAGGACTGTATGAATCACAAAGAAGTGTCCGCTGGCGTTCGCGCATGCGGAGTGTCGTGGCCATGTACGAAAAAGAAGACTGTATGTGTCGCAAAAAAAGTGTACGCTGACGTTCGAGCATGCGAAGTGTTTTTTTAACGGCGCATCAACATCTAGGCCATTAGCGCCGACATCCAGGGTGCAGCGAGGAGGAATTTTCCCAACGAGCCGTGAGATGAGAAAATGTCTGCCGCGAGTGGGAATAGAACCCACCATCTCCCGCTTATTAATCTAAGGCGCTAACCACTAGACCGCGGGGAAACCCTATATGATTAGGTGTTTTATTTTTTCAGAAAATATCTAATAACTATATCTATTCAAAGCTTTCGAAACGACACTATAGAATAAGAACATTGTGGGAATGCGCTAACATGACGCAGTTCCTGCCAGTCTTTGTTGGGTAAATGGGACAGAACATGAGGATTATTTGACACTAACACAAAAAAATTGGTAGAGAGATAGCTTTTGAATTTAGACATTTAATTTTTCTTCCCGAAAAGGAGCAATAGCGAAAAAAGTCGTTATCTCAACAAATAATAAAAAAGTCCGTCACGCAGGAGCTGCATAACTAAGCACATTCCTCAGAATTTTTGTAGTGTAGACTACATTCCTGAATAATTTGCTGTAAATAACCTATATAAATAAAATAAAAACGTGAATAGTTCTGCTCAGTTACATTTCTTATGAGGACTGTTCAATTATTAATTTTTTAAATAATTTGCTTCCAGAGTTATGTTAATACATGATACTGTACTACTTAATAAATACACAAAAACTTCATTTTCCGTCTTTTGATCTGACGCAGGAACAAGATACAGTCCCCCTAGTGGGCGATAGCGCTCCACGCGGCGGCTTTGGGAACCTACGTCTAGCGGGCTAATTGTAATGAAACAGACTTTAAAGTAAACCCTCCTTTCCAATAGACCGATTTACTTCATTTTTACAACACTTCTTTCTCATGAGATACCCACGACGCATACAACATTTCGTTACAATGCAGCAGAAATTACCACCGTCATGAGTATATTAGTACTTTTGGTCCAGAGCAAACCCCCCCCCCCCCTCCAAATAACCCGATTTAGTTTATTTTTACAACCCATTTTTCTCTGTTGATTACCACCACGAATACCAAGTTTCGTTGAAATGTAACAAAAATTACGGCTGGTAGTGGCAAATTGGTAATGTGGGTCCGGAGTAAACCCCCCCCCCTCCTAATGAACAGATTTAGTTTATTTATACAGCGTACTTCTCTCTTTAGATCAACATAACGAATACAATAGTTTCGTTGAAATATAACAAAAACTATGGCTGGCATGATTAAATTAGTGTTTTGAGTCCGGGGTAAAACCCCCCTCCCGGTGGACCGATTTTGTTGGTTAACGAACTCGTTCAATCGTTTGCTATTTGAACGCTATATACCACGTTTCGCGAAGAAAAAACAAAAACTCTGGCCGCTATCGTGTTAACAGACATATACATATATATATATATATATATATATATATATATATATATATATATATATAGAGAGAGAGAGAGAGAGAGAGAGAGAGAGAGAGAGAGAGAGAGAGAAATATTAACGGGGGTCATTTTTGGTGTCTACTAGGTAGGATCGATAAAAATTTCAAGAAATTTTTCAAAAATTCCGTCATGAGTGCGACCTCAATAGCTACTTTCCTTCGGAGGAAAGTGCTAAAAGTTTTAATACAATTCAATTGGAGTAATTTCGAAAGAATGGCAAAGATAATCATAAGAATCATCAGGGTGACAATGATGTATTTGAGTCCTTCGTACATTTTACAAGATGCATATTTTACGTACACATTGTACATAAAATGCAATGTGCGTATAAGGTATGCAAAGTGCATAGTATATATTGCAAGCGACACGTACACACCCCTAACAGTGTCACACCAATTACTACAACCTCTGTGGTATATATTATTTTATTGTGGAAGGCCTCATTGGAATAAATACGTTAGAACATGATACTCCGTATGTTCCGTCTCGACTTGTGTATTTTATAACGTTCTGAATATATAAACATGTTCCGGATTATGGAGATGCTTAGGCTTCGTATAATTCCATCTTCGGGGACACTTTCTTTTTTGACGTCTAACCTATCTAGAGATTATGCTACATCATTTTCTATACAGGCTTCCCTTTTAGGTCTTTTAGCACCTTTCCCACAGGAAACGCGCTAACGATGTCGACATGGTGAAACAATCCCAAATTCTTTAGGGTCGAGTAAAAAATTTCATATTTCATTACGAAAATAACAGTAGTTCAAAATTCAACATATGTACATTGCAGGCTCAAATATTGTCCAATTTTAATGATATTTGGTCAACATAGAAAATTATTTCACTAGAGAATTTACTAAGCTTTCGAATGGTCACCTTCTACTTGCCACTTTTTTCAACCGAATTCGAGATATTTAAGGAATTATACGAAGATACCAAAACTTTTCATGACTGTTAATAAAATTTTGTTTCTAGTACTTCCTTATTTCCAAAAGCAACAAAAATTTTAATTTCTTCGTTTAGATGAATATAAAAAAAAAAAAAAAAAAAAAAAAAAAAAAAAAAAAAAAAAAAAAAAAAAAAAAAATCAGTCCCGTAACAGGCCACGAGGGCCCTGAGGGGCAGATACTATAGAGGTATCTGATTCATGACCATACGGCACACTAGGGAGATAGTGTGGTCAGTACTATGCTCCGGCCGCCTGATTTTCCCCTTGGCTGCTTCGACTGCTAGAGTCATTAGCACCAACCAAGGTACCCATTATTAAATTAATTAAAGGCTGGGTTGGCCTAGGAACGGTCAGGGAGGCCGAATTCAACCAGTGAACGAAGACACTAGAAGAAAAAATCTTTAGTGCTTGCTCGGGATTTGAACTCAGGCCTCCAGCTTATTAGTCCAGTGCTCTACCACTGAGCTAACCTCGCCCCCAGATGAATATCAAACGTCTGGAAAAACTTTCAACCGAATCAATCGTACACACACACACACACACACACTGTACCGAAATAAATTTAACTTGAAAGACTCACTTACCAACACCTGGGGTGGTACAATTTATCCGGATAGACCAACGGATAGCCAGGTTCAATGAGGTATGAAACCCAGATGATCCAAATAAAAAAAAACACAACAAGATACTCAGAGCTGGTAACTATATTGAGATAAGTACAAAGGTTCCAAAAAAAACAAACATATACCTCTATATATATACCTTAAATATAGTAAATATCTTGAAACACCACAAATAGTTCCCAATAAAAAAATGTAAACACCCATATACCCAAACACAATCAATATCTATGAATACCAAAAAAATAAAATAAATTCCCAATAAAGGGTAAGCTTGTATATATATATTTTAAATATCATTAATACATAGAAATATCAAGAAGGACTAATATTATTCAAACCCATATACCCAAACACAATCAATATCTATAAATACAAAAAGAAATAAATTCCCAATAAAGGGTAAGCTTGTATATATATATTTTAAATATCATTAATACATAGAAATATCCAGAAGGATTAATATTATTCAAATATTGAATAATATAGTAAAAGATATCGATAGATAAACATATATGCATATACACCAGATATTATCAGTAATCTGGAAAGAACAAAATTAGACTCTTAATAAAAGCATAAATCTATATATATATATATAGAAATATCACAAGAAGAATCAATATTATTCAAGTATTGAATAATATAGCAAAAGGTATCGATAGATAAACCTATATGCATATACACCAGATACTATCAGTAATCTGGGAAGAACAAAATTAGACTCTTAATAAAAGCATAAATATATATACATATATATATAGAAATATCACAAGAAGGAATATCACTCAAATACTGAATAATATAGTAAAAGATATCGATAGATAAACATATATGCATGTACACCAGATACTATCAGTAATCTGGGAAGAAGCCAACAATTGGACTCTCGATAAAAACATAAATATATATATATATATATATATATATATATATATATATACATACATACACCAGGTATAATCATTAATGTGGGAAGAAGCAAAAATATAGACTTTGAATAAAATCTTAATAATAACTGAAGTCCATAACTATCCAATAAATTGGCATAGTAAACACATAGTGAAGAATTATTGAATTGCAACTACATGTACAATTCCAAAACCTGGCATAGCCACCAATATCAAATTACAACACAAAATTTTGGTAATCTGGCATTGCCAATAACTCATTTAGCGATAGTGAACTTAACTTTTCCCAAATTTCTAAGTTATACACAATATAGTTACTTGCACTCATGGCAGTACTTGAACGACAAAATTTTAAATGAGGCCTGGAGATAAACAAAACGTGGAGCCTGGTGTCCAGCAGAAGATAAAATGTATGGGTTACTCACTCATTTGTCCCACAATATGCTCTAAAAGCCTACCACATGGAGTTCCAATCACATGTTCAGCCAACGATAAACGGAGAAGACAAATGCCGCCTCTTCGTGCTACTGGATCTTCAGTTTCATTATTAACAAAAAGGACGCCTCAGTCCCTCCTTAAAAGCTGGAAACCTCATACTTGCAACCAAAAAAAAACTTTTCTTCCCTGGCACGAGCGTCTACCTACGCCATTTTCTCCCAGACTCCCCCTAGAACCGACGCCACTCCTCCAAGGCCTACCGACCACGGGAAAAAAAACAGAAGAATAAAAATCTTAAATTATATACGAAACTATTACATCCAAAATGGAGAAGAAAATTGACTATCTTTTGTGGATAGTAAACATTTACAAGTGGTGCGAATTCCAAATAAAATATAAAACGTGAAATGTTATCAGTCCAAAGAGGTAGAGAAAGCAGGTTCTCACTCCCCGCAGGGCGCCACGTCACAATACCCCCTTCCTTAGAGGGAGAACCGCCAGAAATTATCAACAATTATAGGGTTTGAGGTTACGAGCATGCCATTTCCCTGCTTGTGATCCTTTCTCATCTTCCAACCAACAGACTCCAGCTGGGCTAACACGGGTGACCTTGAAGGGACCAATAAACTTGGGCACTAGCTTGGCACAGAACGAATTGGGTTTAGAGGATTGCGGAAAGCTCTTCCTGAGGACTTGATCTCCAGGCTTGAAGGTCTCTTCCCTTCGTCTAAGGTTGTAACGGTTCATCTGTGTATCTTGGGCTTTCACCACATTTTCTTCTACAGCGTGGAAGATCTCCTTCATTTTCTTCATACGTTGAGCCCATCTTTCCTTGGCTGGACTAACATCCTGATTCAGATCAATATCATGGTCATGACTAGTAAAACGGGGGCTATTAGCCATGCCGAGTTTCCGACCATAATTGAGGAAAGCCGGAGAGAACTTGGTGGACTCTTGGCAAACGGAATTGAGCGCAAACTGGATTTCGCCAATGAACTTATCCCAGTTCTTGTGAGATCCCTGCAAGTAAGAAGTGATGATCTGTTTAATGTTACGATTAGACCTCTCAACAGGATTGGCTTGGGAATGATAGAAAGGTGTGCGGTGGTGATAGATACCGCAAGACTCGGTGATCTTACCAATACATTTGCTTACGAGATTAGTACCATTGTCGGTGATGATGACTCTGGGACAACCAAAACGGTTAAGGATGACATTTCTAAACTTTTCAGCAACCAAAGCAGCAGAGGTATTCCTTAAGGGGACCAACTCCACCCAACGTGTGAAAACATCTTGAAACACCAAAAGGTGGGTAAACCCTTGAGCACTACGAGGATAAGGGCCCATTATGTCAAAGCTGACGCAATCCCAAGGGGCTTGGATATGCCGATGCTGCATCCATCCTCTACTGGGCTGATCATTGGCTTTCACTCTCTGACAAACTTTGCAACGACGAACAAAACGTGAAATATCATCATACATACCAGGCCAGTAATATGATTGTGCAACGCGCCAATAGGTCTTGGCAATATCAGGGTGTCCTGCTTGTGTAGCTGCATGGTTCTCCTCCATAACCTTGTTCCTTTGGTACGAGGGCACGACTAACTTCCAAGCTTCAGGTTCTTCTCGATCCATTCCATTCTTCTTGGCATCTTTTCGATAATAGTACAGACGTTCTTGACGAACCATCCATTCAGGGTGGTTATGAGGCTGACTCTTCACCCGCTTCATCTTCAAATCATACCATAAATCAGCTGGGCCAACTGCTTCTACTGAAAATACTCTGGGGGCTGAACCACCCGGGATTCCCGGTTTACACTTGGGACAATTAATTTTTGTTACTCCAGAATGTCCACACCTAAAACAAAATTGTGATCGGCGCAAAGTGCATTTACGATATACATGAGGTCCTTTACAATTCCAACATTGCAGTGGAGCTTTTCTTCGAACCGGTGGTGGAGCTCTATCTTGATGTGGGCGAGGGGCAACAGGACAAGCTAGAACAGGGGAGCAATAAGATACCTTCAGGCTTTTATTCTCCTCCGATGGAGAGGATGAGTTGTCCTCTACTGAATATAACTGGTATGTCGGGGAGGTAATCCTCTTCTTTTTGCCAGCTGAACTGTCAGGCTTCTTCACGGGTCGAACTTCTTCAGACATCAACTCTGCTGTCCGACTGCGACTGGTTATAAATTTAATTAAATCGTCATATGAAGGAAAGGAAGTAGATGAATATTCATCTTCAAATGCGCGACGACTACCAGGATCTAGGTTTGTCAAAGCCAATTGCAATTTCATGAAGTCCTTAATATCAGGAATACCAACTTTTTCCAAAGCACAAAAGCTATTAGTATGGGTGGTTAAAAACCGCTGAAGTTCCTTATGTGAACCATTAGACAGAGGAGAAAACTCTGTGACCTTACGGAAATATATACTAGCCAAGCGTCTCTTATTCTGATATCTATTTTTCAAGGCTTCCAAAGCAATGACATAATTTTGGGGAAGTAAATCAATTCCAGCGATGACCGAAAGTGCATCGCCAGATAATGAAGATCTTAAATATTGAAATTTGGCAATATCGGAGATATTTTTGTTGCTATCAACGACAGATTCGAACAATGACAGAAATTCCACAAATTTCTCAGTTTCCCCTGAGAATGTAGGAATAGAGATACGAGGGAGGAGGTTATCACTGAGCGGAGTAACATGAGTAATTTCTCCTTTATTCAAAGGTTGAACAGTTGCTGTCTGCGCAAAGGCAAGATAATTCTCTTTTGCTTGATCTACTGCATCAGAGAAAGACCTTTCCTCCGCTGAGACTGAGATGGTGAAATTCCCACTTTCATTATCATCTAATGAGACATTAAAGAGATCAATTGCTGCACGGATTTCTGCCCATTCCGCTTCCGACTTAACCAACCTATCAAATTTAGTTCTAAACTTAGAAGCAGTTTCAGCTGTCAATGTTCTTGACACCTGATAAATCTCGCTGACCAAGGCAAACACTGTTCCCCTACGAGAAAGTAAAAGTTTATGTTTTTGTGCGGTAGACAACTTCTCAAATGAAGACATGATGACAATTATACAAGAAACGAGACTAAATAAATATAGAATAAAAATAGGAACTAACCACTACTAGGGTAAGACAGATATTAGACAAAGAAGAGCGAATATAAAAATCTATGTAACATAAGAAGCTAAATTACCAAATAAAAGTGGAACCAAAAGTCCAATGTTCGGGCGCCATTAAATTGTACCGAAATAAATTTAACTTGAAAGACTCACTTACCAACACCTGGGGTGGTACAATTTATCCGGATAGACCAACGGATAGCCAGGTTCAATGAGGTATGAAACCCAGATGATCCAAATAAAAAAAAACACAACAAGATACTCAGAGCTGGTAACTATATTGAGATAAGTACAAAGGTTCCAAAAAAAACAAACATATACCTCTATATATATACCTTAAATATAGTAAATATCTTGAAACACCACAAATAGTTCCCAATAAAAAAATGTAAACACCCATATACCCAAACACAATCAATATCTATGAATACCAAAAAAATAAAATAAATTCCCAATAAAGGGTAAGCTTGTATATATATATTTTAAATATCATTAATACATAGAAATATCAAGAAGGACTAATATTATTCAAACCCATATACCCAAACACAATCAATATCTATAAATACAAAAAGAAATAAATTCCCAATAAAGGGTAAGCTTGTATATATATATTTTAAATATCATTAATACATAGAAATATCCAGAAGGATTAATATTATTCAAATATTGAATAATATAGTAAAAGATATCGATAGATAAACATATATGCATATACACCAGATATTATCAGTAATCTGGAAAGAACAAAATTAGACTCTTAATAAAAGCATAAATCTATATATATATATATAGAAATATCACAAGAAGAATCAATATTATTCAAGTATTGAATAATATAGCAAAAGGTATCGATAGATAAACCTATATGCATATACACCAGATACTATCAGTAATCTGGGAAGAACAAAATTAGACTCTTAATAAAAGCATAAATATATATACATATATATATAGAAATATCACAAGAAGGAATATCACTCAAATACTGAATAATATAGTAAAAGATATCGATAGATAAACATATATGCATGTACACCAGATACTATCAGTAATCTGGGAAGAAGCCAACAATTGGACTCTCGATAAAAACATAAATATATATATATATATATATATATATATATATATATATATATATATATATATATATATACATACACCAGGTATAATCATTAATGTGGGAAGAAGCAAAAATATAGACTTTGAATAAAATCTTAATAATAACTGAAGTCCATAACTATCCAATAAATTGGCATAGTAAACACATAGTGAAGAATTATTGAATTGCAACTACATGTACAATTCCAAAACCTGGCATAGCCACCAATATCAAATTACAACACAAAATTTTGGTAATCTGGCATTGCCAATAACTCATTTAGCGATAGTGAACTTAACTTTTCACAAATTTCTAAGTTATACACAATATAGTTACTTGCACTCATGGCAGTACTTGAACGACAAAATTTTAAATGAGCCCTGGAGATAAACAAAACGTGGAGCCTGGTGTCCAGCAGAAGATAAAATGTATGGGTTACTCACTCATTTGTCCCACAATATGCTCTAAAAGCCTACCACATGGAGTTCCAATCACATGTTCAGCCAACGATAAACGGAGAAGACAAATGCCGCCTCTTCGTGCTACTGGATCTTCAGTTTCATTATTAACAAAAAGGACGCCTCAGTCCCTCCTTAAAAGCTGGAAACCTCATACTTGCAACCAAAAAAAAACTTTTCTTCCCTGGCACGAGCGTCTACCTACGCCATTTTCTCCCAGACTCCCCCTAGAACCGACGCCACTCCTCCAAGGCCTACCGACCACGGGAAAAAAAAACAGAAGAATAAAAATCTTAAATTATATACGAAACTATTACATCCAAAATGGAGAAGAAAATTGACTATCTTTTGTGGATAGTAAACATTTACAAGTGGTGCGAATTCCAAATAAAATATAAAACGTGAAATGTTATCAGTCCAAAGAGGTAGAGAAAGCAGGTTCTCACTCCCCGCAGGGCGCCACGTCACAACACACACACATATATATATATATATATATATATATATATATATATATATATATATATATATATATATAATAATAATAATTCAAGTCAAGTTCGGTAACCAAATCGGAAAACTATTTCTTCGGCCAAATTCGATGGGAATAATGTAGATTCTATGGCTTTGCGTTTGTAGGCTCCTTGGCACCCTTTTTAAAAGCATGTTGACGTACGAAATTCATTTTCGAGTCAATATCTATTATCCTTTACAAGAAAAGTAGAAACAAAAGAGTTTTCTTAGAATTGTATTTTTTATTCTGTTTCTAAAATATCTCAAAATCGGTTGGGAAGTTTTGGTAAGTGTAACGCATCTAGTGAAAAACCTAATAAATTTCCTAAATAAACGTTTTCTATCTATGTTTTTGAAATGGAAGCCTCATTAGGAGAAATCGGTGATTAAACTTTGAAAGTGTATGTACCAGTTTGTATCAGTTTTAATTAGTTGTTGATCTTTTAATTAGATTTTATTTATTATTTATTAAAACACGATTAGTAAAGAATAAGCATATTTTTAGTACTTGTTGTTTGTAATAAATCTTACATTTAGAATAATGGGAAGTTGAGAAGACGGAGTGAGTAATTTCCGGTTAGATTTGGCTGCTGACAGTTTCCTGTGTAATATGACGCGTAATTGTTGCTTTTCACCCTGATGGTTTTGCAGAAGTTTTTTAACGCTTTCCCGAAATATCAATAAAAAATATTAAATATTTCTATCCCTAGCTATTCAACGGAACGAACGGAAACGCGATAAGATGACACAGTTCCTGTAAATCGGAATTTTTCTTAGTTTAAATTTTAACATCCATGATTATTAAATACGAAGTTTAAATTTTAACATCCATTATTATTAAATACGAATTTTAGGACGGATTATCTGTAGGTTACCACCCTTTTCTAGCCAGGATAGGGCTGATGCGTTTTCTTTTTACCAAAGAAAAGCAGCCACCCATAGTGGGAATCGAACCCACAACCTTTGGCACGGAGTGTTAAGTGCTCACGCCTTAACTCTTTTTCTTAGTTGACCAGCTGTAATAAAAATGCGTCTCGCGTGAAGTGAAGCATTCCGCGTGGTGAGAATGTACAAAATATAAAAACAATTTGCCTTCCTTCCTGAAAAAAAATTTCAGAGGCTGCAATAAAATAGGGTTCGAAAGGAGCTTTGGTAAAAATCCTATATTGATCTAGGAAATAAGAGCTTAGAGATTGTCTTTCTCTTTTCCAATAAGTCCGCTCTGTTCGGAACCCTCCGGTATCTTGAGTGGAGCCCTCCACTCGAGGTGGCTTTTAATATAGAAAACAATATTAAAACTGAGAGGCTGGAGGGGGTATCGAACCTCCAGTTTACTTAATATACTCTTGACAGATCTTCTCGAAGGTCCCGGGGTGGGTTGGAGGGTGCAGGCAGTACTGGGGTTGGGCTTTTGGGTATTTACTACTGACAGGATTACGGTATCGCCGGTATTACGCAAGAGGCACATTATAGTAAAATTTCAAGGTGCATAAAACACTTCATGAAACCTGCGGTTACTGGCTCTCGGACTATTCGTGGGCACACTTTTCTTAGGATACTGTAGGGGAAAATGATTCAATTTTAGTGAAATGCAATATTATATGCATCAGGCGCAGTATTTTAGCTGTAGAAGTGATAATTTTTAAATGATAGTTTTAGTTCGGCTTTCCCAGATTCCCCACTTTTAAATGATAGTTTTAGTTCGGCTTTCCCAGACTCCCCACTTTTAAATGATAGTTTTAGTTCGGCTTACCCAGATTCCAGAAGAGCCATTTTGAATGCTTCGACAATATTCTTCAGTAATAAATTCCATAAGGAGAGAGACCATGTGTAAGCGAATATATATATATATATATATATATATATATATATATATATATATGTATATATATATGTTTCGTTTTAAATTACTTCGCTGGGGTTGAAATGATTGATTGTTGAGACGGATTCTCTCTCCATCGGTGTTCTTTCTCTCCTTTCTGCAATATTTCGCCGGTTTCCACTCCGGCTTCGTCAGGCTGACTTCATCCATCCTTGATGGTTGGCAAGGGAATGAGGTTTGTTTTTTTTTTGTTTTTTTCCTAAACCCCACTTAAGAGAAAAGATAAATAAAAAAAGCATGCAAGGAAGGACATGATGAAATCGAAAGTGAAAGAAAAAACGTGCAGAAACGCAAAGGAAAACTAATGACCTCGAACGCAACAGGCGTGCGTAAGGGCCACAGGTAGAGGGAGGATGAGGGAGGAGGTGTCCTTATTCTGCATAAATGCACTTGAAGGCGGTAAGTAAAGGAGAAAAAGGTGTAGGATTCCCAGAAGGGAGGTATGTGTAATGTGCTGTGTGGGGCACAGCGATAGAGGAGGAGGTAAAACGAAAGATAGTCGGAGAGTAGAAGAAAGAAGAAAGGGGAAGAAGGTCAGTTAGACTGTCTTAAGTGTTATGTGTCAGTGTAACTTGTGTTTGTTGGGTTGTTCTTATCGTGTTCTAAAATGTGTTATGTTCTAGTACGTCTACTAGTCGTCGTGTGAACTCAGTTGGTCCTTGCCAGCGTCCTGGTCGTCCAGATGGTGTGATGTCGTTAAAAAGTTGATTGTCATGGTACTCAAGTCCGTCAAAGAATTTGATGTGACGTCGTTTTATGAATTCTGAAACTGTGGGTATTTCTAAGAGTGTGTGTAAGTCTGGGGCTTTGAGTTTATTGTGTGAGGTGCTCCGTGTGATTGTTTTGAGTATTCGGTTCTGAAAAGATTGTAGTGTTCTGAGTATGGTGGGGTTCAGAAACCGAAAGAGTGGTATGCCGTATAGAAGTGCCGGTCGTAAGACTCCTTTGCATATGAGTAGCTTCAGTCTGAGTGAGAGGTTTGATGAGTTGAGTAAGTGACCAAGAGAGCGGGCTTTCGTCCTGACAAGTTTTAGCTTCTTGGTAAAGTGTGCGTGAAAACTGAGGTGTGTTCCTAAGTGTATCCCCAAGTAATTTATATGTCTTTTTAACTTGTTTCTTTTGTTTCTAACCGTGAAATACTTGGGGCGTGCTCGTGTTGAATTGCCATGAAAGGCGAAGAGTAGTGCGTCTGTCTTGGTCGGGTTAACTGTGATGTGTATTCGTCGCAGTTCGTCTACTACGTCTGCGCAAACCTCTTCAGCTTGTTTTAATGCCTTTGAATGTGACATGGATGTGCTGTATATCGCGATATCGTCGGCGTATGCGGCTATTTTTGTGTTTGGGTACTGTTCACCGACGATTTCTGATGTGTAGATGGAAAAGAGTGTGGGTGCGAGTACTGACCCCTGTGGAACACCGCAGAGGATTGAGTGTGCGCTGGAGAGGCTTGCACCTACCCTAACCGTCATAGTACGTCCGTATAGGAAAGAGTGTATTGTGTTATAGAGTTGTTCTGGACATCCGTACATTCTGACTTGCTGCATAAGTATATTATGTGAAACTGAGTCAAAAGCTTTCGTACAGTCAATCGATATGAGTGCTGTAGTCCGGTTCATGAGCATGTTGTTTGTGATGTGTGATTGGAGCCTTACTAGCTGGTGTTCTGAACTGTGTGCAGGGCGGAAGCCGAACTGCTCAGCAGAGATAATATCCTCCTCTGCGCAAAAGTCTTTAAGATATCTCAGTATAATCTTTTCATATACTTTTGATAAATGAGGCAGTAGGCTTATGGGTCTGTAGTGTTCAGGTGTATCGCCCTTTTTGTTGGGTTTGAGTAGTGGTGTGATTATAGCGTGTCTCCAGTGTTCGGGGAAGTGTCTGAGGCGGAGGCATGTGTTATAGATGTGTACAAGATAGTGCAGTCCTTTTCTCGGTAACTGTTTAAGTAATATGTACTGAAGTCTGTCATGTCCTGGGGATTTATTCCCTTGTGTCTGTCTGAGTATGGCTGTCAGTTGTTTTGGTGAGACGTACATGTAATTGTCTTGTAGTATAAGTCTGTATTCAGGTGTACGGTCTTTGTTGCGAGTTTGAGCGTCTTGTGTGTAGTAAGTAGCGAGTATGTCCGCCTGGTCTTTTTCGTCTAGTAGCGTATCTTGTCTGTGTATTTTTACTGTGTTAGTCTTTTGCGTGCGTGTTCGTATGAGCCTCCAGAATTGCCTAAAATCACCATGTGTCTGCCTGAGTTTCTCATGCCACATGGACGTCTTCCATTGTGACATGAGTGTGCGTATTTGTGTAGTGAGTGAATTTAGTGCAGTTTTATAATGCCTATCTCATATTCTGTATCAGATGTTTTTGATATTGTTTCTTTGCTTGATGAGTGTGAGAATGTGTTGTGGTGGTTTCCTAAGATTTGGAGGTGCTGGCGCGAACATAGGAATGCTCGAGTCGGCCACGAAGGTGATTGTGTCTGTGAACTGTTTAATGGCCTCATCGAGAATTTGTGTGTCGAGTATGGGTGTGATAGGGGGGGGGGGGGTGTGTTCGTGTATGAGGTGTTTGTATTTGTGTAAGATATCTTACCTAATATCTGGCGGCCCACCCTGAACACCATACAGAAGAGACCACCAACGGACAACCATCAGCGCCCCGGACGAGGAGCAACAGTACTAAACAGGACAGACTCCAACCCCAATGGCTCGCGTACTCTGAGGAGTAGAGCTATAAGAGGGGGGGGGGGAAACCAAGACAAACCTCATTCCCTTCCCAACCATCAAGGATGGATGAAGTCAGCCTGACGAAGCCGGAGAGGAAACCGGCGAAATATTGCAGAAAGGAGAGAAAGAACACCGCTGGAGAGAGAAGCCGTCTCAACAATCAATCATATATATATATATATATACCTCCGTTATTTTCATGATCTATGGGTTCTGAATCATGAAATTTTCTAACCGGCACTTCCGGATTGTACCATATGGTCAACATCATGAGCTGGGTTCTTCGCTATGGAGATAGGGAGCAAACGAGCTAAAAAGGACATTTTTTTTATGAGCATGTCATTCGATCTGTTTAACGTTTTATTAATGGGGGTGGGGTCTCTCAGATTACTGGAGAATATTTTTACTGGGGGATAGTTTCAAACAATAAAAATAATTATTTTTAATTTTTAGAAATATTTTTTTTATTTATTAATTATGGGCATTAAGAAATTTTCTTACGATTCTAGCTGTGTCGAGTAGAACTGCTTGCTGGGATAATATTAAGTGTTCCTCTGACAATTTCAGATATTTGGTGGCACTGACTGTAGTATTCGGTATCAAATCATTGGTAGAAATAATAATTTATTATATTATTGACGTTTTATTTGTTACCCCCGAGATGTAATGGGCTTTTCCTTATAATAACTTTCCGTAGGTTGGTTTATTTTTCGACCTTATTTATCATAGTTTTTTTTGGGGTACTTTTAGAAAAAAAAAATTAAAAAAAAATAAAACGCGACCAAAATTATAATGCATGAGCTAATATTTCTCAAAAAAAAAAAAATAAAATAAATAAATAAATAAAAATAAAAATGTTTTAGCAGAGCACTTTCACGTTAGCTAATTTCAAAAAGATTCATTATTTCTTTATAAGTAAAAAATGAAAAATAAAAACATGATGACAAACACATTGCGGATATTATTTGATCTATGAATAAACGCCTATTTTAACAATGTGTTGTATGCTTTTGATTATATTTAGAAATGTTTATTAATTCGATATATCCACCGAGAGACGGCGGTTCTAAATGCGGATTCTTTCATCTCGCTGTCTTAGATCCAAGAAGGCGTCACATAACTATCACGGAACTATCAATTTTCCCTTCTGTAACATCTTCTTGTAGAGAAACTAACAAGGATTTCGTTAACTTACTAAAAGACGTGTCAATTAATTACAGCTTGTTTACTATAAATAAAATTAATCCGATCCAATTTACAAAAATTATGTAACTATATTTTTTACTGACCAGCTATTTATATGTAGGTACATATATATATATATATATATATATATATATATATATATATATATATATATACCATATTCTAGTGGTCACAAGGATACAGTGTGTACATATAATATTAATTTGTTTTATCACCTAGTGTGGACAAAATC